>OW240913.1:170227494-170321242 GCA_933207985.1 Pelobates cultripes
CACTTTTCATTAGAATCAATGTGACTTTTGTCTCTGCCTTACTAGATGTAAACAATGCTGGGGAGTCAAATTCAAGACAAATTGCAATAACTTGCTTGGGGCTCCATTTAATATTAGAAATATGGTGACAACAATCCAGATTTTAGCAAAGTAGTTTAGTTTTATTTAAGCTCCTGTAGTTAGAGTGTTCTAATGTCTTTCTAAATAATGCAGCTGGCTAACATATTTTACCTTGAAAAAACAAACAAGTAGAGGTGCATGAAAGGTAAAGCTTTGCTTCACCTTAACACAATAAAGATACTGCTTTCTAATAAGTGGTTTCATACTATCAACTATTCTTTTATGTTACATATGTTTATTGTAAATGTTGTGTGTTGTGTTTCAAAAGGATCACTGCCATATATGATTCATATTATTCTAATAACCAATTTAAATGTGAGCAATGATAATTATTTTCCTGAAAAGTAAGCCCATGTTCATTCAAATTGGCAGGTCAACATTTTCAAACACACACTTAAAGGAACACTATAGACACCCAGACCACTTCAGTCCATCGAAGTGGCATGGGTGCAGTGTCCCAGTCCGCCTTAGTCCTGTAATGTAAATCATTGCAACAATTACATTGCAGGACTAAGACTGCCTCTAGTGGTTTTCAGAGAGCCACTAGAGACACTTCATGGTGAATAACCGACATTTGGTCGCCTGATGCTAGAAGTCCTCACGCTCTGCATGAGGACATCCAGAGTCGGTAAAATCCCCATAGGAAAGCACTGGAGCAGGGAGATTGTAGCTGAAATCGGGTAAGTATTAAAAAGTCTTTTTTTTTGTTTTTTTTATCCCTTTCCATGCCGGGAGTGGGGTCTGGGCCAGAAGGCTCTATAATGTGAGGAATGCAACTTTTTATTCTATATTATATTTTTTATAAAGAATCCTTTTAAACCATTGCCATGGAGTTACAGCTTCTACAAATGTAATCGAAAACAAGTACTATTCTATTGCAAATTGTTAAATAACGACCATTCACTATGGTAACAGACAGAAGCTTCCAATATTTAGCACCTTGAATGAGACTGGTTTTGCCTTGCTTAAATGTCCCCCAATTTGGAATTATATATTAGACGACTGCTTGCAACATTATTGACTAATTGTGAGTCAATATCACTATAACTATCCTCATTACAAACATAATAAAAAATGGTATATGTTTGCACCCTTAAACAACCTCACACATTGTGAAGACACCATTGGTAGCAAAATAATATTTAACTGGTCAGGTGACATCAATAAATGTAAAGCATTGCTCACAATTTAATTACATTGAAATGAAAACTATATTAAAACTGTAGGCATCAAACCAAAAATAGAAGAATACAAGAACAGTGAGCGGGCTATACTTACCTGCATAGGTTTGGAAAGTGGATCCATTCTAACTAAATATACTTCCAGACTGCGCTCCTTCTTCATCGGTAGAGGAAGAGTTAAGTAACAAAACGGATCAAACGTGACAGATATTTTAGCACACTCCGGACATACGAGGGTAGATTTAAACAACCCATGAAATATATCAACAATGATGGAGTCATTTCTTTTTATATGGTTCTCCCACGCTTCTTCAGCAACTACCTAAAATGTAATAAAGAACAAAAAAAAAATATAAAGGAATATAAAGGAAAAATCTTTTTTTTTTTTTAATTTTAAAAACCACACTTGAAATGTTTGATGCTGAGAGTATATTCTTCCCAAATGAGCTCTCACAGTCGATAAATAAAGATATACCGATAATGTAAGTGGGACTTCAACATGCTGCATAGAGAGACACAAAAAATAGGCAAATATATAATAAAATGGCAAGACTGGCCCAAGTGCATAGTAAAGTAAGGATATGTTTGTTCTAGCTCACCATCTATACGTAAACCCTATATTTGTGATACGTTTTTCTTTTTCTTAGCTACACCCAGAGTTTTAGGTTATAATTAAAAGAGGATAATGAGTTGTCAAAGTCTAAAAGAGACAAACTTCACACACTCCTCTGACATCCATCCATTAGTTTTACACATTTTCATCATCTTGGATTGGTATCAACTAATAAATACAACGACAAAAAAGATAGCACTGTGTTCACCACCACAATATATGGGAGTCTTTATATTTTGGCAGTATTTTAGTGGTATCTGCAATTGTACTCAAGAGAAAAAAAAAAAACCAGAAAACTGAAAATTTGATAACATTTAGGGTTTGACAAACATCATTACAATGTCCTTATATTCATGATTCCTTTCTTAACCCCTTCACTATAAATCACTTCTGCAGATGCTGGATGCATGTCACCGACCACATAGGACTCTCAGCGCCTGGCAGAGACCCAGGTAGGAGACTGTTGACAAACTATTTACCCCATTAGCAGGAAATGGGGCCAAGCTAATCCTCATATAATAACCAATTCAGTGCCTTTAAATTAGTGGAACTGGTTCCTGGCAGTGAAAACCATTTCTGTACAGGCTGCTAATTATAATCTGGAGTATAGGCTGTTAAATATTATACCTGGAGAATAAATGAAGGTGAAGTAAAGCATTTCACAGAAATATTTTTTTAAAGCAGTAGTATGAGAACTACCTTGTCTGGTCTGCCATCTGCGTCTTTCAATTGGATATAAGGCTTCTTTCGAATTCGGTTTAAATCTTCGTGTAAGCCATCTAACAGGAAAGCAAGCAATTCTTGACAATCTTGCTGCTGATAACCCGAAAACTGAGGTGCAAATCTCCCAACTTGTGTCTTGAAAAAGGAACATACAAAAAGAGTTTTGTTTTTAATATACCGTATTACTAAAATTCTAATTCTAATTAATGGCTGTACACATTCACAGAAAACAAGGGTTTTAGAAATATATTATGGGAAAGATCAATAATATTGATAATACATGTTTAAATTCATTTTAAAAATAAGTTAAGCTATATTGCTTCATTTACTCAAAAGGTCTTAAAAATGCACACTGTAAAAATGCTGTACATATACAATAACATTCAAACGTTAAAGGACCACTATAGTCACCCAGACCACTTCAGCTCAATGAAGTGGTCTGGGTGCCAGGTCCCCCAGGTTTTAACACTGCAGCTGTAAACATAGCAGTTTCAGAGAAACTGCTATGTTTACATAGCAGGGTTAATCCAGCCTCTAGTGGCTGTCTTCCTGACAGTCGCTACAGGCACTTCTGTGAAGCTCAATGCGAAAATCGCATTGAGCACGCAGAACATCCATAGGAAAGCATTGAGCCGGAGGGAGGGTCATGAGGGTTATATAGTGCCAGGAAAACTAGTTTGTTTTCCTGACACTATAGTGGTTCTTTAACATATTATAACAATGCTGAAATACAAGTACTACCCACCTTAAATGCTCGCGGGGTTACATAGCTATATTTCCCTGACCACATTTGTTTGATGAGATCTGCATAAGACTTGGCTATTTCTCCTCGCATCCCTAAAGGGTTATCCAAATTCAGCTCTTCCTGATATTTGTCATTGAGAAAGTATTCAGTCAGTGGTGGGGTATTGCTCAAACACTAGAAGAAAAGAAAATACTTCAACATTTTAATCCGATTAGGTTTTTTTTATATGGTTAACAGACTGGCAAAATGAATGTATTAATGCTACATGCATTTAAAGACACATATATTGTATATCATGTGTGTCACAGAATACTTTAACAAGATTCTGCTGCTTCCAAAACCCACTGTAACACATAACACATTTCAGCATTGTATTTGTAAGCTTTCAATTGTGCAAAGAACCGATGAAACTTTACTCACTGCTCAATTTAAACAAAAAAAAAAATAGCTTGGCAAAAAAATATGAAACACCAGAAATATTAACTTTTCTTATGCAATTTCTTTTCACATGACCACACAAAATACTAAACATCGGCAAAGAGGAACTATTTTCTTCATTCTAGCTATGACCTATATAATTACTGCTTAAAGTAAAGTGAGATGGACAGTATGCATATCAAGAGAGCTCCAAAGCACAAGGAGCCGATCAATCATTGGCTGACAAAACTCACCAATGAATGAGCCTCTGTGCAATGAAATATGAACAGAATTGAAATTAGCTAACCTAGAACTCTTGTTCTGGGCTGGCTAATGATGTACAAATTATGCTGCCAGAGGTGGAGTTACACTGACAACCGCAATATAAAATATGTCTAAATGTGCAGTGTTTCATACTGAAATGCTGCAGATACAAACTCCAAGCTCCATTTCACTGAAGTTTTTGTGGTGCTTGGAGTAACCCTTGAAACACTCATGCTTTGAAGCCTGTGCAGTCAGTACAATGAAACATTTACAGGTTTACAAAAGGAATAACGTGCCTTCAGATATGAAAAGGGGCAAATAGAGAACATTTTAGGATTAACATGTCTGATTTATAATATACTAGCAGACAAATAGGAGTGAATGTTATGTTTATAATAGAGTGATCAGTGTGAACATGTATAAAGTTTCAGTTTAAACATTGTTACACATGTTCCAAATCTATGGTAATTATCAGGAAAACAAAATAGGAAAACTTCTGTTTACTGTATTTGGAAATTAAGCAAAGGCTCCAAGTGCCATACCCACTTAAGAGACATTGTAGCAGTTAAAGGGACACAGTAGGCACCCAGACCACTTCAGCTAATTGAAGTAGTCTGGGTGCTGTGACCCTTTTGCACTTAGTGCTGCAATGTTAAACATTGCAGTTCCAGAGAACTGCAATGTTTACATTGCAGCTCTAGGTCTGCCCTCAGTGTCTGTCTAACAGACAGCCATTAGAGGGCTTCCAGAATTCAAATGGACTTTTGGTCCGTTATCTGACGCTGGAAGTCCTCACGGACCTCCAGCGTCAGATTTTCCCCATAGGAAAGCAGTGAATAATGCTTTCCTATAGGGAGGTCTAAAGTGCATGCAGCCATTGCCACACATGTGCATTAGGTCTCCCCCGCCGGCTGATGTTGGCAGGAGAAGCATGGGCGGAGCCTGACCCAGCGCCGAGGGACATCGGCACTGGATTCAGGAGAGTGGCTGAATGGGTTTTAAGCCCTTCAACCCCACGGGAGAGGAGCCCCGAGAAAGGGGGGGACCTATAAACTCTATAGTGCCAGGAAAACGACTTTGTTTTCCTGGCACTATAGGATCCCTTTAATGCCTTTGTATGTATATTTTTCTTTTAGCTTACTCTTAAAAAGGAATAGTAATAGTAATACTCTCAAAGTAATTTGCAGTTTCAAAAACGTAAAGGAAGAATAAATAATCTCTCTAGTAGCTACAATAATCTTTTTAAAATACTCACCAAACATTCTGCAGCCTATTAAAAATAAACAATAGCAGTTGTATACCTATTTGACATAATACTCATAAAATATACAATTATTTTTAAAACAGACAGGCATGTTGCTGTGAATTTGAGATGGATGAGCAAATATTTGTTACATTTGGAATTTGAGCTAACTATGAGGACAATAATGAAAGCAAAACATGCCTACACAAAGAAGCACATGTGTTTGAACAGAGCATTACAGCATTTTGTTTTTAATATTGCTTCTAGAGATGAACAATTTGTTTTAAATTTGAACCTATTGGTTAAAATGACTTAGGAATACTATGTGAGCCAGAGGGTTGTGCAGACCGAATATTCACTTAAAGGGACACTATAGTAACCCAGACCACTTCAGCTCCATGAAGTGGTCTGGGTGTCAGGTTCCCCAGGCTTTAACCCTTCAGATGTAAACATAGCAGTTTCAGAGAAACTGCTATGTTTACATTGCAGGGTTAATCCAACCTCTAGTGGCTGTCTTCCTGACAGCCGCTAGAGGTGCTTCCCCGATGCTGGATGCGAAAATTGAGAAATGCTTTCCTATGAACTGTTTGAAGGCACGCGGCTCTTGCCACGCATGCACAATCCACTCCACTCGGGAGCTGACGTCCGCGGGGGAGGAGAGGTCACCAGAGCCGAGGGAGCCTGGCGCTGGATTAAGGTAAGTAGCTGAAGGGGTTTTAGCCCCTTCAGCGCCAAGGGTGGGGGGTCCTAAGGATGCTATAGTGTCAGGAAAACGAGTTTGTTTTCCTGACATTATAGTGATCCTTTAAGATAAACAACTGGCAAACACACAACTAATCATTATCATCACACATTTAGTGGAAGCAAAAGGCTTTAGGATAAAAATGCTTAACCAAATTCGATTAAAAACAAAAGCCAAAAACAGAAAACAGACCCTTTCCCCCACCTCCCAAAATAATAAAAACACTATAGTAACATTATAGTTTGCAATCTTCAACTTTATAAAGTAGTAAATCCCTGATCTTAGCACAACCCAAATGCTAACAGACAGATAGCCATTGGTTGTGCTATTTTCTTTTTTTATATTATACAGCAAATTTCACCAATAATGCAGTGAGGATGCATGCATATGTTAAGGGCCATGTACAGCTTGTACCTGCACTCGTTTGTCACTTTCCAAGTAGATGCCTGAGTCAGGGTTCCTGCAGAGCGTTATGGAAAAGCTGGAAAGGTAAGTGTGTTTTATACTTACCTCTGCTTCACTCCTTGTCCCGATATAAGATTAAAGGATCACTATAGTGCCAGGAAAACATACTCGTTTTCCTGGCACTATAGTGCCCTGAGGGTGCCCCCACCCTCAGGGTCCCCCTCCCGCCCGGCTCTGGAAAGGGGAAAAGGGTAAAAACTTACCTTTTTCCAGCGCTGGAGGGAGAGCTCTCCTCTTCCGATCCTCCTTCTCTCCTCCCCGTCGGCTGAATGCGCCGAATGAGACAGCCACTAGAGGAAATAGGGGAAGGCTTAACCCATTCATAAACATAGCAGTTTCTCTGAAACTGCTATGTTTATGAAAAAAGGGGTTAAACCTAGCTGGACCTGGCACCCAGACCACTTCATTAAGCTGAAGTGGTCTGGGTGCCTAGAGTGGTCCTTTAAAGTGTTTATCAGAGTGAAAGATTGAACAACTATAGAAACCAACACCGATAATAATAATAAAAAAAAAAACTTGACCAATAGATGCGAAAACATCCTTTAACATAATAAAAAAAAAATAATAGTAAAAAACCCCTACTTTAATCTCACAAATATTAACTATATAGGCACATAACATACATTAAAATATAAAAATGTATTCATATAAACAGCAGGTCAAATGAATAAATAATTCATTTTTAAATAAAAAATATTGCTTGATTTGTTACCTGAATTGCAGAATTCATAAAACACGTATTCCCCAGATTACTGAGCCCACACAGTCCTGGCTGTTCGTTGTGTCTTCCTGGCTCTGAGTATTCATAGTTCTTGTAAGCAGCATATGAAGGAAGGCAGTAGTTTGAGTTTTTCACACTGAAAGTGAAACATAAAAACATGGTCAGTCTTCGAGCAATCAATATAAGCATTGCCAGCAAGCATTTCCAAGCCTATTTTCATTATTACACTACCAGTGCCTTCGTACCATGGGCTCAGATGGACAGGCACATAGGGCACACTGTTTTCCATTGAGATCTCAGATGTGAATGATTCAGTCTTAAAACACCAGCAAAAGATCATTTAACGTGTTAAAATAGTGCAATGAAACAGCAAGTTATGTTACAGGTAAGAATGCTAAATTCCCAAGGACATAGATACATTGCAAATCCAATGCAATAAAGAAAAAAAATCAAATGCAAAAAAAAACTATTTATGGTTATTTAACAAGGACAGTTTGATTGTACATTCAAAAGCTGAAAACAAAGCAGAGAAGGGCAAAAAAAAAAAAAGACTTCCATTTTGGTATACTGCTACATCAATAGAAATGCACTTTTGAATATTTAGAATTAATTAATGTTTGTTGAATAGAAGTGTTGGTCATCCTTGACTAAGAATAATGCGTGCAGTTTAATAAATATTAAAACAAGACACAAAATTACCAAATGAGTTAGTTATAAACTAGATGTAAAAATTGCATAATTGCGGACAATCTATTATAAACATAGCCCCATATTCTCTTTTTTGACAATCATTATTTTGTCAGTATTCAACAGGTTACAACTTTTCATTTCCACTTTCTTACAGTTCGTTTAGAAAGGCAGTAAATATCATAAAATGTATGGTTAGAGGATCACAAAATGCGGACAAAGCATAGTAAACGAGTATTTCATATTGCATCTTTAGAGGAAGCCTATACCTTCCCTTCTCTTTTTCTATGTTTACCCTTCTCTTTCCCATTTACTGTCTCTTTCATATGTTCCCCTTCTCATTCCCTCCTCATTATTCCTTTCCCTTCGTCATCGCTCTTCATTTAAAGTTTTGTAAACTTGGGCAGTGATATACTGTCGTTTTATGTCTATCGGGGG
Organism: Pelobates cultripes; assembly: GCA_933207985.1. Classification (NCBI taxonomy): domain Eukaryota; kingdom Metazoa; phylum Chordata; class Amphibia; order Anura; family Pelobatidae; genus Pelobates; species Pelobates cultripes. The sequence continues at coordinate 170,235,854 of OW240913.1, forward strand.
AGATAGTGGTTTTTGTTTGTGGTGGTCTCCTGTCATGTCTGTAAGCAGCCATTGGTTAGTGCTATTGACTGATTCATAAATGTATTAATGAGACTAGGTTACAGTGTGGTCGTTAGTGCCGATTAATAGGGTCTACGGTATCTTGTTTTATCGGTTGGATGATTATATGTGTATTAAGGTAGGGTGAAGTGGTGGAAGAAGGGGGAAGGAGGTAGGAGTATGAGGGTGAGAGAGAGGGAGAAGAAAAAATAAATAAATAAAAACTTTACTATTCTATTTATATATATCGTAGATCATGAGGTTCCAGTAATTGCCTAGGTACGTTCTTGTCTAACTGTTGCAAGGGTGTATAGGCCCTGGAGCAGTCGCAGTAGCTCTGAAATTAAGATGAGCCGGGGTATCCAGGTCTGGACACATTTCTCAATGCGGCCCCACAGGGAAGCTGGCAGTGTTTCCATTGAATGTACATCCTCTACCTTTGCTATTCACTGCCGGAGAGTATGGTCTGGAATAGATATAATATGCGTGGCATGACGTTCATCTTGACTGCATTAATGTATGTAGGAGGAGAAAATTAATTTGGTACAGTAGGGAGAGGTCTCATGGTCACCGGATGCCTAAGTATCTAAGTTTACTTTCGCACCATGCGAAGGGGAAGTGTGAGCACAGACAGGCGGTGGAGTCGGGGTTAAGTGAGAGATGGAGTGCCTGATTTGTCCATATGAAGTTTTACATTAGATATCAGTCCGAACCGCTTAAAGGCTGCCAAAAGATTGGGCAGGGATATTGCTGGCTGTTCTAGAAAAAAAGAGCATGTCGCCTGCGACCCGCTGTCCCAAAGTGAACCCTGTGATACCTCCATCCCGTCTGATCGCCTCTAGAAACGGCTGGAGATAGTGCAAACAGGAGGGGGGACAGAGGACAGCCTTGGTGTATTCAGTTCCAGATTGGGGGCGTAAACGCAACGTTGACGCGGATTCAGGCTGTAGGGGTGGTATACAGGGATCGTTTCCTTGAGAGCATGTGAGGGCCAAACTCCATGTGTTGGAGTGTGGACGTGAGGTAGAGCCAGTCTACCCGGTCAACCGCTTTTTTGGCGTCAGTGGAGAGAAGTACCCCCACTCTCCCGGTTGTCTGGGCAGCGTGGATGATGTTAAGGGCTCTAATGGTGTTGTCCCGTCCCTCCCGACCTGGGATGAATCCCACCTGGTCGGAGTGGATCAGACCTTGGAGGACTCTCAAGAGTCGTAGGGCCATGGCTTTTGCAAACGGTTTTAAGTTCGCATTCAGGAGTGAGATAGGGCACAGCTTGCTGGGTCCTTGCCTTCTTTTGGTATAACTGTTACAACCTCGGCGAGGGAGTCCATCAGAAATTGTCTGTCTGAGTGGATAGAGTTAAGTCCCTTGAGGAGTTTAGGTAGCACGACCTCCTGGAAGGTGTGCAGGTAAGTTAACAGTAGACTGTCGGGGCTTAGAAAGTTTTAGAGCTTCTGTCAGTTCTTCTATGGCGGCTCTAGTTCCTCTAAAGCTTCGGGTGTTAGCGTCTTGAAAACAGTGTGGCCAAGGAATTCAGCGATTGAACATTGTGGCCAAGGAATTCAGCGACTGAACGCTGGTGTTGCTGGGAGGCCTCAAACTGAAAGAGTATGTGGTTGCCCACAACAGCCTGGCAGATAAGCTCTAAGAGTTTGATGATACCCTGTTAGCTCACAGGCTTAAGTTGGCTGACAGGGAGGACATTTCCAGGAGAAACAACCTACGCTTTAGAGGTATACCGGAATCGGTGACCAACGCGGAACTGAACAATTACCTTCTGGACCTGTTCAAAACTCTTACTCCTGAAATCCACCCCAAACAACTTATCATGGATAGAGCCCATCATTTGAGGAGGCTGAAACATCTACCTACAACCACAGCAAGGGATGTAAGTGCGAGGATCCACTTCTTCCACGTCAAGGAGAAGATAGCCCGCACATGTAGGAATACAGATATGCCGGAAAAATACAGCAACATCAAGGTCTTTGCGGACCTCTCCGCAGAGACGCTGTAGTTCAGGAAATCGATGGTGCCCATAACCTCAACACTCCACAGCCACGAACTGAATTACAGATGGGGATACCTTGCTAAACTCTTTATTTTTCACCAGGACGCACTGCATATCGTCACAAGCTTGGCACAGGGTATCCAGAAGCTGAAGGATTGGGGCATGCCGGTACCTGAGGTTGCAGTCACCAGGCCTGCCAAGGTTCCCAGGATATCTCCCGAGTGGACTGTTGATTAGGAGGGTGACACCTTCACCAAGATATGTGTAGCTAAGTATGATTGCTAGCCACTGGTTTTTGCATTTAGCTTTATAATTTTATCCTGAATGTTCTATGAATCTGCTTGACCTATTCTAGTATTGCCCTATGCCCTTTGGTAGTTAATGGGATAGGTGTAACATCACACAAGGTTCTTTATGTTAGATGGAGACAGCGTACTATGGTTAGTTGATGACTCTGCCCACTATGCGGCTTACTGGAACCTTTATATAGAACATGGGGTCCCTCCCCCCATATCGGAGGGGGTTTAACAGGTTATTTTCTCTTTGATGATGTAGTTCCTAATTAAAATTATATTTAAAAATAAAAAAGATTAGGCGGCTTGTTCACTGGTCGCAAGTAGCATAGATGGCGAGGTGAAATGGTGTTTCTTAATCTCTCACCGATCTGCTCTCATTTTTGTTCCACTTGAGTTGATGTGTACATGGTTGTACTCATGTATTTGCTCTGTTTTGTTTCCACCTGTGAGGTATCCTCTATGATAGAGAGTCTCACCTCCACGACCCCCACTAGCTGTCCTACAGCCCTTGGTGGCGCACGTAGGCTCACACTCTCTGCCCTGTTGTTTCTATTCCTTTCTTCCTACTCTAGAACACTCTACTGTTCCTACCCGTCTCCCAGCGGTTTGACGGATTCAGGTTGCTGTGAGGACGAGGTTTCCTCGTTCATTCCTTATGTTATTGGTGCATGCCTGGCCCCCTCAACCTAAGGCAGCGCAGTGGCCTCTTCTGTGGGAGTCCCAAATACAAAGTATAGTAATACTTTGTATTTGGGACTCCCACAGAAGAGGCCACTCACTCCCGGTTCATACAATACATGAATGTAGATATATACTAGTATGAAAATAGTGACATACAACCGCCAATGTTAAGGGGTTAAACTCCCCAAGGGAAACGTGGATTGAAGCATGCGGTCGATATAGCATGCATTAAAAAAAAAAAAAAAAAAAGAATTCCAGCTATATTCAGGAAGATGTTTCCAACTCAATACCATGCCCTCTCTGACTCCAAAACTAAAGGGTTTTCCATCTTTATACATAGGGACACGGCATTTCAATTACAAAGGAGTTTTATTGACCCCCAGTTTTATTATCATTTAGTTTTTTTTTAACAATGTCCAATACACACTGGTGTCGGCTTATTTCCTAAACGACAATTCCGGGCCTTCCTTCGCAACCTGCCATGCAAAATAGACGAATATTAACAAGGGGGGCTTGTCCTGTGTGGAGACTCATTTTATTTCTTCCCCTGCCCTAGATACCACAGCCGTGCTGCAGGGCAAAAGGAAAGCTAGGCTAACCTAACTACTCTGTGCAAATCCCTCACTAACCAACTGTCCCTTCACAATCTCTATGAAGGATGAAGGGTGCTCCACCCGGTAGACAGAGACTATTAATTTTACTTCAGGGCCCACTATACGTATACACGCCTTTTATGTGGACCAAACTACCTTGGCACAAATGTCTACATGCACAATTGGGAACATTCCTTGGTCAGATCACAGCCCAGTGTTTCTAGAACTATTTGACTAATTCCAATTTAAAGGTAAGTGTACTTGGAGGTTGAATGAGACATGCTGCAAGACAACTCCTTTATGGAACAAATGAAGAAAGACTTTACAGAGTACTTTCAAGGCTATTCCAACAAGGGCACCGCCGAAACAACTGTGTGGGGGCGGCTCATGAAACGGTAGTCAGAGGTTTCTTTATTAGGCGCTCAACATTCCTTAAAAGACATCATCAATCCAATCTCTTAGATTGCCACAAACAGATAGCAATAATCACAGCCCGTAATAAACTGGCGTCCCCACCTGGCCTAGCCTCTCAACTTAAAGCGCTATACCAAAGACTTTATGAACTTAATGCAACTAAGACCGCTTTTATTTTGCACAAAATGCATGCGACCTCCTACCATAATAGTGGAAAGGCTTCCTGATACTTATCTTCTAGACAGAACAAAATTAGCCGCCTCTAGGATAGCATATATAATTGGTGCCAATGGAAAGAAAAAGCTCAATCCCCAAGCCATTACCCAGGAATTTGCATCATACTACTCAAAGCTGCATAACCTAGTGTCCGAGGCCACTACACGCACTCCATTAAGCAGGGGTGCCCTTTGTCCCTCTGTGCTACGTGCTAGCCTTGGAACCCCTCCTGTGTGCGATTAGGGACCATCCCAGTATACATGGTATTGACTTTAAGGGCCGAGAAATAAAAATCAGTGCGTTCGCAGATGACATTTTATTCTATGTTGCTCGCCCTGAGGAATCTCTACCACATATATTAGCATTGATAAAGGAATATGGGGAGATGTCCTACTACTCCCATAACGCAAGAAAAGGCAGGCCTTGGGCATTCACCTCCCTCCCCAGGTACGGGAAGCTCTATGTAGAGACTACCCTTCGAATGGAGAAACAATGGCCTGAAATATTTGGGCTTGACGTTCACTAAAAAAGTAACAGACATTTTTCATGCTAATTATACCAGAGTAAGGAATGATTGTAAACAACTTTCACGGAAATGGGGTCCACTATTCCTATCCTGGCCAGAACGTATAGTAGCCATCAAAATGGCTATAATTCTGAGATTCCAATATTTGTTCCGCACCCTTCCCCTTTCTTTGCCACAATCCTATTTCAAAGCTATACACCTTGACCTGCTTAGATTTGTCTGGAGGGCTAGCAGAGCTAGGGTATCAGAATATTGAAAGACCTGCTGAGGAAGGGGGGAATGGCGTTCCCAGATGTTAAATCTTACTACCACGCGGCAATACTGGCATTAATTTTACCACATTTCATCTAAGCCACAATGGGTTTCCTTAGAAAGCCAAACCCTTAAACCTTTTAATCATCCTGAGCTGATTTGGCTTCCTAAGGATTCCAGACCACACTTACCCCTGCTGCCGACGCAAATCAAGCTGGCCATACAGGTCTGGGAGGGAAACCGGTAAAAACTAGAAAGCTCAATCCCTTTGTCTTTGGCGACCCCAATCAGGACCATAAACACAGCACTGGACATCATAAGCGCCATAGACCCCACAAACTGCCGCAGCTTGGTTGGGGTCTCAACGTCTTCCTCCCACCCTGGACTAAACTCTGATATCCAGGACCTTGTGGGAAAGACCTTGCTCCAAGAGAGTGTATCAGTGAAGCTCTTACAAGAGCTAGTAGTGATAGTTGTATAGCAGTTCCCTACAATAAGAGACAGAACTCTTGATTGAGGGTGAAGTAAGTCTGGTTTAATGGTAGCCACACTGGCCTTTTATGCAAGTCCCCAAGCAATGGATACACTCATAAGGAGCTTGTTGGGGACAGGGACACAAAGCTTACAAACCAATCAGAACAGTAATTAAATGTAAAACACCCCCATAACAAAAATACAATCTCTCCCCTCTGCCTGTGAGATAACTGAGTAAAGTACTGTATGTAACTCAATTATCTCCAGGCAGAAAAACCACATATTTTATAAAGTCCCAAAGTACAAAACACAACACATCCCCTGATAGCCCTGATTTGGGTGAACAACATATCCAAAAATCACCCAGATTAGAGCAGGGGTTCAGGAAATACCTGAAAGTCTCTTTTTGAACGACTGCACGCATGGTTTCATGCCCAAAGTTTCAGAGAACAGTGCCATTCTAAGCTGATCAGAAACAAAACGCAGGCGATGATGAAAGTCCAGAGGTGTTCGGGATTTTCTGTATCTGATTTTAGTTCCATGATATTCATGCCCAAAGCACGCTGCCTGCGTTCATGCGAACAAGATGGCCGCCACCTCAAGGTTGTTCATAGGAATCGCGCCCACCAAGACGAACAATTAGAACACTGCGGTGAGAAACGTTCCAAGTTGTTAATACGTGTTAACAAGCTCCAGGGTCAAACAGAGCCTGTTTGAAGAATTTTAGCCAGGTCTATTGCAGGGGCCATAGTCACAGGGTAAAAGGCTGGCAAGTAGACCCCTCCAAAAACCAGTGGCGAGGTAATTTTTTTCCACAGTATGTGCATGTGCACTTCGATGCTCTGCTTGCTTGCAGAGAGAAAAGAAGCAAAACTGCTGGACTGTTTTAAATCCCCTCCACCTTTTTTTCTTTCTGTACCCCTTTCCTCTTACCATTTGATGAAAACATCAATAAAAACTTATAAATCCTAAAAAAAAAAAAAAAAAATGATCCCACCCATAAGAGCAGTCCAGAACTGATATGCTGGGAAGTTCTCTCTGCACGAGAGATACAGCAACCCCAGATGATCAAGGTATCAGCTACACCTCACTGAAGAGGCCCAAAAAGACCAAAATGTTTGTCTGGGGTTGCTGTATCTCTTGTGCAGACAGAAATTCCCAGCATTTTGGTTCAGGACTGCCCTTATGAGTGAGATGCAACTAAGACCGCTTTTATTTTGCACAAAATGCATGTGACCTCCTACCATAATAGTGGAAAGGCTTCCTGATACTTAGCTTCTAGACAGAACAAAATTAGCTGCCTCTAGGATAGCATATATAACTGGAACTGGTTCTCTCTGTAACGGCACAAGTGAGCAAAAACGATTTTGAGACCTGATCGGGGATTTACCAAAGTGCAAGTTACGGAGTTCCTTTAAGCTTTTGTCCGAGTTCTCATATTCTCTGTTTCGGTCAAAAGATATATAGTCAACTTTTTCTAAAATGCATTACTAGGTTTTTATAAGTGTTATTTGTGGCAGAGCGCCTGGCACCCCGCCTGGGTGCCTCCGCCAATCGCTGCTTCCTAGTGCTTACCGAGTACCACAAGCACCGCACCAGACACAATCAGCACTGTAGTCCCCACTTCCAGCTTTACAGCTTGGTCGGGGTCTCGCTGTCCTCCACCCACCCTGGACCCAAGACCAGGATCCAGCTTCCAGTGGGTAAACCTCTCCTCCAAGAGAGTGCAGCAATACGCTCTTAAAAGAGCAAGTGATTATTATCCCAGGGGAGTATAGTGATATAGCAATCCCCAGAAGAGATACAGGTGTCCCCTCCACACGAGACAAGGCTCTATGTTGAGGGTGAAGAGGAGCTTTAATGGGTATACGAACACAAACTCCTAATCCGTTTGGTAAGCTCCGTATACCGAACCATATAAGTCCAAAAGGAACGAACAGTGCCTTTAACCAAGATTTATCACAGGGGACATAGTCAGGGCCGGATTAACATAGGGGCTGATGGAGCTGCAGCTCCAGGCCCAGGCCCATGGAATAGGCCCATTGATTTAAAAAAAAAAAAAAGATTTTTTTTTTTTTTTTACATTTTATTTTTCACACACTACTCTTAGGGATTCCACCTGACTTTTATTTTATTGGCACAGCCAGTATTTGGGGCTGCCTGGTGGTGCTGGTATTGCAGTGATACTGGCAATACAAATGCTGGTATTTTTCTCAGTATAAACAAGAGATTACTCCGCAATACCAGCACTGGCCAGTAGGGGTCGCTGTGTGTGGAGAGAGGCAGGGATAGGAAGTTCCAGCATATCCCTCCCTGCCTATCTATACTCACTGATCTGCAGGGGTGCAGCTACAGAGAGTCCAGACAGCAACTCCCACCCTGCAGAGACAGCCTACAGCTCAGGGAAGTAAGGGATGGAAGAAAGGCTGCAAGGAGACATACACTGAGACACTAAGGGGACACTGGGAGACATTATGGCAGACACTGAGACACTAAGGGACACTGGGAGACATTACGGCAGACACTAAGGGACACTGGGAGACATTATAGGACCACTCTAGGCACCCAGACCACTTCAGCTTAATGAAGTGGTCTGGGTGCCAGGTCCTTCTAGGGTTAACCCATTTTTCTCTGAAACTGCTATGTTTATGAATGGGTTAAGCCTTCCCCCTAATCCTCTAGTGGCTGTCTCATTGACAGCCGCTAGAGGTCCATAGGAAAGCATTGTAAATGCTTTCCTATGCGACGGGCTGAATGTGCGCGCAGCTCTTGCCGCGCGTGCACATTCAGCCCAGGAGGAGGAACGGAGGAGGAGAGAAGGAGGAGAGCTCTCCGCCCAGCGCTGGAAAAAGGTAAGTTTTTAACCCTTTCCCCCTTCCAGAGCCGGGCGGGAGGGGGTCCCTGAGGGTGGGGGCACCCTCAGGGCACTATAGTGCCAGGAAAACGAGTGTTTTCCTGGCACTATAGTGGTCCTTTATGGCAGACACTGAGACACTAAGGGGCACTAGGAGACATTATGGCAGATACTGAGGTACTAAGGGACACTGGGAGATACTATGACACAGACACATGGGGACACAGTATCCCCATGTCTCCCAGCCAGTGTCCCTGGTGTCTCAGTGCCCCCTAGTCTCCCAGTGACCCCTAGTCCCCCAGTGCCCCCAGTCTGCCAGTGTCTCACTGTCCCCATGTCTTCTAGTGCCTCCATGTCTCTCATTGCCTCAAGTGTCACAATGTCCCCATGTCTCCAAGCTAGTGTCTCTAGTGTCTGTGGCCCTGGTGTCTCTGTTCCCATGTCTCCCAGTGCCCCATGTCTCAATGTCCCCATGTCCCCCAGCCAGTGTCTCTAGTGTCTGTATCCCCATGTCTTCAAGTGTCCCCTATTTTCCCATTGTCACCATGTGTCCCAGCCAGAGTCCCCTAGTCTTGAAACTTAAGTGGGATGTATGGGAACAAAACTTGTGTGGACTGGCTAACAATGAATATAATTAAAGGGACACTATAGTAACCAGAACAACTACAGCTTATTGAATTTGTTCTGGTGAGTAGAATCATTACCGTCAGGCTTTTTGCTGTAAACACTGTCTTTTCAGAGACAATGCATTCTTTACATTACATCCTAGTGATAACTTCACTGGCCACTCCTTAGATGACTGTTAGAGATCCTTCCTGGGTCATGGCTGCCTAAAATGCATCCAAACATTCAGTATCTCCTCCCTCTGCATGCAGACACTGAACTTTCCTTATAGAGATTCATTGATTCAATGTATCTCTATGAGGAGATGCTGATTGACCAGGGCTGTGTTTGAATCATACTGGCTTGGACCCTGATCTGCCTCTTTGTCAGTCTCAGCCAATCCTATGGGGAAGCACTGTGATTGGATCAGGCCACCACTTCTAATGATGTCAGCAGACTGCTTGTTTTTATGAGTCTAACAGCATGCAGAGTTACAGCTTCGGGCTTGAATATAGTAAGATTTTGCTATATTTATGGAGGCATGAGGGGCCCAGGGGGGCTAGATGGTGGTGTTAACACTGTAGGGTCATGAATTCATGTTTGTGTTCCTGACCCTATAGTGATCCTTTAAGGTAATGCTGACTTTGGTCTCTCTAACACTGTGGCATGTTCCTTTTCTTCTACACTCACTACATACAGCTTTTCTCTGTCCCAGACTATATACCAGGAGCTTCTGCCTGCTAGTAAGAAGATAAGGAGACAAGTGGACCAGCGAGTGCTAGGGGACAGTCCTTAGAAAGGGTTGAGCGAGCGCATCATTAGATGCATTTATGCCAAGCTCAGGGTGCTGTCTGCATAGTATGCCCTTAGTTGGTCAGCTGCATGATTGGCAGGCAGCCTGACATGCATTCATACCAGGCTGGCATTCTAATTCTTTGAGCAGACATGTCCTTTTTTTTGGCATGTTTGCCCGTTTTGGCAGGTTGAGTGATTTGGGTCAGTGGCACACCCTTTTACCGTGCCCATTGACTTCCTGCTTGATTGGACGTTGCAGTTAGGGGTTATGGATTTACTTGGAAGCTGAAAACATAAATTAGAGCGAGATTAGCCTAGGGTATGTGTTTTCTTATAGTTGCTGTTCTTTCTCTCCAGCACCATCTCCATCAGATACATGACGCTTGGGAGTGTTTTACTGTTTTTGGTCGATATGATTCTGTAATTAGGCCCGTCAATAAAAATTAATTATGCCTAAATCCTGTATTTAAAGGGCCAAACCTCCCAGGGACCATAATCACATGGCAAGAGGCTGGCAAATAGTCCTCTCCAGGCCCAAGTTGCGAGGTTAATTTCGCCACAAGGAAGTTGAGACATGTTGACAATGTGTTAGGATAGATTAGGTAAGGGGGAGATTATTCTAACAAAATATCTGTAGTAAGACACATGCCAACAATGAACAGGTTAAATTCTAGACTTATGTATGTTCCATGTGTCATTACTGTGGTCAAGCCATCTGTTAGAAAGAACTGTTGGTCAAGCCATCTGTTAGAAAGATCTGTTGAAACATGTAATTTGAACCTTGAACTTATTGTAACCTCAAACTGTCATTCATACTAGAATTTAGGCAATAGGAAATGTGACCATATTTGGAGTTCTGATTGAGCTAAACGGAGAGTTAGTTCCTGGTCTAAAGTATAGGAAGTGAGGAATTGTAATGTGATGACAGATTACTTTTGATAATCTCCCAAGAGATATCTCTGTGTATTTTATGGTCCTAAAACGCTTTTTGTTGCTACTTCCACACGTGGTTCCCGGATCTACTGGAAATGTCTTACGACCATCCTCTAGTTAAACCATCTTTTCCCCTTCTGTTGACTGGTCTGCAGGGAGAACCTCACCCCCTCATCCTACAAGAATGTCTGGAACTAGTGGTCTGGAAGATTTCAGGGGACCTTGGTCAAACGGGCGCATTATCACAGGTCACTAAGAACCTAACATGGGATTCATGGGCACCTGGCACCAGAGGATGTTACCCCGCTGCCTGGAACAAATGTTCTAGATGGTGCTAGGAGAGGGATTCTGATCCCTTTACAGCACTTATTCCAATGATTTTACAGGTTTTATCGCATTCCTTTTCCTTAGGACGTTCATCCAGATCCATTAATGTCATCCGGTCCGCGATTTCGGCTGCACGCCTTCAGGGCATTCCAGTGGGCCAAGACCTTTTGATCTGCAGACTACTGATGGGTATCCATTTGTCACGTCCCCCAGTTCCAAAATACTCCCGATTCTGGGACGTAGACATGGTCCTGCGATTTTTGCGGAATTGGTCGAACAATACATCTTTGTCCTTATGCCAACTCTCAGCGAAACTTACTTTGTTACTTTGGTATCCATTCGTAGAGTAGCAGATGTTTGGGCGTTTGATGTGGAAGGTTTATTCTTTAACCCAGAAGGGGCCTCCTTTTTGGTCATGAGATGCACTAAGACGAGTTTGTCGTCTGGTTTTTATCCGTTTTTTCCTAGTGCTCTACATCTTTGCATGGTCAATACATTGATGAGCTACATAGAGATTTATGCACCTTTTACGCAGTTCTCAATCGGGTCAACTTCTCGTGTCATATGCCAAACCACATAAACCGGTGTCTACTACTACTACTCTCGCAAAATGGGTACGTTGGATCCTAGCTCTGGCAGGGGTCGAAGTGTCTTTCAGCACACATTCCGTGCGGGTGCAGTGGCTATGCATGCTTTTTCGACATCATGCGTTTGGCAAACTGGTCTTGGGAAGATACCTTTCGAGTTTTTTTTACTTGTGCCCTTCTTCTCCTGCTTCCTTTTCTCTACCTGATTAGCATTAAAAATGCAAATATGAAACCCCCTGTCGTGGTAAAATTGTAGATTATGCTACATGGTGCATATAGTGTACCCATAATCTTAATTTTAGTAATGACAGGAGGCGAATATTTCCCTCCCTGATCTCCCCCCCCCCCCTTTTTTATCTCTCATCTTTGTTTTCATTTTCTAGGTCTCAGGTTTCCTTCTTTTCCTAATGTAGGCTAAATTGATGTATATTTGTGATTATATTAGATTTTGATATACATATATATGTTAAATTCTTAGAGTTCAGTTTGATTATTGGTTTGTACTTGAGACACATCTATTTAGTTACGTTTATATCAGTTAATATAATTAATAATATGTGCATTGCCTGGAGGTCACTTTAAATACCTTTCACGTTTTTTTCTTTTTTTTTTTAAGTATGAAATACAACATCATCCTACATGGAGAAATTACTCCTTACAAATTATGTTATCCTCCAGAGTTGTCTGGATGTTTACCAAATTCTTCAGTTTCGTTCCTGTTACATTGACTATCTCTGATCACATCAAAGAAAGAGGATGAGTTGGGGGCTGTCCTGACTTATATTTGTGATTAAACTTATTTTTGATTGGTTTAAGTTACTTGACTGATCTGTGCTGCTGGAGATTTATAGTAAAGAAATTTATGCACATATTTGCCTCCTGCTATTGCTAAAATTAAGATTATAGGTACACTAAATTAGCATAATCTACAATTTCTTGGCATTTGTGGAGAACTCCTCTGAGGTAAGTACCTTCACCTTAAAGGGCCACTCTAGGCACCCAGACCACTTCAGCTTAATGAAGTGGTCTGGGTGCCAGGTCCTTCTAGGGTTAACCCATTTTTTCATAATTATAGCAGTTTCAGAGAAACTGCTATAATTATGAATGGGTTAAGCCTTCCCCCTAATCCTCTAATGGCTGTCTCATTGACAGCCACTAGAGGCGCTTGCGTGCTTCTCACTGTGATTTTCACAGTGAGAGCACGCCAGCGTCCATAGGAAAGCATTATGAATGCTTTCCTATGTGACCGGCTGAATGCGCGCGCAGCTCTTGCCGCGCGTGCGCATTCAGCCGGCGGGGCGGAGGAGGAGGAGGAGGAGGAGAGCTCTCCGCCCAGCGCTGGAAAAAGGTAAGTTTTACCCCTTTCCCCCTTCCAGAGCCGGGCGGGAGGGGGTCCCTGAGGGTGGGGGCACCCTCAGGGCACTATAGTGCCAGGAAAACGAGTATGTTTTCCTGGCACTATAGTGGTCCTTTAAGTCTGGCAAAAAAAAAAAATGAAGATGTAACCAAAATAGTTCTTGAACACTGGCCATTTAGAAGTAGAAGGTTGTAATTTCTAATTTAGACTATTAATGGAAGAAGTAGTTACCAGATTCCAATCCAACACAGCCTTCTGTTCTGATCTGGCTGTGTGTTGAATTAGAATCTGGAAATTATTGTTGGATTTTTTTCTAGGCTTAGTTTCCTTTTTGGGGAGGATTATCCACACAATTAGGGAGTGGTAACCCTCAATTAGTTTAAGTCCAAACATTACATAAATTTAATATATAAAACACAGGGCCGCCACCAGAATTTTTGGGGCCCCTAACTAAGCTGAGGGTCTGGGCCCCTGGGGGCCCGCCTCCAAAACCGCCCACAAAGACCGCCTCCAAATCCCGCCCACAGGAATACACACACAGACACAAACACATTCACTGATACAAAAGGACACAGATACACACACACACACACACTGATACATACTAACAGACACACATACTGATACGCATACAGGCATACATACTGACACACACATACTGAGACATACACACATATACAGACACACAGGCGTACATAGTGACAGACACATACTAACATACATACAGACACACATACTGATACGCATATAGGCATACATACTGACACACACATACTGAGACATACACATATATACAGACACACAGCCGTACATAGTGACAGACAAATACTAACATACATACAGACACACATGCATAAGGACATACAGACACATTCATAATGACATACAGACAGACATTCATACTGGCATACATACATTCATACAGACAGACATACACACATTCATAATGACATGCAGACATACATACACTGACATTCATACACACATAATGACATGCATACAGACATACAGACATGCATACAGACATACAGGCAGATATCCATACATACAGACATACATACACACAGACATAGACATACATACAGACATACATACATACAGACATACATTCACATACACATACACATACAGCTCATTTTCCAGCCACCCTCCTGTCTCTTACCTTGTCTTTGCAGGAGGGTGGCTGGGGCTGATAGGACTGGGAGTCGGCTGGCTCTCCTTCTTCATTTCCGGGCGTGCGCTCTTCTCGCGCAGAGTGAGCTGGGAGGAAGTGACCACTTCCTCCCAGCAGCACTTGCGCTGCAGCGGCATTTTTTTTAAAGGGGCCTATTCACGTTATACCACGGCCACAGCGCTGAACGGGCCCCTGAAGATATGGGACCCATCTGGTGGCCCTAAGTGTGTGGGCCACCCGATAGGCCCCATCAGCGTGCGGGTCCCGGTGGAACTGCACCGGCGGCAGTTCCGCCGCCACACGTGGGGCCCGGGCGGCCGGGCCAGTGACAACCATTATCCTTTAAAAACTGTGACCCTTCATTTAATTTACAATATACATTGTAAGTGTTGTCTCTCAACTCTGACAGGCTAACTTATAAAGTTCAGTGATAATTTTGACTGGGCTTCAGACACCAGTCGTAATATTCCTGTTTATTGTTAATTTCTATACCATTTCAGGTATGTTCCTTACCAACAAGATTGAACCCATTGCTTCAGAGACACAGTTCACCTCATAGGTATTAGTTAAAAGCAGTCATATTAACCCTTACCATGCTGTAATAAATCAAACCACCTCTACTGCGCAGCCATCCCATCCACTACACGCATCACATGAGATGACCATATTTTGACAATGAAACTATGAATACATACTATTTCAATTCACAACAAATTAGAGCTACTGGGCATGACACCTCTATTTTGCATGAAGCCTAAAGTCCACTTTATTTCTTCTACAATATCAGGCAAAATGAAACCTGCAGATAACTCCACAAATAAATGGTAAGTTGGTTGCTTTGTTTTCTCATCATTCTTCTATTTTAAGGAAATAAAAGTTTACACAATGAACCAGCTTGAGGCATAGAACTACAAAGGTACACAAAATAATGTTTTTGTAATGAGGATCTCTTTCCTTTATCCTTGGTATAAAATATGAAGAAAATGTTTGCTTGTTAAAGGACCACTATAGTGCCAGGAAAACATACTCGTTTTCCTGGCACTATAGTGCCCTGAGGGTGCCCCCACCCTCAGGGACCCCCTCCCGCCGGGCTCTGGGGAGAGGAAGGGGTTAATCTTACCTCTTTCTCCAGCGCCGGGCGGGGAGCTCTCCCTCTCCTCCCTCTTCTCCTCCTCTTCGGCTGAATGCGCATGCGCGGCAGGAGCCTATGGACGCTGGCGTCTTCTCACTGTGATTTTCACAGTGAGAAGCACATAAGCACCTCTAGCGGCTGTCAAGAGACAGCCACTGGAGGCTGGATTAACCCATTTATAAACATAGCAGTTTCACAGAAACTGCTATGTTTATAAAAAAAAGGGTTAACCCTAGCTGGTCCTGGCACCCAGACCACTTCATTAAGCTGAAGTGGTCTGGGTGCCTATAGTGGTCCTTTAAGTCTTTGGCACAAAATCTTGTTTAAATTTGAATCTCTTTGCCAATATAAATGTAAATCACCTTGCAAAGTTTGGCAAAAGATTAATCACAGAAAATTACATTTTAGACTCTAATTTGTCTTTGCATAAAAAGGGGCCAGTCACCTAAATAGTGTCTTTAACAATATACACTACATTTTTATTCCTGGCCCTATAGTGTTCCTTTAAAGTAAAACCTAGTATTTCTTCCTTTGAAAAGGGAACTGTGACTTCACATGATGTTTACTTCTCTCTTAAATTTAACAAGTATGTGTTTGTGAGCCCTTAATATACAATTTAATCTATAAATCCCCACCTCTATATTTACCTCTATCAATTACCACTACTTGACTCTGACAATTGTGTAATAAGTCCTGACCTCTGTACTAGTCATTTAGCATACTGGGGGCATAGAAAGAGAAGGAGAAACAGAATTTTTTTTACTTTTCTCCTCCTGTGATGTGTCCTTTCTGTGTCTGGACTGAACTGGATTGTGATATCAATTGCTAAATGTTTAATATACATTTAAAGGAAATGGAGCATCAGATGAAAGAAAGTTACTATATGTTATGGGTTATTTTCAATTGTGTAATTTTCATAGAAGTGATTGTTCCCCTCAAGTTCTCTTTTTTTGAATACTATAATAATAAAAAAGAAAAATCATTATGTTTTATAGAATTAATAAAAAGATATCTAATGACTGTACAACTGGCAGCTAGATTAGACAAATATTATCATGGCTGCCTAACTTTACCCTAAATAGGTGACCCGGAGTTCCCTGCAATCTCAAGTAATTACATAAACTTGAAAATGATCTTCCATATTCCTTTCTGTAGCGGTCACCCTTTTCCTGTTACCAACCTATGAAATGAATGCACATAATATTTTCCAGGCCTTTTTGCTTTCTCTTCACCCTCATCCAAGCCTGGACTTGCCACTGGGTCTGGGCAAATGCTGGTTGGCAGTGATTGAAATGGGTCATAAAGGATCTCCCCTGCTAGCCCATGCAAGGCCCAGAGGAGGAGCTGCAAAACTCCCCGGCTGGTGAGGAGATCAAAGATCTCCCTCACTGGCCAGCCCAGACATTGCAGCCCAGGGAGCATATTTGCAGTATGTTTGCTTTATATAAATTTTAGTAATAATAATATCTCTCCCTGCACCCACTGCAGCCCTAGTGCTCCCCAAACATGCATTACAATCCCTTTGCACTACATATGGATTATGTTTGCTTTATATATATGCTGATAATAATAATTTCCCATCCTGTACCCACCACAGCCACTACACCCCATGCACTTACTACAGCCCTTGTTCCCCAATGTACTCACTACAGTCTCAATATCCACACAAGGAGTACAGCCCCTACCATGTTTACACACACTACAGCCTCTCTAGCCACACATATTACAGACTTATTCATTCACACACTAAAGCCCTTATTCACACATTACACCACAAAGTGCCACCTTTTAACACACATACTCACTGCATAAAAGCCCCACCCACATGTAGCCTCCCTCTGCACACGCAACTCCACAAGTAGTATCTCCACACATGCAATACTGCATTCAGCCTCCTTACAAACACAACATCACAAGCAGTGTCTCACACATTCAATACAAGTAGCATCCAAACACATACAACCAAACAAATACCATAGGCAGGCTCCACAAAAAAAAGAACATTAGATTAAATTGCTCAACAAATACAGGCCATTTTCCCCATGTGAGAGCTCTTCAGCAGAACTCTAAACCAGGGCCGGCGCTACCATAAGTCGGCACAAGCAGCTGCCTTAGGGCACAGCAACCTGAAGGGCGCAAAGATGTCTGAGTGACCAACGGAAGCACGGAGAACTCTGCTCCCGCCGGTCACTTTCTGCAGCACTGCACATAGTAGTAATTGATGGGGGGACAAAAACGTGCAGCCAATGAGGGAGGGGTTGGAGCAACGAGGAGCAACCATAGCCAATCTCTTCATGAGCTAAAGGCCGCTGGGATACGTTACATCATATCCCGGCAGCAGAGTGTGTGTAATAGCCAGTATGTGTTCATGTTTATGCAGTGTGTGTGTGTGTGTATATAAGCTGTGAGTGTGTGTGTGTGTGTGTGTGTGTAAGAGCCAGTGAGTGAGAAGGTGACACAAGGGGGTAAAGAGACCACAAAATTAGAAGGAAAACACAAAAAATGAAAAGAATGCCAAACAGGGGATACAATATACAAAAGCAAAAATGAAAACGAGAAAGAAAACGGTGGTAAGATGCACAAAACAGGCAATAGAATGGGCAAGAGGGGTAAAAGGGGGATTATTAGACAGACAGATGAGAACAAATTTTGGGGGCAGCAAAATGTGTCTTCACTTGTGTAGACAGAAGTCCTTGCACCAGCCCTGCTCTGAACCCACATTTCCACAAACTATGCCCTCCCCCTGGCCCCACCCCCTTTGCCTCATTGGACTGCACTTACTTTAGATGCCCAGGCTAAACTATTGTCCCGGCCCAGCCCTGCCCTCATCCAGGGGTTCTTGGGGTGAGAGCATGAATTAACAGTAAGTAGAAGTACTTGCCCATTTTGTCTGCTTTTGCACAAAAATAAGAAAAATGTATCCATAATTATTGGAGTTTTCTTTTCATGGATATTATCATGCCGTGCACCATCCACTTAGTTGATAAAGAATAAAATAAATATGTAAATACCACCCTTTAGCCCCCAAGCGATCAGGCTTAGTTCCAATCTCTAATACCAAGAACACAAATTTAAAGGAAGGATTGTAGATGCTGACGTGATTATATCAAGGAAACAAAAGTTAAAGTAAGTACTGTTAAATTCTCCTTATTCCTATGACATGGAGGTGACTGCAACTAAATTAATGCAAAAGTACAAAAGGCTTATTACTAAGTAACAGAACTGAGGACATTTAATACTAACGGGGAAGTTTCCATCCATAGCCCAGATGATAGTAAAGAAGAATGATGGTTTGTAGGGTAAGTAGTTGTATTTATAGATATATATTTTTTCTTTTTTTTTTAAACAGCCAATTGGAATTAACCATGTGGTAATGATGGAATTTGAATACATTTGTATAAATAAAGTTTGCTGTATTACAAATTTGGTGTGCTGCAGTTTCAATGTTTTTGATCTGTTGAGTATCTTTTTGATCTGTTGAGTATATAAGCCTTTCAATTTAGCAACCATTAGTATTTTATTATGTCATCCTGGTTTTGGAGCGTTCTGTTTTCTAACAGATTAATATTTAGACAAAAAAAGACAAGCTGTAACTAGCTATTTTTCCCTAATTCTTTTAATTTGATGTTTGGTTCACTAGAATTTTAAATCCTTATGGGCCACTCTCTCAAATTAAACACAAAGTACAGGTAAGCACCCAGACTCAACCACTACAAATCAAGCAATAAAATGCACAAATCAGGATAGGCAAGATAAGATATCTAAAAAGATGTCTAAAAATACAATTTAGTAATCCTTAATATAGTGCAGCAATAAAAGAATAAAAAAAATACCAGGTAACAAGACACAGTCTAAAATGAGTAAAAGTGTAAGACAAATTTGGCATCTATGGACACTGTAAAGGAGGAGGAAGATCATCTGATGAAGACACGTCCAAGATGAAAAACATAACAAGTGACGTGATAGAGGAGGTAGAGCTGAAGAGTGAACTGGAAAGCTGCAGTAACTTTCACAAGTCAATGCATGATCATGGCTGTTTAGAGCAATGATAACATCACTGCCTTAGAACTAAGAAACCTAAAGAATCCCAGTAAGAAAACCTTTCTAGTTACTTTCCTTGGGCAATACACCTAATTATATATATACCCATCTTCCTCAAATTCTCATAGATTGTAAGTAACTTTGAGCAGGAACATCTTCACCTTTAAATATCTCCTTTCTATAATTGTAAAGCATTGTAGAATATGTTGGCTCGTTGTAAATGCAAGATATAAACAGATATCCCAACTTCCTTGTTTCATACAAAATATTGAGACTCTTGTTTGGTTGTTCTTGCTACGCTTATGTAATTACAAATAAATATTGTGTTATTAGAAACTATATGATAAAGGTTATTAATTGGTGTTACAGTACTGATTCTATGCTCTAATAATGTGAACCCCAAGTAAATCAGAAGAGTTTGTCATAATTAGCCCTCTCTTACACTGTTATACATGAGCCAGACAATAGGCTCTTATACACGTGAGTGTAACTTTTCACAGGGTTATTTAATCCACAGACATTACAAATTTCCAGAGCTGTTTATGTGTAAGTATGTACCTAAACTACAGTCAATAATGATTACTATATTGTCAGCATTTTTAGCATCATTGCTCCAGAGAAATGATCAATTAATTACAAATTAGGCTAGGTCCAATGGAAACAGGGTCATTTGGTGCTACAGCTCCTCTTTGAAGAATTTATTAAACCAGGATTGACATTTGTGGTTTAGAATAGCACTTACTCTTCTAAACTACTTTTTTTTCACAAACATCTTTAATTAGAACCAATATAGATTAGGTGCAACTGAATAGTAAGGAATTTCAAAAAAAAAAAAAAAAAAAGATGTCTCCATTCAAGCCTTCTAATTAAGGCAGCTTGTCTGATAAAAATGTGATGTTGAAAAAGCCTCGAGCATTCAGATGGGTTGGAATGCATTTGACAGACATGTAGTGTGACAGTTTAATTTAACTTATTTTTCCAAAAAGAAGACAAATACAGTAATGGCTATCTACATGTTCTTTAAACTACAAGGTCATCATATTAAAACCATGGTTAAAACCTATAGATGGCACATGTGAAATAGTGTTAAAAATAAATGTCAATGTTCATTCGTGCCTTTACTTTAAATAATCATTTTTTAAGTCTACCAGTAGAGAAAATAGGTCAGTAAAAGAGTAAATAGATTTAACCTTATGGCCCTTCAGTAAACCAAGAAATTATTTGAATTAATGTTCCTGTGATGGGCTATGTTACAGGTTTCTTTTTCACTTGCAATTTACAGCTAAACAGCATAGCATGTACACAATTATCCATACATTGAGATAATTGAGTCCATGAGAATAACAAAGTCAGTCCTGTAGAATATATAAGTGCATAGAAAAAACCATACAAATTCATAGGTAAAACCAGATAATATTTCAGAAGGAAGATGCCGATTCTAGACAATGATTTTGGATCAAACTTGCCTTATATTTTGTAATTTTTTTTTATTATTTTATTATTAACAATGGGACTATAACATGCATTTTATGAAAACATAAGTGTTTTACACGTTATTGTCATTAATTATTTGATTGAAAGCTCTAGTATATTTATTTAAGAAAGTTGTATGATCCTAATAAAATGGCTAAAAATGTCAAGTCCTACCTACGTACCAGGGGTGAATTTCTACACACCAGAGCTAAATTTTCAATTGTTAATATTTAGTGTAGAATATAAAGGGCACAGGAGAGCTACACCCTGTTGTATGAGCATATTAGAGGGTTTATTTAACCCCTAGTAGACCTACACCTTACACTACACATTATTACAGTGGTTGAAGGGGAAGATCAGCCAAAATCTCTTCGCCCACCTGTATTTATAAACATGTGTTAAATACATTTTAAACTAAAATATTGGCTGTGAATATTGACAATAAAATTATGGTGGGAAAAAAAATGATTGAAAACCCCTTCCACCTGAAATTAGTGGATAGTCAATACATTGTTAAACACAGATCTGCACACACTAGCCAAGCCATAAGACCTGCTTTTACAACAAACATCTCAGATTTGCAGTGATGGTACTACTGCAAGAGATTCTGGTTGGGTATATGCAAATGAGTTCAACAAAGAATCACCTTTTTGCCTCACTATTCCATTTTATAAATGGATTCCTTGGAGTTTATGTTTGCTGTATACAGCAACTTTGAAACACAACTCAGGAAGAGATGCAAAACCAGTGAACCACTCATGGACAGCTGTTTCATTGTTAACCCCTTAAGGACACATGACATGTGTGACATGTCATGATTCCCTTTTATTCCAGAAGTTTGGTCCTTAAGGGGTTAATGCAACTCATCAGCGTGTAACATCACTGCAAATTTGAGATTTCTGTGGGAAAACAAGTCTTTTGGCTTGATTGGTGTGTGCAGATCTGTGTTTAACAATGTATTGACTAATATTGGAGAATTATAGTTATATCACATTCCCTGTGGTAAATTAAAGTAAATTTAAATAGTGTTATTCACATTTAATTCAACATGAAAG
Source organism: Pelobates cultripes (assembly GCA_933207985.1). NCBI lineage: Eukaryota > Metazoa > Chordata > Amphibia > Anura > Pelobatidae > Pelobates > Pelobates cultripes. The sequence goes on from OW240913.1 coordinate 170,257,681, forward strand.
CAATTTCTCTTCTATCTACTTACCTCTTATTGAGATTACTTAAGAGTTATAATATAACAAAGAAAACCTTGAGAAATGTCACTCATTGATGATTACCGATTGTGTTTATGAACTGTATCATGAACTTAAATACAGGAAACTGTTGAGGTACTCATTTTATTTTTTTAATTTTGTTTAAAGGTGGTACTAGGTGGTACTCATGGGTCGTGCTTAAAACTTTCATAGCAAAGACAGTATCTCAACCAAGCACAGAGTGTTCTCACATAAAAAATTCACATATTTGAGACAGATCGGTTTTGTGGCCAGAACTTGTTTTTTATTGGGGGTGGGGCCTGACTGTGATGGCGGCTAGACACATTTTCATGAAGCTCTGAGTAAAACATATACTCTAGGCCGATTATGTGCATCCCTTCTGGGTCTGGCTGTATAGTTTCCATCTGGGTTCTCCATTTGGGTCTGGCTGTATAGTGGTCATTGGCAGTCTTTCAGACGGAGTCCTCTGCAGACTGAAGTGAGGCCTACCAGACGCTGTTGAAGGGAGAAGCGGCCGATCTCCTGACCCAGCTCAGGTTGATCTCTGGCAATAGATTCTGATGGCGCCCTGCTACCGCCCCCCTATGGACCAGTGGGGTCCCCACTCTGGAGGCTCCCTTACCCCAGCTGAGAAGTGTGGAACTGCTGAAAACAGCGAGTACCTACCTTACAGCATACTTAAAATGGCGGATGCCACATTCCCTTCACTCAACGTTGACAGAGTGCTGTCCAAGCTAAATAAAACCTTCCAGGACTTCTGGAGAAAACTGTCCCTCCAGCTACACAAGCCTGCCCTGCAAACATCACAAGAACACCTAAAAAGAAAAAACAAAAAGAGTACTAAATGAAATAAATAAATATGGAATATATATAGGAAACATATAAAAATATTTGTATATATAACCACACCAAAATAGGTGTAAAACATAAATGTTAAAAAAGAATAATACATACAAATATAAAAATATAATAATAAAAATGAAAATAATAATAAATGAAAAAGTAGTGAAAATATAAGTGCATGAAGCCATGATGCTGAGTAAAAAAGCAGTAAAACAATGTACCAAAATAATATTAGTGAGTTTATCCAAGATCAAGATCTGAAAAAACTAAAAATGTATAATTAGAATATATTAAATAAGAACCATAATAGTAAGAAAGATAAAGAAAATAGAGAAACAAAATTACATAATAAAAGAAACAAGAAATTATATAAAAGGAAAATATTAAAATAAATTGTTAAATAAGACCAGTAAGGTGTATCTCTTCGTTCAATCCTGATTTCAAAGTTTTTAAATTATAAATCCATTGCACCTCTTTCATATTTAAAAGTCAAATGTGGACAACTAACGCAGTGTTTGGGTACACTGTGATCCAATCTATGTGTTCTGATATTATAAAAGTCTTCAGAGAGTCTCAAGTGTAATCTTCGTTTTGTACGGCCAATATATTGTGCTCCACAGCCGCATTGTAATAAATCTATCACATTGGATGTGGAGCATTCTATTTGATAAGTGTATGTACCTGTGAAGGAATGTACAGCTCTTTTTTGGAAAATGCAAGTGGAACATTTTCCGCAAGGGAAGAAACCATGTAATATTTCTTTAGTTAAAACATGAGTTTGGTTTAAGGTACCGTTATTTTTATTGTTTGGTAATACACTGGAGCCAATTTGTTCTTTAGGTTGTCTGCTCTTTTGTATATGACTGTAGGTCTGGTCGGTAAAATTATACTGAGGAACTCATCCTTCTGCAAAATATACCAATGATTTTTTTGGCCTGTGAATTGTGTCTGGTTGTAAAAGCAAAATCAAACCTTAGAGTGGCCGGACTTATCCTAAAGACAAAGTCAGGAAAGCAGGTTCCCCTGAAGAAGTCTCTGCGGTGTTCGTGCCGTTGAGTGTTCGATTTGCCACCTAGGGGATCACCCAGTTGGTTTGTGTGTTTCCAATTCAGAGAGTATGAACCAGGTTAGGGGGGGGGTCAATTGGTGCCACGCTCCTCTCATGGGTGGCCTGGTTGTTCGCTATTAGTTCATTTGTCAAACCCTATGGCAAAAAATTGCTGAAAAGGGGTTATTACTGAACAACCGGACAAATGATACAAAATAATAGCTTGTTACTTGTTTCCACAAGTAACGAACAGTTACAATCTCAGGAAAATAAAACAACAAAAGGGTATGGACAGCCCCTAGTACAAATAGAGGTGCTGGGGCAAAGCCCATACTGCTACACTGCTCCATTGTGACCACAAGCCGGCATACACAGTCTGATCCTTCCCGGATCGGCTTGGGGATGTCCAGTGTTGCTCCCAGATCATTTCTACAATTCAGTTTGTCTAGACAACCCATCAGCATTTCCATTTTGTTTCCCTGGGCGGTACTGAATCATGAAGTCAAATGGCCGCAGCGCCAAGCTCCAGCGCAGCAGCCTGGCGTTGTCGCATGCCACCCGGTTCAACCAGACCAACGGGTTGTGATCCGTGAGCAAGGAGAAGGGCTGTCCACATAGATACGGCTGCAACTTCTTGACTGCCCACACCACGGCCAGACATTCCTTTTCGATGGCGGAGTAGCTTACTTCTCTAGGTAACAGCTTCCGACTGATGTAAGCCACGGGGTGTTCTCCACCATCAGGCCCCACCTGGCTCAGTACTGCCCCCAATCCAAACACAGAAGCATCTGTGTGAACAAGAAAACGTTTAGTTGGATTGGGAGCTGCCAAGACAGGGACATTTATAAGTGCATTTTTCAATTGTTGGAATGCTCACACTCTGGGGTCCAGGCTACTTGGCAGTGAAGGTTTTTTTACGGGTGAGGTCAGTAAGGGGTTTGGCCAGGGCGCTATAATTGGACACAAATTTTCAGAAGTACTCTGCCATCCCTAGAAAGGCTAATACCCTCGTCTTAGTTCTGGGGGTTGGCCACTGGGCCACTGCTTCCACCCTAGCGGGCTCCGGCTTCTGCTGCCCGCATCCCACTCTGTGCCCAAGGTACTGCATGCTACAGGGTTAAGCATGCTTCCCTAATTCTATTCTATATGGGTCAAGTGCTCCTGCCAGGTATCGCTAAAAATGGCAATATCATCTAAATATGCGCAGGTGTAGTTTTGGAACCCATCCAGGAGGCAGAACACCATTCTTTCGAAGGTAGCCGGAGTGTTTTTCATCCCAAACGGCATTACCCTAAATTGGTATAAGCCGCATGGGGACAAAGGCTGACTTAGGAATGGCTTCAGGGGCTAGGGGGATCTGCCAATACCCTTTACAAAGATCAGTTGTAGTGAGGTATTGGCCCCTAGCCATCCTGTCTAACAACTCATCTATCCTAGGCATGGGATACGCATCTGATTCTGTCTTTTCATTCAACCTCCTGTAGTCCATGCAGTACCGGGTCGTACCATCCCTTTTTGGGTACAAGGACTACAGGAGAGGCCCAGGGCCTGTCAGATGGCTCAGTATCCCCCAGTTGGAGCATTTCTTGTATCTCCTTGCGCATGTTCTCCCGTACCGACTCAGGGATTCGGTATGGGGTCTGGCGCATAGGGAGTTGACCTGGTGTCTCTACCCGGTGAGTTGCCAAAGGGGTGTATCCACGTACATTGGAGAAGGTGTCCTTCTTTTCCCTTAACAGTTGCTGAACCTCGACCTGCTCCTGTGGGCTCAATCAATCTCCCAACTTGACCTCTTCTATCTCACTGGATTGGCTCCCATCCCCTAAGAGGTCTGGCAGGGGAAGGTTGTTAAAGTGTTCAGAGGCAGGGGCACGGATCGCTGTCACCTCCTCTGAGCGCTCATTGGAACATGTGCCGTCCTTCCGACCCAGAGCACGTGCCTATAAATCTGCAACATGGGGTCTGTGATCAAACTCAGTGGGTGCAGCCGAGGGCAAACACTCTAGGAATGGGGTTTGGTCTCTTACCTGAGCCTCCGGGTGTGAGCTTTGGTCCTGGGTGCGGGTCTGTTGCTGGGTAACAACCGGATATGCTTCTCCTGATGTGGGTTGGGGCTCAAATGCAGATGTAAGCTTCCCCAGATTAATCCCCAACAAAACTTCAGCTGGTAAGTTTGGCATCAACCCCACCTCCACCATCCCAGACTCCGCTCCCCAATCCAAATGGGCTGCCAGTATACTGCTCCCCCAGCCACCCATACGGCTACAGTGTTCTTGGTCCTGGCATTACTGGATACCAGGTGGCTTCTTACCAGGGTTAGTGTGGCCCCCGAGTCACGAAGTCCTTGTACTGTTTGCCAATGGTGCTGGCGATTATCTGCATCTGCTTGGAGAGGATCTGCTTCGTGCAGGACTTCCCACTGCTCGACTGCTGATACTGGAACTGGAGCTGGGTTGGCATACTGTGCTGGTGCTTCCGCCTGGTAATAATAAGCGGCTGCTCATGGTGGTGGTGGTGGACCTGCCCAAATCCATGTCGCTCGGTCTCGGCTCTGGGGACAGTCTCGCTTGTAATGCCCCCACTTTTTACAGTCGTGGCACTGTATGGAGCTTAATGGCTGGAACCTGGGCTGTGGGGCATTAGGTGGTTGAAACTGCCTCTGTGTAGTTGCTGGACCTATTGGTCCTGTGAGGGGGCGGACCAAGCTCCGTGGTTTAGAAGGTCTCTGCTGATGGCGGCATCCAAATATTCATCAGCCCTTCTGGCTGCCTCTGTGAGGGAAGTAGAAATATGGTCTCTGACCCACTCCTGGATGTCTGTTGACAGCCCGTTGAAAAATTGCTCCAACATGACTAGTTGTAGCATATCTTCTAGTGTGCGGGCTTGGGTGTCTGTACTCATCCTAGCGCAGCTCGGTGCAGCCTGCAGACCCATTCTGCATGAGAGTCCTTCTCCACTTTCTTAAGGTCTCTGAACCGCCTCCGGTATGATTCTAGTGTGATAGCATACCGGGCCAATATAACCTCTTTCACTCGGTCATAGTTTCTAATCTCCTCATCTGGAACAGTGCGGTACGCTTCAGCTGCCCTTTTAGAAAGTCTACTTGCCAATAAGGGTACCCATTCCTCAATATCAATCTTATGTAGGGCACATTGTCTTTCAAAATCTTGGAGGAATGCATCAATATCTTCCTCGGCCTCTACATAGTTTTTAAAAGCTTGGTATGGAATTTTGGGCTTACCCTCTGGCACTGTGGTTACTGCTGGTGTTCCCTCTGGTAAATGCCAATCTCTCTACCTCAGCACGAATTCCTGCACCTCCATCATGGTTCAGGCGATAGTCTCTGTTGGGTGGGTTTTCACCATAAATTGATTGCCGAAATTGTAGCTCTCTCTGGAATTCCGACTGCTCCCGCTCGTTTGCCAAACCGATTCAATCGGGAGCTGAACCGCTATCCATCCGGTATTCTGCCATTACTTCTGTAAAAAGCACAGCCTTTTTCTTGTTACTTGCTGGGATGCCTCTTGCCTCTAGGAGATCCTTTAGCATGGCCCGTTTGAGAATAGAGTAGTCGATCTCCATCCATGGTCCATTGGCACTGCTGACTCCTGGTGCTTGTTCCTTTGAAAGCTCAGGATCCCGAAGCTGCCAACCAATGTAGCAGAGAGCTAGTGGTAGCAGGGTTTCTTCTCCGCTGGTTACTCCAACACCTACTCAGGAACAAACAGTATAATTCAAGAAGGCAGGCATAAGCATAAGATAATCCACGAATATCCCATCATCCTTCCCAATAACTGGACGACACTCAGTATTAGGAGCAGAACTGAACTTTTAATGGCCAGGCTGGACTTTTATGTAGGTTTTGCCCAAAAGGTTACCACCAGTAAAAAACAGAAAACAACCAATACGCACAGAGTCAAGTAATAAGTCACTCCCATACAGTTCACAAAATCCCTCCCCTCTGCTTAGGAAATAATTGAATTTATAACTGTATCAACTCAATTATCTCGAAACAGAAAAATCACAAGTTTTATACATTTCTAGAAGTACGAGAGATGTGTCGGGTGCTCACTCCAAAACAGAAGGTCAATAGGCAGCAGTAACCAATGCAAGGATTCCCAACCTTGTATAGAGACAGTATAGAAAGAGAGAAAAGGAAACCGCGCCTTACATTAACTGTATATACATACACTAGATGTTTCTTAATTGTTGTAGGTAATGTTTCCTCAAAAAGAGAACACAAAGAGAAAATATATACAATAGTGTAGTATGTTTAACAATATTTGAACAATGATAATATAGAAAACGGAGGTATTTTAAACTCACATTTGGTAGAGCTATTATGGAAGCTCTACCGTAATTCACACGGACGGTACAATCCCCGTCTCAGGATTAGAGGTCCAACGTCTTTAGCACTCCAATGGTATAGTGGTACGGATCGGATAAAAGAAAAAAAGGGAAACTCCAATGGTATAGTAGTTCCAAATCCAAATGTAAAAGAATAAAATGAAAGTGGTTATACTCACATTTGCTAGAGCAGACAACTTGCTCTAGTATATAGGGCTTGTAGTGGTATAATCCCCACAAAAGGATATATAGGTCAGGAGGTAATGAGGAAAAAATAAATAGTATAATAAAGTAGAGTATCACTTTAAAAAATATTTAATAGTAACATAAGTAAAACAAAATGCTATGTAACATAACACTTAACGCGTTTCGCCAGTTGGCTTCATCAGAAGTGTGGAAAAACACACTTCTGATGAAGCCAACTGGCGAAAACACGTTAAGTGTTATGTTACATAGCATTTTGTTTTACTTATGTTACTATTAAATATTTTTTAAAGTGATACTCTACTTTATTATACTATTTATTTTTTCCTCATTACCTCCTGACCTATATATCCTATAGTGGGGATTATACCACTACAAGCCCTATATACTAGAGCAAGTTGTCTGCTCTAGCAAATGTGAGTATAACCACTTTCATTTTATTCTTTTACATTTGGATTTGGAACTACTATACCATTGGAGTTTCCCTTTTTTTCTTTTATCCGATCCGTACCACTATACCATTGGAGTGCTAAAGACGTTGGACCTCTAATCCTGAGACGGGGATTGTACCGTCCGTGTGAATTACGGTAGAGCTTCCATAATAGCTCTACCAAATGTGAGTTTAAAATACCTCCGTTTTCTATATAATCATTGTTCAAATATTGTTAAACATACTACACTATTGTATATATTTTCTCTTTGTGTTCTCTTTTTGAGGAAACATTACCTACAACAATTAAGAAACATCTAGTGTATGTATATACAGTTAATGTAAGGCGCGGTTTCCATTTCTAGAAGTACCCCCGCAATTCAGACATCCCCTGATAGCCCTGGTCTGGGGGAGCAACATACTTGAAAATCACCCAGATTGGTTCAGGGGTTCGATAGTTTTATGGAGGTCTAGTTGTACCGACTGCACACGAGGTGTAAGCCGAAAATAGTTCCATTTGTTTGGGCTGTGCAGTCAGTCTCCTTTCGAGCATCTGAAATACATGAAATTGCATCAAAACATGGTTCGTGCTGTAATGATATTGATGTTACAAAGTTTTGGAGTCCAGTAGCCAGATCAGAAATGTTTTCTGCCAGAGGTAGACCAGGTGGTTGAGCCCCTGAGCTTGAGGGGCCTTCTGGTCCTAAGCAGAGATGGGAGACTGGAACAGAAAGATGATAATCGTAGTGAGGCAAGCCGAGGTCAGTGGGAAGGAGAAGCAGCAAAGTCAAAACAGTCCAAATTCAGCAACAGGAAGGAGAAACAGGAACACGCTTGATTAGAGAGTACAGGAACCACAATAATCTGGCAAAGGTACAGAGACAGGAAGTGGCTTTTATAGGCCAAGAACCAGACACCTGACCAGACACAGCTGAAGAGAGTTGTCACTGATAACCTTGACTCTACAAGCAATGGTATCAGATCTCAGGTAAATTTGCAAAAGGCAGGCTGGTGTGCTGGTAAAGAAGAGGTTTAGCACCATGTAAACCACGGTTCGAAACCCAGCAGAGTCAGTTCCTCACATTACCTCCACCTCTACAGGCGCAGCCTCTGGATGCCCTATTTCCTGGTTTAGCAGGGTACTGTGCATGGAAAGACTGAAGAAGATCAGGAGCATGAATATTGTCCACTGGTTCCCATGATCTATCCTCCTCACCATAACCTTTCCAATGAACCAAATATTGAAGCTTGTTGCGGAAGATTCTGGAGTCAAGAATTTTTTCCACCTCGTATTCATCTTCACCATCCACGAGGACTGGTGGTGGGGCAGGCAAGGCTTGACCAGGGAAAGTATTTTCATGAAAAGGTTTAAGCAGTGCCACGTGAAACACCGGATGTATTTTCATGGAATCTGGAAGTTGCAGACAGAAGGTGACTGCATTGATCTGAGCGATTATCTCAAAAGGTCCCATGAACTTTTGACCCAATTTATGAGAAGGAATCCTAAGCTTAAGATTCTTTGTTGACAGCCAAACCTTGTCACCAACATGATAAACTGGGGCCTCCTTTCTGTGCCTATCAGCAGCTCTTTTGTAACATTCCTGAGCCTCCGAAAGAGTCTCCTTCAACAGTTCTTGGGAATCTCGTAAGGCGGTTAGCCGGTCAGTGACTGCAGGAATGGGAGTAGTAATTGGGAGACTCACTAGAAAGGTTGGATGGTAACCATAATTGGCAAAAAATGGGCTCAGAGAAGTGGAGCAGTGTTGGGCATTGTTATAGGCAAACTCCGCCGTGGGTAGAAAATCCAGCCAGTCATCCTGCAGGTAACTAATATAGCACTGCAAATATTGTTCTAAAGTCTGGTTGGTTCGCTCAGTCTGTCCATTACTTTGTGGATGAAAAGCTGAAGACAGATTTACATTAATACCTAGAATAGAACAAAAATATTTCGAAAAATGAGATGTAAACTGCACTCCCCTGTCAGAAATTACTTCATCAGGCACTCCATGCAAGCGAAATATTTCCCGAATAACAAGGTCAGCAGTCTGTTTAGCTGAATGGAGACCACGAGCTGATATGAAATGACTCATCTTAGTTAACCGGTCCACAGCAACAAGAATGGTAGTGTGTTCCTTAGAGGGAGGTAGTTCCACAATAAAGTCCATGGATATAGATCCCCAGGGACGAGGAGGAATCGGAAGAGGCTGAAGCAAGCCAACAGGGGATGAGCGAGGAGTCTTATGTCTGGCACATACATCACAAGAGGACACATACTTCTTAACATCCTCATAACATTTAGGCCACCAAAAGGATCGGGTAAGTAGTTCTTGTGTCTTTCGGATTCCTGGATGACCTGCTGGTTAAGAGTCATGGTAGAGGCGTAAAACGTCCAGTCGCACTGATTCTGGAACAAACAGACGTTGTTGAAAAATCCAAAACCCATTAAGCATGGTCATATGAAGATCACGAGGAGGATCACGAAAAACTGGATCTTTAGAGTAGCTCTTTTTAATGCGAGACATTAGATCAGAAGGAAAGGTAACTCCTAAAAATCTGCTCTCCGGCAAGATGGTGGCCTTGGTTACTGTAGTATGGAGGGGGTCAGTTATCCTAGATAAGGAATCCGCCTTGCCATTTCTGGAACCAGGGCGGTATGAAATAAAAAAATTAAACCTTGAGAAAAATAGGGACCAGCGTGCTTGTCTGGCTGACAGTCTCTTAGCGGATTGAATACATTCCAGATTTTTGTGATCTGTGAGGACAGTAATTGGATGGGTGGCTCCCTCCAAGAGATGTCTCCATTCGGCGAAGGCAGCTTTTATAGCCAAAAGTTCTTTATTCCCTATGTCATAATTTCTTTCTGCTGGTAACATCTGGCGGGAATAGAAGGCACATGGATGTAACAACATCTTAGGTCCAGTCCTTTGAGACAGTATAGCCCCAACAGCTGAATCAGAAGCATCTACCTCTACAGTAAATGGCAATTCTGGCTGAGGATGTACCAAGATAGGGGCAGATGTAAACAGAGTCTTTAATCTGGAAAATGCAGTGTCAGCCTTATTGGACCACTGAAAAGGAGTCCCTTTACGTGTAAGTTCAGTGATCGGTGTAATAACGGCAGAGAAATTCTTAATGAAACGCCTGTAAAAATTGGCAAACCCCACAAATCTCTGTATATCTTTTTCATTCTTTGGGATGGGCCAGTCCAGCACAGCTTTAATTTTACTTGCGTCCATACTTAAACCTTTAGGAGTTATTACATACCCCAGGAACTGAATTTCTGTTTGTTCAAACTCACATTTTTCCTGTTTAATGTATAGGTGGTGGGTACGAAGGCGCTCAAGAACAATGCAGACCTGTTTTCTGTGATTTTCAAGATTATCAGAAAATATCAGGATATCATCCAAATATGCCACAGCAAACTGATCCAGGAGATCCCGTAGTACATCATTGATTAGATGCTGAAAAGTTGCAGGGGCATTGTAACGGAGCTCCTTGTACCCTGACTGAGTACCCTCCGTTGATGGACGCTCCTAGCGCTTCCTGAGGACTCCAAACACTGCAGCAGACACCACAACCACCGCAGACTCCACAACCGCCGTAGCTTAACTGGAGTCTCGCCGTCTTCCTTCCACCCTGGATCAGCTTCTGTCCTCCAGGACCGTGTGGGGAAGACCTCTCCTCCAGGAGAGCGTAACAGGAACAGCTCTTAAAAGAGCTAAGTGATTAAAAGCTCAGGGGAGTATGCAGAGCATAGCAATCCCCAGTGTGATATAGCAGTTCCCTCCAATAACGAGACAAGGCTACGTATTGAGGGTCAAGAAGATCTGATGTTTAATGGCACACACTCTGCTTTTATGAGATTCTGCTCATGCAAGGGAGACACCCACATAATTAGCAGTATAACCAATCGGAACAATATACATTCGGGGAAATTCCCATCCCTCAGATAATCACATAACATAATTAAAACAGAACAGTAAAAATACAGTTTTTATACATGTACTATAACTTCCAAACTACACATCCAATCTTCATAAAAATTACATATTTGGAATCAATCCATTAAGGGGAGCAACATATTAAAAAATGGCACAAATCAGACAAGGGGTTCAAAAGTTAGCAAAAGTGTCTTTTGGGGCCTGGCTGGCAGCATGGTTTTCTGGCCCAAACCAGTTTTACAGAGGCCTCTATCCTGGACAATGGGGAAAGTAAGCCAATTATCCAGGGATAGAGGCAGACTCCATTAACCACATGTTAGCAAAAGACACAAAAAGACAAAAAAATACATAACTCCTATTGAACTGAACAGAACCCCCACATTCAACCTATCCCCAGATGGCTTGGATCTGAGCGCTCAATATATCCAAACAGCGCTCAGATCCCACAAATACAGTTAAATCGCCATACACACTAGGTCCATAGTCATGGGGCAGAAGGCTGGCAATTAGGCTTCTCCATAACACAGGGAAGCAGGGCAATTTGTCAAATAAAATAACAGTTACAAATGGCAGTTTGTAACAGTGTTGAATCTGTGCACCCTCAGCAGTTATAGCTATTGTTCTTTTAGACTTGTTAGGGCAATTGATGGCATAATGCCCTGCACTACCACAATACAGGCATAAGTTGTGAGTGCGTCGCCACTGTTTTTCTTCATTGGATATTGGCCCTCTTATTAGATCTACCTGCATAGCCTCAGGTTCAGAGTCTGTAGGTGTTTGTGGGGTCGGAGTAGAAATTCTTGAATAGAAAGTAGGAGTAGCACTTGGTTTAAAAGAGCCCTGTCTTTCCAATCTTCTTTCTGAAAGTCTCCGATCAATACGGATAGCCAACCGCACAAATGCATCAAACTCAACAGGAAGATCAACACGAGCTAGCTCATCTTTTATAGCTTCTGAGAGACCCCTTCTGAAGTGGAACCTCTGGGCTGATTGGTTCCAAGTAGTATCAGTAACCCACTGTCTGAATTCATCAGCATATTCAGCCACAGAGCGCCTCCCTTGATGTAAATGAAGGAGAGTGGCTTCTGCTGTAGCACAGCGATTGGGATCATCAATAACTAGGCACATGGCCTCAAGAAAGTCTTTTAAATTTCCCAAGACTGGACTGTCCTGTTCCAGAAAAGGGGAGCCCCAGGCCAGGGCTTCATCTTTGAAGAGGGAAAAAATAAATCCCACCTTCTCTCTTTCAGATGGAAAACGGTTAGGTAACATCATGGTATGCAAACGGCATTGATTTAGGAAACCCCTACATTTTTTGCGGTCTCCTCCAAATTTTTCTGGTAGAGGCAAGCGGGCATCTTGTGCAGGTGTAACAGTAGTAGTAGCAGCAGCCGCAACATCATGTGCCCTGTAGCTGGTAAGCTCACTATGCATTGATCGAACTTCATTTTGCAGTTCAGCTACCTGATCCTGCAGCACTTGAATGGTCTGTGCCTGGGTCTGCATAGTTCTTGCATTAAAAGCAACCTGCTGGGCCAATGCAGAATCTGATCCGACGGTCTCCATGAATGGGCCAGATTATTCTGTAATGATATTGATGTTACAAAGTTTTGGAGTCCAGTAGCCAGATCAGCAATGTTTTCTGCCAGAGGTAGCCACTCGTTACCCAGGTGGTTGAGCCCCTGAGCCTTGAGTGGCCTTCTGGTCTTAAGCAGAGATGGGAGACTGGAACAGAAAGATGATAATCGTAGTGAGGCAAGCCGAGGTCAGTGGGAAGGAGAAGCAGCAAAGTCAAAACAGTCCAAATTCAGCAACAGGAAGGAGAAACAGGAACACGCTTGATTAGAGAGTACAGGAACCACAATAATCTGGCAAAGGTACAGAGACAGGAAGTGGCTTTTATAGGCCAAGAACCAGACACCTGACCAGACACAGCTGAAGAGAGTTGTCACTGATAACCTTGACTCTACAAGCAATGGTATCAGATCTCAGATCTACTTCTACCTTCTCTATATCTTCCCTATTATAGCCTTTGTCTAAATATCTGTTTTTTATAATTTGAGGTTGTTGTTTGAACACTTGTACTTTTATTTTAGATCGTATTAGATTAATTATTTTTAACAATTACTTCTGGTTCGATGGAAAATTCTTCCTGCAATTAAAGGGAAATGCGATGGGGACTAGATTCCCACCCAGCTATGCCAATTTATTTATGGCACATTGGGAAAACAAGTATATTTTATCTCAAGAAAATGGCTGGGCAGCAAATCTAGTCCTCTATCGCAGATTTATTGACGATATTTTCTTCATCTGGCAGGGGAATGAGTCCCTAGTATCTTTCGTAACCCCTTTAAATAATAATAATCAAGTAGGAATAAATGTATCAAGTGAGTATAGTCAAAGCAATATAAATTTTTTAGATCTTGAGATATATAGAGATCAAAATAATATCAAAACAAAGATTATTTTATTTTTAAAAGTTGATGTAAATGTGTATATATATACATCCAGCTGCCACTACAGCCCGTGGCTACAGAACATACCAAAAGGGCAAATAACATGCTTGTATAGAAATTGTAGTGATGTAGCAATTTTTGATGAACAGGCATCCTTTTTAAAAACTAGATTGGAAGAAAAAAAGTAGGATGTTAATAATATAGATCTTTGTATAAGGGATATTAAAAAGGTTGAGAGAAAGTCCTTTTTAAAAAAAGCCATTAAACAGAAAAATGATGAAACTACTGTACCATTAATTTTAGATTATAATGAGAATTTTAAGCAAATTAAACATATTATTAATAAATATTGGTTTGTTTTAAAAAGTGACCCCTTTTAAAGAATATAATAGGAGAAAAAACACATATAATTTACAGAGGAGCAAAGAACTTAAAACAGTTTCTAACTACGAGCTACATTAGGGATAAAAAAAAGAAAATGACCATTTTGGAGTAGAAAATGGTTTTCATCCCTGGAAATTGTGTTCGGCTTGTAAAAGAACATCTTTTAAAAAACCAAAAAGTACAGGTTTTACTTCCTTTTCTACAAATATGTTTTTTAAAATTAAGCAAGCATTAACCTGCCATACCACTAATGTTATATACCGCCTCTGGTGCGCATGTGGACTGCAATATATAGGAATGACTACGAGGTCTTTTAAGAAAAGGATAGCAGAACACATGGGCAATATCCAGAGGGGGTATCTGAAAGATAGTGTTTCAACACATTTTGCAGAAAAACATAACAGTAACCCTTCCCTTTTATCATACATGGTGGTGTACAAAAGGCAGAAACATTGGAGAGGAGAGGACATTTTTAAACAATTAGCAAAAGTCAAAAGTAATGTAGATACCCTTTCTCCTAAGGAGTTAAATTTAGATTTTGAGTTCACTCATTTTTTTTGTAATATATATATTTTTTTACATTTTTTTTTATATATTTGCTATATATATATATATATATATATATATATATATATATATATATATACATATGTTTTTTTATATACAGATCCACCTCTTATTATATTATTTTTTTGCCAAATTCTCTCTCCTTTGTTTCCTCCTAACAAGAAAATAAAACATGTATATATTTGTACCATGCTACAACCTGTCACATATTCATCCGCTTATAGAAATGTGGTTAATGACATTTACTGTCCACACAGGAAAAGTGGTGCCGAGCAGCAACCTAATCCACAGAAGGGTTAATGCTGAGCAGTAATTGTGCAAATGAAACCTGGTGTCATGTATTCATCCGCTTAGAGAAAAGTGATTAATGACATTTACTGTCCACACAGGAAAAGTTGTGCCGAGCAGCAACCTAATCCACAGAAGGGTTAATGCTGAGCAGCAATTATGCAAATGAAACCTGGTAACTGACTTTGGGGTCAAAGGCCGGTTACAGCCTATCAGAACTAAAGGAGGGGTATTTAGGCCCAGTTCTCAGCCTGCTCAGTGCCCTGTCGTGGTTTCCCTTGTGGTTGTCTGAGAGCGCGTTCCTGTTTATAGTTTTCTACCTGGTTTTTGACTTTGGCTTTGTTTATTGACTTCTCTATATTCTGGTATCCTGACTCCTGGCTTTCCTCATCGCTGTGTCCCTTTCTGTGTTCCCTGACCTCGGCTAGTATTTTTGACTATTCTTTGTACGTTAAATCCGGCCATTCTAAGGACCGGTAATACGTTACTTATTTGTCATCCGTGCTGTACAGTTCTACGTGCTGGATCAAACAGTAATCCTGACATTACGACATGGCCATAGATCCTGTAGAACTGTGTCAGCACATAGCTGCTTGCGAGAGGAAATTAGAGGAGAATGATCACCGCATGGATCAATTCACTCAGGCTTTAAGTACGCTTCTCGCTAGAACGGAGCATCTGCAGCCTGCAGCGTCTCCTCCTATAGCACCTCTACCCTGTGTACCTCCACCCACTGTTAATAGGACTCCTTGCATCTCCTTATCACCATCCCTACAGTTTGATGGCAATATCCAGGAATGCAGGGGTTTTCTTAATCAGGTGGAGTACCATTTTGAGGCCTCACCAGGGTCATTCCCCACGGACAGAGCAAAATTGGTTATCTAATGAATCAATTAAAGGGCAAGGCCCTTGCCTGGGCTAATCCGTTGTGGGAGAGTAATCGGAGCATAGCTCATAATTACCAGGAATTCCTTGCCGAATTCAAGCTCACGTTTGAGCCATTGGGTAGAGAGGATGACGCCTCCACTGCCCTAATGCACATCAGACAAGGTAACCGGTCTATCTCGGATTATGCTATTGAATTCTGTACCTTAGCTTCTGAGGTAGACTGGACTAACAATGGGTTAATCTCAGCATTCAAAAAGGGTCTCTCAGAGACTATACTAGATGAGATAGCCGCTAAAGAATTACCTAAGAGTCTTAACGAATTTATTACGTTTGTCATGCATATTGATAATAGGTTAAGACTCAGAGAAGTCACCAGAAGCAAGACCAGACGTACGGCTATGTCCCTAGCACCTCAATTCTCTAAACCTGTTTTGTCTAACCTCCCTGTACAGTCCGAACCCGAACCTATGCAGTTGGGGGTCACTAGACTGTCAGAGGCCGAAAAACAGTATAGGAGAAGGGAGGGGTTATGCCTATATTGCGGTAGAAAGGGACATATGATAACTAATTGTCCAGTGCGTCCGGAAAACTTCCGCACCTAAGAACCTTAAGGGGACAGATCTTAGGTGTGATGGAGTTGTCCTCTAACAAAAACAAAAGTAGATTCCTCCTTGAGGTATCTATTTCCCTTGATAACAAGAAGTTTTCTTGCAGTGCCCTAATGGACTCAGGTGCTGCTGGAAATTTTATTGATGTCCAGTTTATTAGGGGTAATGAGATACCGGTCAGGGAGAGACCTACGCCGCTAGCTGTAGAGGCTATTGATGGTAGACCACTCACACAACCGCTTATAACCCACGAAACTGTCCCTATTACGATCTCCATTGGGGCCTCCCATAGGGAGGAGATGACGTTTCAGGTTATTACTTCTCCATCATGTCCTATCATATTAGGGTTTCCGTGGCTGAGTAAGCACAATCCCTATATTGACTGGGCTAATGGGGAGATATTATAATGGGGTAAAAAGTGTATGGGGAGATGTATAAAACCAGTACTAAAGAGATTGGATACTATTGACCTTCCCACTACCACTCCCCAAACTCCTGGAGTTCCCATACAATACCGAGAACTTCAGGAGGTGTTTAACAAGGCTCAATCCGATGTATTGCCTCCCCACAGAGCATATGACTGTGCCATTAACCTGTTTCCAGGCGCTATGCCACCTAAGGGGGCAGTTTATGCCTTATCTCCCCAGGAGAGTAAAATAATGGAGGAATACATCAAAGAATCCTTGAGCAAAGGGCACATAAGAAAGTCATCCTCACCAGCTGGTGCAGGATTCTTTTTTGTTGAGAAAAAGGGTGGTGAGTTACGCCCTTGCATAGACTACAGGGCACTTAATAAAATCACTGTAAAAAATGCATACCCTATTCCACTCATTTCCGAATTGTTCGATAGACTTCAGGGAGCTAAAGTATTTACTAAGCTTGACCTTAGGAGCGCTTACAATTTGGTTAGAATTAAAGAGAATCATGAGTGGAAGACGGCATTTAATACCCGTAGTGGACACTATGAATATCTGGTAATGCCATTTGGGTTATGCAACGCCCCGGCCGTATTCCAAGACTTTATAAATGATGTACTCAGGGAATTCATTTACTCATTTGTCTTGGTTTATTTGGACGATATTTTGGTGTATTCCCCTGATCTTCAAACTCACCACTCCCATGTGAAACAGGTTCTGCAGATGTTGTTGAAAAATAAACTTTATTGTAAATTAGAAAAGTGCATATTTGACCAGCCTGAAGTCCACTTTTTGGGTTACAACATCTCTGCATCGGGATTTCAAATGGATCCTAAAAAACTAGAGGCTGTACTACACTGGCCATTACCCTCTGGTTTAAAAGCCATTCAAAGGTTTATTGGTTTTGCCAACTATTACAGAAGATTCATCAAGGGATTTTCTTCTGTAATAGCCCCAATCACAAATATGACTCGCAAAGGGGTTAGTAGCACGGTATGGTCCAAAGAAGCTGTGAATGCTTTTGAGACTCTTAAACAAAGATTTGCCTCTGCCGACATACTAAAACATCCTGACACCAGTAAACCTTTTATATTGGAGGTTGATGCATCCAAGACAGGGGTAGGGGCTGTTCTCTCTCAGAGAGAAAGCCAGGGAACACCATTGCATCCTTGTGGCTACTTCTCCAGAAAGATGTCTCCTGCTGAGCGCAACTATGATATTGGCAATAGAGAACTGTTGGCCATTATTCTTGCCCTCAAGGAGTGGCGACATCTTTTGGAGGGTTCCAAGGACCCCCTGTTGATCATAACCGACCACAAAAATCTGGCATATATAGGGGATGCCAAACGTTTGTCTTCCAGACAGGCTAGATGGTCACTGTTCCTTTCACGTTTTAACTTTCTCATTACTTATAGACCTGGTTCTAAAAATACCAAGGCTGATGCCTTGTCCAGGCAATTTGATAATGAGTCAGCTCCGGAACAGATGACATCTCCTATTATTCCACCAGAGTGTATTATTGCTACTACTGTCCTCTCACTGTCTTCTCCACTGCTTGGCACCATACTGGAGGCCCAGCCTCAGGCGCCCAGTGGTAAACCGTGTGATAAACTGTTCGTTCCCCTATGTGATAGGGTTAATATCATGAAAGTGTTCCATGACAATATAACTGCTGGACACCCGGGCATCAATAAGTCCACTGCCGCGATCACTAGATCATTTTGGTGGGATTCCCTCAGGAAAGATGTAAAGGAGTATGTGCAGGCATGTTCTGTGTGTGCAGTTTCTAAGGTGACTCATGCACTTCCTTGTGGCCTGTTGCAGCCTCTTCCTGTTCCTGAGATTCCATGGTCCCACTTATCCATGGACTTTATTGTTGAGCTTCCTAGCTCTGCTGGGTTCACTACTATTCTCATGGTTGTAGACCGATTTTCTAAGATGGCTCACTTCATTCCTCTCAAGAAGTTGCCATCTTCGCAAGATTTGGTCCTAATTTTCATACGTGAAATTGTCCGTTTGCATGGCATCCCCCACAATATTGTGTCTGATAGGGGCTCTCAGTTTGTGTCCAGGTTCTGGAGGGCGTTCAGTAAACAATTGGGGATTGATCTCTCCTTCTCCTCCTCCTACCATCCACAGACCAATGGTAC
The DNA here is from genome assembly GCA_933207985.1 of Pelobates cultripes. NCBI lineage: Eukaryota > Metazoa > Chordata > Amphibia > Anura > Pelobatidae > Pelobates > Pelobates cultripes. The sequence goes on from OW240913.1 coordinate 170,276,284, forward strand.
AGCTGAGAGGGCTAACCAGTCATTAGAAGTTTATTTGCGTTGTTTTATTAATAGCACACAAGACAATTGGTCCGAACTACTCCCGTGGGCCGAGTTCGCTAGAAACAATGCTGTTCATGACTCCTCTGGGCACAGTCCATTTTTTGTCAATAATGGTAGGCATCCTACGGTTCTCCCTGTGGTATTTTCTGATACTGACATTCCTGCTCTGGATGAGCGTCTGGCCTCCATTAGGGATACCTGGGTTAAGGTTCAAACTGCTCTAGGGGCTGCTGCTGAACGCTTCAAACATTTTGCTGATAAGCGTAGGAGTGCCAACCCGGTGTACCAAGTGGGGGACCGGGTTTGGTTGTCATCTCGCAACATCAAGCTTAAGGTCCCTAGCATGAAGTTTGCCCCCAGATTCCTTGGTCCCTATAGAGTGCTTCGTAGGATCAATCCAGTGTCTTACTCTCTGGCTCTTCCTGCATCTTTAGGGATTCCCAACACTTTTCATGTGTCCTTACTCAAACCTCTTGTCTGCAATAGATATACTGTTCCTTGTGTTCCTCCCCTCCGGTGGTGGTGGGTGGTCAGGAAGAGTATGAGGTATCTTCTATCGTGGATTCTAGGTTTTCTCGGGGCACTTTACAGTACTTGGTTGTTTGGAAAGGTTACGGTCCTGCTGATCGTTCTTGGGTTTCGGCTCCTGACCTGCATGCAGGCCGTAAGATCCGCGCTTTTCACGCTAAATTTCCTCTCAAGCCTGGTCCTGTCCGCCCGGTGGGCGTTCTTCAGGTGGGGGGTAATGTCACATATTCATCCGCTTATAGAAATGTGGTTAATGACATTTACTGTCCACACAGGAAAAGTTGTGCCGAGCAGCAACCTAATCCACAGAAGGGTTAATGCTGAGCAGTAATTGTGCAAATGAAACCTGGTGTCATGTATTCATCCGCTTAGAGAAAAGTGATTAATGACATTTACTGTCCACACAGGAAAAGTTGTGCCGAGCAGCAACCTAATCCACAGAAGGGTTAATGCTCAGCAGCAATTATGCAAATGAAACCTGGTAACTGACTTTGGGGTCAAAGGCCGGTTACAGCCTATCAGAACTAAAGGAGGGGTATTTAGGCCCAGTTCTCAGCCTGCTCAGTGCCCTGTCGTGGTTTCCCTTGTGGTTGTCAGAGAGCGCGTTCCTGTTTATAGTTTTCTACCTGGTTTTTGACTTTGGCTTTGTTTATTGACTTCTCTATATTCTGGTATCCTGACTCCTGGCTTTCCTCATCGCTGTGTCCCTTTCTGTGTTCCCTGACCTCGGCTAGTATTTTTGACTATTCTTTGTACGTTAAATCCGGCCATTCTAAGGACCGGTAATACGTTACTTATTTGTCATCCGTGCTGTACAGTTCTACGTGCTGGATCAAACAGTAATCCTGACACAACCTTAACCATAAGATGAAATGGATGGTAATGGATGGTATAATCCTCATGTATTATAGTGAAATGGATTACATGGGCACCGTATTGAACACAGCTCAGCCTCTAAGCTTGTCGACTCACTCCATCTCCCGGATCAGCATCCTGCCTAGGCATCGGCTAAACAGCTACACGAACATTCTTCTCATATACCCATCACATTCACCTAGACGGCATCATGGTTCTCCTCCATTAGCTTCATACACCTGATTTTGGACATTTACCTCTAGGGCCTTCTGGGGTGGTATATCACTCATGCATATTAGCCTTGTACACTTTACTCTATCTATCTTGTGTCTAGCTGTGTTTCCTTAGCCACTTTTAACTTTTACTATAAAAATGTGCAGAATTTCCATATGCCATGTACTTGTTGATTATCTCATGTTAAAGCACTTGCTGAAGCTGCTGTGGCAATGCAAGCATGCCTTTGTCTAAACCCATGCACACAAAAAAAAAAAAAAAGAAAGATTTACAAAAAAAAAGAAAGAACTTGTTTTTTTTATTAAATTATATTGCTTAATGCATACTAATTGCTTTGTGGACTGACTACTATACAGAAAGTATAGGTCCACAGTGACACCTGCAGGTGAATTTCACCTAGAGCTTTATTCATAACAGTCAACATTGTTAACATGTTGTTCATATTCTGCTACAAAAAAAAAAGAATGCAAATTGTTGAATATTATTTCACCATCCTTGTACATGCATATTCTATTACATTATATTTTTGGGGTAGTTCAATAATCCTAACTGTAGTGAGAATTGAAATTTATCCATTTTCTATCATAATTTCAATTGTAGCTAAATTGACAAAATCTGACAAAATAGATCAATTCAGAGGCCGATTCAGGAATTTCAACTCAAAATTGCTTGAAGTATCAAGATGAACATATCATTAAAAATACCTGCTGTATAAAACAGAAATAAGCAAGGGAGATAATGTCACACATTATCCTTTGCTGAAAGTGCATAATTTTGTGTATGAAATGGGGGAGGGGTGCAGTTCAACGGTCCCTAATATGATTTAATTTGGATTTAGAGAGCATTAAGGAAATAAAACAACTGACCAAAAGCTTACATTTCTATTATCTGTCACTGCGTCATACCCCTAACTTACAGAAATGGTGAATACCACAAACAGAGGTTCTAGATAGACGTATTACTGGGTCTTAGAGTGACCGGGCTTATCCTAAGAAAGACAAAGTAGGTAACACCCAAGGTCAATTATGTAGAAATACATGTAAACGGAATAAACATAGAAACATAGAATGTGATGGCAGATAAGAACCAGTCGGCCCATCTAGTCTGCCCAATTTTCTAAATACTTTCATTAGTCCCTGGCCTTATATTGTAGTTAGGATAGCTTAATGCCTATCCCACGCACGTATAAACTCCTTTGCTGTGTTAACCTCTACCACTAAAGCTGTAAGGCTATTCTATGCATCCACTACCCTCTCAGTAAAGTAATACTTCCTGATATTATTTTTAAACCTTTGACCCTATAATTTAAGGCTATGTCCTCTTGTTATGGTAGTTTTTCTTGTTTTAAATATAGTCTCTTCCTTTACTGTGTTGTCCCTTTATGTATTTAAATGTTTCTATCATATCCCCCGTCTCATCTTTCCTCCAAGCTATACATGTTAAGTTCCTTTAACCTTTCATAGTAAGTTTTATCCTGCAATCCATGAACCAGTTTAGTAGCCCTTCTCTGCACTCTCTCTAAAGTATCAATATCTTTCTGGAGATACGGTCTCCAGTACAATACTCCAAGTGAGGTCTCTCCAGTGTTCTGTACAATGGCATGAGCATTTCCCTCTTTCTACTGCTAATAACTCTCCCTATACAACCAAGCATTCTGCTAGCATTTCCTGCTGCTCTATTAAATTGTCTGCCTACCTTTAAGTCATCAGAAATAATCACCCCTAAATCCCTTTCCTGAGATGTTGAGGTTAGGACTCTATCAAATATTCTGTACTCTGCCCTTGGGTTTTTACATCCAAGATGCATTATCTTGCACTTATCCGCATTAAATGTCAGTTGCCACAACTCATTTTTCTAGTTTACCTAAATCATTTGCCATTTGGCTTATCCCTCCTGGAGCATCAACCCTGTTACATATTTTAGTATCAGCAGCAAAAAGACATACCTTACCATCAAGACCTTCTGCAATATCGCTAATAAAAATATTAAAGAGAATAGGTCCAAGTACAGATCCCTGAGGTACCCCACTGGTGACAAACCCATGCTTCGAATATACTCCACTGACTACAACCCTCTGTTACCTGTCACTGCCTTACCCATTCAACAATATTGGAATCCAAACTTAAAAAATTGCAGTATATTGATAAGCCTTCTATGTGCATCAGTGTCAACAGCCTCACTGAAATCTAGGTAAGCAATGTCTACTGCACAACCCTGATCTATTATTTTAGATACCCAATCAAAAAAAGTCAATAAGATTAGTTTGGCATGATCTCCCTTAAGTAAACCTATGTTGTCTCTAAATTTGAAATCCATGTGATTTTAGATGTTCAACAATCCTATCCTTTAACATGGTTTTCATTACTTTCCCTAATACTGAAGTAAGGCTTACTGGCCTATGGTCGCCCGACTCCTCCCTACTACCTTTCTTGTGAATGGGTACAATATTTGATCATTTCCAATCTTCTGGGACTACTCCTGTTAACAATGATTTGTTAAATAAATCTGTTAATGGTTTTGCTAGTACACCACTAAGCTCTTTTAATAACTTTGGGTGTATTCCATCAGGTCCCATTGACTTATTTGTCTTTACTTTTCACAGTTGAAATAGAACCTCTTCCTCTGTAAACTCACATGTAACAAATGACTCATTTGTCCATTTTCCTAACTGAAGCCCCTTTCCTTAATTTTCATCTGTAAATACTGAACAAAAATATTAACTGAGGCAGTCAGCTAGACCTTTATTCTCTTCTACATACCTTCCTTCTTTTGTTTTTAATCTAACTAATCCTTGTTTTACTTTCCTTTTCTTATTTATGTATCTAAAAAATGTTTTGTCCCCTTTTTTTTACTGACTGTGCTATTTTCTATTCTGCGTGTGTGATTTGGAAGCTCTTATAACTTGCTTACTCAGGTCCGGATACCAGAATTACACAAAGTCAAATACAAGCCAAGATTAATTTAAAAATATCTCAAGAGAGACTTACAATAAGCACTAACATGTATCAAAGCAGAAACCATAATAGGTCAACGAACAAGGGTCCAAATTAACGTTATTTAACTTTCTGATTGGTCCATGTCATCTCTGTGACTCAACATTGATAGAATATGGGGTTGCCTAGCTGGCATGGTCACTTTAACGGCAGGCGTGAAGTCATGAGATTTAAAAACATAAATGATGGGCCATACAACCATGCAGCTTCTATACTTATACAAGGAAAAAACAGCAAGTATGGATTTCGGCCTGCGCAAACCAGGAGAGGGAGCTGTTTCCGGGGCTTTAATCAAGAAAATTAAAAAGTATTTTATTAAATAAAACTGTTTTAAGGACAGTACACAAATGTAAGCAGCTGCATATACTTCTGAAAGTTTTTGTACCAGATTGTGATACATTCTGTTGCTGAAGCAAACAAATTAAATCAAAGCCTAAGTGTAACAAAAATAGTTCAATGAAAATTGTCGGATACCCTGGATTACGAATAAATGTAAGTACCACGATTGCCCTTTTCTAAGAATGCATCCATTAGAATATAGAAATATGCCTATCTCTGGACATAATGCAAGTACAATTAAACCAAGAATATGTATGACTCATATACAGTATACCCAATGCATACATATGGTTGAGATGGACAGGGTTAACAATAAGATATTCATTGTAATACATCGAAGAACATATTTCCATTGCTTGATCCTAGGTGTAAGTGATATCCCATATTTCCTATATACATTAGAAAGTGTCAGTACAATGTATCACAAGTCAAAGTTTAGATCTTTGGAAAGAAAGTTACGTCAATGATTTTACTATTCATCTAAGCAGTTACTTCTTCAGGACATCACCTGTCAGAGTGCAACTATTAAATTCTTTTAACTGTACGCATTTTGCTGTACGCACATTTCCCAAGAACATATTCTCTATCAGGGGTGGGTAAACCTTTGATGCTTGATGCTGTGCCAATGTAATATTTTGAAGTCCCCTAGCGTGCTTTTTATTATCAATGTGCAAATACCCATAACTACAATGTTTATTTAAATAATTTACAACCAGCAATAATTTATTGAGTGATTTCTCAGTATAGTAATAAAAATACCTACTAATCCCAATAAATGGCTGCTTACCCCTACTTGACATATGTTACCTGCGACATCTTTTTAGTTTGCAACATGTATGGTCTTTATCCTGCCTCACTGACCTCTGTCTAACCTCAGAAAAGCAAAGCCATCAGTTGAGATTATTTTGTAATATAAGATGTGCCAAAAGGTTTGATTAATTATTTGACCCAAAATGAAAAAGACAAAATGGTACATATAGCGTATTTAAAGTGTTGACTTAAAAATAATAAAGTATCTCACTCACTTGAATAAAAGCTATTAACCTAGCTATAGTGGTGATGGCACTGGTGGCATATCACCCATCAGGGATACACTGTTTGCAATACAGAACATTCCAGCACAGGTTATGGTCGTTGATATGAAATGAGAATAATAAAATGTGCTTTAAAACATGTATGCAGCAACAAAGTTCTTAAAACAGTGTTCTACCAGCAGGTTTAAAAAGTGCAAATATTTATTGGAATCAAAACTTCTAAAAAAAAAAAAAAGAAAAAGGTATTTGTACAAGGTAAGAATAAAAATAACAAGCCACAATGTTTCACCCCCTATAGATTTTTTTTAAGTGCATAAACCAATCCATGTAGAAAACAGCACATAAAACCATTGTTAACATAACCATCATGAATGAGTAAATAATAAAAATCAATGAAACATTAATTGAAAAAACAATTTTGTTTTGTTTTATTTAATTCACATTTATAAATGTTTGCTATTGTCATGGTAATGTTATAGGAGAATTCTGAAGAAGCCTCGCACAGAGAGTCCGGACACAGGTCAGTTCAGGAAGCAAAGGTCTTTATTCTCACCGATCGGGTCTGAGCTGAACTCATGTTCAAAATGTCTGAGCACATGGAGTACAGGCTTTTTATAGCTATTCATCCCCCATCTGTACCCTTACACCAATCAGCAAACAGCATTTGCAGAATTACCTTATATGGATAGGCAGTATGGCACTTGAGGAGAATGGAACATGGTTTTTCAAATCCAGCACATGCTCAGTACATTGATGACAGTATCTTAGCTACATATAACTAACTAACTGATACCAGCACTTGTATATGCCACATGGAGATATTAGGCCTACTAAATTTTGGGCCTGGCTGAGATCCCATCACAGTAACAGATTTTAATATCATGTTATTGTGGTGACCAGAATGGTATTGTTTAATGGTTTGTTAAAGGGACACTATAGCCACCAGAACCACTACAGCTTAATGTAGTAATTCTGGTGTATATAGCATCTGCATTCAGGATCAGCAAAGTAAATGCTTACATTACTGCCTATTAATACCTCTAGTGGCAGTTAAAGACCTCATAGTAGGTTGAAACGTTGCTGCTCTGTCTTTTTTTTTAACCTAATAAACCTGCCTGTGGTTTGAACATTTGGAATGCCTGGAGACTTTTTCCTGTTTGTGGTATTTGCTGGTCCTGCTCCAGCACACCTGGTGTCGACTGGAATTGAGTGCTGTTCCTCTCTTCATCTTAATAAGCCACCAGAGGGATTTCCTGAGTTAGGTTCTGCAATCTTTGCAGGACCTACGTTCAGCATCAACATGCTGTACGTGAAGACACTGAGATGCTTTGATTTAATGCATCTCTGAAAAAATGCTAGTTTTATTCAGCGTACTCTCTGGCCTCGAATGCACAATGCTGTCAGAAGTACAAGCCTTTCCAATTTCTTCCAGGGCTGTGGGGAATCGGGTAAGTACAGCTCAAAAGCTTATCTTTAGGTTGAGTGCAGCATTGTGGCCCCTTCATATGCCAATTTACTTATGGGTTTTTGGGAATCTGCCCATATATTTGATAATGGCTTCTGGAGGAGGCGGCTCATCTGCTATTGGTTCATAGAAGACATTTGGCTTGATTTCTGTTGTCTAATTCCCCCCCTTTAGAAAAAGCATAACCCTTAGAAACATAAAATCCCTTCAAAATTGACATGTCTATAAGTACCTTCAACACACGTTAAAAATTACCATCAGATTTATAAAAGCATTTTTTTTAAAAAGCTATAAAAGTACACATAGTGAGACTTCTCACATTTTACACTTCTAGTAGTAACACCAAGTGAGTTCTGATTGGTTGATTTAGTAACTCTTACAGATACTGGTATTACATAGTAATAGCTGTCATAGTGTGGGAAAGTTTGTTTTCATTAGTTGTGTTGAGATTTGGCCTTTTTATTTGGACTTTTTTGGGGATGAAGAAACAAATTTGAAATAAAGAAGAAAAAAACGAAAACTTTGATCGAGCCAACCAAATTCCGACTATATTTGGTTTTAGTAAATATGAGAATAGCCATTGCACTTGGAATACGGCCATCTGGACAAACTACGGTGTTTAGTGAAAACCCCGTATAGTGTTGCTTTAAAAGATGTGTTGTTTTTTTTCATTTTGACACACTCTTTTCCTTATTCTCAATGGTAACACTGTAAATATAAACTGAAACCACAAAAAGAACATTTTAACATTGTCACGTAATTTGCTATTGTTGCTCTGTGTGTATGGTGCCATTTTCTGCTTTGATGTGTTTTTTACTTTCTCAGGAGTACATGAAACAGAACCATGAAGCAGTTTAAGACATATCTGACTAATGTTTCAAACCAACAATAATGATAATAAACAGTATTGTAAGAGCCTTGAGCACTAGTCATTTTTATCAGAGTTTTTACTTTGGTTTTAACTATAACTGTCTGTTATGATTTGCGAAATTTAAGCTGACTTTATTTTTCTTTAAATAAAATATTTCTAAATATAGAATATGTTCATTATATTCTTAGACTAATTCCAGAGACATCATAAACCAAGATCAAGTTTATGAATGTCTCTGGTACCCCAGCATGGCATTATTATTAAATAATACACTGTACAATTATTGATCTTTCATTTTACATGATCATTGGATTTTGTCCCACAATAGATGGATTGCCACAAATTTGTCCTCTGCCATCCCAAACACAGACATGCACACAGGCACAGAAAAAAAAAGGCAAACATAAACACACATGCGCGCAAGACACATACACATATACTCACAATATATTCTTACATATATAGTAAATGAAAAATGAAACTCAAAAAGTACAAAAATTATTCAAAGGCATTCAGGTTAAAACTGTGTAGTTAGGCAGTGTACAAATGCTTGATGCCTTTCATGGACTTAGTAAAAGCATATACTGTATAACAATTGTATACAAAAAAATAGATGTAGACCACCCAGGTGCAGTAAAATGCAATAAAAAAAATGAGAAAAGGTAATTACTTCCCTTTCAACTCTTAGGTTGTAACAAAGGATCCTCTAAATCCTCAAAAACATGTATGAATACAAGATACACCTAGATAGAAAAAACAGAGAAAAAAAACTCATAGGGAAACAACATAGGATAACAGTACACCCCTTGATGTTAGATTGCACTCACAGACTGCATGAATCTTTCAAGCCCATCAGAATCACTTTAAGTCTTCAGGGATTAATTCTCTCTCAAGTTAGGATATCCAAGGATGCATGCAAAAATCTAAAAAGACATAGTACAGCACTGCTAAAAGTGAAAATCACACGCTTTATTAAGATACACCTACAATTAGTGTGTAGTAAAAAGGCCCATCACCATAAACTCTGCGTCTCTCCTTCCAAAAGGTGGGGGTCACAGAAGTATCAGGCAGTAAAAATAACAGATTCAGCTCTACACGTTTCGTCTACTATATGTAGACTTCTTCAGGAGAAAAATCAATAATACAATATAAAAACAATTTGATACATTTGATTTTTTTTTTTTACATTCTCTCATTGCCTGTCATGGTTTCTGCCTGTTTGTAATTCGAGAGTGCATTCCTGATCTTGATATTCGACTTTTGGGTTTCCTTCATCGTTGTGTCCCATTCTATGTCCCTGACCTCGGCAAGTATCCTGACTATTCTTTACGTTACCTTTTAGTCCTAGGTGTGACACAATTCTGTGTGCTGGATCAAATAGTAATCCTGACTAACGTCTCTTCCTGCACATTATATTTAATTGAGTATTTCTTATCTCATGCTTTGTTATTTGCCTGCTAGACCCTACAACATCCTTCTGTGTGTGATTAAAATTCAGTTAAATGAACACTACAGCATTTGTTTTCCTATGTGGAGGGTCAACCGTTTGCGCGCTTCAGGCCCCCCCCCCGTTTACCCCCCCTCCGTCAGATGATGTTGGAAGAGACGGAGTGCCGACCCAGTGCCAAGGGTCATCAGGGTTTTCAATTCTTTCCTAACACTATAGAATCCATTAACCCCTTAAGGATGGATCCAACTGTACACATAGAATAATTTAACTATATGTCTGTTCAACCATAATTTACCTATTCATTTATTCATTCATAATTTATTTTTCATATTAAGTGCACTCACACTTATATAAAATTTTGTTCAGGAGAAACAGGGCTTTCACTTCATATCAAATTTCTATATATAAAGCATAATTTTTTAATGAGAAATTTTAACTGTTAAGGTCATAATACTGATAGCATTTACTGCAATAAAGCACACATATTTGTGTTCAGTGATGTCTCACGAGTACATAGGTACTCGTAGGGTATGATTAGTCTTTGTTAATAGCCACTTAGTCATAAACCCTGGCCAAAGTTAGCGTTCATATTTGTTGTTTGCATTTTTTACACAACAACTGCACTTTCACTGATGATATATTTTACTGTTTTAAAACATATGTGTTCAGCAAAGTCTCCCGAATAAAACAGTACCCCCCCCCCCCATCCCCACCTTCCCATATACAGTTTTCATTGTGTTTTGGAAAGTTGTAGGATTAAATATAGGAATTATAAATTATATGTTATGGACTTTCTCCCTCAAATTGTAATTAATAAAAGTGTTTAATTATGTAAAAAGATTACATAAATCTATCTAGATTAGTATGCCTAGATTGATTTCCTGTGTTGATAACGCAGGTATGGTATACTTATTAGTGTGTTTTGGTCTTTAAATTAGGATGATTAATATTTTATTTTGTTTCTTAATATGATGTGTTGTCCTCATTGCTTGTTTTTACTGACACCGAACATATTTTTGCACATGATCACGGTATATAGAGTGTTACTATGGCAATGGTACACTATCCAGATTGGTACGTCCTGAGGCATGACGTCATCACACAGACACATCACCATGCATGTTGTGGGTTTCTCGATCAGCTGATAGGCATGTAGGACTGGGGGCTTTTGGATTAATGAGCACTTGTTAAAGGAACACTATAGTCACCTAAATTACTTTAGCTAAATAAAGCAGTTTTAGTGTATAGATCACTCCCCTGCAATTTCATTGCTCAATTCACTGTCATTTAGGAGTTAAATCACTTTGTTTCTGTTTATGCAGCCCTAGCCACACCTCCCCTGGCTATAATTGACAGAGCCTGCATGAAAAAAAAAAACTGGTTTCACTTTCAAACAGATGTAATTTACCTTAAATAATTGTATCTCAATCTCTAAATTGAACTTTAATCACATACAGGAGGCTCTTGCAGGGTCTAGCAAGCTATTAACATAGCAGGAGATAAGAAAATCTTAATTAAACAGAACTTGCAATAAAGAAAGCCTTAATAGGGCTCTTAAGGTTCATAAACAAAGGGATTTAACTCATAAATGGCAGAGGATTGAGCAGTGAGGCTGCAGGGGCATGTTCTATACACCAAAACTGCTTCATTAAGCTAAAGTTGTTCAGGTGACTATAGTGTCCCTTTAAGCCAATTTACATTCATTTTAATGTTAATATCAAAATTTTATTTCATACTTACCCGTAAATTTATTTTCCTGGCTATTTATCATGGCAGCATCACTTATTGGTAGCGCCACCCTCAGCCGGATCAGGACAGAAAACAATTAACTAGACAGTAGGCATACAAGGTTCCTCCTCCCTCCATACCTCAGTACAATTCAATAGCTCAGATAAAACCTTGGGCGGGTACCTGATGCTGCCATGGGGTGGGGGGACAACCACTAAATCACTGCAAGAACACTCAAGTTTATTATGCAGAAATAACAGAGGCCAAAACACAGCTAAACTTTGTGGACGAAGAGGCTACATACAGCTTGTAATGTTTAATGAAGGTCATAGGAGAAGACCACGTTGCTGCCTTGCAGATGTCATCAGGAGAAACCTCTTCCCAATTAGCCCATGAGGTAGCCAACGACCTTGTAGAATGAGACTTGATCTTGTTTGGAGGATAAAGACCTCTTAAAGTGTGAGCCTTTGTGATGTTATTGGAAATCCATCTACGTAAAGTAGAAGCAGAGGCAGCTTTAATTTTTCTGGAGCCATCTGGGATAATAAACAGATGATCCATTTTACGACAAACTCTTGAGACAGATAAGTATCTGATCAAATATTCCCTAACATCCAGATGATGAAATTTGACCTCTAATTCGGAAGACGGACTTGGAAAAAAGGAAGGTAGAACAATATCCTGATTTAAATGAAAATACCTATGTACAGCTAAGGTGGTGTAGCCGGGCTCTTGGGAGAACGTCGCCTGCTTCTCCCACAGAAGCTGTTTTGCCTGTACGTTCTCCGTATGGCTTAACCGGTCCCCTAGCTGTACAATACTAGTGAGGTCAGTCTGGGGTTCCTTCTCTAATAAGTGGGGCAGGGGGAAATTCTCTGGGTCATCTGCAGCCGGGGCGCACATTGCAGCGACATCTTCTGGTCTCTCCTGATACTCCTTCAGCATGTTTACATGAAAGGATCGCTGAATCCTTTCATCTGCACAGCTGGCTATAAGGTGGGTAGTATCACACACCTGAGCTACTATCTTATACAGGCCCTGCCAAGATGCTTGCATCTTGTTTGCCTTAACAGGCTTGAGCACTAAAACCTTCTGCCCAACCTGGAAGACCCGCTGTCGGGCACCCCGATCGTACCACCTCTTCTGTCTCCCCTGGGCCACCTGGAGATTCTCCCTTACCATTAGGGACAGGTTCTCCATGCGGTCCTGGAGTTCCAGGACATATGGCACTATGGGACTTCCTTCCTGCTCTGTCTCTCCCTCCCGGTGTCCTCTGATGAGATCTAGGGGTCCACGGACCCTTCTCTCATAGAGTAGCTCAAAGGGATAGAACCCAGTAGATTCCTGGGGCACCTCTCTGTATGCAAATAGCAGATGAGGCAGGAATCGCTCCCAGTCTCTGCAAGTGTCAGTAAAGGTCCTCAGTATCTGCTTGAGGGTGCCATTAAAAGGCTCGCAGAGACCGTTAGTCTGTGGGTGATAAGGCGAACTAAGCAGCGGTTTAATGCCGCACACCTTCCACAGCTGCTGGGTGAGCACAGCGGTGAACTGAGTCACCTGGTCGGTGAACTGAGTCCCCTGGTTTGATTCTTACCGCCCGGTCAAAGCTTGCTTCTTCAGAGGTTCTATCAGCTGTGCTGGGCCCATTGGTTCCTTCAGCCCCTGGTACTCCATCCATTTCGTGTAGTATTGCAATAATCTCCCTCTTCCTGAGATTACTGGCTTGTCTGCCTCTTTGTTCCAATAGGTCTTTTAGGGTAGCTCTTTTCAGCCTTTGGTATTGTATTTCCATTAATTCTGGATGTAATGGTCTCTCTGGGCGATGAGGGTCATCCCGTCGCTTGCCACTAGTTGTTAAGACACTCACAGCTTAAATGGATGAAACCGCCGTTTAGCTGATATTCCCCCTTTCCAGAGACACAGGCTCTGCACAGCAGACCGCCAAACTCCCGAACGGAGTGTAAGGGAATGCGGTAAATCCACGAACACACAAATCGGCCAAATCCCTTCTTCGGCTAAAACAGGCAAAAGGAATCCTTCCAAGTAGCAATCCCCCCAAACACAAGACCAAGCTCCGTCTTGAGGGTAAAACAGGAATCTGTTTAATGAGGGCTACCTGCCCGGCATTTATGCAGGTCTCCCACCTGGTGGACACTCCCCTAGGAGACCAGATGGGAGACTGGGACAAGTACGATACATTAGCCAATCACAGTGGCTCAAGTTTAAACACTCCCCTTTACACCAGTAAATCCCTCCTCTCTATCCTGGAGATAATTGAGAAGAAATCCAATTATCTCCAAGGATAGAGGCAAATCGCCATTTTAAATGAAACAATAAAAATATATAACTGTACAAATACCGAATACATTTGATTTGTGCAACGTATCCCCAGATAGCCTGGATCTGAGTGCATATTACTACCGAATAGCGCTCAGATCCTACACACACAGTTCAATCGCCATGGAGTCAAAGTCTTTCACAGGTCTTTCGGTATGCGATTGACTCCATGGGATGGCTATCTGGGTTAAGTCCATTCGTATTATCCAAACTCCCGAATGGACTGGTGTTCGCACGCCTCGACGAATGAGAAGGGCGGTCGGTAGTTTCAGCGGTGTTCGGTAGAAAAAGTGTCCGTTTATAGTTCCATAAGATCTGCGCCGAACACTGCTGGTCTTTCGCGTGTTTTAAAACGGCAGGCGCCTCGTGGTCGGCATACGAACGACGACCACCCTGCATTCGGTTGTAATGAAGAGGTGTCTGCGGTTAACCACAACGTTCTAATTGGGGCCCAGAGGTTAACCAGCAGCACACTTCTCTTCTGGGTGGCCGCCCGTTCGGTAGTTTTGTTCGGTATAAGTCTAAAATAACGAACAGGGGCATGCAGACAGGCAATTCCGCGAAGGGAGGCAAATTAGACGAAACAGCAATACCAGTCATACAGATGGATCTGTCACAAAAGGTTTTTCTGCTGTTCCCTGGAAGCACCACCCTTGCCCGAAGATCCCTGTAGAGGACCTCCACTGCGCTCACAAAAGCGGCTGGGAAGCCCCAGTGCTCCAGGAGCCTAAACAAAGATTGGCTACTCGACCCTGTCGAATGCCTTCTCTGCGTCCAGAGAAAGAAGCAGAGAAGGTGTCAGAGTTGTCCATGTACCACACATGGTCCACCACCCTTTGTGTATTTTCATACAGTTGGCGTTCTGGTATAAAGCCGACCTGATCCGGGTGGATCAGCATGTGCAATAGTGGTTTCAGCCTAGCGGTGTCAGGATTACTGTATGATCCAGCATGTAGAATAGTGTAACACAGAGGACTGATAGGTAACATATACCGGACCTTAGAATGGCTGGACTAACGTACCAAAGAATAGTCAGGAATAGCCGAGGTCAAGGGACACAGAAAGAGACACAACAATAAGGTAAATCCAGGGGTCATGGATGCCAGAAAACAGGGAAGTCAAAATCAATGTCAAAGTCAAATAACCAGAATAACCAGAAACAATAACGCGCACTCGGACAACCACTAGGGAAATCACGACAGGGCACTGAGCAAGAGGAGAACTGGGCCTAAATACCCCTCCTGTGGATCTGACCCCAAAGGCAGTTACCAGGTTCCCATTTGCATAATTGCTGCTCAGCACAAACCCTCCTGTGCATTTGATTGCTGCTCAGCACAACTTTTCCTGTCAGGACAGTATATGCCATTAGCAAATTTTTATTTGCGGATGAATACATGACAAGCGGCAAGTACCTTAGCATCAATATTGACCAGAGAGATCGGCCTGTAACTTCCCACCTCCAATGGGTCCTTCCCCTCCTTTGGCAGGAGTACAATGTTAGCCAGCGTCATCTCCCGAGGGAAAAAGGGCAATCCCCCTCTCGTAGCATTGAACAGAGATACCAATCTTGGTACTAACACCTCACTAAACCTCTTATGTCATCCCAGTTAGTCTGTGTCAGGGTTTACCTTAGTTGGGATTCCAGTATGCAGAGATATACGCTCACTCTTGCAAATAAACACAGACCAAGGTGACCAGATAAGGAACCACCTGGCCTGTGAATCTGTGCAGAATATTGTTCCAAGTCGCAGTACAGGCAAGGACACAAGCAGGAGAATCGTGGAGGATAAGCCAAAAGTCAGATGGTGCCAGAAGTCAGGATAAACAAGGGTAAGTCAAAGTAGGAGGATGCCACATGTCAGGACACACGATAAGAATAAGCCAAGGTCAGGAGTCGACTGGAGAACAATGGATCACGAACACAAACACAGGAACCAGAGTCAATGAACTGACACTGAGGCAGTGTCTTATACCTGGCTAATTGGGCATCAGCTTCAGGTGGGCTGAGATTGATAGGAGCAGTCCCAGGTAAAGGCCAGCCCCAGTGCTGGAGACAAGGATAAACATGATATAGTAATAAGAAATGATGTGTGGCCCAGAGGCAAGATAGAAGGACCACAGTTCAAATCTCCTGTCTGGCACTTGTGAAATGGCCACATATGGAGGGCACGGTGTGACAGTCCATCCGGGCCCAAGGCCCTCAAACTGTAACTTTTAAAATGATGAAAAATGCTTGTAGGGAATTTCCATCATGTTGAATGGTGCACATGTATAATTTAGAGTACAGGTAATCTGTCACAAATCTGCAGTGATGTTACTAAATGATTCTGGGTGGGCATATGCAAATTAGTTTAACAAAGAATCAAATGTTTGTCTCATTCCATTTTAAACATGGATTCCTTTGAGTCTGTGGTTGCTGTATACAATAGCTTTAAAAACACAACTTAGGAAAAGATGCAAAGCCAGTGAACCACTCATGGACAGATGTTTCATTGTTAATGCAAATCATAAGCATGAGGTTGGTTACTGGTTTGCTTATTGAGGCTTGGTAGTGCTTGGGAAGCAAAAACCAAAAAGGTTATGGTGGGGAAAAAATTGTGATTGAAAACCCCTTCCACCTGAAGTCTGTGGATAGTTAATACGATGTTAAACAAAAATTTGTAGGGATTTGCATGGGCAAAAAATTTGGTTTGGCACTTCCGAAATGTGGGACTTCGGCAATTCGGGACTTTCCAAATTCAGCACTTCGGTTTCGGTTCTGAACTTCCGAAATGAAATTCGTGACTTCGGCAATTCGGGACTTCAGCACTTCGGTTCGGCACTTCCGAAATTCAGGACTTTGGCAATTTGGGACTTCGGCAATTCCCTAACCCTAACATTAACCCTAACCCTACCCTACCCCCAGAGATGTGTCTTCCGCGAGGCAAACAAGGCATTTGCTTTGGGCGACAAGGCCCTCAAACTGTAACTTTTAAAATGATGAAAAATGCTTGTAGGGAATTTCCATCATGTCGAATGGTGCACATGTATAATTTAGAGTACAGGTACTGTTTATTTACATCTCTGCTCCCAAACTTCTCCACACTTTAAGTGCAGGTACTGTCCATTTACATCTCTGCTCCCAAACTTCTCCACACTTTAAGGCTGCTTTTGGCAAATACCTTTCAAAATACAGTGTTAGGCTGAACACAAAAAAAAGTCTGAGAATCTTCATCAGTTTATTTTACCTCTTTGACCGCATTCCTTCATTCTAAATAAACAAATGGTCTTATAAAACAGTAGCGCACAAACTATACAAATATAAAACAAAAACGTAGAATACGCCCAGCTTACCTAAAAAAATTAGTAGAACAACAACAGTGCATATTTCTTCACTTTCTTTAGAACCTGGTGGCAATTACAACCTGGTGGGGGTTACACTTATTATTTAAAAATTTTGTTATTTATCCATTCTAAGTACTTGAGAGAACTTGTGTACATTTATATCTGTCAATCAAAGTAGCAGTTTCGTTTTGACCTTCCATTATTCACTGTTATTCCATGCAACTATTAATACACAATAGATTGGGATTCATTGCTATGAATTATCTCTAAGTGAAGCACAGAGAGAAAATGACTTTCTGTTGGAAACATTGTGACACGACATGTTTCCACTAAAAGCCTTCATTTGTTTAGCAATGTTGGAACATATTACAAATCTATTGTATACAATTAATTGAAAAGCATCAGCACAATAATTAAGATCAAATTCAAATGTATTTTATTTTAATTCTATTGCCTCCACGCTTAGATTGCTAGAGAAACTTTATACAAAGGTTAGTACCGAGAAAAGTTTTAAGATTATTTATGCATTATTAAATCTGCGCCATTGGGAATTCAGTCTTTGTATAAGTCTATTGAGACCTGTTCAGCAAAGTAGAAGCTAACTGTTAAAATGCCCTTTATTTTCTAATTCATTCTGCTAATGAGTCATCCGTTTTCTGAGAATACATTAAAGACAAGGATACTGTTCAAAAAAGATATATATATATATATATATATACTGTATGTCATATGTGAACAAGCCTGTTATTTCTCCCTTTTAATAACCCCTGCCATTAAAACTTGAGTGTCAGGTGGTATGATAAATATTGATATAAAGTAGCATATTGACAACTTCACTTTACAGCTGTCATAAACAATGACACCTTATAGCGAAGAGTGTGTCACTTTATAGTGAACAACAAGTTAACCATACATTGTGCTAAATCCTTCATTACGGAAATTGGGAAATCATGTATAAACGATTTTAACAATTGCAAGGGAAATTGGTGCCCTTCGAAATCCCAGACAGCAGAGCCAGTGCAATCATCATAGAACTATCTCTGCTTAGCACCCCTGCAACTGGACAACCCTGTTCTACAGAGCTCCGTCTTGTCCTGTGCTGCTCACTCTGCAGGTCGTCACATCCGTGTGGGTGCACATCACTGCCAATGCTTCTTCCCAGTCAGAAAATTGAATTTTTATATCCTCTAAACTGTGAGCTCATTTAAACACGGTCCTCATCAACCAATTGTTCCTGTAACATTTTGTCTCATTAATAATATTGTAAAGTGCTGCGGAATAAGTTGGTACTATTTTAATACTAAATTCAATAATAAAAATAATATATATCAGATAGGTAGATAAATAGATTACCCATGTGTATTGTATATATATATGGTAACATTACCATGACATGTGTATATATATATATATATATATATATATAGATATATATCTATATATATATATATATATATATACACCGTATATTTCGCTCCATAAGACGCACTTTTTTTCCCTTCAAAAGTGAGGGGAAATGTCTGTGCGTCTTATGGAGCGAATGTGAAGGTGTACTTACCTGTCTTGTAGCGTGGGCCGGCAGCACAGCGCGCACCGCAGTACAGGAACTTCAATTTCAGGTTCTGGTTTCCGGCGGGACTGAAAGGAAGTGCGCACTCCGTGTGCACACTTCCTTTCAGTCCCGCCGGAAACGGAAATTGAAGTTCCTGTACCGCGGTGCACGCTGTTAAGCAGGCCCACACTACAAGACAGGTAAGTAATTATGGGACACTATGGGACAAGGGAAGGGGAGGGGAGGGGGGTGACACTATGGGAGGGAAAGTGCACTATGGGACAAGGGGAGAGGGGGAGAACACTATGGGAAGGGGGGAGAACACTATGGGAGGGAGAACACTATGGGAAGGGGAGAACGCTATGGGAGGGGGGAGAACACAAAGGGAGGAGGGGAGAACACTATGGGATGAGAACACTATTGGACAAGGGGAGGGGGGAGAACACTATTGGACAAGGGGAGGAGGGGGTTAAAGAACACTTGGACAAGGGGATGGGGGTTAAAGAACACTATGGGACAGGGGAGGAGGGGTTAAAAATCACTATGGGACAGAGGAAGGGGGTGGTTAAAAATCACTATGGGACAGAGGAAGGGGGGGTTAAAAATCACTATGGGACAGGGGAGGGGGTTTAAAGATCACTATGGGACAGGGGAAGGGGGGTTAAAGATCATTATGGGACAGGAGAGGGGAGTGGGTGGTAAGGAACACTATGGGACAGGGGAGAAAAAAAATATTCTGAACAAACTTTCCCATAGTAAGAAACACTATGGGACAGTTTGTTCAGAATATTTTTTTCCGGGTTTCCTCCTCTAAAAACTAGGTGCATCTTATGGTGTGGTGCATCTTATGGAGCGAAAAATACGGTGTATATATATATAAAAGAGGTCTGTCTAGAAAGTATCCAGCCAATTAATATGAAAAATAGAGACATTAATTGAAGAAGACACAAGATACAAAAAGCATTGTACATGATGCCTCAGTCCCCTTCAAAGTAGGCACCTTGTGACCTCACACAGTTCTCCCAGCCTCTTTTCGACTGTTTAAAACACTCTGCAAAATCCTTTGTTGGAATCGCCATTAGCTGACTCATCATATTTACCTGAATCTCATTGATAGTCTGAAATCTGTTGCCTTTCAAGGGTGATTTTAGTTTTTGGAAAAGCCAGAAGTCACAGGGTGCCATATTTGGGCTGTAGGGGGGCTGAGTCACCTGGGTGATTTGATGTTTTGCCAAAAAACTCTGCACGAGACATGATGATGGGCAGGAGCGTTGTCGTGATGAAGCTGCCAATCACCAGTTGCCCATAGCTGCGGCCGTTTTTGTCAGATTGCATCTCTCAACCAACAAAGAACATTGAGGTAGTACTCATTATAAATTGTTTGGCCTGATGGAAAACACCTTCCCAATCAAAACAAAACAGTTAACATGGTCTTCATCTTGCTGCAACTTTGCTGTGCTTTCTTCAGGTGTGGAAAACCAAGCGACTTCCATTTGGACGTCTTTAGCCGTTGACCCAAATTGTATCTCTGGTTATGACCTTCTTAAGGAAATCTGGTTCATTGCTGCAGTTTGAAGCAAGTCATTAGCAACTGCAGCACAATGTTCCTTCTGCTCTGGTAGCAGAAGTTGTGAAACAAATTTTGCCAAGACACGTTTCATGCCAAGATCCTGCGACAAAATCTTCACATCAGTTTGTTCTTGCACTTTTTTGCCAGATTGGTTTGCTGGGCCAATGTTGCCTTCGAGACCATATGGCAGCCCAGGAATGAAAATTAACCCCATCATGGCATACCATTTGAAAAAGTAGACAACCTAGGGTATTCTAAATGGGGTATTTCCAGTCTTTTGTAGTAGTCACAAACACTGGCCAAAGTTAGCATTTTTATTAGTTTTTCTTTAAACAAAAACTGCACTTTTACTGGTGATATAATCGCCGTGATAAATTTTACTTTTTAAAACACTCATATTTGTGTTCAGCAAAGTCTCCCGAGTATAACAATATCCCCTATGTAGAGGTTTTATGGTGTTTTGGAAAGTTACAGGGTCAATATAGGGCTTGCCAATTAAAGGGCAGGCCCCTCAAATTATATTTAATAAAATATAAAAATCAAATAAAATTAATAATTATGTAGTTAATAGTTAAATATATATGTTGACTGTGTGTCTATATATATATATATATATATATTTATATAAAAATAAATAAAATGGTTTTTTTTTAAATGTACATAATATATATATGTTACGACACGTACCGTCGGGTAGATGAAGCCGCCGTTTAGGCAATAATCCCCTTCTCCAGAAATGCAGTTTAAATCCAGCCGATCGCCAAACTCCCGAACGAAGTCCGCGAACACGGCAACTCCCGATCAGCCAAACAGTCGAACGCCTTCCACAGCTAGAAATAACGAAAACGCTGTCCCAATAATAATTCCCCCCACAAACGAGACCAAGCTCCGTCTTGAGGGTCAAATGAAGATCTGTTTAATGGGGGCTACCTGCCCGGTATTTATGCAGGTCTCCACAAGGTGGACACTCCCCGAGGGGACCTTGTGGAAGACTGTAACACATATTGGACAGTAGCCAATCGCAGTGGCTTCAATAATAGTCCTTCCCATCTTGCCCATAATCCCGTCTTCTTTACCTTGGAGATAATTGGGGAAGAAACCTAATTATCTCCCAAGGTAGAGACCATCGCCATCTTAAATTACAGTAACAAAAAGACATTAAAATACATAACTACAGAAATACCGAATGCATATGGTTCGTGTAACGTATCCCCAGACAGCCTGGATCTGAGGGCATGTTTTCACCGAATAGCGCTCAGATCCGATGTATCTAGTCGAATCGCCATGGAGTCAAAGTCTTTCACCAGTCCTTCGGTATACGAATGACTCCATGGGATGGCTGTCGGGGTAAAAGTCCATACGAATGAATAAAACTCCCGAACGACCGACGTTCGCATGCCTTGTCGAAAAGGAAGGTAGGCAGCAGCTTTTCAGCGGTGTTCGGTAGTTTAAGTGTCCGTTTTTAGTTCCATACAGTTTGTACCGAACACCGCTCTGTGTTCGTATGTCCCAAAATGGCCGCTGCCTCGTGGTCGACATGCGAACGACGACCACCCGTACGAATGGAATGGAGAGGTGTCTGCAGTTAACCACAACGTTCTAATTGGGGCCAAGAGGTTAACCAGCAGCACACTCCTCTCCTGGGTGGTCGTTCGTTCGGTAGTTTCAATCGGCATTTTGCAAATACACGAACGGGGGTATATGAACAGGCAATTCCGCGAACAAGGGGAAACAGACGAACCAACAATGCAGATGAATCTGTCACAATATATATATATATATATATATATATATATATAAAATACGTGTGTGTGTGTGTGTGATATATATATATATATGGATCTTGAAAAAGACCCTTTAGGGGTCGAAACGTTGATTGAAGATTGGAAGAAGTCCTGTGAGTGCACCTTTTTTCTATGAAAAATATATATATATATATATATATATATATATATATATAGTTAATACAATGTTAAACAAAAATCTGCACCATAAGACTAGCTTTTCCCACAGAAATCACAAATCTGCAGTGATGTTACTAAATGATTCCTGGTGGGCATATGCAAATTAGTTTAAAAAAGAATCAAATGTTTGTCTCATTCCATTTTAAACATGGATTCCTTTGAGTCTGTGGTTGCTGTATACAATAGCTTTAAAAACACAACTTAGGAAAAGATGCAAAGCCAGTGAACCACTCATGGACAGATGTTTCATTGTTAATGCAAATCATAAGCATGAGGTTGGTTACTGGTTTGCTTATTGAGGCTTGGTAGTGCTTGGGAAGCAAAAACCAAAAAGGTTATGGTGGGGAAAAAATTGTGATTGAAAACCCCTTCCACCTGAAGTCTGTGGATATTTAATACGATGTTAAACAAAAATTTGTAGGGATTTGCATGGGCAAAAAATTTGGTTTGGCACTTCCGAAATGTGGGACTTCGGCAATTCGGGACTTTCCAAATTCAGCACTTCGGTTTCGGTTCTGAACTTCCGAAATGAAATTCGTGACTTCGGCAATTCGGGACTTCAGCACTTCGGTTCGGCACTTCCAAAATTCAGGACTTTGGCAATTTGGGACTTCGGCAATTCCCTAACCCTAACATTAACCCTAACCCTACCCTACCCCCAGAGATGTGTCTTCCGTGAGGCAAACAAGGCATTTGCTTTGGGCGACACTTTGCAGGGGGCGACAAAAAAAACGCCCAGGCAGATCCCTTGCTTGCCTCGCTTCCTGGGGGGCTCAAGAGACGGCCGGCTCTCCACTTTTGAGCCCCCAGGCGGCGGGGAGCGAGGGAGTATACTTACCTGAGCACTTCCTGCTCAGCTCCCTCTGCACCGCTTAATGAAGCCGGGAGCCGGAATATGACGTCAGACCGGCACCCGGCATCACTAAGCGCCACCTACTCAGCCTGTGCGCCCCCTGCCTGCCCAACCAGCAGCCACACTGGACAGGTAAGGAATCCACTCCAGCTCTCCCATGGAGGCTGGGTGGATTTAAAATAAAATAAATAATTTGTGAGTGTTGGGAGAAATGTGTATGTGTGTGTAAGTGTGTGTGTCTAAGTGAATGTGTGTGTCTGTAAGTGTGTATGTCTGTAAATGAATGTGTGTGTCTGTGTGTCTGTGTGTATGTGTGTGTGTCTGTAAGTGAATGTGTGTGTGTCTGTGTGTATGTGTGTGTGTGTCTGTAAGTACGTGTGTCTATGTGAGTGAGTGAATCTGTGTGTGTCTGTGAGTGAATGTGTGTGGGTCAGCGAGTCTGTGCGTCTGTCAGTGAGTGCATGCGTTTGTCAGTGTTTGTGCGTCTTTCAGTGTGTGTCCAAGTAATAGTGTGTGTATGTCATTGTTTGTCCGTGTATATGAGAGTGTGTGTCTGTCAATGAGTGTATGCATCTGTCAATGAGTGTATGCGTCTGTCAGTGAGTGTGCGTCTGTCAGTGAGTGAGCGTCTGTCAAAGTGCGGCCTTGACAGGAAAGGGTGGGGGAAATTTAAATGGTGGTGCCCGAGCACCGTCCTGCCTAGGGCAGCCCAAATCCTAAATACACCACTGCCTACCTCTAACCCTGGAGTGCCAGAGAGGTCGGAGTTGCTGCAGGGGTCTGCTGGGGTCTCAAGCCGTCCCCCCCGACTGGGAACGCTGCAGAACGCTGGTCCAGGTAAGTACATGGGTCTTATTTACCGTGGACGTACCAGATCATTAAAAAAGGTCATTAAAAAAGTTTTTTGTCAGACGTGCCTGGTACGTCCGCGGTCGGGAAGGGGTTAAATAATTAAAGATTATACTAGCTTTAGTGTACCTATAATCATAATTTTTGTAATGACTAACTCCAATAGCAGCACAAATCAGTAACAAAGATATAAACCAATCAAAATGAGCAGGAGGTAATATAATGGCATGATCATAAAAGCACCTCCTCTTTGTTTGATGTGAAGATTAACAGCAGCAGGGAATAAAAAAAAACTGAAAATGAACAATTATGAACTGGAACCAACTTCCAATCAATACGATCACAGGAATGAGGAGTCACGGTCCCAACTCATGAAGGTGTACTGAATTTAACAGTTCTCACCGCGACATCCAGACTGCCAGACGAGGTCGCCCCAGAAGTGCCCAATGAGGGATTTGGACGTTATCTGAGACTGCTCCTGTCACTCAAATCCACATACCACAAATATGTGTATTTGGGGGCAGGTGGGCGAGCCAACTTAACTAAAGACCAGAGCAATCTGCCGACTTAAACTGGGACTGTCAAGGGACGTGTGCAGCAGAAATAGCTGACTGCATAACGTTGTTACGGTACCTCCAGTAATGAAATGTACAAACCGCCGTTTAGCGAGTATTCCCCGTTCGCAATAATGTGGTCGGGTAGCGGGTATAATAAAACCATGCGAACCGCCAGCCAGGGAACACTCCAAACTCCCGAACGGTACCTGTACGGCTAATTCCCTTCACGAGCTGCAAATCCACGAACGGCAATTAGTAACCGAACGACAATATCTCCCAAGCGGCAAATAATCTAAATAAGCAGTCTCTAGTCGCTGGTAACCAAATCCCCCCAATAACGAGACCAAGCTCCGCTTTGAGGGTAAAACACGAACTGATTTACTGTGGGCTACCTGCCCGGTATTTATGCAGGTCTCCCACTTGGTGGACACTCCCCTAGGGGACCAAATGGGAGACTGAAATCACAGAAGGACATGGGGACATTTTGGACCTACATCCCCACAATAATCCCAGCATGCATCACAGTTCCCTCCCCTCTGCTCGGGGATAATTGGGAAGTAACTCAATTATCTCCCCGAGCAGAGGCAATCGCCATTTTAAACACAAGTCACAAAAACACATAAAAATCCATAACTACATAACTGCCGAACATATTACATTCGTATTGCATATCCCCAGATAGCCTGGATCTGAGTGCACATTATTGGAGAATAGCGCTCAGATCCCATTCGCACAGTTCAATCGCCATGGAGTCAAAGTCTCTTTCAGTTCGTCGGTATGCGATTGACTCCATGGGACGGCTATCTGGGTTAAGTCCATTCGTGTGGTTGAATCTCCCGAACGGCTGGCATTCGTATACTTTTGTCGATTGAGAAGGGGAGGTCGACGGCTTCAGCGGTGTTCGGCTGAAAAAGTGTCCGTTTTCAGATCCATGAAATAATCGTCGAACACCGCTGGTCTTTCGCATGGACAAAATGGCCGCCGCCTCGTGGTCGACATACGAACGACGACCACCCGGCATTCGGTTTTAATTGAGAAGTGTCTGTGGTTAACCGCAACGTTCTAATTGGGATCAATAGGTTAACCAGCAGCACACTTCTCTTCTGGGTGGCCGTCCGTTCGGTAGTTCCGTTCGACAAAACCGACATTCCCTTGAATAAAGCATACGAATGGGGAAATTCATGTAACCGGCAAAACAGGCGAACAAAGTATTTGTAATCCAGACAGATGGGTCTGTCACACGGCTCCCCCCTTGTGGAACACTCCGGCAGACCCGGCTTGACCCTTTGGCGGGTCAACTTGGGGATGACCGGACTGGGAAGAAGTAGGGACGTCTGTTTGCCGGGACAACCCATCCGCATTCCCATTCTGCTTACCGGGTCGGTAGCTGATGGTGAAGTTGTAAGGCTGTAGTGCCAAACTCCACCTCAGCAGTCTGCCATTGTCTCCTGAGACCCGGTTAAGCCAGACAAGGGGGTTATGGTCCGTAATAAGGGAAAACTCCTGTCCATACAAATAAGGGCTCAATTTCTTCAGTGCCCAGACCAGGGCTAAACACTCTTTCTCCACTGCCGCATAACTCACTTCCCGAGGTAGTAACTTTCTGCTCAAGTATGCGACAGGCTGCTCTCCTCCATCTTCCCCGACCTGGCTTAGCACAGCCCCCAGTCCATACATGGAAGCATCTGTATGTACAAGAAAACGTTTGTTAGGGACTGGGGCAGCCAGGACAGGGGCATTCACAAGAGCCTGCTTAAGTGCTTGAAACGCGGCTTCACAAGCTGGAGACCACAGGACCTGCTTAGGCAAATTCTTCTTAGTCAGGTCAGTCAAGGGCTTGGCAACCGTACTGTAGTCTGGGACAAAACGTCGGTAATACCCTGCCGTCCCTAGGAAGGCCAGTACTTGGGTCTTGGTGATAGGTGTGGGCCAGTTAGCTACAGCTTCTACTTTGGCTGGCTCGGGTCTCTGGTTTCCACATTCTACTCGGTGACCCAAGTACTGTACTTCTGCCATGCCTAGATGGCACTTGTCTGGCTTCAAGGTCAGGCCTGCGGCCCGAATCTTATCCAGCACCACCCCCATGTGTACTAAATGGTCTTCCCAGGACTCACTGTAGACCGCAATGTCATCCAGGTATGCACATGCAAAGTCCTGGAAGCCATCGAGGAGCCTATCCACCATACGTTGGAACGTAGCCGGAGCATTCTTCATCCCAAATGGCATAACCTTAAACTGGTACAGGCCAAATGGGGTGACGAATGCCGACTTCGGGATAGCATCCTCGGCCAGGGGGATCTGCCAATAACCTTTACACAGGTCAATGGTGGTCAAGTAGCGCCCCCTGGCAATACGGTCTAATAACTCGTCTACCCGGGGCATAGGGTAGGCATCAGTGGTGGTCCGCTCGTTGAGCCGCCTGTAGTCCACACAGAACCGGGTGGTCCCATCTTTCTTAGGCACCAGAACTACAGGCGAGGCCCAAGGACTGTCTGAGTGTTCGATAACCCCCAGCCTGGTCATCTCCTGTATCTCCGTCCGCATTCCTTCTCGGACTGCTTCAGGGATACGGTATGGGGGTTGTCGTAGGGGGTTCTGTCCGGGTGTCTCGACCTTGTGTACAGCTAGGGTAGTGTACCCGGGTTCTTGGGAGAACGTCGCCTGCTTCTCCCACAGTAACTGTCTCGCCTGTACCTTCTCCGCCGGGTTTAGCCGGTCCCCCAGCTGTACAAGACTAGTAAGGTCTGTCTGGGGATCCCTCTCTAACAGGTCAGGTAAAGGTAAGTTCTCGGAGTCGTCAGTAGCTGGGGCACATACTGCCGCAACATCCTCTGGTCGTTCCTGATACTCCTTCAGCATGTTCACATGGAAGGATCGCTGAATCCTTTCATCTGAACAGCTGGCTATAAGGTAGGTAGTATCACACACCTGAGCTAACACTTTATAGGGGCCCTGCCAAGATGCTTGCATCTTGTTTGTCTTCACAGGCTTGAGTACCAGAACCTTCTGCCCAACCTGGAAGACCCGCTGTCGGGCACCCCGATCGTACCACCGTTTCTGTCTCCCCTGGGCCGCCTGGAGATTCTCCCTGACCATCAGGGATAGTTTCTCCATGCGGTCCCGGAGTTCCAGGACATATGGTACTATGGGAGTCCCTTCTTGCTCTGTCTCCCCCTCCCAGTGTCCTCTAATGAGATCTAGGGGTCCACGGACCCTTCTCCCATAGAGTAACTCAAAGGGGGAGAACCCAGTAGATTCCTGGGGCACCTCTCTGTATGCAAATAGCAGATGAGGCAGGAATCGCTCCCAATCTCTGCAAGTGTCAGTAAAGGTCCTCAACATCTGTTTGAGGGTGCCATTAAATCGCTCGCAGAGACCGTTAGTCTGTGGGTGATACGGTGAGCTAAGCAGAGGTTTAATACCGCACACCTTCCACAGCTGCTGGGTAAGCACAGCGGTGAACTGGGTTCCCTGATCGGAGAGAATCTCCTGAGGGAACCCGACCCTAGTGAAGATTTTAACCAGGGCATCAGCAACCGTCTCTGCCTCTATATTAGACAGCGCTACTGCCTCTGGATAACGTGTGGCATAGTCCACCACGGTGAGAATATACTTCTTACCTGATGGGCTAGCCCTGGCCAGTGGACCCACAATGTCAACGGCTATGCGGGAAAAGGGTTCTCCAATGATAGGCATCGACTGAAGCCTAGCTTTTGGGTGATCCCCCCGCTTACCTACCCGTTGACAAGTGTCACACGTGCTACAGTAAACCCGCACATCTCGGTTAAAATTGGGCCAGAAGAAATTTTGTGTGATCCTATGAGCTGTGCGGCGGGAACCTAGATGGCCGGCTAATGGCACATCATGCCCAATCCGCAGAATCTCCTGCCGGTATTTTGCAGGCACCACTAGCTGTCGATTCTGCGGAGGGGTACTCGGCTTCTGGGACGGTTTCGGGATCCTGTATAGTCTATCCCCCACCCACTCGTAGTGCTCCCCATCTACTCCTTCTCCCCCAGAATCGGCCCTGGCCCTGTACTTGGCTAGCGTCGGGTCTTCCCTGGTTTCCTTCCCGTACATCTCTGGGGTATCCCAGCCTAAAGGGGCCTGGTCTAAGGTACAAGTCGGGGGAGAGAGTCTTACCTGGGTCTCAGCAGCAGGTGGGCCGGTCTCAGCGGCACGGGTCTGGGCACGGGTCGTGACAGCATCCACTTCAGCAGGACCCATGGGAGCGTAGGCGGAAACAAGGGGCGCCAAGTCATTGCCAAGGAGAACATCCGCTGGTAAGTCCTTCATGACCCCCACATTCACATGTCTAGCGCCCACTCCCCAATCCAAATGTACCCGGGCAACGGGCAGACGAAACACGGCACCTCCAGCTACTCGTACGGCGACCGTGTCCCCGGTATGTTGGGCTTCTGATACCAGGTGCTTCTGGAGCAAAGTCATGGTTGCCCCGGTATCCCGTAGACCACTGACCTCCTTCCCATTTACTTTCACACACTGCCGGTGATGCTGTCGGTTATCCCGGTGAGCAGCTTGAACGGGGTCTGCCTCATGCAGGATGCCCCAGCACTCTTCTTCCTCTACACAGTGAGCGGCCGGGAGGGGAGGTCGTGGATTGCCGCCGGCTGGTCTCCTCCAGGACTGGTTCTGGTTGGCGCTGTTCATCGGGCACTCTGGTCGCTTGTGCCCTAGTTGCTTGCACAGGTAGCACCGAATGGGTTGCGTGTATTCCCGTGCATTAAACCTGGGTGGCTGTTGGTACGGAGCAGATGGAGGGGGTGCTGATGGGCGAGTCATGGGAGGCTGGTATAGGTTGACTGCTGTTGGTGCTGCTGGCCTGTACTCCACTCTGGCGGGAGCCTTACTGATGAGACTGTCCAGTTTGCGGGCGTCGGTATACTCATCCGCCAGGCGAGCTGCTTCGTGCAGAGTGGAGGGTTTACGGTCCCTTACCCACTCTCTGACCCCTGCTGGTAATTTATCAAAACAATGTTCTAAGAGGAACATCTGCAGCACCTCTTCCCCGGACACAGCCTGGCACCCCGCCATCCAGTGAGCGGCTGTGCGGTGCACCTTGCATGCCCATTCCACATATGAGTCCCCAGAGGTTTTAACAGTGTCTCGGAACCTCCTCCGGTACGCCTCAGGTGTAACAGCATACCGGGAGAGTAAAGCTTCCCTGACGGCTCCATAATCCCCAATCTCCTCATCTGGAATGGCCCGAAAAGCCTCGCTGGCCCGGCCGGATAACTTGCCAGACAGTATAGTAACCCAGTCTTCTAGGGGTACCTTGTGCAGGGCACATTGCCGCTCAAAATCAGCAAGGTACCCATCAATCTCTCCTTCTGTCTCACTGAAGGCTTTAAATGCTGTAAATGGTACCTTTTTCCTATCTCCCGGGTCTGCTGTGACTGGGGCTGCTGCAGCACCGCTTTGGCGTAGCAGGTTGGCCTCCACAGCGGCTATGACCTGGGTGACAGTCTCATTAGTTGGGTTGGGACCATAATGGGCCAGCCTGATTCTTACCGCCCGGTCGAAGCTTGCCTCCTCGGGGGTTCTGTCAGCTGTGCTGGGTCCATTCGTTCCCTCTTCCACTGGTACTCCATCCATTTCCAGCAATAGTGTAATAATATCCCTCTTCCTGAGGTTACTGGCTTGTCCGCCTCTTTGTTCCAATAAATCCTTCAGGGTAGCTCTTCTCAGGTTCTGGTATTGTAGTTCCATTTAATCCTGGTTGCAGTGGTTTCTTTGGGCGCTGAGGATCATCCCGTCGCTTGCCACCAGTTGTTACGGTACCTCCAGTAATGAAATGTACAAACCGCCGTTTAGCGAGTATTCCCCGTTCGCAATAATGTGGTCGGGTAGCGGGTATAATAAAACCATGCGAACCGCCAGCCAGGGAACACTCCAAACTCCCGAACGGTACCTGTACGGCTAATTCCCTTCACGAGCTGCAAATCCACGAACGGCAATTAGTAACCGAACGACAATATCTCCCAAGCGGCAAATAATCCAAATAAGCAGTCTCTAGTCGCTGGTAACCAAATCCCCCCAATAACGAGACCAAGCTCCGCTTTGAGGGTAAAACACAAACTGATTTACTGTGGGCTACCTGCCCGGTATTTATGCAGGTCTCCCACTTGGTGGACACTCCCCTAGGGGACCAAATGGGAGACTGAAATCACAGAAGGACATGGGGACATTTTGGACATACATCCCCACAATAATCCCAGCATGCATCACAGTTCCCTCCCCTCTGCTCGGGGGATAATTGGGAAGTAACTCAATTATCTCCCCGAGCAGAGGCAATCGCCATTTTAAACACAAGTCACAAAAACACATAAAAATCCATAACTTCATAACTGCCGAACATATTACATTCGTATTGCATATCCCCAGATAGCCTGGATCTGAGTGCACATTATTGGAGAATAGCGCTCAGATCCCATTCGCACAGTTCAATCGCCATGGAGTCAAAGTCTCTTTCAGTTCGTCGGTATGCGATTGACTCCATGGGACGGCTATCTGGGTTAAGTCCATTCGTGTGGTTGAATCTCCCGAACGGCTGGCATTCGTATACTTTTGTCGATTGAGAAGGGGAGGTCGACGGCTTCAGCGGTGTTCGGCTGAAAAAGTGTCCGTTTTCAGATCCATGAAATAATCGTCGAACACCGCTGGTCTTTCGCATGGACAAAATGGCCGCCGCCTCGTGGTCGACATACGAACGACGACCACCCGGCATTCGGTTTTAATTGAGAAGTGTCTGTGGTTAACCGCAACGTTCTAATTGGGATCAATAGGTTAACCAGCAGCACACTTCTCTTCTGGGTGGCCGTCCGTTCGGTAGTTCCGTTTGACAAAAAACGACATTCCCTTGAATAAAGCATACGAATGGGGAAATTCATGTAACCGGCAAAACAGGCGAACAAAGTATTTGTAATCCAGACAGATGGGTCTGTCACAAACGTTAACTGCCCACTTCGGGCTCATGAATCCCAAGGAAGGTGTTTAGTTTCTTGCAATAATCCGTGGACATTCCAGGATCCCCTCAAAAAGTTCAGGCCACCAGGGGAAGCTAGTCTTGGATCAAGAGTGGGTGTGGATTCGACTGTGAGTTGCAAAGAAGCAGAGGGAAGGACGATAGCAACAGCGG
Organism: Pelobates cultripes; assembly: GCA_933207985.1. Taxonomy (NCBI): domain Eukaryota; kingdom Metazoa; phylum Chordata; class Amphibia; order Anura; family Pelobatidae; genus Pelobates; species Pelobates cultripes. Next base: position 170,307,988 of record OW240913.1, read on the forward strand.
GTCCATATGAGTGAGGTTCAAGAGGTCAGGAAACTCGGCTTGACTCTGCCAGAAAGGAGCGACTAGTAAGAGAGACACTTTCTAAAGTCATATTTGGTGTAAGAACCTCAATGTCATGGTAAATGTAGGGAATGTGTTCACACCTTGGGGGGCCACGCAGGAATGTGTCCACTGCTGCAGAATCCTGATCCGCCAGCCAGCTGAATAAGATGGTTCATTTGAGATGCAAAGAGATCCACTACTAAAGGGCTCCTGAAGGAGTTCAAACAAAGGATGCCTCCAAGACGATCTATATACTGAACCATGGACAAATTGACCACCCGGAGAAGTATACAGCAATCTTAATGATTTATCACAAGACTGCGAATAGCAGATCCTGCTATTAGCTTCAGGCAATTGATGTGAAAGAATGCTTCTGATTACGACCAAAGATGCCCTGTTGAGGCATCCGTGCAGGCTATGCCCCATCTTCATAAGCTGGCATCTGACTCCATCATAATGTCCACGGCAGGATCACAAATGGCTTTGCCGTTCTATGCTTCCATGTGCAGTATTCACCAACGAAGTTCCATCTTGACATCCGGTGTGAGAGGAACCAGCTGATTGTTGTCTGAGAAAAGTGGCCTTCAAGGGTTGCATCACCTGGCACATGCACACATATTTATACCAAACCTCCCCTCCAGACAATTATTACATAACAGTACAAGTCCCAGGAGAAAATGACATCAACAAATAAACAAAGACTCATAGGACAGGGGAACAATAATAGGCACCTAGCAATCTAGAGGTGATCCAACAGTACATTCCGATTTTACAGGAACAGGTTGATTATTTTCTCCCAGGGAAGGAGTATTAAATAAACCTAATTACAGCAAATACAAACAATAGCTGATGCCAGGAAACCTGTACAATAAAACAAACTTTCCCATAACGAGGTGCAAGATAGTCTGCAAAATCCCCTTTCAAAACACAGAGCCCCAATATCGTAACAGAGTTCCACATTCCTGAAAGTTTCTTAGCACTTGGGGTAGCATGGTAAACCTGAAGGGAAGAGGGGATAGTCTGTTTACCTGCCTGTCATGTTTTCATCCACACATAAAAATGTGGTTAATGGCATTTACTGTCCTGACAGGAAAAGTTGTGCCACGCAGGGGTGGGGTGGGGGCCGGAGGGGGGGTGGACAGTAGGTCCCCCCCCCTCATTATCAATATGGCCCCCACCCGCCGCGCAGGGGTGGGGGCCGGAGGGGGGGTGGACAGTAGGTCCCCCCCTTCATTATCAATATTGCCCCCACCCGCCGTGCAGGGGTGGGGGCCAGAGGGAGGGTGGACAGTAGGTCCCCCCCCCTCATTATCAATATGGCCCCCACTCTTTGTCATTTTACACAGCGTGGGAAAATTCAAAATCCATCCAATCACAGTGCTCTGTGTCATTTTACACAGCGTGGGAAAATTCCAAAGAACTTTCCCACGCTGTGTAAAATGACACAGAGCACTGTGATTGGATGGCTTGAAATCCAGAATCTCCTGTAACGTGGTCCGCGCTGCCCGGCCACCCTACACAGAGAGGTAGGAGGCACACAAGCAAAGGGGAGATACCACCGGGGCCGGGGGAGGGGAAATATCACCAGGGGATGGAGTGGGGAGAGACCGCTGTGTAAAATGACACAGAGCACTGTGATTGGATGGATTTCAAGTATGCAATCACAGTGTCATTTTACACAGCGTGGGAAAGTTCTTTTGAATTTTCCCACGCTGTGTAAAATGACAAAGAGCACTCTGATTGGCTTAAACCCAGCAATCAGAGTGTTCTTAGCCTAATTGCAGGGCGTGGCAAGACTTTATAAGCCTTCCCCCGCCCTGCAGAGCTCAGTCTGCGCGGAGCCCTCCATGGGTGAAGATGGATTATTTTTTTGCGCTCGGGTTTTTTTCTTTTTCGTCAGGTTTTTTTTTTGCACTCGGGATTTTTATTTTATTTTCAATTCGACGGTTATGATGGTTTTTTATTTGGCCTTTTTTGGGGCTGAAAAAAGAAGATTTGAGAAGACGTCGAATGGTAAGTTTACTTTTATTTTACAGGTTAGTTATTTTATTCCCCCCTCACTATTTTTTAGGGTGAGGGGGGTAGGTAGGGACTTTTTATTTGGGGGGGGTGGGTGACTAGGGGCTTGGGGACCCCTAGTCACCTTGGGGGGGGGGATTTACTTAGGGCCCCCACCCGCAGCCCAGGGGTGGGGGCCGGGGGGGGAGGACAGTAGGTCCCCCCCCTCATTATCTTTGTGGCCCCCACCCGCAGCCCAGGGGTGGGGGCCAGGGGGGGAGGACAGTAGGTCCCCCCCTCCATTATCTTTGTGGCCCCCACCCGCCGCCCAGGGGTGGGGGTTGGGGGGGAGGACAGTAGGTCGTCCCCCCCTCATTATCTTTGTGGCCCCCACCCGCCGCCCAGGGGTGGGGGCCGGGGGGGGAGGACAGTAGGTCTCCCCCCTCATTAGTCTTTATGGCCCCCACCCGCCGCCCAGGGGTGGGGGCCGGAGGGGTGTGGACAGTAGGTGTCCCCCCTCATTATCACTATGGCCCCCACCCGCCGCGCAGCGGTGGGGGCCAGAGGGGGGGTGGACAGTAGGTCCGCCCCCCTCATTATCAATATGGCCCCCACCCGCCGCGCAGGGGTGGGGGCCGGAGGGGGGGTGGACAGTAGGTCCCCCCCCCTCATTATCAATATGGCCCCCACCCGCCGCGCAGGGATGGGGGCCGGGGGGGGCAGTAGGTCCCCCCCCTCATTATCAATATGGCCCCCACCCGCCGCGCAGGGGTGGGGGCCGGGGGGGCAGTAGGTCTGCCCCCTCATTATCAATATGGCCCCCACCCGCCGCGCAGGGGTGGGGGCGGGGGGGACAATAGGTCCCCCCCTTATTGTTATTAGGGCCCCCACCCACCGGTCAGGGGTGGGGGCCGGGGGGGGGACAGTAGGTCCCCCCCTCATTATCTTTATGGCCCCCACCCGCCGCCCAGGGGTGGGGGCCGGGGGGGGAGGAGAGTAGGTCTCCCCCCCTCCCCCTTCAACCAATAAGAGTCCCTGTGGGTTTTAAAATTTGCCTGCCCATTCAAGTCTATGGCGGTTCGCCCGGTTCGCGAACATTTGCCGAAGTTCGCGTTCGCCATTCGCGAACCGAAAAATTCACGTTCGCGACATCACTAGTAAGGAGACTCAAAAAATGGAGCTGCTTCCTGTTCGTTGATTTTTTGTGAGCAGAGTTACAAACAACCTCCAGAGAGCCTGTTCTACACCTGGCCAGTGGAGCCAGAATGCAGCATGGGCTAATCTCTAATTTACATTTAAGGGACACCATAGTCACCAGAACCACTACAGGTTGATGAAATGGTTCTGGTGTCAATAGCCTGTTCATGCAGGCTTTTTAATGTAAACACATTAGGCAGAGAAAAGAGAAAGAAAAGACACTGTGTGCAGCACTGGCGTTGGCTCATATGGCAGATCATATGGGTGGGGCATTGTGATATCACATGATGGGCAGAGCATATAAGGGGATGGCAAATTTTTGATTGTCTAGGGCAGCAAAAATCCTTGCACCGGCACTGATGGGAGTTATGTATTCCGAGTTACATTAGTAAAAAAAAAAAAACATTATCAAGGGGGTTGGGGTGACACTGTGAGTTACCGCACCAGGTGACACCAACCCTATTGACGCTGCTGTACACACACTCCATCCACTATACACACACACTCCATCCACTATACACACATTCTGCATCCACTATGTACATACACACTGCTCTGCTATCCACACACTGCATCCATTACAAAATACACCCACACTGCATCCACTATACAGACACACAATGCATTCACTTCACACATTGCATGCAATACACACATTGCAGCCACTGCATACACTACACAAATCCACGACACAGACACTGTATTCACTTACACACATTGCATAACATAATGGATGTGGGTGTGTTTTGCTTGGTGTAGTTTTATTGAGGATGGGGGAGGGGACAACATTTCATCCTTTAACCCAAGCAGCACAATGCCTTAGGCCGGCCCTGTCTGCAGTTCAGAAATATGACTCGGGGAGCAGATTTCCTGGTTATACCATTTGGAAAAGTATGTGACATACATAACAATACTTGTGACATACCAGGAAAACATGCAATGTGCGTTTAATCTGTAGGCATTAATTAAAGCATTTCACTAGCATTTGTCAACTTGAACACACAAATATCATATTACTTTATTTCAAATGTCTTTTTAGGTAGATAAGTATGCACTTTGTTGATTGCTAAATGTGGGTTTAACAGGAAAAAACTAAAGTATTGTGAACTCCCATTTATCTAATGTTCTTTTCTATGAGCTAACATTGCCACCTAGTGTTTGAATTAAAGAATGTCATGTAGACCTTATCTGCTATTTACATACAATCAAAAGAGTTAACCCTTTAAAGTGTGTATTGTTTTTATTTCTTAATTTGCACCTGCAACTATTAAAATGTTCCTGTGTAATTGTGTACCTTTGTTTTGACTATCTTTGATATTTCTGTATGTTTCACCAACCTACGCCAAGCCAAGTTTTAACTTTAAATGTTCTTAATACTTGAAATATGCACAGAAATAGGTAGATCCTATAACTTGGACCACTGGTGTTTTTGGAGGCTAATTAGGTAATCACTTTAAAAATAAAATTATAGTGATAATTTAAAGCTGCAGTGTTATTAAATAACCACTTTCACTAGCTTAACTGGACACTCGAGACCTCTAAAGTACTTTAGTTTTATGTCCTCTGTTTTTAATTTTAAGATTTTAATAAAACTGCTACTTTTATAAATTAATCTTGTTACCCACCCCCGCCCCCAGGACACCAGGACCTGCAACTTCCTGGTGTATTAGCTCAGTGGAGCTAAACTCAAAAGGAAAGCAGTTATTACAGAGAACCAGTCCTGCAAAGATTTCTCGTAGAGCTGCATTGGGAAGCGTGTGAGTGGACAGTCACATAAAGTCTGGGCTGGGTTAAAAGACAAGAGATCTGCTTTTGCAAGCTGTTTTTAACGCAAATTAAAATGGACAATTTAAAGGCACCCAGACCACTTCAGCTAATTTTAGTGGTCTGGGTGCTGTGACCCTTTTGCACCTAGTGCTGCAATGTAAGTCTTCCCTTAGTGGCTGTCTACCAGTCCGTTATCTGACGCTGGAGGTCCTCATGGACCTCCAGTGCCAGATTTTCCCCATAGGAAAGCATTAAATAATGCTTTCCTATGTGGAAGTCTAATGCGCACGCGGCCATTGAGGAGCATTGGCAGAGCTTGACCCAGCACCAAGGGACATCGGCACTGGATTCAGGTAAGTGGCTGAAGGGGTTTTATGCCTTCAGCCACACGGGAGGGGGTGCGAGGGAGGTGGGCGACCTATTAAACCTATAGTGCCAGGAAAAACGTGTTTGTTTTCCTGGCATTATAGGATCCCTTCAATGCATGCATGTTTTCATTGGTGTATATCAACTAAACAGTGATTTTCCATTTTTTGGGAGGGGATCTGGGCAGTGTCATGTCCCTTTAAAGCAATGCATTGACATCAATTTACTCAATAACACAATTGATTGTTGTTTTAAATCCCATGATTTTGAATCGGATACAGCTTAAGGAGGTGATTTATCAAATGACATACAATTACAAATGAATGCCTTACTGACAAAAAAATTACATCATCATCAAGCTGTCTATCTTTTTCCACCCCATGTTTTTTTTCTGTGACATAAATGTTTTTGCTTCTTTTGTATTGTATTTTTTCTCAATGTATTTTTGCCTATTTTGGATATTTTTTTAACTATGAATTTTATCTAGCTCCATATTTAGACTTTTTCTTTGTAATCAGTCTTGTCCATTACCAAGCTCTGCTCTGAAGGGGAAAGTTATGGGCCCCTGTTCCATCTTATTCTTATGCTTATTATATATATATTTTATTATTTCTTTTTAATTGTAGATTTATTATTAGGGATGAACAGCATGGCGAGTTTCCAAATACTTAAACCAATCTAATAATTCATCAAGAAATCTATCCATCAATCCATCATTATATTCTATTATTATTGTTATAGCTTGTCATTTTCTAATGTAGGTCTTAACTCATTGGCTGAGTGCTTTGTTGAGAATCCATGCATTTGAGAAGTATTTTTGGCACTTTTGCTAGATGTTTCTTCCACTGTAATTTAACTTGTTCAAGAGCACCAATACATACTATATAATGTTTTTAAAGGGCTTTGTGATACCCTGTGTATATAGCACAACAATATGAATGAATTACAAAAGGCTATATAAAAATATATATATTTGTAAGAATCACACTCCAAGCTATTTGTCTAAATGCATTTTGACACTTGTCATTTAACAAATTTATTTCCAACCTCTGGCAAATCTTCTAGTTAAATTAAATGTTTGTTTTTGTGTTTTTCACACTGTTTCATTTTCAAGGGGAATTTCTCAGACAATAGTGTCCCACTGCTGCAAATAACCAATATTTGTATTATGTTACAGTCCTTTAGTACAGCAGTAATGCTTTATTCCCTGTTCCCTGTAGCTGTTTGTTGAAGTGACATTACCTGTGTTACTTAACTAACCTGTGTCAAACATTCTTTCTAACCCTATCTAAACATGTTTTACCCTAGCTAGTCCTAACCCTAGCTGACCATAACTAACTCTAGCTAATATTAACCTAATCCAAACCCTAACTTATCTCAACAACACACTGATTACATTACCTTAGCTGCCAACTAAGGCAAGTGATTAATATGTTTGGCTCATATGGCTACCATAGCCAATTTATCACTATTGCTGTATGTCTCACTAATGAGACATCCAAAAACAACCCAGTACATGCCCATCTCAGCATGCATCAGGTACAGAGACTACCTCCAGTCCTTACGCATGGGCTAAGGCATTGGTATGCTATTACAGCTCCTCACAGTAATCCAATACCAAGGGTTGCCTATGCAAATGTATTTCTGGATGTCTCACGTTTGAGACAAACAAAAATAACCAACTATATTCTCTATTCAGCATTTAGCAGGTATTTCTGCAAGGTCAGTGCTGCCCTATTGCTACCAAAATTATAGGATGTCTTGGATAGCCCCAGGGTTGCCATTACTGCACTGCCTCACTTGTGAAGAGCTAGATCTTGCTGCTACGAGAGAGACCTACTATTTAAAAGCATTTAATTATTTTTTTAGCAGTGACACATTTTATGTCATTGGTTGAAAATACATAGAACTACATAAGTGACCAGGAAGTAAACTTTATTTATTTGATGAATAATTGGTTATAGATGTCAGAAAAGAATTGGCATTTCAGCATTATGTCATCTGAAGTTTTTAACAGACAAGCAATTGATTTAAAAGTTTACACATGCAGGCAAGATTTACATTTAGTTTTACTAAAGCTCAACATTTTTATTCACACTAGCCGTTGACAAGTACAAATGTATCTCTGGCAAGTAGAATATCCCCCTTGCTACTGTGGCACGGACCCTCTAAGGCTTTCAGTGTTAAGTAACTTTCAAATCCTTCCTAATGGCATAGGATTTGAAATTTTAAGCAATGATTTTATTCACATTATATTTTAACTTATGTGTATGGTATATGTACAGGTAGGGCAAAGAGGCCTGTGAACAGATTAAGAAACATCTGTTGCCAAAAAAGTTAAGAATATTAAGATGCCTTGGGGTGCGAGTCAGAGGTCTCGGACAACTTATATTCCATCCTGCAAACAATGTTTTCCCTGTAGTGTGGAGCATGTAGCTGCAGTGTGGTTTGGGTCCGGTTGTTAGCATGGTCTATAAATCTAAGCAATGGGTAACAGTTGAGCCATTGTGAGAAACATATATAAGGCATAAAATAACATTATTAACAGTATGAGAGATAATATCTAGCACTGGTGTACAGCAGGCCTCTGCTGGAGAAAGTTCTGTCCACATTCATGGCACAGTAGTCTGTGAGCTGCTGACTCTCAGAATGAATATGGCGGCCGTAGCAGGGTCCCAGGATTCCATTGAGGGATGTGTGCTTGACGTTGTGGCAGGGTCTGTTGAAGACAAACTTGTCAGGAAAGAGTAGACTTTGTCCTGGGAAAAGAATTCCTGTCTAGTCCCGCCGTTGGTCACCTCTAGAGAGCCGGCTGCCCCCCATTTGTATGTCATTCCTGCTCTTTGTAGTTGCGTAGTGGCTGGACCAAATGATTTGCGCCACGTGTGGTCCAGGTAGAAAGTAAGGGAAGAGTTCTCGAATGTGAATGGGGTTTTGCCTTTCAGCGCAAACATAATGGTAATCTTCTCTTGAACTGTAATACAGCGGAGAATCACGTCTCGGACTGTGGTGGATTTCAGGTGAGCATTGCCTGGCAGTCGGTACACCCCATCTATGGTCAGCTTCTTCGCCACTGCGTGGAGTAAGATAGTGGCCAGCAGACGTCTAACATAGTGTGGGAGCACCTCCGTGACCGCAGCGGGGATGCCCCGTATTTTGATGTGTGAGCATCTTTCGTGGTCTTCAATGGCCAACATTTTATGTGTCATTACTGATTGTTTGTGGAGTAGTTGCATTGTGTTAGATAAACTACTCTGCACCATTACATGGAAAACAAATCAAAATGCAGCTGTCCATAACCTAAAAAAAATGCACATGCACATGTCACATCCCTTCATCAAAAAAATCATTATATTTAGAATCACCAGTTTCCATATGTCGTAAACATCATACAAATCCTTCCACAGGTTTGCTAGCCCCTTTCTCTCCTCACTCGGATCTCGCTATACTCATACCCATTCCCTTACTTCCATATCCTTGACCAGATGCCAATTTCCCAATTCTATTTCACTTCTATCCCTCTACTCCTGGAACAAACACCCTTACCACATTCAATATGCTCTCCCTGATAATTCATAACTCAGTCATCATATATGTCCCTTTAAGTTTAACCCATATGATCTTACCTCATTCCCATTTTTTCCTGTTCTTCACTAGTGCACCCATTACCCATTATGCTTTGAAATGGTTATGTGATCCAATATGATTATTACCTTAACAGATATATACAAAGTACATAACTACAAGCCAGCATTAAGTCTGCTCACTTAACTGCTGTGTTCACAGTTTAACAATGAAGAATGCGATTGCTGTACATTCCCTCAAATGTTTTGCAAGATTTTTCTGAATTAAACAGGCAATTGAATATGCTATAAATAACATATTCAGCATGTGTTTAGTGGGTGGAAAGAACTAGTGGGGGATGGCTATGTGTTACTGGATCGTTTGATGCTTTTAGATAAAGAAGCCCAAATAATGGGAAGTATGCTCACACCATGAGGGAATGGGCTATTATCCTAAGCCAATGAAATTGATAGCAGTTTTAATCTTATAAGAGAGAAAATATATATTATTTAAAAAAAGCCTTCTTTTCAAAGAAAATTTGTTTGATGTGTTTTTATTGTATTATTTACTACAGCTCCTCAGACAAATAAACATATGTATTAAATAGGCAAGTGAACAACTGTCAATGTGTTCTTGGAGAACAATAGTTACAAACATACACCTGACTGATAGGCTAATTTTATTATTTTACGATATTTGGATAGATGGTCCTAAGATGACTTCAATTTAATATTTTTAGATAAGTGTTTCAAATGATCATGTTCTGTTAAAAAAGCTTTTCAAATTATTTATCTACAAATATTCTCATAGACTTTAATGGTGAATTCAGAAGATAATTATTTGAAATGGTTTTATAACAGATTTTGATCATTTAAAAAGCTTATTGTAGTGGAATGGGCTTCGCCACAGTACCTTCTTTTTGCTGAGGGCTGTCCACCCACCCTTTTTGGTTACTTTATTTCATATATTGTCCCTATTGGTTACTTGTGGAAACAAGTAACACAATAATATCGTTCGTCTAGTTGTTCGGTAAGAACCCTGTTCAGCTATTTTCCACCATATGGTTCAACAATCAAACCAACTACCGAACAGCCATGCCACCCAGCAGAGGAGCGTGGCATCAATTAACCTCCCTAACTTGGTTCACACTCTCCCAATTGCCAAATGCACAAACTAACTGGGTGTTCCCCTAGGTGGCCGTCGTTCGTCATACAAACAAGTGGCGGTGGCCATCTTAGCATATGAATTGCACCAGAGGTGTTTGGTCATCGAGTGTCTGAAACCCAAATCGGACACTCGACGGCACAAACACCGCCGAGACTTCCATCTTCGTATAAGTTTGTGGGAACTCAAGGGAACAGAGCGGCATTCGGTAAAAATAATCATATGAATGAGAGGAATTGAACGAATGAAGACACGAACCATATTTTTATGTACTTTCATTCATTTCAGCTTCCCAAACAGAGACCGACCGCACAGCCCAAAACCATGGAACTATTCTCGGCTTACACTTCGTGTGCAGTCAGTAAAACTAAGACCTCCATAAAACTGTCGAACCCCTGAACCGATCTGGGTGATTTTTCAGTATGTTGCTCCCCCAGATCAGGGCTATCAGGGGATGTTATAAGTGTATATTATGTTTTTGGGGTGTTTCTAGAAAAGTATAAAGTTAGATTTTTCTGTCTGGAAAATTAATACAGTAATTAACTCCATTATCTCCTGAGCAGATAGGAGAGATTGTGTGTAATGTATGGGAGTGACTCTGTGTTTATTGGTTGTTGTATATTTTTACCGGTGCCCCATAAGGTCCACTTGGGTGGTAACCTTGGGAGGTGTAGGGTGGAGAAACCTGCATAAAAGGCCAGCCTGACCATTAAAGATTCTGTTCTGCTCCTTATACTGAGTGTCGTCCAGTTATTGGGAAGGGAGATGGGATATTCGTGGATTATCTTGTAATTATGCCTGCTGTCTTGAAGTTTCCTGTTTGTTCCTGAGTAGCTGTTGGAGTACCCAGCGGAGAAGTAGCCCTGCTACCACTGCTCTCCACTACACTGATCCAAATATATTATGAGGCCTATGTAAAGTGATTAGGCTGCTGCTTAGAACACTCAGGAAGACCTAAGAAAAAGTCTTGTAACATAGTTAAATGTGTGTCACTGGAACTCCTAAAGAGTTACCTTCCCAGCTCCACCTTACAAGATTTTCAGCTGGTACTCATTTATCTTTAAAATAAAAATAGACAATAAAGGGAAATGCATCACTTGACTTTTTTTTAACGCAAACACGTTTAAACAAATATACTAACCAAAATAACGTGAGAAAAACTTTGAAAAAGTACGTAATAAACGTTTATAAACTTACTATAAAAACATGGTCAGATTGCAATGTTGGGCACGCCTCTCAGCAAGTGGAGTTTCTTCAGCCTCCCTCTTACCCAGGACCATCTATAATATTAATTGGACACTGGGTAAGCATTTGTTTGGGCCCCATGCAGTGGCAGAACTAAAGTAGAAAGAGCCCTGGTGCAAGAATTTTTTTAGGACCCCCAATTGCATGGGTGGCCAAAAGGCAGATCCCTATCTGTTAAGCAACTCCAACAAAGCTTTTGAATGAGTTAATTGCCTGAAAGTGACATTTCCATTTAATCCTAAACAGTGGTGAAGGTATTAGGGTTGGGAATATAATTATGCTCACATAATGTCAAACAGACAAATATAAAAGCAATTATCAACAATAACTACCACAACATGAATATATTTAGAGTTCAATATAGGAAAAACAATAGTTGACAACAGTACATGATAAAATCAACTTTCCTGATTGTGTAACTTGTCTCTGATGGTGTCTCAACCACCAAGTATACTAGCAAGGTACAACTTAAACAATAACATAAAACCCACAACTTATATTATTAGAGTATAGGTAAGCCAGTGAATTTTGTGCTTAAAAAAATGTAATAAACAAGTAATGAAAAAAATAGAAAAGAAAAGAAAGATGTAACATGATCACACATAATACAAATGTAAATATTGGTAAAGAGAAACAGTTTACTTATAGTGCAAATCTTTTTCAACAGAACCCTTCTGCTGAGAACCTGAAAAGCTCAAAACACAGTAAACAATATGTTGCAGTAGAATTCCTCAATTCAAGTAGTCCTATTTGAATCCATTTAGGTTAAACATACACTCCAAATACCTTATTAGCTTTGAGTTCAAATACTACTGTGAAGGTCCACTAATTCCTGTGCTGCCTATAATTTGGCTACCTGTTAAAGTCACAGAAGATGCATAGGAGTATTAAGCAGGAAGATGGGGCTGGGTCAGATGAGAGTGAGTAGACTAAACATATTGCTCATAGTTTGCGTGGACCATATGTTTTAATGTTCCATAGCCCATTCATTCTTTTAGGACCTCCATAGAGAGAACGCAACAACTTTTAACTGCAGGTTGAAGTATTGTCTTACAGAACACTGTATTTTATTCTTCACTACTAATTTGGTCTGTGTCTCGATCAGGCCCATCACATTGCAGAGGCAGGCGCCAAACACACTGCCATGGATTTTCAAGAACTGACATAGACTAGCTAAATCTGTTGTAAAAAAAATGGAGGCTATTTTATGTTTTATGTGCAAAACAAAATGTAATATTACAAAATTTACTATAAATGTGTGTAGAGGGAAAGTAAAAGGTAGTAACACTGAAAAAAATTAGTTTGTGAATGGGTTGAATAGTACATTTCAAGGGTCTACAGTTGCCTTCCTTGTCATCTGAAAACAGGCACAATATATTTCATGTGTAAAATGCAAACACTAAACAAACACATTTAAACAAAACCAAAAAAATCAAGATATACAATATTACACTGGGTACTACTCAGTAAATGAGCACAATTAGCATTCCCCAATTGACAAATACAAATAATAAATAGAATCTTCAGTTCAAAGTCTTTAAAATGTAGCGTATATGAGAACACTCTTGCCCTCTCACTTAGATGCTAGATTGGAAGGGACACTGCATTTATGTGAAAACCTTTGGGGACAACAGCAAACTGTTTAGTATTTAACATCAAAAGTCCACATGTTGTAAAGTAGCTTTCCATGATTAAAGGAATAGAGAGAAACCTAAATTTACTGTAAAAACCATAGCATAATTATATGCATGTGGAAGATCAGGAGAGAACTGTTCATATGGAGCCCCAAATCTACAGAGGTCTGACACAGTGATCTACAGTGAGAGTAAGACTTGGCCATTAAATACCAAGTAAAGAATTCATGCACTTTAAAAATGTCATTGTGGCGAAAGTAACCCTGCCACTGGTTTTT
>OW240913.1:170335323-170421141 GCA_933207985.1 Pelobates cultripes
GAATTGTTTCCCTAGGTCTGTTTCCCATTTTAACATATATGAGGGTTTCGCTGTGTCACCTTGGTCCATGAGGGTATTATAGCAAAGAGACAGTGCTTTGGTATTTGGTAGTTTCCCCATACATTTATGGACAAAGGTTGGTAGCAGCTGGATCTCTTTTGCTCTAAGTTTGTGTTCCTGCATAATATTTCTAATCGTAAATAGGATAATATGTCCCTGGGTGGTAAGGGGTAGTCCCTAAGTAGTTCGGGAAATGGCTTAATGCCCAAACTGTTGTATATAGAGCGTATGTGTGAGACATCTTGTTTTATCCATGGGTCCAACTGCAGATCGGTCGTGAGGGCGGTCACGCCCTGTAGGGGAGCTGCATACAGTAGATCATTCTCTTCCATGAGTTTTGGGGTGATCTGTCTCCATATGTGGAGTAGGGTTTTAGTAGCAGGCAGCATATCACTAGTCCGCCTGGGTTTTTGCGGCGCCAGCCCAGAGGGCATGCGGCACTGTGCCATGGGACATACAGGCATTTTCTAATGCCAGCCACAAAGGAGGAGAGGTCCATTCAAGGACTGAGAGGCCCTATATGAGTAGTGAGGCTTTGTAGTATAATTTAGCATTGGGTATGCCTAGTCTACCTTTCGCAAATGTTTTGTGCTATTCATGGGGGTTTTATTTTCCAGATGTGTGCATTATTAAGTGCTTGGCACTTCCGTAGTATAGGGTAAGGCAGGGCAATTGGTAGGGTACGGAAAAGATATAGTATGTGTGGCTGGATCATCATTTTTATAGTGTGCATGCAGCCCAGCCACGACGTTCCCTTATCTTCCCATGTTTTAAGTTGCTGTTCTAATTTGTGTATGAGTGGTAGGTGGCTTTCTTTTATTATTGAGGTTTGTGATATGGGGAATTTAATGCCAAGGTAGAATATTGACATCTTGCGCCAGTTGAAAGGTTAGGTGGATTGTAGGAGTCGTAAGGTGGGTGCGGGAAGTCCTATTGCCAGTGCCTGGGACTTTTTAGAGTTATTTCTGTAATATGACATCTGGCCATATCTGTTTAGCAAGGTTACTAGGTGCGGGATTGATGCCTCTGGGTTTGTTAAGAATAGCAGGACATCGTCGGCAAAGAGGGCTATTTTCGTTTCACCGGTTGGGGTGCATAATCCTTGAATTCTATCTTGACTTTTGACATGCCTCACCAGGGGTTCCATGCATAAGATGAAAATGAATGGGGAGAAGGGGCAACCCTGCCTGGTTCAATTTGTAATATGAAATGGTCGTGGCAAAAACCCTGAGTTGTATATTTTGGCTGCGGGTCAGGAGTATAGGGCTAAAATGCTATCTAAAAATGCGGGGGGGGGGAGGGGAACCCATATTCGACAGTACTTCGTACACAAGCGATCAAATGCCTTCTCATCATCCAGGGCTAGTAGTAAGCCCTATTGTTTTCTAATGTGGACACATATGATTAAATTTAGGAAGTGGCGGTATTGTCTCCAGACTGTCTCGACAGAACAAATCCCGCTTGCTCCGGTGAGACCAAATCCAGCAACATAGGTTTTAGGCGCGTGGCTAATAGTTTAGCGTAGAGTTTCGTGTCTGCATTTAATAATGAAATAGGTCTTAGATTGGCACATTCTGTGGGCAGTTTGCTGGGCTTAGGCAAGGTGATTATGTGGGCCAATACTTTTTAATGTCTTGTTAAACCTTTCCATGAAACCTAGCACACAGAGTGATTTATCTGAAGCAACTTTCATAATTCCCATGTTACACGTGATATGCAAGGGGTATCTTGATCTGTATGGATCTCTTCTGGGATCCCAATTCTGCTAAACAAATGCACTAACTCTCTAGCTACACACTTAGCTGAGTTGTTTCTCAAGTGTATGTCTTCTGGATAACAGGTAGCATCATCTACTATTACCAGAATAAATTGATGGCCTCTTGCTGATTTCCTTATTGGACACACAATGTCCATGGCAATTCTTTTAAGGTGCACAACAATTATAGTGAATGATAGACTGCAATGATGAACTACGAAAGGCTTTGAGGAGTGGTTAGTTGACCGTTGCAGCATATACCCTAGACCAATAGAGCCTCATTACTAGCTTTACTAGCCTGTCTAGTAACTAGCAACCTCTTGAGTGAGATGAAACACAGTGTTACGAAATTCTCAGAATACCAAAGGTTGCTCCACCAAATCAGTTCCTTTTTTCTCAACACAATACAACAATTAATTTTCAACCTTAAAATATGGAAACGTAAGGGTTTGTTGCTCTCTTTAGCTTTTACGATCTGCATCCCCTCTGTGGTATTTGTTTCCAATAGATTGATGGCCACCTGATATCTTTCAGGTGGTGCAGTTGTAGTAAATAATTTTGTATTTTTAAGAAAAAACAATTTTAAAATAAACATATGAAAATAAAATTTTAAAAATAAATACTTAATAGGTACATGTAGGTATATTATCAATACTATGGTTTACATTTTAGCTTACTGTAACTTTTACTGGCAAAGTGTGAAATAACAATGGGCTCTCCATATATATGGCTCTATAAGATTTATATTCTCTATTTTTATCAGTTTATATTTATATCTTGTTGTGCTATTTGGTGCCCCATAATTTTTAATCTTAAAAGAAAAACAATATGGATTCTGGTGAGCTTGGCCTGGAAATTACGTAATGCTGTTTCAACACAGGTCAAAGGAACTTTGTATTTTGTAACCTTAAGAAGTAAACAGGAGGAATACTTATCTACAGTTTAATTTGTGAGCTATATGTGTACAAGGGTAACGAGAACAATGGGACTTTACAATCCGAGATACTTAAACTCACAGAGCTTCAAAGGGGTATACAAACTATGCAATTGGTTGTGCATAAATTATATCACAGGCAATCCAGAGTGTTTGTCAGCCATACAAACCCAAAGTCTGAGGTCGCTTCCATATTTTCAGGATATTAGAACTTAAATGAATCTATTGGAATCATGCATGATTTACAAATGTAAACTAAATGTGTGATTGCTTCAGTAATGTCTAAAACTACATCTTTGACTGATTTAGTGGTAAAAGGTAATATAGATATACTAATATGATTAGATTTTGTTTTTCTTTGAAAAATGAATGTATCAATCAGTTATTCATACAGGTTAGATGAATACAGAATATAGACATATTGCATGATGATTAATATAACCAATCCTGTTTCAATTAAAGAATATACATAACCAAAGACAGATATTTAACGTAATTTGAAATATCCCCAGTATAGGTGAATTAAAGGTCAATTCATTTATTTAACCAGGTCACCAATGATCTAATTCAGGTCTTCATCCCTAGGGAATTAGTGCCATCTATTGATGAAAGTCCCTAAGGGCCACATTAATAATTAAATATTAAGATACGCCTATAACCATTCAAAAGCCAGATTTAAGTCCCAGGTACCTCCCATTTACAAACAAGGGGCAGGAACTGATAAGGGGGAAATAATGGTTAAATAGGGATAAAAATAAGAGAAGAGGATTCAATATCTTCAGATCATCTTAAAAAAGATCAAAGGGCACTAGACTGAGTTACAGACCAGAGCACCCAGAGAGGATAATACCAAATTGAATTCCTTCATCCTAGACTCTTGGTAATGTATAAAGGTTTCTCTTTACTTTATATTAAATAAACTGGACTATTGAATGCCCTATGTGTCTATATTGTGAACTGATTCCTATTGATAGAACAGTTATATCTCATTCTACCTGCAGCCTGAGTCAGATATAACTTCCTAAGTCGGAACATTATTGATTCCTTATTTAGACGTAGATCAGTTCAATATATATATATATATATATATAAATATATACTAAGGCTATCAGAAACCTTTATATAAACGTACTGTAGTTAAACTGATGGTATATACTTGGCAGGGTTGGTTGATATTTAACTAATTAATAAAATGACAATTGTATCATTATTGCAAGGGGTGTCATATGAATAATTCTGTATACTGGTTCTGTTGTGAAGTTTGTAATAGCTTTAATTGTCCTTTGCTGATAAGATTATAGATGAGACAAAGTGTAATGTTGACTCTTAGGCTTGTCAAGTAAATTCATTGACTTGTTGATGGAAACTAATATATAATAAAGCAAATTGATTATAATTGTATTGTTTTGTTGCTTTGCATTTTATAGTGTGTATTATTAAACTTATATATATTTTAAGCAAAGTCTGTTTATTGGCCATCTGCCATTCATAAGTGTTTATATCACCGCTTAAAACAAAGAACTACAGGGTCCCTGAAGGCTCTATGTGTGTGTGAATATCATCAGATATTATTCAATCTATATTCCATACATATAAAACCTTAGATTACCCAACAATCTATGTGTTTTATATATACATATGTAATATAAACTTATGGGTCAATTCTTCATTTCAATTTTTTCCAGTTTTCCATTGGTACAGTTCCATTGTATAATTCCCCTTTATCTTTAGTCTTTATTTCTGGCAACTTTTACCATTTGTAATATGGCAATTTTGGCAACCTGAATGATCATATGTGGACTCAACAACTGATTGTAACATCAGGCAATCGGCCGAAGAGAGGAAGTGACGAGCCACGAATGGCTCAATGTTACATCCGGTGAGCGCTATGTCACTTCCAGTGTGCGCAATCGGCGGTATACATCCTTTCCGGCACCGTGAGTGGCGAATTATGTCAGTTCTGGGTGCTACAGGTGAGGGCAAGTTGTCTTGAGATGCATCGATTGGCTGGGGCACATAATGCGTTCGTTAGTGATGTCCCGAACGGTTCGCGGAACGGTTCGCCACGAACGGTTCGCCACGGACTCATCATTGAGTAAACTTTGACCCTGTACCTCACAGTCAGCAGACACATTCCAGCCAATCAGCAGCAGACCCTCCCTCCCAGACCCTCCCACCTCCTGGACAGCTCACTAAGAATTCAGCTTCAAAATGGATGCTGTCCAGGAGGAACCGTTCGGGACATCACTAGTGATCGTGCCAGTAAATTGGGCGTGGTTGTTTAAATATGGAGATACATACCAAGACTTGGATATTGCCAACTGAGAAAGGTGATCCAATGAAACTTGTCTTGGCAGGACTACAATACCAAATAATAGCTCTTTTTAATAGCTGTTTGAGTTTATTATTGTTATCAATAAATATTTGTTTTAGCACCTCTGCTAGCGCCATGTGTTTCCTGGTTCCAGCCTCACTGTTTGGGGAGTGTTACCCCACAAATTGACACAAGGCCTTTTAACCTCAAAGCCACATTATTTATGCTTTTCTTGTTTTGATATATTGCACTATTACCGCTCCTCTGTTTCTCTGCTTTTTTGAGAGAGAAAACCCCTAGATGCAAGTTGTGATGCTGCCTAAAGAGCACAACTGTGTGAATATTGATCCACATATTAGGGTTCTTATCCATGTGAGGGTATTTAAATCACCACTTTGGCCACTTTGTTATTACCATCTGCACTATATATTTTTTTACTTTTTTTATTTCATATGGTACTATACCAGTGATGGCTAACCTTAACACCATAAATTGTTTCTGGACTACATTTCCCATGATGCTCAGCTAGCTTTTAGACTCTAACAGCTAGCTGAGCATCATCGAAAATGCAGTCCAGAAACAATTTATGTTGTACTATACTGAAATTTCTTCTCATCACAATTTTTTTATAGGCTTTGACTGATAACACATGTTATATATTGCACTTTTGCTGGTCATATCATCACCCTTTTATATTTAACCGAAACACTAATTTTTATGTTCATCAATGTCCCGCAAGTACAATATCCCCTACCAGTTTTGGATGTAATAAAAAATAAATTACATTATTTAAATGAAAGTAAATAAAAAAAATTTATGTTGTTTTTTTTTACTTTTTGTGTGTAAACTTATACATTCATGGGGAAAATAAAGTATACCCTCTTTGAAATCTTTTATGTTACATTTCCGGACATAATAACCGTATCATGATTTATTTAACAAAATAGGGAAGCCATGTGTAAAAAAATGACCAGAGTTTACTAATTTCATGACGTAAAGTCATGATTTTATTAAGGACACAGAGGCGAGTATTATGCTTTATCTCTTTTTTTATTCTTCAGCAGCAAAGAAAGGATACTGTAAATATACAAAGGAAAAAAGTTAACATGTACCCTAGAGGGTTAACCACACTATAACATCTTTTCCAATAGGAATGCTCCTTGTACTATAATGTCCCATGTGATCTTTGCCAATCCTCTTTCTTAATGATGCTGACGAATATCTCCACAAGACCGCACTGTATGACCAACTAGATGTGAAGGACAATGACTCCCGGATGATCCCAGAAAGGAACTTAGCAGATAACTTGCAATCCTCTGATTGAACGTGTATTGAACCGATGTGGACTAGTATGAAACCAAATAGGAGACTGTAAAGACAGAGAAATAAGTGGTAAAATATGCTCTTGGATATTAAATCTTATCCACAAAGTATCAAGTATCATAACAGTATATCCGATTTGTCAAGATTAACGTCAACAGAAATGAGTCAATTAGGTGGACAACAACAATACCCTAAAGACTGCATACTTCTTGTGAAAATAATACATATACCCCAGGGAGGGTATAACATACCTGTATCGGGTGGGATAATACTTGCCTCCGTGTCCTTAATAACATCATGACTTTACGTCATGAAATTAGTAAAATCTGGTAATTTTATTAAAGGACACGGAGGCTCATATTATGCTCGTTCAAAGCTGTGCAACCAACCATAGTGGAAAATTATTAACTGGATGAAAATAGGATTACTGATAAGTAGATCCCCGGGACCAACCAGCAGCACGGAGGAGGTCTTCTAGCCTGCAGCCTAAGGAGAAGGCTTTAGATGCCATAGCGCCTCGACAGAGTGTGCTCCATATGTGGAAGTGTAAATGTCAGCTGACGTCATGATCCATTTGACCCAATGAGATAAATTGTAGAAACCGTTTGATGTGGAAGTCGAAGGGCTAGAAATAAATCAGCATATTGAGGCTCACGTACTGAGGAAGTCTTCTTCTCATATTCCTTGAGACAGGCCACTGGGAAAAGGTGAACATTATGTGCAAGAGCTGGATAAAAGACCGAGCTAATGGATGTTTTCATACGCCTTGAACTGTCAAAGGAAACACCATCTGGAGTAAAGGAATGTGCTGTAATGTCCAGTGCACGAACGTCTCAGATGAGATGAGACAAAACAACATAATTACATTAAAAACAACTAATTTTTCTGTAAGCTGCTTGAAAGAAAGGTCTTCATTTGAGGCCAATTTTCAAATAGTCAAAGGACAAGTCCCACCTGCCATGAGGAGGTATATTTAGGATGTGGAGGACATGCAAACCTGATGCCACAAAGGAGTCAACATACCAAAGATATTTACCTTCTGAAAATCCATTCCAACTCTGGTGGCCTGCCAAGATGGCTGATCTATATATATATATATTGATTGTACGGTGTGACGAGACCAATCTCGCCACATTGCATTGGAGAAGCCTGGTTGCTCGCCTGCTGCCTTTGGACTATGGCCCCTTTGTAAAAGACTTTATTTTTGCAGGCAGAAAAGCTGTATTCGTGCTTTTCTGCCGGTTGTTCGGTAGTTTCAATCTACC
Source organism: Pelobates cultripes (assembly GCA_933207985.1). Taxonomy (NCBI): domain Eukaryota; kingdom Metazoa; phylum Chordata; class Amphibia; order Anura; family Pelobatidae; genus Pelobates; species Pelobates cultripes. The sequence continues at coordinate 170,342,976 of OW240913.1, forward strand.
GAACAACAGTACGAATGACTGGACCACCTGGGAGCTGGAGTGTGCCGGCAATTAACCTCCCTGAAGCTGCGGTTAACCGCAGCTTAATTGATGAACGCTGGGTGGCCGCCGTTCGTATCCCGAACACGAGGTCGTGGCCATTTTAAACCATACGAATGAACAGCGGTGTTCGCCTCTATTTTCATGGAACTAAAATCGGACACAGTTTTGCGCGAACACCGCTGAAGCCGCCGACCTCCCTCCTTGTTCGGTGAAAGCACACGAATGACCCGGTGTTCGGTATTTTTGTGTGAATTTCTTATACCCCAGATAGGAATCCCATGGAGCCCATTCGTATGAAACTGACTGTAAAGACTTTGGCTTGGTGATTAAACTGTATTTGTGTGGTCCGAGCGCCATTCACTTAATAATGTGCGCTCAGACCTGAGCTATCTGGGGATGTGTTACATGTCGGTGTTTTATGTAGTAAATGTTACTTTGTGCATTTTAAAGTATAATGCTGTTTTGTGTTCCCACGTGTGTAATGGAGTTTTGCCTTTGTCTTGGGAGATGGTTGAGTTACTTCCCAATTATCTCCCAGGGCAGAGGGGAGGAAGCCAGGATGCATTGTGGGAATATACTGTGACTGTGTGTCCTTTTTGTATACTTGTCTGTCCCTTGTCACAGTCTCCCATTTGGTCCCCTAGGGGAGTGTCCACCAGGTGGGAGACCTGCATAAAAGCTGGGCGGGTAGCCCTCATTAAACAGACCACTGCTTGACCCTCAACACGGAGCCTTGTCTCGTTCTTGGGGGGATTCACTGTATGCTGTTAGAGACTGATTGCCAGGAGTGTAAGCTGTTCTTCTGCTTTTCCTGTTCGTCTGCTAGCAGCTATTTGGGAGGTTCCAGTTCGGGAGTTGGAGTGCTATTTTGTATCCAGTTCGTGAGTTTTGGTGTTCTGCAGTAGCTGTGCCTGTATCTCTGGAAAGGGGGCCGATCGCCTAAACAGTTTTTACCCCTTGTGTGCAAAACGGTCCGTAACAATTGGTGGCAAGCGGCGGGATCGTTCCCACGGACTACAGGACAGCTACAGGAGACACCATTCCGTGGATTTACAATTTGAGGGCAACGCATGTCCCAGTACAACGACCCTGACAGCAACAGCATGGAACCAGCAGTGGCGTACAGCTACTCAAGGAGAGAGTTTGACAATATGATGGGATTGCGGCTGAAGTACTACGGACCCAATCCACCGGAGAAATCGGTGCAGCTTATAAGGAATCTAGTGTTCAAGAATCTGCAACACCGGGCAGAAAGAGAAGGTCAGCTGGCACGTTGGGAAGAACTCCAGCGACAGGTACTGCAGGGAATTGGGAGCCCAGTCTCCATTCCCCAGCGGCAGAGTGAATTGCAGGGAATTGGGAGCCCAGTCTCCATTCCCCAGCGGGAGATATTGCAGGGAATTGGGAGCCTGAGCTCCATTCCCCAGCGGGAGATATTGCAGGGAATTGGGAGCCTGAGCTCCATTCCCCAGCGGCAGGCTGAGTTACAGGGGACAGAGATAGTCGCTCCTGTCCCCCAGCAGCAGAATGAATTGCAGGGAATTGGGAGCCCGAGCTCCATTCCCCAGCGGGAAAAATTGCAGGGAATTGGGAGCCCGAGCTCCATTCCCCAGCGGGAGATATTGCAGGGAATTGGGAGCCTGAGCTCCATTCCCCAGCGGCAGGCTGAGTTACAGGGGACAGAGATAGTTGCTCCTGTCCCCCAGCAGCAGAAGGAATTGCAGAGAATTGGGAGCCCAGTCTCCATTCCCCAGCGGGAGTGTGATACGCAGGGAATAGGGAGCCCAGTCTCCATTCCCCAGCGGCAGAGTGTCCTACCGGGAATAGAGAGCCCAGTCTCCTTTCCCCAGCAGCAGGACACTGTATTGGGAGCGGAGACAGTCGGTCTCCCTCCACAGAGGATGAAAATAGGTATGGGAGAGGAGCTTGCTACCACCTCTCCCCAACGGCAGATCATTAATGGGCAGGGAATAGAGAGCTCAGTCTCCTTTCCCCAGCGGCAGAGTGTTATATTGGGAGAGGAGCCTGTTACCCCCTCTCCCCAGCGACAGGGCTGTCTAGCCAAAGGGGAGACAGTCGGTCTCCCCCTCCAGCAGCAGAGATGGGTAACCAAAGGGGAGACGGTCGGTCCCCAGCAGCAGGACTGTGCATCTAAAGGGGAGACAGTCGGTCTCCAGCAGCAGCAGCAGAGCGGTGTATTTAAAGGGGAGACAGTCAGTCTCCAGCAGCAGCAGCAGAGCGGTGTATTTAAAGGGGAGACAGTCGGTCTCCCCCTCCAACAACCAGGCTTCCACCAGGCTACCCTCCCAGTAGCGCTGGCAACAGGGCAGAGTGCCGCTGGTCTCTGCCCACGCAGCAACCCACCAAGTCAGCGTACCCGTACCCAGCACAGCCGTGGTGAGGCACCTGGACATGGACAGGCTTCTCCTTCACCCAGGTGTAGTAACCATTTATTGTGGGTGGGCTGTGCTGTTGATTATGTTTTGTGGGTGGGCTGCTGGACTAACAAGGGCACTGACCGGCAGGAGGTCAGATACCCTATTAGTCTGTTTGGAAAAGGGGAGAGATGTGACGAGACCAATCTCGCCACATTGCATTGGAGAAGCCTGGTTGCTCGCCTGCTGCCTTTGGACTATGGCCCCTTTGTAAAAGACTTTATTTTTGCATGCAGAAAAGCTGTATTCGTGCTTTTCTGCCGGTTGTTCGGTAGTTTCAATCTACCGAACAACCGTACGAATGACTGGACCACCTTGGGAGCTGGAGTGTGCTTCTCGCAATTAATCTTTCCTCAGTTTTCGCGGCAAGTTAACCGTATTTAATTGATGAACGCTTGGTGGTCGCCAGTTCTCAGATCCCTAACACGCAGGTCAGCAAGCGCCATTTTAAACCATATATGGTGAATGAACAGCCGTGTGTTCGCCTATTTCATGTGGAACTAAAATCGGACAATACTACAGTTTTACAGCCAACACGCTGAAGTCACCACCTCCTTGTTCGGTGAAAGCAATAATGAATGACCCGTGTTCGTATTTTTGTAGGAATTTCTTATACCTCAGATAGGAATCCCATGGAGCCTATCTGTATGAAACTGACTGTAAAGCACTTTGGCTCCATGGCTATTGAACTGTATTCTGGTAGGGCTGAGTGCTGGGCCTCACTTAATAATGCACTCAGACCTGCGCCATTCGGGGATGTGTTACATGTCGGTGTTCTTTTATGTAGTAAATGTTACTTTGTGCATTTTAAAAGTATAATGCTGTTTTGTGTTCTAATGCGGTGTAATGGAGTTTTGCTTTGTCTTGGGAGATAATTGAATTACTTCTCAATTATCTCCAAGGCAGAGGGGAGGAAGCCAGGATGCATTGTGGGAATATAATGTGACTGTGTGTCCTGTTTGGCTGATTGTCTGTCTTTTGTCACAGTCTCCCATTTGGTCCCTAGGGGAGTGTCCACCAGGTGGGAAACCTGCATAAAAGCTGGGCAGGTAGCCCTCATTAAACAGACCACTGCTTGACCCTCAACACGGAGCCTTGTCTCGTTCTTGGGGGGATTCACTGTATGCTGTTAGAGACTGATTGCCAGGAGTGTAAGCTGTTCTTCTGCTTTTCCTGTTCGTCTGCTAGCAGCTATTTGGGAGGTTCCAGTTCGGGAATTGGAGTGCTATTTTGTATCCAGTTCGTGAGTTTTGGTGTTCTGCAGTAGCTGTGCCTGGATCTCTGGAAAGGGGGCCGATCGCCTAAACGGTTTTTACCCCTTGTGTGCAAAACGGTCCGTTACATACGGTATGCTAGTTCCTGGTCCAAAGTAAAGTGAGGAAACTCAAAACATGACCTACAGGTGCAGATATGGGATCCACGTGTTGTTCCATGCACCAACCATTCCATGAGTTCCAGGCATGGAGATAGGACTTCCTTGTTCCTGGGGCCCAAGCTAATAGCCTGAGATGTCCCTGAAGGAGAAGTGGTTCTCCATCAATAGGTCGGAGAAGACCGGCAACAATCTTGGGTAATTTATGGACATTTCTATGAGTGTAGGGAACTATGGCTGAGCTGTCCCGGACCAATTAGGTCTGGTAACGCCAGAGATGTAGAGGTGTCCGAGCAATGAAAGAGAAGGGTGGAAAAGTGTAATGGCGTAATGGCGAGTACTCAGCCATGGTTGCAGGAAGGCATCTACTGCAAGAGCCTCTGGATCTGGTCTTCAGCTGAAAAATCTCAGTAGGTGGGAGTTCAAACATGATGCGAATAGGTCGATCTCCAGAAGCCCCAAAGAGACTGCAAACAGAGAAGAAACGGAAGGGTTCAGCCGCCAATCGCTGGCATCCCATAAATGTCTGGAGTTCCAATCTGCCACTATGTTAGACATCTCCGGAATGTACTTTGTACAGCGGAATGTACGCTTGCAACGAGATATTGTGATCCAGGCAGAATTGCCAGAATTCCGTTGCAAGGTTTGCCTAAATTGTTGACTTTGTGCACCTGAGGTGGTTGATGTACCAGACTGCTGAGATGTTGTCCATCCGTAAAAGTATGGAGGAATTGGTTGATACACCTAAGAGGCTACGTAGGGCAAATGAGCCTGCCAGCAGTTCGAGGCAACTTCCAGGGACCATTTCCCCCAGTGGAGGTAGGCCCACAGCATGCACGCCAGCCGAGCGTACTTGCATCTGATTCTATGACGAAGTCTAGAGCGGTTCCAAAGATTGGTCGACCGTTCCATGCCTCCATGTGTTGTAGCCACCACTGAAGTTCCTCTTTGGCTGTGCAGTCAACAGGAACAGAGTCAGAATAAGAATGACCCAGACGAAGGTGTTTGGCTTTCAGTCGTTGAAGTGTTCTGTAATGGAGCGGGCCGGAAGAAATGGCTTGAATCGGTGCTGAGTGAAGGACGATGATCTTGGCCAGCTGTCTCAGGGTTAGCATCCGATGGATTCTTTCTTTATGGATTTGATCTTGGAGGGTGGTAGTAGGAGTGCCCCAGACATGGAATCTATGGTGAATCCCAGGAATTCTATGGATTGAGAATATACATGAGACGAACTCCTCTGCTGCACAGAAGGGCCACTACTGGTTTCAGTAGTTTGTGACGCACCATGGGGCAGAAGAGAGACTGAATGGAAGGCATTTGAATTGCCACACGTTCTTTTCCCACCGAAAATTCCTGGAATTGTTGGGAGTCCTCGACCATCAGAACGGTGAGGTATGTATCCTGTCAGTCGAGTTTGACCATCCAATCCTCCAAAGGAGAAGGTCTCAAAGAGAGTGAATATCCTCCATCTTAAAATGTTGGTATGTGACAAAAATGTCTAGAGGTCGTAGATTGATGACAGGTCAAATGCCTCCACCTTTCTTGGGGACTAGGAAGAGGTTGCTCAGGAAACCTGGGGTTTGAGGGTGAAGTTCCAAGATAGCACCCTTGGATGCTAGGGACTGTATTTCTTGCAACACCAGGTATCGGTCGTGTGCAGAGAACACAATGCGGTTGGGTAAAAAACCTCTGAAGAGGATTTTGTACGAAATCTATGAAATAACCCAGGACATTTTCAAGGACCCAAGCATCTAAGGTTAACCTGCGCCAAGCATTGACACAAAGTCTTAATCAGCCCTTGACTGCAACTGACGGCAAGTAACATGAAATTGAACTTACCATAAGGTCATCGGCCATAGGAGGAACCTCTGGGTCCGCGAGACTGTCAAGGTCTGCCTTGGCCTGGAAAAAATGGTGAATTGGGTTTGGGCTCAGGTGTAAGAAACCTGGCGTGACCTGTAAATAGGTATGAACCCAGGGAGAGAACTTGCTTCATATTGGCTTGCGTCTTCTCAAGTGTCGTGACGGTCCATACGTATGTGTCTAACTCCTTAACAAAGTTTTCTCCAAATAGGAGGCCTTTTGCCTGTGGTCCAGCTCTGAGATAGCTAGATTCACTAGCTTAAGCTCTATTTTATGATTGGCATTGCCAAGCAAATTTATGAATTCTTGGATCCACCCCCTGATGGCTAACAAGTCTGCAAGGGTACCACCTGCTAAGGCTATTTCAACCATGTTGAAAATTTTTGCGATTGGTCCCAAGACATTCAGGATTTTATCCTGGCAGTTCCGCAAGGAAACATCTAGGCCTTTTTTGGCCTTCCACCCTGTTTTGCCCAAGAATTGGGTGATTTTTGGGTCCACGTTTGTCGTGGTACATGCCATATCGGGGAGATCAGGTCGTGGGCATTCTGTCCTGAGTTTGTTCCGTGCAACCTTGTCAAGCGGTTTTCTAATGTGATAAAAAGTAATGAGAAAATTATCCTAAGGATAGAATAGGGAGCTCACACCCACAGTGCTGGATAACAGTACTATAGTGGCAGTGAGAAAGAATATATAGGCACTGACAGTATTTAGCTGAATAGCAGGTAGGCTACTAGGCACAATGCCTAAAGTAGAACAGGCTCACTTAGTGTTCCCTCAGGAATGGCTCCTGGGGAACACCATGAGGCTGCCCAGCAACACAGCCAATGAAGCAGCCCAACCCCGCTCCAAAACAAGCAATATTGGCCATAAAAAAACTGCCAACCGTAAGATGGGCACCGCAATACGCACTTACGACGTGCGCAAGCGCGAGTGGCATCTGCCACACACACGAAGATGCGACCCACCGGGGCCGCCGAAATAGCGGTACCCGGCATTAAGAGGGTCACAAGTTCCGTGCAAGCAGAGGAAATAGGTTGGGAAATAAACAACCCGACCAGAAGGCTAAGGGGGGTGGAGAGGAAATAGGAAACTGTGGTGAGGGAATGAGGGAGCCAGTAGTGCTCCCAGAGAAAACAAACAGTAGGAAACAAAACAGTACAAAATACAAACAGATACACTGAATAAACTAGGCAAATACAGTGATATATGGTAAAAATTACTAAACTTAATACAGAGACAGTTGGAGTGATATTTAGCTGAGGAAGCAGCAGCAAAGAAAGAAAATTGGCTGAAGGTCACATGGGACATTATAGTACAAGGGGCATTCCTTTTGGATAAGATGTTAAAGTGTGGTTAGCCCTCCAGGGTACATGTTAACTTTTTTACTTTGTATATTTACAGTATCCTTTCTTTACTGAGGAATAAAGAAAGAGATAAAGCATAATATGAGCCTCTGTGTCCTTTAATAAAATTGTTTTCTGTATGACTTTATCAGTCTCCCATATTGTTATGGAAGAATTATGGCCCACTCTTCTTTATAACACTGCTTCAATTCATTGAAGTTTACTGGCATTTGCTTATGCATAGCTCTCTTAAGTTCCTACCACAGCATTTTATTTGGGTTAAAATCTAGACTTTGACTGAGACACTGCAACACCTTGATTCTTTTCCTTTTCAGCCATACGGTTATAAATTTTCTGGTATGCTTGGGATCATTGTCCAATTGCATGACAAAATTTTGTCCAAGCTTTAGCTGTCAGAGAGATGGCCTCACATTAGACTCTAGAATACTTTGGTAGGAGTTTATAGTCAACTCAATGACGGCAAGGTTCCCAGGTCCTGTGGCTGAAAAACATGCCCAAATCCTCTTTTCCCATCATGCTTCACAGTTGATGTAAGGTGTTTGTGCTGATATGCTGTGTTTGGTTTTTGCCAAACATGGCGCTGTACATTACCTCCAAACATCTTCACTTTGGTCTTGTTTGGCCAACAAACATTGTTCCAAAAATCTTGTGGATTGTTCAGATGCAAACCAAGCTATGCTGCCATGTTCTTTTCATTGTGAAAAGTCTTTCTCCTGACAACCCTTCCAAACAAACCATATTGTGGGGATATTTATGGGATAATAATAGTAACAGTGAGAATTGCCCACTAATTCAATTCTCAGATCCCAAAGAACGTTTATCGTGTTAAGTGGAATGTATTTCATATAATAATATCACAATGTATAAAAATAGATTTTATTTATGATAACCAATAATTAACAAATAATATTATGTAACATGCATGACAATAATCAATGAATATCCAGTATAAATTGGTATGCAATACAAAGAAATGGGTATTACGTTACAATGGCTAAATAGCATTTCCTGTCAAGAATTATTTATGACTATCTTTAACACAGGCTGAAAGTGAAACTTTTCACAGCGAAGAACAGAATTCCTCAGAGTGCAGCGTAAGGTCGTAAAGTTTAGCAGACAGTTAGAATAACCCTTCCAATGCTGGCTAGATCTCCTAGGTAGTTAAGATCTATTCTTATGTAATTTTAAATAAAATACATTTAACCCAGTTCACTAGTCATTTTCTTAAACCATCCATAAGAGAATCTAACATTATATAAGCAGATTTTTAATTTGTCTAAAAGATATCTATCTTAATTTAGAGCAAATCAATACACCTGGATAAAAACAGCGGTATGCTAACACGTGATAATATCACATCAATATATAATTATTCTTAATTCCACCTGCAGAATGGAATATTTATAACTATATATTCTTAGTTAGCTAAGATTTCTTAATATGGAAATCTGACCGTGCTTTATCCAGTCATATATAATGCTATTAATACATTTTAATTAATTTAATTTAATTAAATGAAACCAGTATAATTACCAGTTGAGTAGATATTTCATCCGATTGGTAGATAGTCTCAGGAACTTATTCGGATGTCTCTCTGCATGGAGGTGTTGGTGAAAGTCAGTAAATTCTAAGTGTTAGAGTTTTAGGAGTAGAGTGTTAGTCTCAGATGTTGTCCGAGTTGGAGTCCCCAAACTTCCAATTCCTCTCTCCTCTCCTTTGCATATGTCCTGCATCTGCCTCCTCATCTTCCCTTTGTCTTAACTTTTAAAGGGCCAGACTCTCTGTACGTCATCAGTTGATAACCCAATAGAAACACTAGAGGTGTGGTTATCTTCCAGATCGCAAATTAGTTATTTGGTCTGTAGAGGGCAGTCTTGTCCCACTAAACATACCTATCCAGGAAAGAGTTAACTTTTCCTGGTGGCTATTTTGACGTCATTTTGGCCTATCTAGATAGTGGCTATAACTTACGTATCCTTCAAAGATCAAAGGGTTTCTTTAAATTTTGTCCAGACTATGTGTCTGCAAATCTGCTATAATTTCTGATATGACAGATCATGAACTAAGTTTACCCTTTTCCATACAATGGTACCTTATATGTATATAGACAGTTAAATTTTATTATTTAATCTTCTCTGTCACAATTGTCTGGGTTTAGATTTGATTATATTGCATTAGCATTAGACAGTCTGTCCAACCCCCTTCCTTATCACTTGTTTATACTATGCATTCCTTAGCTCTGGCAAAGAGGCCAGTCTTACAGAAAGAAATCTAGTGTCTTCTTTGTTAACTTGAAATAACAAAATGGAGTCTGGTCTGTTCAGAGTGACTCAGAATATACACTTTTAGTTTCTATCATAGCACAAAATGTCTGCCGATATAAATACTCTGACATAACCCCCCTTTAGTGCATTTCATAGCCAAAATTAATTTAGCTTATGAATAAGCACTATAGAAGTTATCAGACATATTGTGCAATCACATCATTTCTAACATAGGCCCGTGCGTGGAATGAACATTTCTGTATATATTTGTACCTGTAAAAGTTTTGAACTTTACACTTAGTACAATCAACCATAATATCATTATTACATAGTACATTATTTTCATTTGAAAAATGTCTTTGGGAGTTACATATGGTATGGCCAATAAAAAGCAAATCTCCATACGTTCCGGATCAATTAAGAGAGGTATAGCGCTCCCCATCTCAAAGGCCAGATTTAATTGCATAGGCTCAATTGTCTCTCCATCCACATTGGCAAGCATCGCATGAACAATATCCTTGGATACAAAATACAGAGGTATGCGTCCCCCTGCCAATTCGATCATTCCAGTTTGCACTTCATCAAGAAAAGCAAGTGTGTGGAACAATATTGGGTCATGCAGAAATAGAAGTTCACGCTTAAATAAGTCATGACTTTGGTGCAACTCAGTGGATTTGGCAATTAACTCCTAATGCAAATTTGTTGTAACAACTGTGTCTTCCACAATAGTTAACACGTCTTGGAGAAGTGTTCTTTGCTGTTGTATCACCTGATGAATATCGTTAATGTGTTGCTTTAGCGCATAGATTTCCATATCCAGCTTTTGGACAGTAATAGAGTTGGCTGCAGACATTCCAGTTGCGACAACTGCACCGACAGTGGCACAAACTAATGCAACAATTATAGCGGTGAGGAACCTTTTGGGTCGGTTGCTCATCGGAATAGAACTGGATACAAATGGTTTCCGGGCTTGCTCCAAGATATTTCGCACACGGTCCTGTGCTCTTTGGAGGTGCATCTGGTACCAAGTCTGTAACTCAGGAAGCTGCATCGATGAAATGTTGTATGCCTTCTCGATGGAAATCTTGGGGTCCAAGCTGACGAATACACGTCAAGTCAGGATCCTCTTCTCGGTCAAGATGAACCCTGGTGTCTCTTGAATCAGGATGCTGGAGGATGGTCCCATCTCTGCGATCGGGTCGGTCCGTAGCTCTTGGCACAGGAGCAGTATGATCCAGAAACACGCCACATCCTTCTTGGACATCTTTCGACAGTCACGGATCAGGAACTCGTTTCAGACTTATCTACTAATGATTCAAGGTTTGTTAAGTATACAAACTTATAACAGTGTGACATCACTTGGCCTAGGACAACACATTATTACGATTCATCAACATATGTATTCTGTCTAATTCTATTTTTATAACTTCATCCCTCACTACATTTATTACTGACTCTTCAGCAATTTGCCTATAGCAGTTAAACAAGCTAGTAACCTGCTTATAAAATGTAGTTATTGGATGGCAAGGAAATGGTTAATGACATGAACGTACATGAGATCATGGCACATCACAACATTTCACATCATACTATACCACGTGAATCAAGCATTCATCCAGGTTAGTCGTTCACCCTTCTGCATCCGAATCCACACCTATAATCCTTAATTGAGATTTAGGATGACAAGCACGCAACTGGTTAATGTGAACCCACTTTTCAATAAAATCACCATCCTTAGGAATTTTTATCTTGTACGCTACTGGGGAAATTTTGTCAATGATGACATATGGTCCTTTCCAAGAAGGTAAAAATTTCTTTTCCTTTACTTGATTTCGCGCAAAGTTATACAGATAGACTTGATCTGTTATCTCATATTCCTTTTTCGTGGTTTTTAGATCGTAATAGGTCTTAACCCCTGTCGCTGCTTTTTCTAGATTCTTTTGGGCAAAAGCAAACGCATGCTGTAAATGCTTGCGCAAATCTTCGATATACTGATGCGTAGTGGCAGCATTGATCAAGTTATGATCCGAAGTACGATATAGTAAATGCTGTGGTAAAACCATCTTTCTTCCTGTCATCAATTCAAAAGGTGACAATTTGGTAGCAGTGCTAGGTGTAGCTCTAATCGCCATTAAAACTAGGGGCAATTTAATGTCCCAGTCTTTACCAGACTCCTTAACATATTTCTTTAGAATATTAACGATAGACTGGTTATATCGCTCTACCCCCCCGCTAGACGCAGCGCGGTATGCAATATGTAGCTTTCGTTTAACACCTAGAATGTTCCACATCTTAGCCATTACTTCGCTGGTAAAATGACTACCTCTGTCTGACTCAATTCTTTGAGGCAGACCGAACCTGGAAAAGACATGGTTAATCAACAAAGTGGCGCACACGGTACTCGTGTTCTCTTTACAAGGCAAACATTCTATCCACTTTGTGTACATACATGTAACGGTTAACATGTATTTGTTACCTCTTGAAGATCTTGTTACAGGACCTATAAAGTCAATTTGAATATCAGACCAGGGTAATGACACCCCTCTCTTCTGAAGTGGTGCACGATGGGTTGGACCATGGGGTTGATATTGCGGACAAATCAAGCATCCCTGACAGTATGTCTTAACATCCCTTAACATATGTGGCCAATATGCATAATCACGCAATATCTCATATGTGATCTTATCACCACGATGCCCAGATGTAGGTGCATCATGTGCGTGTTGGAGCATTAACCCTCTGTATACAGTTGGGACTACCCATTGTTGTATACCATGTTTAGAAGTTCTGACCAGCAACCCATCCATAATACTAAATTGGACTTTATATCTCATCAAGATTCGTAAATCTTCATTATCTTTGCAATCCTCATCTGTGATGGGATTGGCAGTAGGGTCTTCTATATGTTTATAGAATATGCCTATGACGGGATCATTCTTTTGACTGGTAATCAGGTCCTCACTAGGAGCTTCTTGACTCCATTGCACGACGTTTAAGTCGGCATTATCTCTAGCCTGTCGTCTAGTTATGGCTTCAACATGAATTGAACCCATAAGATCATCAATGTTTAAGGTTTCACCATTGATGGCAGCTTGTTTTGCCAGTGAATCGGCTAAGTCATTACCATCCTTGTCAATACCTTCTATTTTAGAATGGCCTTTGGTTTTCTTCCAATATATGGTTAAACCATTTTCCTTAACCAACTCATCGATTTTACAAAACAATTTCCCATGTTTAACAGGTTTGTTATTGCTTTTCAGCATTTGGTTACGTTTCCAGCTAGGCAGATATTCGACGAAACTGTTGCGAACATAGTTGGAATCAGTTATAATAACAAATTCTTTGATACCATATTCTATTGCCATTTGAATGGTCTTATATACTGCACAGAGTTCGGCTATCTGACTGCTTTTGGGACCAATATTGTATCCTATAGATACATTAGGATAATCACCTGTCCAGGCGATTCCGATACCTGCAACTAACTTCCGTTCAGCACCAGCGACGTGGTGATATGAACAACCATCAATGTATACCCACGGTAGTGGTCGACAGTATTCCTCGTCATAAACTTTATAAGGGGATAGCAATTGCTCTTCTAGGAAGTCATCTCCGGTGTCATTATCATCCAGAGATGGAGCAGTACAGTCATGTAATTCTGCTAAACCTTGGGCAACTGGGCTTCTCTTATTATGTTTATAACGGACTTCTAACGGCCATCCCTGTAAGGATAGAGTCCATGCAGTAATCCGACTGTTAGAGAGATTACCGTCTCTAATTCTTTCACTCTGCAGATACTGTAGAGGTTGGTGAGCTGTTTCTACAATTATTTTCTCACCTTGGATATAGCTACGAAAATTTTGTAGTGCCCAGACAGTCGACAATAACGCCTTCTCACACGTGTTGAATTTAACTTCAACAGGTGACAAAGTCTTGCTAGCATATGCAATAACTTTGTTTAAACTGTCCTGCTTCTGATACAGAACAGCACTTATGCTTAAATCGGTATATCCTGTCTCCAGATAGAAGGTTTACCCCCCTCTGGGTATGCTAAACAGGGTGCCTGAGTGAGCTTCCTCCTCAGTTCACTTACCGCTTGGTCCTGAGGCTCCCCCCAGTTCCAGGTAGTTTCCTTTTTAAGCAGGTGTAAGAGTGGTTTAGTTATTTCTGCATAGTTGTCTATAAACTTACGGGAGTAATTAGTCATACCAAGGAGCGATCTTAATTCCCTGATGTTTGAAGGTGTTTTAGCCTTTAGTACGGCTTCAACCTTCTTCCTCTGGGGATTTAATCCTTCAGAAGTTACCTCATGTCCGAGGAAATTGACATGGGTGCGACACCATTGTGCCTTTTGTAAAGACAGTTTAATCCCTGCCTCTCTTAACTGAGTGAGAACATGTCTAATCTCTAAGATATGCTTATCAAAGGAAGTGCTTTTCAGCAAGACATCGTCGACATATGATAACGTTCCTCTCTCGAGTGCGTCAGGCATAGCTTTATGCATGAACACAGCGAATTCATGACCAGAGTTTATATAACCGAAAGGCATACGGGTCCAGGTATACTGCTGCTTTCCAAATGTGAAGGCCAATTTGTATTGGTCTTCATTATGGACTGGTACAGTCCAATATCCCTGCGCACAGTCAATGGCAGTGAATATTTTGGATCCCTGCATTTGTACCAAACATTGGTCTATGTATGGCGTTGGCCAACCAGACATATAGACGCGTTTATTTAGCTGTCGTAAGTCAGCGCATAAACGCCATTGTCCATTAGGTTTCAGAATCCCCAAGATCGGATTATTATACGAACTGTGCACTGGACGTATAATGCCCCTTTCCTTTAAATTCTGAATGATGTCTTGTAGACCATCATATGACGCTAATGGGAGTCTATATTGTTTGATAAATACAGGTGGTAAATTTGGATCAGTTTGTATTCTGGCTACGTGGAGGTTAGTTAACCCACAGTCGTAGGAATCTTTGGCAAAAATATCTTGGAATTCCAAAAGGATTTCCTTTAGCTGTTGCCGCTCAGCATCGTTGGAGCAACCGTCAGCTAAAGATATTTGCTCTTCTAGCCTTTCCTGAAATCCTGGAAAGATTTCAGGCTGGCCTATCTCATAAGCTTCTTCAAGCCTAGAAGTTAGGTCAGTTCGGTGTTGACTTACCTTTTCTCTTTGGTCGTGATACTCTTGTGATTCCTGCTCATTGAGCGGATGATCGAAGGTGATAGATGCTTCTTCGATTTTACACGAGCCTTCTTCAACGTTGAAGGGATATACAGATAGGATAGTGAATAATCCTTCTGGGGAGGAATGGAATATTTGATCGACAATTTCGTCCTCAGTTAAATATTCTTCAGGGATGAGGCCTATAATTTGGTTTTGGAAACCAAATGTATAGTACTCAGCATCCAATGCTAGACCTAATAATGTTCCTTTTGGTAAAGTAACACTATTGGGTGTAACATTGTTGACCATGATATAGGTGGGATTCCTACCAATACTTACCATTGGTGTATGTGTTACCACCATCCCTAATTGTTGTATCCTGTTGGATAAACAGATTAGGGCATCAGAGTTTTCCAATCTCTGACCCTCCTTGACCTGTAGGGGTAATAGAAAATTACTTGTCCCCTGTGGAATGGTTATGTCATCAGGAACTTGGATACTTACCGCATATGGGAGTATTTGTCCTGATTTCAAGGCGTTTTCCTCGTGAAGGTATCCACAAGGATTACCTTTTAACCTTGTCCACAAATTGGAATTAATAAGGTCAAGGTGTATGGCAAAGCGATGTATGACATCATTGCCAACGTAAACCTGATAGCGAGGTTCATCTATCACTAAGAATAAATGTTTAACGGTCTTATTTCCGATGGAAATAGATAGTAAACACTTTGCTATCACATTGTGACTCTCTGATTCGCCATCCAGATTCTGGATCCACCTGTCATGTGGGGAAGTGTACATGATCATTTTAGGATTAGCGATCTGCCTTAACAGACTTCTGCTAATATAGCTGTTCTCACTCTGTAAGTCCAGCTTTGCATTCCTACTTCTTCCTAAGTCATTTATTTGCATAGGAAAGAATAAGTTGTTATTAACCCTTTCAATTCTGGCAAGGAATTGAGCATGACCTGCCAGATCTACAGATTCAACATAGTCCCTGTGGAGAGAAATGGTTAAAACATCACCTTCCAGAGAGACATTCTGGATCCTCTCTGGAGCAATTCTTATGGAATGCTCATCTACAGGTGCGATTGCATCATTCACCTGCAGGATAGTCACGTCAGGTGACTGACTATTTCTAAAATGTACCTCAATCGAGTCAGGTCTTTCTTCTATCACATGGCAGTTACGATCAGATTGTACATGTGATTTCTCATAGGTTATGGGAACCTTAGCTTGTGACCATACAATTCCATTTACACAGTCAATAATTGTGTTAAGTCTTCTGAGTATGTCTATACCCAGAATCAGTCGGTCATAGGGGAGATCTACCACTATCACCGGGTGTCTAAAGGTTTTGTTACCTATTTTAAACTTTAACCAGGTATTGCCAATAACATGAAGGGCATTTCCTCCTACACTCAACAGAGCATTGGGGAAATCTCTTAGCTTCGGCTTATCCGTTGCTAAGTCCATTACCTGCTGGAAGTAGGTATTGGATAAGATAGTGGCTTGTGAACCAGTATCTATTAACCCTTTAAAAGGCTGGGGTAGCGAATCCTGTATTTCTACAGACATGTAGTACCTTCCTTCATGTTCTTCTAATTCACATAAGAATTTAGAATGTGTCAACATATTACTTGTTTTCCATACATTACCGGTCACAGCAGTAGTTTCTACCTGTACTGAGGAATGCTCAGTCTTACCCACAGGCCCATCCTTTTTAGGAATATCTTGAACTGTCAAGCGGGAACTAGTGGTCGGCATCTCATCAGTTAACCCTTTCAGGTCTGGATCCTGGAAACTAGTGGCTGCTGGGGCTACTTTAGCCTTTGGCTGAAATGAAAAAACAGAGGAACACGTCGCGCCTCCTTCACCCGAAAGTGAAGTGACGGGATAGGCAATAGGTTTTCTAACACAACTATTGTTTGTTTGACTGTTAGTACTTGGAAAGGAAACAGGGTTAGGTATTACATCTACTGATAACCTAGCCTGTTTAGTCACAGTGGCTATTATTGCTGCGGCACCTGTTGTTGTGCTGCGGTTGCACAGGTAGTTCTGCAATTGGAGCTATCCCTAAAAAAGGATTTCTGGCAAAGACTTCGTTAATCTTTGTCATTCCCTCCATTAATTTGCCCATCTGGTCTGTCAATTGACCAACCTGACGACGCAAATTATTTCCCCCATTGCCGTTTTGTCTTTGCCCATTAGAATTTGGCTGGGATGGCTGAGACTGTTGGGAGTTATTGGAAGCAGATTGGTTGTTTCTGTTTCCATATCTCCTATTTCCCTGAGGATTCCTTCTCCATTGGGAATTGCCTTGGTTCTTATTAACCCAGGGGCGTTTATTCCCATTGGCATTGGATTTTTCAGAGTTATTTGAGGAATTTGCAGAATTGCTTCTGGCATTTTCCTGTTTCTGAGGTTTTGGTGTTTTCAAAACCTCGGAATAGGTCCTCTTTTTCTGTTGGGTTTCTACACCTAACTGAATTTTAGTCTCTGACACCATTTTATCACCAGGTTTCTTAACCTTTGGCTGATTTTCGTCATGTGCATGGTGTATAGTATACAATTTCATACACTGACTGACTAGCCATTCTAATGGCAACTTACAATCGTAATCTCTTGCGAGATTCATTTGTATGTTTACTGGCATGGCATGAAAATACAGATCTTTAAAGTCTGTGCTTTCATACCTGGGTTTTCTTTGGGCCACGGAGTATGCATTTTTAAGAATTATTAAAAATTCTCTGGGGCTTTGATCTGGACGGCACTTTAAGTTATAAAGCGCCTTCTTAGCAGAGGCAATGGTTTTATACTTACCATATTCCATGATTATTTCATATTTCATCTTGGACCAGGACATTAACTGTATAGCTTGAAGACTTTCTAGATAAACACGACACATTGAATCAAAGGTCCATGTAATGAACCATTTCTTATGAATGTCATCATACATGCCCAATGAATTCATTGCTCTATCATAATTTTCCAGATGTTCAGATATGTTTCCTGAACCTCTAGAAAATTGTGGGACAGTCTCTCTAAGGAATTTGATAACCTTTGGTGTCTCATAAACAGGCGTCGTTGATTTACAACCTCTGTTTCTGTGTTTTGGTAAACGTCTATGCGAACTGTCTGCTGAAGAGGAATTAGACCCGTACAACAGTGCAGATGGCATATCAGTTACATGGCCTTCAGAGTGGACAGTGCAATCACTTTCACTCCCATCACTCTGAGCTTCTTGTTCACTGTCACAACTCTGATCTGCATCAGAGTTCTGCCAGTGTACAGAACCATGTCGGTTTTCATTCCTATCACCTTGAATTGGACTCTCCCTCTCAAGTTTGGCCAAGACAGCTTTTTCAAACTGTTCTGCCCAAGATTGCCAAGATGGCTTGGTAATGTCATGAGATGGGGGATCTTGTTCCACAGTTGATTTTTTAGAATTACTCACACCTTTACTTACAGACTGTTTTATGAAAACCTGGTTTGGTGTGGGAAAATCATAATAAGGAGGGGATTTACAGATAGTCTTTTCTTGCATTTTTGTGCAACTTTTTGGCACAGAATGATGACTACCAACCTCACTGTCTAATTTCTGACTCTCCTTTTCATACTCATCCAATTGCATTTTAAGCTGATTTATTTCCTGTGCATATTTATCCATCAAAGCTTTCATTTCTTTTTCATGATCAGCCTGACGAGTTTTATGCTCAGCAAGTAAATCTTGGTATTTCCCATTTTGAATGCCCAAATCGTCACTGTACGTGTCCAATTTGGCATTCAGTGACTTGTTTTCATCACACACTTTAAGAAGTGCTGTCATAAAGAAAGGCCAAGAGTGTATTATGTACGCCATTTTCCTTTCTATGTTCTTTTGTTCAGCAATTTCTTTAAGATATATGATGATGTGTTCATCAGTTAGAATGGTGTGTTTAGCTTCCCATTCTATGCTTTTCAACCAAACCTCATAGGTTGCATCATTTTTCATATGTTTATGAATATGAACTAGAGCATGTTTTCTTAGGTCTTCAATTATTTCAGTATTATCTGTTACAGATGTATTACTGGATTCAGCCATATTTCTATACAGTGATTTAATCTCAATACAAAACTCTTTTCTATATCAAGATTAAATTGCATGAATTACACCAATATTATTATATATGAAATATAATTTCAACTTAAACGATCTCAGCACCGTGCCTCCAATATGTGGGGATATTTATGGGATAATAATAGTAACAGTGAGAATTGCCCACTAATTCAATTCTCAGATCCCAAAGAACGTTTATCGTGTTAAGTGGAATGTATTTCATATAATAATATCACAATGTATAAAAATAGATTTTATTTATGATAACCAATAATTAACAAATAATATTATGTAACATGCATGACAATAATCAATGAATATTCAGTATAAATTGGTATGCAATACAAAGAAATGGGTATTACGTTACAATGGCTAAATAGCATTTCCTGTCAAGAATTATTTATGACTATCTTTAACACAGGCTGAAAGTGAAACTTTTCACAGCGAAGAACAGAATTCCTCAGAGTGCAGCGTAAGGTCGTAAAGTTTAGCAGACAGTTAGAATAACCCTTCCAATGCTGGCTAGATCTCCTAGGTATTTAAGATCTATTCTTATGTAATTTTTAAATAAAATAACATTTAAACCAGTTTAAATTCATTTTCTTAAACCATCCAATAAGAGAATCTAACATTATATAAGCAGATTTTTAATTTGTCTAAAAGATATCTATCTTAATTTAGAGCAAATCAATACACCTGGATAAAAACAGCGGTATGCTAACACGTGATAATATCACATCAATATATAATTATTCTTAATTCCACCTGCAGAATGGAATATTTATAACTATATATTCTTAGTTAGCTAAGATTTCTTAATATGGAAATCTGACCGTGCTTTATCCAGTCATATATAATGCTATTAATACATTTTAATTAATTTAATTAAATTAAATGAAACCAGTATAATTACCAGTTGAGTAGATATTTCATCCGATTGGTAGTCTCTCTGCATGGAGGTGTTGGTGAAAGTCAGTAAATTCTAAGTGTTAGAGTTTTAGGAGTAGAGTGTTAGTCTCAGATGTTGTCCGAGTTGGAGTCCCCAAACTTCCAATTCCTCTCTCCTCTCCTTTGCATCTCTTGCATCTGCCCCCTCTCGTATCTCTTGTATATCTCTATCTTCCCTTTGTCTTAACTTTTAAAGGGCCAGACTCTCTGTACGTCATCAGTTGATAACCCAATAGAAGCACTAGAGGTGTGGTTATCTTCCAGATCGCAAATTAGTTATTTGGTCTGTAGAGGGCAGTCTTGTCCCACTAAACATACCAATCCAGGAAAGAGTTAACTTTTCCTGGTGGCTATTTTGACGTCATTTTGGCCTATCTAGATAGTGGCTATAACTTAAAATTTCAAAGGGTTTCTTAAATTTTGTCCAGACTTAGCGTCTGCAATTCCTGCCATAATTTCTGATATGACAGATCATGAACTAAGTTTACCCTTTTCCATACAATGGTACCTTATATATATATATAGACAGTTAAATTTTATTATTTAATCTTCTCTGTCACAATTGTCTGGGTTTAGATTTGATTATATTCCATTAGCATTAGTTTATACTATGCATTCCTTAGCTCTGGCAAAGAGGCCAGTCTTACAGAAAGAAATCTAGTGTCTTCTTTGTTAACTTGAAATAACAAAATGGAGTCTGGTCTGTTCAGAGTGACTCAGAATATACACTTTTAGTTTCTATCATAGCACAAAATGTCTGCCGATATAAATTCTCTGACAATATTTGTTAAGTATTTTTCTAATTGTACTGTCATGAACTTTAACATTTAACATGCAAACTAAGGCCTGCAAAGTCTGAGATGTAACTCTTGTGTTTTTTGCAATTTCTCTGAGCATTGAGCGGTCTGACCTTGAATTTGCTTGAACGTTCACTCCTGGGAAAATTGGCAACTGTCTTGAACGTTTTCCACTTTTGAATAATCTTTTTTAACTGTAGAATGATGGACTTTAAATCATTTGTAAATGGCCTTAAAACCCTTCCCAGTTTGATGGGCAGCAACAAGTGCTTCTCTAAAATCATTGCTGATGTCTTTCCTCCTTGGCATTGTGCTAACTGAAAAACTCCAGCTTTTAGATAGGTGGACACACTTGCTGCTGTTCAGTTAAACCAATGCATTCAATCAACAGCACCAGTCTGCTACTTAGTCTCTTAACGAACCACTCTAGGCACCCAGACCACTTCAGCTTAATGAAGTGGTCTGGGTGCCAAGTCCCTCTAGAATTAACCCTTTTTTTTTATAAACATAGCAGTTTCAGAGAATAATCTTTTTAACTGTAGAATGATGGACTTTAAATCATTTGTAAATGGCCTTAAAACCCTTCCCAGTTTGATGGGCAGCAACAAGTGCTTCTCTAAAATCATTGCTGATGTCTTTCCTCCTTGGCATTGTGTTAACTGAAAAACTCCAGCTTTTAGATAGGTGGACACACTTGCTGCTGTTCAGTTAAACCAATGCATTCAATCAATAGCACCAGTCTGCTACTTAGTCTCTTAACCCCTTAAGGACGAAACTTCTGGAATAAAAGGGAATCATGACATGTCACACATGTCATGTGTCCTTAAGGGGTTAAAGGACCACTCTAGGCACCCAGACCACTTCAGCTTAATGAAGTGGTCTGGGTGCCAGGTCCCTCTAGGATTAACCCTTTTTTAAATAAACATAGCAGTTTCAGAGAAACTGCTATGTTTATAAATGGGTTAATCCAGTCTCTAAAGCCTCTAGTGGCTGTCTCATTGACAGCCGCTAGAGGCATTTGCGTGCTTCTCACTGTGAAAATCACAATGAGAAGACGCAAGCTTCCATAGGAAAGCATTATGAATGCTTTCCTATGAGACAGGCTGAATGCGCGCAGCTCCTGCCGCGCATGCGCATTCAGCCGAAGAGGAGGATCGGAGGCGGAGAGGAGGAGGAGAACTCCCCGCCCGGCGCTGTAAAAAAGGTAAGTTTAACCCCTTTCCTTGCCATCCAGCCCGGCGGGAGTGGGACTCTGAGGGTGGGGGCACCCTCAGGGCACTATAGTGCCAGGAAATCGAGTATGTTTTCCTGGCACTATAGTGGTCCTTTAATTCCTATGGATGCAGTGAGGATGTACTTCATCATGGCACGGTGTAATATGTCATATGTTGTTGTTCATCTGAGGTTGTATTTACTTAAATGTAAGAACAAGAACAATGTATTGTATTTGCTCAGAGTGATTACATTTATTGTAATGAAACACATTAATGTAAATATTGTTGCTGTGGAACTCTGTTATACACTCAGATACACCAACAGTATTGGGCTATTAGTAAAAGAGGCACATTAGGATAGAAAGGAAGGACAAATTGATTTGGGTCCAAAATAAGGACTATTCCTCCTAAATAGGGACAGTTGGGAGGTATGGTGACCTCAAATAATAATGTCTTACTTTTAGCAGTTTTTGATGACTACCTTTTTAAAGAGACTCATCCAGCAGTTCAGCTGGTAAGAGTCTTAATAAATATATTGTACTTGAACTGAAGTGTTACTGATAAGGCATAAGGGTCATAAACCATAAAAAATACATTTGTCTTTTATAAAATAAAAAACATTAAAAAAGCAAAATACAAATTAGACCCTAGGCCACACTGTAAGTAATAACCCCAATATATTATTGATAGAATATGGGTATTAGCACATAAAGTGGGCAAAGTCCAATTGGTTAGGGGCAAAGAGAGGGGCAGAATCAAATTCCAGGGGTGGAACCAAGCGTTTTACCATCTATAGAGTTCACCATCTGCCAATTAGTTAATTTAAACATGGACAGGCCAGAGTCAGGGGATTCAGAACATATAGAAATCTATATAACAAGCCAATAAGACTGTACAGGCAAGTGGCAAAGTATAATCAGAACAAGGTCAGGAATCCAGAAAACCCATTATTTAAGTGTTCTTGCATAGCAAGACCACTTAATGTTATCTCACATATATATTATTATTATTATTATAGCCAAATTTACCACCCTAACTCCTCCCACAGTTTTTACACTACATAGAAAGAAATATACCGAAACGTGCGGATTGTTCCCGATTGGATTGCTATTACTTTGTGGAAAGTTTTGCCGAATGGTTCACGGAATATTGTCTTTCTTGTGGCGAAATTGGTCCCATAGGAATGAATGGCAAAATGTTCAAAACTAGAGTGGGATCTGGCAAAAGCAGAAAAATCAGGACATGATTTCTAAACTGCCACCACTCCCTCATTTTCAAGCCCACCTACACAAATCTTATATCAAAATGTTCAGCTATCCCTGCTGCCACTAAACATGTCCACGGATAAGCCATAGTCCTGATAGTTTTCACAATATGACCATTTGTTTGCAACTCACGCCGTCCATTGACATTTGTTGAAACTCCACTCTAGCCAGCTCAAATTTGAAGGGCAATTTCTAAGCTGTGACTGTGCCTTCATTTTTTATATTTCAGAGACATACTATGCATCATCACACTATGTAGGTCTGGGTCTTGTGATTCTCACAATATAAAGCTCTTCGCTGTAGGATTTATAGTTTTTAAAATACGACCGTTTGAAGATGGCAACCGCCAAAATACTCTGACCTGTGCCAGGCTGGAGCAGCAAGTGATGTCATAGACAGGGCGTTTTGTACACCTGCTAATGTTTTTATAAATGTATGGTTTAATGTAACTGTGCAACAACGTTGCAATTAAATGTGCTATATAACTGATAACATTTACTCCGCCCACTCCAGTTGTAGACTACTGGTGGAGGCAAGAACACTTCACACAATTTCCCCAGAAATTGTAGCTTTTCTAGTTTTTAACTGATACTCTAAGCACCAAACCAACTTTAGCTTAATGAAGCACATATAGTGAGTGTATAGCTCATGCCCCTGCAGTCTCACTGCTCCATTTTCTGTTATTTAGGAGTTAACTCACTTTTGTTTCTGTTTATACAGCCAGAGCCACACCTCCTTGGCTGTGACTGATACACCCTGCATTAAACTAATGGTTTTATTTTCAATCAGTAGTGTTCACTTTAACTTTTTTTGATTCCTCCTTTATTAATTTAACTTTAATCATGCATAGTAGTCTTCTGCAGGTTCTAGTAGACTATTAACAGATAGTCAGGGGATACAAAATTCTAAATTATACAGAATTTGCAATAAAGGAAGTGTAAACATTAGATGACTCTTTACAGGAAGTGTTTAGGAAGACTGTGTAAGTCACATGAAGGGAGGTGTAACTAGGGCTGAATATATAATCTGACTTAACTCCCAAATGGCAGAGAATTGAGCAGTGTGACTGCTGGGGTATGATCTATACACCAAAAACTAGTCCATAAAGTCAAAGTTGTTTTGGTGACTATAGTTTCCCTTTAAATAAAGCCAGAATCTCTAGACTTACTAGTTTAACCCTGTAAGGTACGCTTTAAAACAGCCAGAAACATATAAATCAGGAGAGATGGACAGGAAGGTCAATAATAGACTCCTTCCTAACTCCTGTTTTATAACAGACTTTGCTTTTTCTGCATTATTTTCTTGAGGCTGTAGGGGGGGGATTCTACAAGGAAATTGCCTGATGGAAAGTTTCTGGACATATTCAGACTTAAATGTTGGAGGATTAGGAGGCTGGATAAAGAAAATATCTTCTAAAACACATATGAATTGTTAACTGCAATCTGTGATTTGTATGTGGCAAGTTTTTTGCACTAGGTTTTTCTTTTGCGATGAACCAGATATTGCTAAAAGTACTCATAAGCCAAATCTATTCCCCCTATATATTTGTTGTTCTAAAAAATGACCTTTGGGTATTCTATTTGGACATCACCTCTCCTGACTGACTGGCACTGTGCTTTCTTCATGAAGTTTGGACAGCATATACACATCTTTTTATTTATCAGTGCGTTGAAGGGCCATCACTTCATCATGGTGCAAAGCTGTTGTCATGCCTTTCCGGTTTTTGACATATATCAGCTTTTAAGGAAAATCTTTACAATTCTTCTGCATTGTGCCACAGAGTATGTCAAAATAAAATAATTTTCAAAATACATCTATGCAAGTGTAATAATTGTCTATCCATAAGTTAAAGCTTTTGGAAGGAGGGAAGGAAAGGAAGAGAGCCCAAGCATTTTTTCCATTTGTGCCCACAGAATCAGATTAGCCTAGTGGCTATCTTTTCCTTCATAAATGTGAAATACCCAGGTTTAACCAGTATTGCATTCACAACATTTCTAAAATTTATTTCCATTGCGAGCCCACTTACATGGAATATACTCCTTGAAATGCTGTCATCTATTGAATTTCATGTAGGATACAGATGTTCTGGTTAGGGATGTAGTTTTTAGAAAATTATTCTGACGTGTTTGATGAGGAATCAATTTTGTATAGCCTGTCATACAAGTGGTCATTTCTAGGAGGACACTGGGTGATGTCATGGAAATTTAGGAAATTGAGAAGTTGCCTATATATGTCATACCTTATCCTCGAGCCAGGTGTCCTTCTACAGTCCTGGGAGCTCTCTCCTGTGCTGGTGATTCCCATGTCGTTGCGATGATGTCGGACGTTGTGCTGAAATCAGCAATGGCACGGAACACTCCGTCTTGGGTTCCATTTGTGGAAATCACCATGTCTTGTGAGGGCACCCTGCTAGTCCTCTACAGCCACACATGAGTTAATTATCGTATTTTTACGTGTATTAGACCATGCTTTTCTCTAAAAAAATATTGTCTAAAATTGTAGGTGTCGTCACAGAATACAAGTAATGCATGGGTTAAAAAAAACACAAACAAATTTGTCTAAGCCAAGCTGGGACCTGCACATACCCGGTCTCCTTCCCGCCGACTCACTCACCTGGTCTCCCCCCTGCTGACTCACTCACTTGGTCTCCCTCCCGCTGACTCACTCCTTCACCTGGCCTCCAAATCCTCTCTGCCATTGCTTTCCCTGAGGTCTTCTATCTGCACTGGGATCAGCAAGTTGCCCCACCATCTCACTTTCCTGGTCTGGGATTACAGCTCTGCCTTCCATTCTTATCCCTCTCTCCCCCTGGTTTGGATTATTAGGGAGAAGAATGGAGGGCAGAGCTGTAATATAGAACAGGTGACAGAGTGAGGGATGGAGGGTAAAGCTGTAATGCAGACCAGGGGAAAAAGGTAGAAGAATGAGGGGCAGAGCTGTAATACATACCAGGAGAGATCTGATGTTTTAAATATTTATTTTCTTAATTTTTGGCTCAAAAGATAGGGGTCGTTTTATACATGGGGGAGTCTTATACACAGAAAAATACAGTAATTTCATTTTCATTTATTTTGGCATCACACATGACTAAAACCAATCAGAGGCCACAGGGGCTTAAGCCCTTGTGACCTCTTCTCATTGTCCTGTTGTGGTTGTTAGTAGCCCAAGATTGTGTTCCTTATTTCTTGGTATCTGACTTTGCTTAATTTAATGTTTATTCTATATTATGGTATCCATGACCCTAGGCTCTGTTTCTTACTCAATACTCTATACCTTCGATATACGTTAAAGGAATATTATAGTGCCAGGAATACAATGCTGTATTTCTGGCACTATAGCTTCCTCTGCCTCCCTGCACAGATGAGCTCAGCGCTGGGTAATGGCACCTGCCTCCTTCGATGTCCCTTGACGAGCGAGTGCTAATGCAGATGCGTGGCGAATGCCTCGAAATAGAAAAGCATTGAATCAATGCTTTCCTCTGGGGAAATAAATGACGCTGGATGTCATCATGCAGAGCAAGAGGATGTCCAGCATCAGTTACTGGATCAAAAATCTGTTAACATCCAAGAAGCTCCTCTATTTGCTGTTTAATAGACAGCCACTGGAGGCAGACTTAGTGCTGCAATGTAAACTTTGCTGTTTCTCTGGTGCAATAGAGACACTGTACCTAGACACTGTACCCAGACCACTTCAATGACTTTTAAGACCGGCCACTCTAAGTTCCGGTAATCTTTTCTCCGTCTAGGGTTCTATTTACCTCATGGTTAAAGTTTCAACTTTTGATATCATTAATCCTTTTTCATAATAGCTGGAAAAAGAGGGTGTAACGGCACCCTCAGCATAAAAGGGTTAAACCGCCGTTTAGTAGATCTTCCCCTTTCAGAGATGCAGGCACAGCTACTGCAGAACACCAATCCGCCGAACAGGAAACCATATGAATGCTGTAAACAGTCGAATAAGAAAAACCATACGAATAGGTTTACACTCCTAGCAGTCAAACTGGAGCAGCATACAATAAATTCCCCCAAGAACGAGACAAAGCTCCGTGTTGAGGGTCAAGCAGTGAACAGGAACAAGCTCTTAGCAGAAGTTAGTGATCATACCCTGGGGAGTACACTCCCCAGAGTGTATTTCTCCAATCCCCCAAACAGTGTATTTCTCCAATCCCCCACACAGAACTCACAATTTATGCAACACAAAACTCCTCCTCTGGGCCAGGCTAGATAATTGAGTTTCTACAATACACAAAGCTCAATTATCTGCTGACCAGAAATAATACAGTTTTTACAGCATTCATAACTTCTAAAATATACATCACATTCACATAAAAATTATATATTCACAATCAATCCATTCAGGGAAACAACATATCAAAAAATGGCATGAATCAGACCAGGGGTTCAGAAGTTAGTAAAGTATCTTTTGGGGCCTGGCTGGCATCATGGCTATCTGGCCCAAACTGGTTTTACAGAGCCCTCTAGCCTGGAGACAATGGGGAAAGTAATCCAATTATCCAGGGATAGAAGCAGACTCCATTGAGCACATGTTCCCAGTAAAACACAAAAGGATACAAAAATACATAACTCCTATCATACTGAATTGAACGGGCCAAATCTCCCAGGGTCCATAGTCACAGGGCAAGAGGCGGGCAAGCAGTCCTCTCCAGGCACAAGTGGCGAAGGGCACTTCGTCACACATCTTCCCTTTGGGGGGAAGACTAAACAGGTACCTGACCTTCTG
This sequence comes from Pelobates cultripes, assembly GCA_933207985.1. Lineage (NCBI taxonomy): Eukaryota > Metazoa > Chordata > Amphibia > Anura > Pelobatidae > Pelobates > Pelobates cultripes. The sequence goes on from OW240913.1 coordinate 170,370,555, forward strand.
CCGGCCAGTACCTAGATTAGTCGGGCAGCCCACCCACAAAGAAAAATACGCAGAGAAACCCCCCCCCCACAATAAATGGTACTGGCCTGTAGGTTCAAGTTTGCAGTGGGACAGCGCAGGACTCTCGGTCTCTCTGGTGCAGCTAGGCAAACTGCTGGTGTTGCTTGGGGGGCAGAGGCCAGCGACGCTCTGCCCTGCTGCCAGCTCTTCCACTGGGGTAACCCGTGGTAAGTCAGACTCTTATACAGGGGAAAAGGGGGGGCAGAGGCTAACAGAGCTCTGCCCAGATGCCAGCTCTTCTGCTGGGAGGTGGTCAGTGGGTATCACAGGCTCATCCACTGCCCCCAGGACCCGGTTGGGATGTAGCTAGGGAGGGGAAGTTTCGCTTACCTCCTCCTCCTGGCATCCCTGCGGGGTTGGTTGGGGATCGGGACCGCCCGTCCAGCCTCCCTGTAGGACTGGCACAGAGACCGCGGTCCCATCTGCGCCAGTGTGGTTAAGTTTGTCTTTCCCCTCTCCCGGTATCTCTGGCTGCTGTTGGAGGGGGAGGCTGGTTGCCCCCACTCCCCTGGACGCTGGTTGCTGTAAGGTGGAGGGATCGACCATCACCTCCTCCTGGAACTCAGGCCGCCGCTGGGGAGAGAGACCAGTTGTCTCCTCTCCCTGTATATTATCCTGCCGCTGGGGACCTGGGCTGACTGCCCAGCATCCCTGTAGGGCTGGCAGAGAGACTTCGGTCCCATCTCCGCTTGCCATCTCTGTGTGTCCCCAGGACAAGTCTATGAGGTCGCCCACCTCCGGCTGCTGTTGGAGAGGGAGGCCGGTTGCCTCCCCTCCCCAGGACGCTGGTTGCTGTACGGGGGAGGGATCTACCATCACCTCCTCCTGGAACTCAGGCCGCCGCTGGGGAGAGAGACCGGTTGTCTATCAATTTCCCACTGCCGCTGGGAAGGGAGGTCGCTGCTCTCCTCTCCCTGTAACTCACTCTGTCGCTGGAGACGGGGTGTCAATATCCCCAAACTCCACAGTTGGTACTCGAAGTTCCGTGCATCTTGGTTCTCAGCACTCAACTGGCGCATCACTTGATGGACCACCTCATCTGAAGGGTTTGGGCCAAACCAGACCAGCCGCGCCTTTACTTCCTTCATGAAATCAGCACCCTCATAGCACTGTGGCAGGCGGATTTGCAATTCACTGGCTGCTGTCCAGGGTCTTGTTAGCTCCATGTTGCTGTAGGTAGGGATGCTGCGCAGAGGCTAGCGTTGCCCTCAATTATAAATCCGTAACTCCATACGTTACCGGTGTTTCCTAGCTGCTGGTCCTCGCACTAGGACGCCATCCCACCCCTGCCACCAGTTGTAACGAACCGTTTTGCTCACAAGGGGTAAAAACCGTTTAGGCGATCATCCCCCTTTCCAGAGATGCAGGCACAGCTACTGCAGAACACCAATCCGCCGAACAGGAAACCATATGAATGATGTAAACAATTGAATAAGAAAAACCATACAAATAGGTTTACACTCCTAGCAGTCAAACTGGAGCAGCATACAATAAATCCCCCCAAGAACGAGACAAAGCTCCGTGTTGAGGGTCAAGCAGTGAACAGGAACAAGCTCTTAGCAGAACTTAGTGATCATACCCTGGGGAGTATAGTGATTATAGCAATCCCCAGAGTGTATTTCTCCAATCCCCCAAACATGAGCCAAGGCTTAATGCTGGAACAAGACTGATTTACTGGCACACAGAACTCACAATTTATGCAACACAAAACTCCTCCTCTGGGCCAGGCTAGATAATTGAGTTTCTACAATACACAAAGCTCAATTATCTGCTGGCCAGAAATAATACAGTTTTTACAGCATTCATAACTTCTAAAATATACATCACATTCACATAAAAATTATATATTCACAATCAATCCATTCAGGGAAACAACATATCAAAAAATGGCATGAATCAGACCAGGGGTTCAGAAGTTAATAAAGTATCTTTTGGGGCCTGGCTGGCAGCATGGCTATCTGGCTCAAACTGGTTTTACAGAGCCCTCTAGCCTGGAGACAATGGGGAAAGTAATCCAATTATCCAGGGATAGAAGCAGACTCCATTGAGCACATGTTCCCAGTAAAACACAAAAGGATACAAAAATACATAACTCCTATCATACTGAATTGAAAGGGCCAAATCTCCCAGGGTCCATAGTCACAGGGCAAGAGGCGGGCAAGCAGTCATCAAGTGGCGAAGGGCACTTCGTCACAGAGAGGAAGCTAGGATGGGGTACATGTGCAATTAACTAAGATTTATGTGGGTGTTTTTTTTGTGTTTTACAATTTTCATAACCATGATCAGTGCCCAAAACCTCTTTGTTTCAGTGAGGTCAGTGGAGTGCCAAGTGTTCTTGTGTTGTGATTCAGAATTTGCAGAGAGAAACTGGCTGGCATGCAAATCGGTTTCACAGACATCATCCATCATAAAAAGCTTAAAGTAAATTAATAGTTCAGAAATGTCAACGCTAGTTGTGATGCCAGGTGTCAGGGTCCCGCGGGCGGCTGCGAGGGGAGGCTGCAGTCCGCTCGCGGCACTCACCCTCCAGCCGTCTGCGGTCCCCCTTCAGCCGTGTGCTCGGCGGGCGGCACCCTCTCTCCCACGTGTGCCGTCCGTCTCTTCCTCTTTGTCTCCCAGCGGCAGCATGCATGACGCTGCACGCTGGGAGACCGCCCACTTTAACCAACGCCGGGGTCAGTCACCTGACCCGGCGTTAAAGGCACAGTGCCTCAATCACAGTGGGAGGTTTAGATATCTCCCACGTGTGATTGTTAATTCTGATTGGAAATTATCCAATCAGAATTAACCTTTGGATTTATATACTTACCTTTCCTGTTCCTCTTCGCCCTGTTGTGGTCTTTGCTTGTTAGTATTGATTCTGAACTTGTGCTTCTGGTTACGTACTCCCTGGCTTGTTATCCGACTTTGTGACTTTCTCCTACCCTTTGACCTCGGCTTGTCTATCGTTATTCTGTCTTCTGGTTCCCCTTACTCGGCTTGTTTCCTGACTATTCTTTGTGTGCTTAGCCCGGCCACTCTAAGGTCCGGTACGGCACTTTGTGTGTGTGTGTGTTGGCGTGTTTGGTTCCCCGAATCGTGACACCAGGTATTTCCCCAAATTGGTTATTTCTGGGGACATACACACACAGATCATTTTCCAGCCACCCTCCTGTCTCTTACCTTGTTTTTGCAGGAGGGTGGCTGGGGCTTATGGGAGTAGTCGGCGTGGCTTTCCCTCTTAACTGCCGGGTGTGCACTCCTCCCGCGCAGAGTGAGTTGGGAGGAAGTGACCAAGATGAAGGCATTGATGCTATGGACTGGCTCGCCCATTCCCCAGACCTGAATCCAATTGAGCACATCTGGGACATCATGTCTCGTTCCATCCACCAATGTCACGTTGCACCACAGACTGTCCAGGAGTTGGCAGATGCTTTAGTCCAGGTCTGGGAGGAGATCCATCAGGAGACCATCTGCCACCTCATCAGGAGCATGCTCAGGCATTGTAGGGAGGTCATACAGGCACGTGAAGGCCACACACACTACTGAGCTTTGGCTTGTTTTATGGACATTACATCAAAGTTGGATCAGCCTGTAGTGTGTTTTTCCACTTTAATTTTAAGTGTGACTCCAAATCCAGACCTCCATGAGTTGAAAAATGTAATGTCCATTTTTTTTATTTTTGTGTGATTTTGTTATCAACACATTCAACTATGTAAAGAACAAAGTATTTCAGAAGAATATTTAATTCATTCAGATCTTGGATGTGTTATTTTTGTGTTCCCTTTATTTTTTTGAGCAGTGTATAACAATATTTATTCCAACTAGTAGTTAAAACAATAGTTGATAAACTATCTACCTGACAACTAACATAGCAGGCTTATATACCCTAAAATAAAAATATAATAGTGACAATTCAAAAATACAAACAATAGGTGCTACTATCACCTTAGTGGGCCACAATAACCACCAATTAATATAATATGGTAAAAAACAGAAAAGGGTGAGAGCACTCTAAAACCATAGAAGAAGTATTGGACAAATAAATGAGTAAAATATACCACCCAAAATGCAATCACTCTTTCTCTGAAAATAAAACAGACAAGAGAAACATATGGTAATAAAGTTAAAACTTCAAGTTAAAAAATATGAGTTGGTCTCACTCACAAATAGGGAGCCACTTAAAAAGCTGGCTCAGACTGCATGCCTTGGACAAGTATAGGATTACAGCTGGGCACCTCTTGGTATTCTTGTATCATGTACCTCCAGAACGCAGTTGTAGGGGGTTACATAAATATTTATTAATTCAAACAGGAAACAAATTAAAAACAAGAAAAACTTGAGAAAGTCCCATTAAAGGAGTCCAAACACCTAACACGTTTCAGCAATTGCCTTCATCAGAGGTGATGTCCTTGTCAGTGGCATGCATCTTTTTAAACTATCTATTTGGCGTCTTTTCTTCCATAGCCGCGGTTTTTACACTTCCGGATTTCGATGCTGGGTCGCAAGCTGCGTCATGACATACCCGCGTCTTTGCTCACTTCCGGTTCTGGGGGTTCATTTCCGGGATCAGTGTCAAGACGTATGTAGCTGAAAACGTCTGACGCCATCTGTAAATACCCATAAACTAGCCAAATGACACCTTCAAAGCATAAATATTTTAAACAAATACATAGACAATTTCTCCTGTTAATACATATTGTCCTAAATAACTAAAATAATTTCGGAATTCTCATTCAGATAGGAAATAAAGTTGTTTCCGGATAGCATTCTGATTTTGGTTTATTGCCTATATATTTAACTGTATTTTGTTCCTGAGTTAAGATATGCAATTTTTATGAATAATCTTTCTAAGGCACCCTATATTGCTAGCATAATTAAAAATAAAAGGGATACAGTATTTATCTTCTGAGTGCATCTTTTGGTTCTTATTTTTATAATTTAATAGCTCATATCTATCTAATAATGAAATACCGTCAATTTCCTTTTGTAATGTGTTCTCATTATAACCTTTTTGCATGAAATGTTTCTTTAAGATATTAGATTGGATATTAAAATCTTGGTTATAAGAACGATTCTTTTTCATTCTTAAAAATTGTCCCTTAGGTATAGTGGAGAGCCATGGATGAAGGCTATCAATTTCGATATAACTGTTGATGTCCACTATCATTAGGGTGTTATTAGAGACATAAATATCTAGATCCAGGAAATGAATATTGGTTTTGCTAATTGTGAAGAAAATAGACTTCTTTTCTGCATTTTCTTCTTTTACTCGTGACTTTCCTCTGTATTAATTTATTTGGGATTTATTGGTTTGGTAGATTAAACTACCGAACACCGACCACCCTCCTGGCTCATTACCTTCAAAGGGAACTGTCTATTAAGCGCTCTCTGTGCCGTTCGTATATGCGAATGCCACGTGGACGAGAAAGCAGCGGCCATCTTGTTTGCACGAAAGGAGGCAGCGGGACTTGGTCGTCGAGTGTCTGGAACTAAGATCGGACACTCGACTTCCCGAACCATCGCTGAAACATACGAATGCCTGCTTACTTTTGTTGCCAAACAGCTAGGAGACCACCATTTGGTAGTTTGGTTCATACGAACACAGGGAGCAATCGCTCCTATGAGCCAGGAGGCTCCATTCATCCTTCTATTCAGTTTTATGCTGTTTTCTGAATTGACCAACCGCACACACTGAATTTGTGGAACTGTTTTGGGCAGGAGCCTCGTGTGCGGTCGGTGAACTAAGATTTCCATACTTTTTGAGAACCCTTGAACCGATCTGGGTGAAATTTGAATATGTTGGTGTGGCGGAACCAACCTGGCCACTGTCCACTGGAGAGGCCTGCTTGCTCGCCTGCTCCCTTTAGACTATGGTCCTGCATTTTAAACTTTTATTTTACCTGCAGAAAGGTTTATTCGTGCCTTTCTGCGGACTGTTAAAGCCATGCTACCCCAGATAGCTATGCCATGGAGCCCAGCCGTATACTGAAAGACTGTTTGAAAGACTTTGGCTCTATGGCGATTGAACTGTATGTATGTGATCTGAGCACCATCCGGCAATAATGTGCGCTCAGATCTAAGCTATCTGGGGATAGGTAGAATGTGTATGTTCTATGTGATAAATGTAACAGTATGTATTTTTATGTCTTTTATTGTCCTTTATCTGCCATGTGGCTAATGGAGTTTTGCCTCTGTCCTTGGAGATAATTGGATTACTTCCCAATTATCTCCAGGATAGAAGACTCTGTGGAACTGGTTTTGGGCAGAAAAGCCATGCTTCATTTGGTCAAATAGGACTTTCCCTTAACTTTTTAACCCCTGGATGGAATTGGCTGAATTTTGATTATGTTTATATTTAAAGTATGCTGATTCTGAATATGTTTTATGTGAATGTGATGCATATTTTTAAAGTTACAGTGTATGTATAAAAAGTGTATTTTTCCTGCCTGTGATAAATTACACAGTAATTATATCACAGGCAGAGGGGAGGGATGTATGTTTGTGTTGGGTGTGTTTTACGGTTCTCCTGTAAATGATTGGTTGTACTGTGTCCCACCCTGTGGGATGTCCCCTTGTATGGGGACTTACATAAAAGCCAGTGTGTGGCCATTACAGTGGAGTTCCTGCTTAACCCTCAAAGTGAAGTGTCGTCTCATTATTGGGGGAGGATTTATTGTATGCTGTTCCAGTTTGACTGCTAGGAGTGTAAACCTGTTCGCATGGTTTTTCCTATTCGACTGTATACAACATTCATATGCTTAAAAGTACTCATATGCTTCTCTGGTTCGGTGATTGTGGTGTCTGCCAGAGTGCTTGGAGTCCTCAGGAAATGCTAGGAGCATCCTTTAACGGAGGTACCCAGTCGGGTACCCAGTCGATCCGTTACATTGGTGGCAGCGGTGGGATGGCGTCTTGGTGTGAGAGGAACAACACCCTGGAAACACAGGAATTATTATGGAGCGGCATAGAACCAGCGAGTGCCTGGACAACGCTCGAGGTAGAAAATGAATTTAACCGGAGGTTACAGAACCTCTTAGCCCCACTGGTCAAGCCAATAGTAGAGGCAACCAGGCTGGACTGCAGAGAGGGCGCCCGACAAGAGATGTGGGAAGAAACCCTAGAGGGTGTCCAGCGTTGGCGAGGTGAGCGTCTTCCCAGCAAGGAGCAGCGATTACAAGCCAGAGTGGCCCTACGGATACCTATGCTGGGAGAACAGCCCCAGGAGGAATTGGTGATGCAACTTAATTCACTGGCATGGAGGGAACTGGGTCTCGATGATGCGTACCAAGCGCTACGTTGGTACGCGGTTCAGCTGGTTCCCGGAATGGCCAAATTTGACAAACCTGAGGGCAAGGATTATAATGGCCCTGGCTTATTATGGGGGACTTTGCAGAACCGGAATTTGGGAGTGCGGCAGAGTCACGGCTTTGGGACATATTTGACTACAGAGAGGCCGTGCTGGATCTCCCTATGGCCAAAGACCTAAGGCCAGACCTGATTGAAATGGCTGTCCAGGAATGGGAACTGGAGCAGGATTACCAGCACCTGTTCAGTTCCAGTCAGTCACTCTATACCCTGCAAGTACCACCAGAGAAGTGGGAGATCGAACAGAATTATGCGGACTTATATGATCAAGTGACACCGCCTGTCTCTAACCTGATGGGGCTTATGGACTGTACACCAGTTTCATTCCCCCTCCCCAACAACTAAGCCCGTCATCAGGAGACCTGCATTCGGTACCTCCTACTCCCCAACCAGCCCCAGAAATAAGGGAGCTTATCGACTGGTCCTGGGAAGACCAACAGATGCCAGGTGGAGATGGGACTACGGTCTCTCTACCGGCCCTACAGGGATGCTGGGCAGTTGGCCCAGATCCCCAGCGGCAGAATATTCCACCGGGAGGGGAGACAGTAAGCCCCACAACAGTGCAGATGGGACCATAGTCTCTGCACCTACACCACTGGGGATAGGGATAGTCTGTTCTGGTCCCCAACAGCAGGACAATGTATTGGAAGGGGAGACAGTCCTTTTTCCCCTACAACAAGAAAGGGTGTCACAGGGAGAGGAGCCTGTTACCCCCTCTCCCCAGCGGTAGTCTACGGTTCAGAGAGAGGAGCTGGTTACCCCCTCTCCCCAGCGGCAGCCTAGCCCACCAAGGGGAGATGATAAGCCCCACACCTGTGCAGATGGGACCGTGGTCTCTGCACTTACAGCACAAGGGGTAGGGATGGGCGGTCCTGTCCCCCAGCAACAGAACTGTGTAACCAGAGGAGAATCAGTCGGTCTTCCCCTCCCACAACCAGGCTCCAACCAGGCTACTTCCGTGGTAGCACTGGCACCAGGGCAGAGTACCGCTGGTCTCTGCCCACTCAGCAACCCACCAAGGCAGCCCACCAGTCCCCCGCACAGCCGTGGTGAGACACCTGGACATGGACAAGTTTCTACTTTATCCAGGTGTAGTAACCATTTATTGAGGGTGGGCTGTACTGCTGTTTGTGATTCGTGGGTGGGTTGCTGGACTAACCAGGGCACTGACCGGCAGGAGGTCAGCTACCCTGTTAGTCTGTCTGGTAAAGGGGAGAAGTGTGGCGGAACCAACCTTGCCACTGTCCACTGGAGAGGCCTGCTTGCTCGCCTGCTCCCTTTAGACTATGGTCCTGCATTTTAAACTTTTATTTTACCTGCAGAAAGGTTTATTCGTGCCTTTCTGCGGACTGTTAAAGCCATGCTACCCCAGATAGCTATGCCATGGAGCCCAGCCGTATACTGAAAGACTGTTTGAAAGACTTTGGCTCTATGGCGATTGAACTGTATGTATGTGATCTGAGCACCATCCGGCAATAATGTGCGCTCAGATCTAAGCTATCTCGGGATAGGTAGAATGTGTATGTTCTATGTGATAAATGTAACAGTATGTATTTTTATGTCTTTTATTGTCCTTTATCTGCCATGTGGCTAATGGAGTTTTGCCGCTGTCCTTGGAGATAATTGGATTACTTCCCAATTATCTCCAGGATAGAAGACTCTGTGGAACCAGTTTTGGGCAATAAATCCATGCTTCATTTAGTCAAATAGGACTTTCCCTTAACTTTTTAACCCCTGGATGGAATTGGCTGAATTTTGGTTATGTTTATATTTAAAATATGCTGATTCTGAATATGTTTTATGTGAATATGATGCATATTTTAAAAGTTACAGTGTATGTATAAAAAGTGTATTTTTCCTGCCTGTGATAAATTACACAGTAATTATATCACAGGCAGAGGGGAGGGATGTATGTTTGTGCTAGGTGTGTTTTACGGTTCTCCTGTAAATGGTTGTACTGTGTCCCACCCTGTGGGATGTCCACTTGCATGGGGACTTGCATAAAAGCCAGTGTGTGGCCATTACAGTGGAGTTCCTGCTTAACCCTCAAAGTGAAGTGTCGTCTCATTATTGGGGGAGGATTTATTGTATGCTGTTCCAGTTTGACTGCTAGGAGTGTAAACCTATTCACATGGTTTTTCCTATTCGGCTGTATACAACATTCATATGCTTAAAAGTACTCATATGCTTCTCTGGTTCGGTGATTGTGGTGTCTGCCAGAGTGCTTGGAGTCCTCAGGAAACGCTAGGAGCATCCTTTAACGGAGGTACCCAGTTGGGTACCCAGTCGATCCGTTACAGTTGGTCTCCCAGATCGGGGCTATCAGGGGAAATATCACTTGTGGGGATACCTTGTGTATAAAGGGGTGTTCCAAGTTTTGGGGAAATTGTGTGTCTTCTGCCTGGAGATAATTGGGTTATTCCTTAACTTATCTCAGAATCTCCCAGGCAGAGGAAGGGAGGGTTTTATGGTAAAACTGTTTTATGATTGGTTGTCACTTTTGTTTACTCTGGGAGGTCCTCTTGCAGGAGGATTTCCATAAAAGCCAGTGTGGCGTCAATAAAGCTTATTCCTGTTATACCTTTCATGAAGTCTAGGCTCATGCTTGGGGAATATTTTATTTGCTGGGGAGAATCATCTTGGAAGCTGCATTCATCTACACTATTCCTCTACACGCTAACTGCAGTTATAATCACTTATGCTCAGCTATTGGGAAAGGAATAGAAGACCTCAGTACCATAACAACTGAAGGTCTTAACACTAATACTTTTAGTTAATCTGATGCCCCAATTGTTTATATTATCATAAAAAGTGTTAAAAAGCTCCATAGATTCCTTCCAAATGATAAAAATGTCATCTATGTACCGTCTATAGAGGACCAAGTTCGCGCCATACTGGTCATTCTGGTAAATAAAGTTCCTTTACCAGAATGCCATAAAAAGATAACTACGCGCGAACTTGGTCCCCATAGCGATACCTCTAATTTGAAGAAAGAAATCATCACCAATAACCAAAAATCATATTTATACCTTCTAAAATAAATTGGATTTGTACATCAGGGTGTGTGATTCTTTAAGGAAGAATTCTACAGCCTGACAGCCTTTCAAATGTTCAATGATCATGTACAGGCTGGTCACATCACAAGTAATTAGGATGTAGTCTACCATTTACAATTCTCAAAAATATTTAAATGGCTCATAGAGTCTTGTAAATAGGAAAGGCAAGTTCTAACTATTGGTTGTAGATCTGCGTCTATGTATTGTGATAGTGGTGATAAAATTTAATAAATTCCGGAGATGATAGATCTGCCAGTATGATTGGAGGGATCTTTATGAATTTTCGAAAGGGTGTATATAACAGGGATCCTAGGGTAATCTACTGCTAAAAAAACTTTTTTCACCTTTATCTTATATTTGAAGATCCATTCCTTTGTTTAAATATATTTGATATTTCTGTTTGATGTCATTAGTTGGGTCTTTTTTAAGTTTAGTATATGTATCACTATCTTGTAATTGTCTATTAATTTCCTGTATTTAGGCGTCTATATTTTGGATAACAACTCCACCCTTATCTGCAGGTTTTATCATAATAGAGGGATTTGTATTTAATTTTTCCAAAGCTTTCCTCTCATTAACCGACAAATTAAAATTATATTTCGATAAAGGTTTAATTTTATAAATGTCATCTAAACAAGCTTTTTTATGTCATGTTTTGTCATTTAAGGAACTTTGGATAAAAAGTTGACTTTTTCTTAAGGTTTCTATGAACAAATGTCTGTAGCTCTAAATTTGGTTCAATAGGGGGAATCTCACTTCTTTTTTGTAATACATCATTTTCTAATAAATTGATTGATATCCACAAATGCTTCAAATTTATTGTTTGGTTGGCTTTAAAACAAAAAGAAAAGGTTTTTATCATTGCCGTACTTGCAATGCTTGTAAAAATACTGTAACGGAGCTCCCTGTACCCCTGGCTGGGTACCTCCGCTAAGGACCACTTCCAAGCTGGAACAGGGGACAAACCGCAGCACTTCTGCCCACAGTCGCCGTGACTTGACTGGGGCCCTGGAACCGCTTTCTCCAGGAGCCGAATGGGGAACTCGCTCTAGCAACTCCCAGGCACTGGACAACACTCAGTCCTGGGAGCTCTAGCACTGGAACCACTCCCTCCTGGAGTCGAATGGGGAATTCGCCTTAGACACCACCAGGCACTGGACGACACTCAGTCCTGTGAGCTTCAGTCCTTACAAGGACTTTCCCCATTGAATCCTCCACACTGGAACAGCCATTTCCCCTCCCACTAACCAGATGACACATAGTTCTGGGAGTACAAGCAGGAATGTGTTTAATGGCAGCCACAACTGGCCTTATATGCAGGTACCCAAGCAAGGGGCACTCCTCCCTGGACCTGAGAGCAGACTATAGTAAAAACATACATTCGATTACATTGGCTCTCAGGTCCAGGACACTCCCATACAAAACAAGATAATCCCTCCCCTGTACCTGGGAGATAATTGAGTCAAGTAGTGTATTAAACTCAATTATCTCCAAGCACAAAAACACACATTTCCCAAACACCCCAAAAGTACCTTGAAAATACACAGTCCCACAAACATTTTTACAAAACCCCCATAATACCTTTAAACAAAATCCCCACAAAAGTTACATCCCCTGATAGCCCCAATCTGGGTGACCAACATATCCAAAAATCACCCAGATTCAGGGGTTCAGGAATTTCCTGGAAGTCATAATTTGACCGACTGCACACATGGTCCCCTAGCCGAAAATAGTTTCATAGAATCGCGGCTAAGTGCCGCTGGGGACCGACCGGGAACTGACCGGGAAATGACCGGGAACCGCAAAGTCTTCATGCCAAAAATAGTTCCAGAACTTTCGCGGTTAAGTCCCCCTGAAGTCTATTCGCGGTTTTGGTCCATGCGAACGGCTGCCAGGGAGCTAGCGTTCGGTTCTATGTGCACTAATGGAAAGTGCCGAACCAGGGGAACAAAGGGGAATAAAAAATGGGTCTTTGCAGTCGCTGACCTGGCCCATAGTAGGTGGGCAGGAGTCTGGCAAGTATTTTTATATTGATTACGGTTTTACCTTATGTATTTATGTATATTTAAGTTTTTATTGATCACCATTTTTTGTTCCGTTTTTTTCTCCCACATGAAATATGGAGTGTACTGCCTTTAAGGGAATTATGGACGATTTAGAGACTGCCTCATTAAAAGCTACCTTGCTGGAATACACATTGGCACAGGACACTCCCCTTTCAAACATGCATGCTCCTGTACATCTAAGGACTACGTTATCCATAAGACTGCCGTCGGAGCTGAAACACCGCCTACACACAAGACGGACAGCAGTTATCTCCAATCAAAACTTGCCTTGTCATGTGACACGGTGCACGAACATCTCGGTTGTGGAACACTCTTCCGAGTATGGCCGAAACCAGATGTGCAGCCATATTGGGGGTGGCGAGCTATGTCCGGACTATATATGGAAGTTTCTGCACATATGTTTTAATTTATGCACCTGTTTTTCATTATGTGTGTTTGGTTTTAGGGTATATAAGCCTGCTATGTTAGTTGTCAGGTAGATTGCACCTGAGGAAGACCTCTCTTAAGGTCGAAATGCTGTTTTTTAAAATCACTATTGTAGAATAAATATTGTTATACTTTTACCTGGTTCCTGCTTTTCATCTGGAGACCTCAAGGTTCCAAAGATACATCTCTACAACTACTCCTTTTGTGGATGACATGCCCTTACAGTTCAGAGCCACTCTCTAAGGGCTCTGGAAAGTGTGAGTGTTCCATTTTTATTGTATCACTGTTATATTTATGTATACAGGTTACACTATGGTTCCTCTGTTTTGTATTTACACTATTTAGGGTTCTTATCAACGAAACATTGATTTAAAGGTAAAGAATAAGCACCACAGTGTGTGCTTTGACACTTTTTTTTTCTGTGTGGTATGGTTGTGTATGATACCTATGAATGTGGGCTGTGTATGAGGGCTGCTTGTGGAATTGTGAGTGGATGATATGTCACATTGTGTGTTTGTGTGTATATGTGTGTTTGTGCGTGCATGTTGATAGTCCATAGTGAAGTGTTTGTAGGGACTGTGTGTTTGTGTGTGGACTGTTTCTATTATTTGTATAAGTGAGAAGCTTATTCAGCAGCTCTGTGTATATCTAGCTTTGTGGGTGGCTTCCCTGGGGCCCAGATACAGGCCAATAGCAGGAGCTGCAATAGCTGCTCTACTCTGGTGTGGTTTGGGGGCGGGGGTAACCTTGAGTGCTGTACAAAGGCAACCTGAGTACCATGCATGGCACACGTGCCTTAGGCTGCTGATCCCTGTACTAAAGTAATACTGTATTTTGAAATTTAAACAATCTATTCTTTTATGAAAACATCTGATAAAGTACCTCCAATAGCAACTTTAGGTGTACACACTAAAACTACATTATATAATCACAGGGCCGCCTGAGGGGCCGTGGTATAGCGCTGTGGCCGTGGTATAGCGTGACCGGGCCCCTTTAAAAAAAAAAAAAGCAGCCGCAAGTGCTGCTGGGAGGAAGTGAAGAGGGAGAGCCAGGCAGTGAAGAGGGAGCCCTGCCGACTCCCATCATCCCCAGCCACCCTCCTGCAAAGAAAAGGTAAGAGACAGGAGGGTGGCTGGAAAATGAGCTGTGTGTCTGTCTGTCTGTATGTCTGTGTATGTATGTCGGTGTATGTGTATGTATGTCTGTGTATGTATGTGTATGTATGTCTGTCTGTATGTATGTCTGTATGTCTATGTCTGTCTGTATGTCTGTCTGTATGTCTATGTCTGTCTGTGCATGTCTGTGTATGTATGTCTGTATGTCTGTCTGTCTATGTATGTCTGTGTATGTATGTCTGTATGTCTGTCTATATGTCTGTCTGTATGCATGTATGTCTGTCTGTATGCATGTCTGTCTGTATGTCTATGTATGTATGTCTGTCTGTATGTATGCCTGTCTGCATGCGTGTATGTCTATGTATTTATGTCTGTATATGTTTGTATGTATGTATGTATGTATGTATATATGTCTGTGTATGTATGTCTGTCTGTATGTCTATGTCTGTCTGTATGTCTGTTTGTATGTATGTCTGTATGTATGTCTGTATGTATGTCTGTATGTATGTCTGTCTGCCTGAATGCATGTATGTCTGTATGCATGTATGTCTGTCTGTCTGTATGCATGTCTGTCTATGTCTGTCTGTCTGTATGCATGTCTGTCTATGTATGTCTCTCTGTATGTGTATGTATGCATGCATGCATGTCTGTATGTATATCTGTATGTCTATGTCTGTCTGTATGTCTGTCTGTATGGACGTGTATGTCTGTATGTATGTATGTCTGTATGTATGCATGCATGTCTGTCTGTATGTCTGTCTGTATGTATGTATATATGTGTATGTATGTATGTATGTATGTCTGTATGCATGCATGTATGTCTGTATGTCTGTCTGTATGTATGTCTGTGTATGTATGTATGTATGTCTGTATGTATGTCTGTATGCATGTATGTCTGTCTGCATGTATGTATGTCTATGTATGTATGTATGTCTGTCTGTGTATGTATATCTGTATGTTTGTATGTATGTGTATGTATGCATGTCTGTATGTATGTATGTATGTATGTCTATGTATGTCTGTCTGTATGCATGCATGTCTGTGTGTATGTCTGTATGTATGTCTGTATGTATGTATGTATGTCTGTGTGTATGCATGCATGTATGTCTATGTATGTATGTCTGTCTGTATGTATGTCTGTGTATGTATGTATGTATATGTCTGTATGTATGTATGCATGCATGTATGTCTATGTATGTATGTCTGTATGTATGTCATTATATATGTATATATGTATGTCTGTATTTCAGTATGAATGTATGTCTGCATATCATTATGAACATATGTCTGTGTGTATGTGTGTATGGATGTCTGTATGCATGTATGTCTGTCAGTATGTCTGTATATATGCATGTATGTCAGTCTGAATGTATGTATGTATGTATGTATGTATGCCATTATGAATGTATGTCTGTGTATGTCTGTATGCCATTATGAATGTATGTGTGTATGGATGTCAGTGTCTGTATGTCTGTCAGTATGTCTGTATATATGAATGTATGTGTGTAGGTATGTGTGTGTGTGTGTGTATGTATGTCGGTGTCTGTATGTATATATGTGTCTTTATGTCCTCATGCATGTGTGTCTGTATGTATGTGTCTGTCTGTCACTATGTATGCCTGTGTGTATGTCTCAGTATGTGTGTGTCAGTATGTATGCCTGTATGCGTGTATGTCTGTTTCAGTATGTATCTGTGTCCTTTTGTATCAGTGTGTGTGTTTGTGTCTGTGTGTGTATTCCTGTGGGCGGTATTTGGAGGCGGGCCCCAGGGGGCCCAGACCCTGAGCTGAATTAGGGGCCCCAAAATTTCTGGTGGCGGCCCTGTATAAGCATACTAGAAAAATTATTATGATAGATAAATCACATACTCTCAGATAGTCCTATGTTGGGTTTGGTGTGGTAAGAGTTTACTGTTGAGTCTGGGCTAGTGCTAAATATCTAACAAACTAACATGGGTTCAGAGTTAGACTCGACTTGTTTTCCCAAATATCAAATACATTTAAAGAAAATGCTCTATTGAGGACAAAAAGTGTCTGGTACTCTTTTATTCTAAATAGTTTTAGTCTTCGCTTATTTATTATAATTTAACGTTGTAACACAATTAACCAAAATTGCATTCTTCTTGATATTCATGTCATTTTCTCCTCTGTAGTGCAGCTTCCATGCTTTAAAGGGACATTATAGGTACCCAGATCACTTCAGCTCAATGAAGTGGTCTGTGTGCTGTGTCCCAGTCCCACTTTGTTCTGCAATATAAAAATTGCAGTTTTAGAGAAACTTTAATTCTTATATTGCAGCACTAAGCCTCTACGAAGAATGCAATCTTACCGGACTTTAGGTCACCTAACTGATGCCGGACATCCTCATGCTTTGTATGAGGACATCCAGCATCCGTAATATCCCCATAGGAAAGCATTGTGTCAATGGTGTCCCATGGGGAGGACCTAATGCACTCACCGCACATGTGCATTAGCTCCTCGTCGGATGACCCAGTCCCGAATCTGGCTAGAATCTGGTAAGTGTTAGGATTTTTAAACCCTTGCTGCGGGGGGCCAGATGGAAATCTAGTGTTAGGAATACAGATTTGTAATCCTGGCACTATAGTTCTTTAATTTAATTTAATTTAATTTAATTTATCTGTGAAATTCTTGAGTTTATATGACATTCATAGAGGAAACCTAAGGGACCCTATAGACAGCAAAACAGATAAAACTTAAAGGGACACTAAAGCTTATTGTAGTTGTTTCAGAGTAAAGTCAATGTTTATACTACTGCCTAGGAACACCTCTAGTGACAGTCACTCAGACGGCCACTAGAAATGATTCCCAGTCCCTACGTTCAACGTTTCCACGCTTTGCATGGAGGCACTGATTGTTCCTCATAGAGATGCATTGATTTAAAAGTTAATTTATATGTTTGTCACTTTATCTTTCCTCTTACCTAATGGATCTGTAATAAATAAAAATTGATTATAGAAAACAAAACTGTTTTTACTTCTATTTCTCCAAAACAACCATGACACTGGGGTGCAATGTGTTTGCTCGATTAGTGGACAAATCACAAGTTTTAATTACTTTGTGCAAACTCATTTCAGGGGAGAAGGTTTTAAGAACAGGAACATTTTAACATAATAGCTGCAGTTATGACTAAAACAGACAGGATTATATTTTGAGTTTCCTCTTACTGATGTTAACATGACACTGAATGCGCTAAGAGAGACACAATTCTGTTGAATTTTAGATGCTTGGCTTGATTAAATGGATAGAAAAGTAATTATGTGGAGTGGTACTCTGCAGCTTGCAGACGGGTAGTTGATCCCTGGCTTACCTGACAAATCCTTTGTCATTGATGCAATTGGTATAAAAAAGGGATGTGAAAGGCAGTAACAGGGAGATCAGCAAAGCATCAAGTGGTCATTCATCTCGTTACACTCTACAAACTGCCAATCCCGTTCTTTGGTCTTCTACAAAAGCAAGGTAAAACATGTCTAACTTTTATTCCTACTGCGGACCACTTTTAACTTTTTATTTTGTAATATGTCACATTTATGTAACTACTGCTATGTACACAGTATTACTCCTGCAGGATTTCAGTTACAGGGCTACTTGAGTAGGTCTTTCAAATAAAAAACACCTTTGATTGGTGCATAATTTAGGTTGCCATTAATGTAAAATTTTGTCTATTGCATTCTTAATCAGATCTTTCCAAAAGCTATTTGAATAGCCTGCTCCTTCCTCTTTTGGATTTATTATTCCTTCTTTTGGTCAGTTCCCCTTTTGTAGGGAGCTCTGTTTGTTTCAGAGACGGATTTATTTACCTTTATCTATGTTTGAGTTACTGCTCTGTGTGTGCAATGTCCTTCCTTGTTGTTTGTAGTCATTGGGCTCTGTTTCATGCCTAGAAATAAATTCATCTCTGGTTGTAGAAATGCAGTATTCATGTGAAGTGTATGGGAGCTTATATTGATCTTTGGTCTTAGAATTAAGCCATTGGAGAGTATACAATTTAGGACTACATTTTATTATAGGTCATAATCCATTATCTGGTAATTAAATAGCAATGTTTCCATAAATGTTTGTGGGGTAAGTATTCAGTTAAGCTGTGTTAAGCTAACCCCGCAACGTAGTACATCAAAAACAAACTCTGATTTATCTTTACTAAATAGCTGTGCTGACACCATCCAAATTGCTTATTATTTACTAATGCGATTCTAGTGAAAGAACATTCTATTTTTCAAAAATCCACAATTACTCTTTGATTAAAAGGCCCTTGGAAGAAACACAACTGCTGTCTAAAGCCATTATCTCAGGGAACTGCTTGTTTACATAGTTACATAATTACATAGCTGAAAAGAGACTTGCGTCCATCAAGTTCAGCCTTCTTCACAAATGTTTTAAATGGTTTTAAAATAAGCAGGATTGTAACATTAGGTAAAAACATTAAAGTTGGTAATTAGTGTAGGTTGTTGAATGCTGAATATTAGCTACATTAAAGGATTACTCCAAGCATCTTATCCTCTGCATCAGTTATAATAGTAGTGGTTATAATGGTATAAGTACCCTGGCGCCATTCCTTGGTAAAGTTGAAAACTGTTTTGCAATAGTTTGGCATGTTACCTAGGTTTCCGATGGCTGCCTAATCTCCTCTGATGCTGGGGGAACGACACCCGGCTTCTGCAGCATGCAGAAGCTAGGTGCTGATTCTGCCGCCCATTCATTGACTGATTGCATCAGCTAATCACCCAAAACCAAATAATGATATTCTTTTCATAGGAATATGCACAGAATTTACCTTAGCGAACATAGAACTCTTGTTCCATTCTGGCTAATAACGGAGGTGGAGTTATGCCACCGGCAGCAAAAGTATTAAACCCTGTATGTGCAGCATTTCGTATTGAAACGCTGCACATACAGACTTCAGGCACCATGACCACATCAAATCACAGAAGTGGTCAATGGTGCTTGGGGTAAATAGCCAGGAGTGACTGATTGTTACAAGAAGAATTTTCTCTGTATTCGGGTGCCTTGGCAAACCCAGCACACCCCTTGTACTTAATTATGGTTTGTATATTGGGAAATGTAGTCCTCAAACATCTGTAATGCCAGACTTTGACAGTCCCTATTTTCATTCACTGACTGGGTGCTTAGTGTAACTTGTTAGTAATCATTTTATTACACTGTCAGACACATTAATTTGGAAAGAAATCTTATTAACACAGTGTGATTCCTAATGTCACATAGTACAAAACAAACATATTTGAAAAGCAATCTGCCTAATTCGGTAACGAATAGTCTGTCAATTTATAGCATATTATAAATATGTATAAATATATATAAATTTTGTAACACCATCATTACTATAAAAACTGTATTGGGCAAGCAAGCAGACAGTATCGCATCTTTCTCTCCTGTCTTGCCTGCCCACCTTAGTCCCGGGAGGTATGCAGGGAAGATTGGAAGGTATGTAACAGGCATGGGCACACTGACTTATGCTCTTTTCAACTTTTCAAAGATCATAAAATCATATGTGTGTCTCTCTCTCTGTATATATATATATATATATATATATATATATATATATATATATATATATATATATATATATATATATATTGCTAACTGAAATCCTAGAAAATGTATAGATTTTATTTTTTTAATTAATTTTTTAAACTGTGTCTATCTCCCTGCCAACCAATTGTTGCCATAGACATGTCAAAGCAAGTAAAGTAACTCACAAGCAACGTTTGAACCTACGGTAACCGTATAAAAGAGGGATAACAGCGTATTAACTTAATTAGGATGGCCTGGCTTACCACAGTACCTATAGCAGGTGAAAATAGCAAATCTAATATCAGAGTTTGTAGCGATACACATGAATGTAATGCCATGCAATGTCAAGGAGTACATAGATCAAGATTGTCAAAGATGCCAAGTCAGTATACCAGAGTGATACAATGAACAGGGAATGCTGTATTGGGAATCAGAGAGAAAGCCCAGCAGGGCAAAGATGTTGAGCAGAATGCAGCCTTATATAGGTCTGTCACCTATAGACAGGCTCACATACTTTCTTTGTGCCCAAAACCTGTCTGTATTAGTGCCAAAATTACATACAGCTAGTCGGTTCTAAAGATTGATACTGAGATGCAACAAAAGGACATATGCGAGCAGCAGTCGGGTTCTGGGTTCTGATTGGCGTCAAAATTGACGCAACTATGTTGTGAATCAGGACTTAGCGCCAACATTAGAATGATATCCCTTAACCAATTGACTATGGCATGGATCTGAAGGTAAACTCAGCTATGTGCCAATATTGACACAGATCAAGACTCTGATTGGCGTCAATATAGGGAATACAAGCCTGATTACCAATTATCTTTGTGAGCGCATATTTAGACCCTTTCCCTATAATATATTTTGTACTGTATTATACTATGTGCAGTTTATTTTAATGATTTCAGTGGTCTTTGTGCCTGCCAGATATACAGAGGGATGTTTATCCCAGTATTCACTATACCTCCATACCCTTGAGATAATTATATGTAAATATTCCATTTTTTTTAGGTGGTAGTTATAAACACATTATAGTTCTTATTTTCCTGTTTTGATAATATGTGGATGTTAATGTTAGGTAACATGTCAGAGCGTCTATCTGTTATATATTTGATATATAATAGTTTATACTTGAGGTGTATAGATAGTTTATTTTCACTCCACCTTTTATAGAGAAGTTGTGTTTCATTGTTCTGCCACTGTTGCACACGGAGAACACTGTCTGATCTTCATTTGGTTAATTCCTGGAGGACCATACATCCAGAATAGGGAATATAATTTTTTTCCCTGCCTGGACAGACAATACCTTAATGGAGACTTTTTGGAATCTATGCTCTGCACAGATCATGTTGATGACTAGGTTCAACCACACATGACTCCCACCCTTGGAAGCTTTGGGAGAGAGTTTGACAACTCCATCAGTCTTTTTTCTTCAAGTAAAGAGGGAACTAAACACCTTAATGGCCAATAAATTGCATGCAATGGAGGTGATTTCAAGAAGGTATATTTACAAATAGTCAAACAAGTGCTTAAACCAATACTGCAAACTAATCACTAAAGTACTACAAAAATGATGATACACATCCATAAACTTAAGTGGATTCAGCTGGGATAACACAGTATCCTAGAGACATTGAGTTTCTTGATTATTACTTTAAGTCAGGGGAAGCAACCTTCGGCACTCCATATGTTGTGGACTACATGTCCCACAATGATTTTACAGCCATAATGCTGTCAAAGCATTATGATAGGTGTAGTCCAAAACATCTGGAGTGACGAAGGTTGCCTATCCCTGCTCTAAGTTGTACATTACATCCTCCTCAACATCTGACCACTCCTTAATTTCTGAGTATTTGTGCAAACAAATCACTGTCACCTGATCAAGCACAACCATTGGAGGGTCCATTAAGGTGGTGAAGCCCAAAAAAGTGCTGGGACTGCCTTACCTTGAAATTGTATAAGAAATTGAGGAATATATTCCTCCAAAGACAGAAAGGATGCTTTCGCCAGGAACTGCCTATTGGTG
Source organism: Pelobates cultripes (assembly GCA_933207985.1). Classification (NCBI taxonomy): domain Eukaryota; kingdom Metazoa; phylum Chordata; class Amphibia; order Anura; family Pelobatidae; genus Pelobates; species Pelobates cultripes. The sequence continues at coordinate 170,392,200 of OW240913.1, forward strand.
CATATCACCATCTTGTCAGTGGACATGAGGGACCTAGAACTGTGTCACAGTTACAGACCCATATCTTTACTGAATTTAGACCTACACTAAAATACAATCCTGGGAAATCCAACGGCTAATACCTAAATTGATACACATGAACCAATCTGGTTTTCTTCTGGGAAGTGAGGCCAGCAACAATGTCAAGCGAACACTGAATCTGGTGCAGATAGCAGGTTGGGTGTGCAACTTTTACTGCTGTCTATGGACAAGGAGAAGGAATTTTACCAGGTGGCGGGGACGTTTTTGTGGAAGATTCTGGGATTTACGTACACATCCGGCGTTGGATAGTGTTGCAGTACTCCCAGCCAGAAGCTAGAGTTAGAGTGAATGGAGACCTCTCTGAGGTGGTGAGGGTTAGAAATGGCACAAGACAGAATTGCCCACTCACACCAATTGGAGCCTTTTTCTGGAGGTGGTCAGACAAAATACCAACATTTTGGGATTTGTGTATCATGGAGTACTGCATAAAGTTTTGCCATGGGGGCGGAGCTAGTCAGTGAACCGATAAGAAGCAGGCACTACAACTTTGGCTGGCTATCTGCTATACACCAATCCTTTTCTAGTTATCTAAAGTGGCATATCAGGTTACCGGCAGCATCCTAATACAATGGGAAAGCACTCGATATCGACCTTCTTCTGTCCTAGCTAAGTAATCTAAAGATGGCGGATGCCGCGCTAGACTCTCCTCTAGACTCGATTTAAGCCTCGGAAGATGAAGAACAAGAACACTTTGAGGTACCACCTAATCCTTGCAAGAACAGGACTTTGTCTTAACACCAACCTGAACCCCACCTGGCCTCTAAAGCGGACCTGAACTCGAGGCGACCACCTGTGTGCAGTTAAGTGCAAAGATTGAGCAGCTGGAAGATGTGAGACAGCTCAACTTAGAGGTCCGGGCATGCCCCATGCTATTGATTTGGCTGAACTGCCTCAGTTTATATGGCGATTACTTACTGCCAGTTTGACACCTAAACTAAAGAGTTTTCTCTGGATGGACTTTATCGCATAACTGAATGCCCTAATTCCAAAGCCCTGATTCCGTGGGATGTCATTCTATGCTTTAAGGCATGTAATGATGAAGAAACTTTTCTGCGGGCCGCCGAGGGCCAAACACACTTTGTATTAGAGGAACACTCATTGAGTTTTTACCTGGAACTACACACTACAATCATGACCATCTTTTCTTTCCTGTAAAAAAAGTGCAGCATTCATGGCATGTCATGTATCCTACTTGCAATATTGTTTGTCTTCTACTATCTTGTGGATATGTAATTTTGTATGATTGGAACATAGGCATTTCCTGGAGGAGGTGGTTTCCCACCTTCTTATCTCAAAAACTCTTAGTATCTGGTACAGGACCCATTTGACGACCATTCTGTGTTCAATTCCACACCCCTCAAAGCCACTATCTCAAAACTGTGATTTCCCATATGGATTATGCACATGTGCCTTGATGTGATGAGAGTTGGTTCCTGGTTAGCCAAATCTGCAACTCAGAGAGTCTTAGGGAATTAGCTGACTTGCTTCCTGGCAGACACGCTGTCAGGGTTGGTGCAGGGAATTTTTTTTTATTTTTAATTTGGTGTACCATTTGGAGGAGAAGCGCTATTGGTCTATGTGTATTTCTAGGTTTACTATACTATTCTTAAATAACAATTGTATGAAAATATATCCAGACTACCAATATTCCTGATGAAGATATTGTGACAAACGCCGCTTTCCACAGACGTTTGCCACGGACTCCTGGAGGAGTGTGGAAGCTGGCCTCCTGCCCACCGACAATGGGCCAGGTCAGCGACTGTAAAGACCCATATTTTATTCCCCCTGGTCCCCTGTTTCAGCACTTTCCAATCACGCGCATAGAACCGAACGCTAGCTCCCTGGTGGCTGTTTGCATGGACCAAAACCGCGAATATACTTCAGGGGGACTTAGCCACGAATGCCCTGGAACTATTTTCAGCATGAAGACTTTGCGGTTCCCAGTCAGTCCCCAGCAGCACTTATCCGCGATTCTATGGAACCAATTTCGGCATGGAACCATGCATGCGGTCGGTCAAATTAGGACTTTCAGGAAATTCCTGAACCCCTGAAACAATCTGGGTGATTTATGGATATGTTGGTCACCCAGATCGGGGCTATCAGGGGATGTAACTTTTGTGGGGATTTTGTTTGTTTAAAGGTATTTGGGGAGTTTTGTAAAAATGTATGTTTTCTGTGCCTGAAGATAATTGAGTTTAATACAGTGCTGACTCAATTATCTCCCAGGCACAGAGGAGGGATTGACCCATTTTGTATGGGAGTGTCCTGGACCTGAGAGCCAATGTTATTGTGTGTATGTTTTTACTGTAGTGTACTCTCAGGTTCAGGGGGGAGTGCAATGTGAGACACCAAGGTACTAATGTGGGACAGTAGGACTGGACCCGGAAATGCCCCACTAAAAGCAGGATTGTTGAGAGAAATGTGTCACTATAAAGAGAAAGGAAGCTTAGGGTAGAGGAATGAGAATTAACATGTCACTATAAAGCACAAGATGACTAGTTTTGCACTTGGAAGGCATCTGTGGGTAATTTGTGTATTTGTGCGAGGAATATGAGAAAAGCGCAAGGAAAAATGTGTGGTCACTGCACAGAAAAAAACTACAAAACAAATACTTTTTGATTGTAAAAAAAAAGCACAAGCTTTAGCTGGATCTGTGCCTTTTCTGATCTGTTCTAAATTGGGCTGTGTTTCAAAAACTAATTGTTAAAAAATAAAATCATATAGAAGGCATAATGAAAGCAACATTTAAACAATTAAGAAATAATTGAATATTATTTTGACATCTTTACAGAAAATGTCAATGTAAAGTTTGGTAAGAACTAGTATGTATTGAAAATCTAAGTGTGCTTTTACTAACTGACTGGGGGAGTTTTGCATACATATGATAAAATACAGATATGAGAAAATATTGCACAAAAAATAGGCTGGATGTAATATTCAAATTGTACCTTATTGCAATTGACTTACTTATTTGTTCACAAATGCTTTAACTTGTGCTTCTTTCTTCCACAAGGTGGCGCTGGATATCTTTCATGTTTCCATGGTTAGACAAAAAAAAAAAAAACCCCTATACATGTAGTTTGGAATTTGAAACCATGATGGGAATATTAACAACAATTACATTAGATTAGACAATCATATCTATCACTGTCCTTTATGGCTGCTGTTGCTGCTTAGGGAACATTGCTCACTTCATGACCAAAAATATTTATTTTAATTAGCTCATAGCTAGATAAGCACTAATTTGAGCCAGACTAGACTGTAACCCAACTCAGGAAATGTGTGCTAAATTATTCATTTATTGCATGTATACTGCAACGATCGGTTTCACATATCAGCAATATTGATAAGTATGAATAAATGTTGACAGCTGTTTACATAATATGTGTTTTGCGCAAAGTAAAGCTGTTAAATCCTGACATGCTGCCGAATTTGTCAATGACGTGTTAAAGTAAAATGTTATTATTTACAGAACCAGCATGGATTATTGTGGAAAATATTTAGCAGTCATTCTGGCCTTCGTATTTGTGTTTATGCATGCCCTTCATTCCTACCCTGATGGAGAGTTAATGACTCAAGGTAAGGATTCAATTAACATTTTTTTCGGCCTCTGTGTATGAAATGCTTACTTATTTGTTAGCTTAATTTTCCAGGTGATGCAATTTAAAATAACACATGCCTAACATTAAACAAATCGAGTGTAAAGAGAGTACGGTGTAGATCAGTAGGGGTCTCCTGCACTAATTATTTTATACAGACGAGTTTAGGCTGTTTAAAGAAAGACAGGGCTGTAGATGTTTTATAATTCTTTTAAGCAACCTGGATTTGCCATTTGAACATGGACAGATATGTAATTTCTTGCAAAAAAAACCAAATACCCCAAGAAAAATAAACATGAATTTTTTCAACAAAAAAAACGTTTTCCATTTTATTTTGCAACTTCTTGTGAAAATGGTAGTGTTTTAATATACATGCAAAAAAGAGATCCAGCATGTTTAAGTGGAGATCATTGTGCAGCCTGAGTAGCACAATAGCCCTAGACACACTGGTGTGCTATGAATACATTTATTCTACAGAGCAATAAATTGCTAATTACTCTGTTCAGTTAAAGCTAGTTATATGCCCGAATTACTTAAAGGGACACTATAGTCACCAGAACAACTACAGCTTAATGTAGTTGTTATGTGAGTATAATAGCTCCCTTCAGGCATTTTCATGTAAACACTGTCTTGTCAAAGAAAAGGCAGTGTTTACATTGCCCCTAGGGACATCACCAAGTGGCCACTCCTTAGATGGTCACTGGAGGGGCTTCCTGGCTCAGGTCTGTACATTAGGCAGCCCTGCTATTCAGCATCCCCACACTCTGCATGGAGAAGCTGAATTATTATTCAATGCATCTCTATGAGGAGGTCCTGATTGGCCAAAATGGCATTTGGCCCCGACCCTGTGCCAATTTTAGCCCACAAATAGGCCATTTTGATGATACAAAAGTGATGAGTGGAGCAAAAAGAAACACCAATATAGAGGCAATAGAAAAGGTAAAATACAACCTTTCAGAAAAATGTATGATGGTTCCTCCAAATGATATTATTATATGTAAAGAAAAAGGAAAATAGAAAAAATATGCAGTGATAGTGCAGATGGTAAATAACTACAAAAGATGCACTTCACATGTATTATATAGAACCTTATAGCCAGGGCCGCCATCAGGGGGTGACAACCGTGACAGTTGTCACGGGCCCGGCGGCCCTGGGGGGCCCGGACTGCTCTGGCAGTCCTGGGCCCCACTTTCTTTCTCTGCACACATAGATTGCGCATATCGCTATCTATGTGTGCAGCCACGGGCCCCCGGCTCCCTGTTACCGCAGAGGGGGCCCAGGCAGCACAGGAGCAGCTTCTCCTCCTCTCTGCTCTCTTCTAATAACTCTCGCGAGACCCGGTTACCATGGCAACGCTCCGCGGGTCTCGCGAGAGTTATTAGAAGAGAGAGGAGGAGAAGCTGCCCCTGTGCTGCCTGGGCCCCCTCTGCGGTAATAGGGAGCCGGGGGCCCCCACCGGACCACCACAGATGGAATCTCCCCCCTCCCTGGACACAGGTAAGCAGGGAGGGGGGAGAAACATTTAATTAAATTAATTAAAAATTAATGTTAAAATGCCCCTTCCTCCCCCTCCCCCCCAGATTGCACATATACACAGCACACACTACATACACTAACACACAACACACACACTGCATACACTAACACAACACACACACTGCATACACTAACACACAACACACACTGCATACACTAACACAACACACACTGCATACACTAACACACACACTGCATACACTAACACAACACACACACTGCATACACTAACACACAACACACACTGCATACACTAACACACAACACACACTGCATACACTAACACAACACACACACTGCATACACTAACGCACAACACACACTGCATACACTAACACTACATACACACTGCATACACTAACACTACATACACTAACACACAACACACACACTGCATACACTAATACAACACACACTGCATACACTAAAACAACACACACTGCATACACTAACACACACACACTGCATACACTAAAACAACACACACTGCATACACTAAAACAACACACACACTGCATACACTAACACAACACACACTGCATACACTAAAACAACACACACTCTGCATCCGCTACACACTAACACACTCTCTGCATTTACTACACTAACACATACTCTGCATCTGCTACACACTAACACACTCTCTACATTCACTACACTAACACACACTCTGCATCCGCTACACACTAACACATTCTCTGCATTCACTACACATTAACACATTCTGCATTCACTACACTAACACACACTCTGCATTCACTACACATTAACACACACTCTGCATTCACTACAAATTTACACACACTCTGCATTCACTGCACTAACACACACACTACATTCATTACACTGACACACTCTGCATTCACTACACACTAACACACACTCTGCATTCACTAAACTATGCATACACTCTGGATTCACTATACTGACACACACTCTGCATTCACTACACTAACATACACTCTGCATTAACTGTACACACAGCATCCACTACACAAACATCCTGTATTCACAGTACACACACTACATCCACCACACATTGAAACACTCTGCATTCACTATACACAGACACTGCGTCTAATACATGCACTACATCCACTACAGACACTGCACCCACTAAACACATTTCATCTAGTACATACAAACACTACATCCACTACACAAACACACACTACATCACTGTACACACAGTATATCCACTACTCAAACACACTCTGTGTTCACTATACACACTGCATCCGCTACACAAACACACACTCTGCATTCACTGTACAAACAGTATCTAATACACACAAACACTACATCCATTACACATATTCTAATTCACTTCCACTATACACACCACATTCAGTCCTGCATCATTGTCAGCGGACCAGGTAGGGCGTGTGCGGGCCCGGGAGGGAGGGAGGGGGGGGCCCAAACCTGGTGCTTTGTCAGGGGCCCCAAAATTTCTGATGGCGGCCCTGCTTATAGCACTTGTATATCTCAATACGTGTTTGCCACTGAGTGCGTACACACCTTGCCATATGATGAGTCTTTATACTAATATCTTTATGAGAGTCTGTTAAAATGATGGGGGGAGGAGGCTTAACAGCCATGCTGACTGGTTGCACTGTGCCTGAGCTCTGCAGGATAAGCAGAATTGTGTGTCTTAAGAGGACTTATATTTTATGGTTTTGCACTTGCTATGGTTCCTCTAACAACTGGTTAGATCAAGCATTTTGAAATAGTTTTTGAGTGACCTTGGAGCTCCAGAGACATGAGGCCTAATGGGACAGATGAGTGAGTACTCTATCACATTCCAGTCTTATGTTCCTCGACCTATTGGCTCTTCGCTTCCACCCTTTGTACTGGTGGGGATTTTCCTGATCCTCACAGAGGAGGCTGTCTGTTCATATCAGTGGACACCAAACCAGCTGGCCACCTGGACTTTCTTTACTTCCAAGATGGCTGCAAAGCTGAATGTCCCACAGCATAGCCATCAAACTGATGAGGTTTTGGCATGATTAAACTGACACTAAAACCAGCTAAAGCATACTATTTTCCCTCTGGAGAGAGAGAGGTTTTGGTGCAGAGGAAGGTCTGGGAGGCCTGTGCTTGGCATTGTATACCTCAACAGCAGAGCCTAACCGGGGTTGAGAGCCATTTGAGGAATAATCTCGACAGACTGGAAAACCTGGAGGAGACAGTGGAAAAGCCGATTCCGATCCAGGCCCATTTGTAGACCCCTAAGGGGGATGTACTAGAGTACTATTAGTCTCTGGGTCCATGTAATAAAGGTGTTGTCTGCTTCCCAAGCTGAGGGCTGCTACAGTTGTCCTCCAGGGCCTGCTTGGGATGCCTAGTGACCCTTGTGAAAGATCTCTGCCCTTACCGAGTCTGGGCATCAACTGACTGTTAAGTCCATGGGCTAGCTGTCTTGGTATTAGGCCCTCACATTGGGGTTTATACTCAACTAATGCACCGGTCTTTTTCTGGGGGGCTTTCCTGTGGTCATTCTATATTTATTTTAAACGGCAACCGCATATGTTTCTTTTTTTTTCCCTCTTCATTTTGTTGTATTGGCACATCTGTCTACTAATTTAAACAAAAAAAAAAACATTAATTCCACATGCCAATTGCCTGCAATGTCATATTATATTATTTTGTATTTTTTAATAATTGTTTTGTGTAAATGTTGATCACGTATGTGGTTTGAGCTATAAGTAAAAACAAAAAAAAGTGAAGTGAGGCAATTTTAAAAAAAGCAAGGAGATATGATGTATGAAAATCTTGAGATGTGCTTCATTCAGGCTGTACACACATTCACAAGTAAACATCTTATCTTTTACTTCCTTATGCTGTCTGTACATTTGTTTATAGATGAACAATAATATATATAATTGGTTAACACAGCTCTTAAAATAATCTTTCTTAGGTTGTCCAGCATGCAAACTGAAAGAAAACACTATTTTTGCAAAATTAGTTCCAAGAGGTCCTATTTTTCAATGTGCTGGATGCTGCTTCTCGAGAGCTTATCCAACGCCTATGAGATCGAAGAAAACTATGCTAGTTCCAAAGAATATTACGTCTGAGGCAACATGCTGTGTAGCAAAGTCATTCTCAAGGGTAAGCATTGATAGTATGTATCTACAGCACGCACTATTAGACAGAGTCATTATTTATGTAAGGGCTGCCAATTAAAGCAGACCTGTCACTTGTGGTGTTTCTGCAAAAAACTGCCACCCTTTCATGTGACATATCAATTGGAAAATGACTTGTGGTTAGAGTAGGATAATACTCAGTGCTCTCTCCTCAGCGGTACCAGCATTTCCATTTTGGATGAGAATTTCTTAAACAGACAGACATATGAAGAAATGCATAAAAGTTTACTGAAAATGTAATTCTTATGACATGAGAAGCCAAATAAAAAAAAAAAAAAAAAAGCTTTATTAGGCTTTTTGCAACTTGGCTTTATTGGTATAAAAGTCAAAATGTGATTTTCAGTTAACTACAATTCACAATTGGGTTAATCATAATTCCCTACAGACATACATGTATTCCAGACACTCATGGGCAGAGAGAGACACACATATGTACAGAAGAACATATCCATATTCAGATGCGCTCATGCCACTGGAGACACACACAGTCAGAAACAAACCATGCATAGGACAGACTCATGTACAGACCCACACATAGAAACACACATTCATGCACAGACAAACATATAAGAGTGCTTCGTAACACAATAGTGCCCTATAGTACATTTTAATCACTGTGTCTTTAATCACTGTGCTTAATCAGGTTGTCCTTCAGCGCTGTGTTGGCACTCTGCCTCTTCCAGTGTCATCCAACGGGGGAGGACCTAATGCAATGAGCGCTACGTGCGCATTAGGCCCTCTCCGTAGGAAAGCATTGGCTCTGCTTTACTATGGGGATTTTACTGATACTGTATGTCCTCAATTTTTTTCTCTGAACCTTTCATTCTATTCATATTGTTTTCTGTACTAATAGAAGGGGCACCCTGCAACCATACCATATGAGAAACAGGGACAGTCCCTTGCAAATTTGACACCCAGTCCTCTAGTATTAAAACAGTTGAGCCATAAATGTACATTTAAAAAAACAGTAAATGTAGGATTGGAGTACCTGCCCTGAGGCAATACTGTGTGTACTGAGATGCGAGGTCCACTAGAGTGGTGCAGTATTGCAGGAGAGATGAAGCAACGGTAGTCTTTCAGGTGTCCTGGGATGCAGAGAAGCTCAAGGATTTATTGGTCTTTCCGGCAGCCAGGATCCAAGCCAGGATAACACAACGGGAAACGACAGTGTTGTGAAGAGCTCTGATTTATGCAGTCATTTTCCTTGGTGGCTTGATCATGTCCCTAGAGCAATGTGAAATGCCCTGTCAGTGTTTCAGTAGCACTCTAATTTAATGTTTTTTAAGACATACTTGTTCAAGGCATGATATTCTTGTTTTTTCCCATTTTGCAGCACATTTTAAAACAAAAACGAGCAACATTTTCACGTGTTTTAAATATATTTTTTATGTGTTGTCCAGAAATAGCATTGAGAATTCATACATATTTTACCCTTTTAATGGTATCGTGTTTTTTTTGTTTTTTTTTTAGGTTACACTTAAAGACAATGGGAAGATCGAAAATCATACAGAATGTTACTGCAGTACCTGCTATTATCACAAATCCTAAATGTTTTTAGTATGCGATAATAATTCACATTAAATAATCAACATTTTTTTTATATCATCACACAGAAGAAATTTTATCTCACATAGCATGTTTGTATATTAGTAATTTTATTTTATTTTTGTTTTCCGTTGCCTAAAATAAAATTGGTGTTACATCTGCATAATTGATATGGAATGTTAAGACATTGTTTGTTTGTAGTTAATATTTTGCAAAATGTTTTTTACAGTTTGGAATAAAACTGATATCTCATAATCATCTTTTGTGATATTAGGATAATGCAACTAAACACAGTTATAGTGGCAAAACTTAGTATATATTCTGAGCATGTTTGAAATTGTCTGCTCTGCTTTAAAATGCTGGTGTTGTCAATTTTAGGTCCACCTCTACTAGAATTTCAACCATGTTTGATCTCAGACTTCTGGTAAAATTGTTAGAAGGACACTTAGACCCCTTCATCTAATTGAGTGTAGTGTTCCTGCCCCTGTAAAACATTGCAGTTTCAGACAGTCAGCCACTAGGTGTGCTTCCTCGGTTTACACGGAGTGAAAGAAAAGCATGAAACGACGCTGGACGTCCTCACAAGGACATACGTCTTCAAAACACCCATAGGAAAACATTGATTCAATGCTTTCCTATGAAGAAGACCTAACGCATGCCGCGCATGCACCTTAGGTTCCCAGATCGTGCTGAGGTCGGATTAGGTTGTGAGCAATCTTGGAGCTGTAATTAGATAAGTGTAAGAAGGGTTTTTTAACCCTTTATTCACTGGGGGAGTCACAGGGACAGGCGGACACAATAGTGTTAGGAATTCACTTTTGTATTCCACCATAGTGTTCCTTTAACCGTAGTCTATCATGCAATGTATCTCCATCTATATTTGTCCATGGCTTGTACTATTATTGGTATTATTTATATAGTGTCAATATATTTTACAATGCTTTACAGTTGCAGGAAGGGGATATTTAGAGGTGAAGAAGGATTTGAGTTAGTCAGATATTAGGGGTTTCGCCCAAGGTTCTTAATAATGTCTCTTTATTTACACTATAAGTGGTGTGTAATTGAGGTAAAGTTAGGACAGATATGCTTAACATGTTAAACGAGACATCATAACTGTGTATTTGGCAATTCTTTAATCACATACACATTCCAATAATTAGAATAATTTTTGACTGTAGCAATAAAGATATTACTTACAGCAACGAATACATTATTCCAAAGCCTAATCATTTATAACAATGTGTACTTACAATCTGCATGACAAAGGAAATAAATGTGAGAAAAAATGGAAATTGGGCTCTCTCTTTACAATGACATTACGTAAGTACAATGTTTCAGGCTCAGGTCCAAAATAGGCCCCCCATGCTGATTTGATGGACTTCCTGTTAGTACCTTCTCCATCTGGTCGCAAGCAACTGACCACAATACATTATTTACTGTACCAGTGCTGTATTTCTCATTATAAGAGAGATAACATTGACACTGGTCAAACATATAAACAAATGTGCTATGTAATTTTTTTGCTGTATATTGTATTACAAGTTAAGAATGGTCACTGAACCACTTTTGCTTTTACAGGAACACTATAGCATTAGGAATTCAAACCTATATTCCAAATTCTACGGTGCCATAGTCCATAATTAGATTTACCACCTCCCCTGCATTATTTGAAAAAAAAAAAGGTTTTACTTTTTTTTCTCAGCACCAAGACTCCTTCTGTACTGTTGACTGCTCCTCCTTCCATGACATCATTGTGGAGGCATTGGATAGAGGAGCATTGTGGACGAGGTGTGTGCATCAAGTGCCATGTGATCGTCCAATCAAATGCTTCTCATAGGAATACATTGAATACAGTGCTTTTCTAAAGGATAAAACTCACAAGGAAAGGTTAAAGGAACTTAACATGTATAGCTTGGAGGAAAGACGAGTCGGGGGGATATGATAGAAACATTTAAATACATAAAGGGAATCAACACAGTAAAGGAGGAGACTATATTTAAAAGAAGAAACACTACCACAACAAGAGGGGCAAAGGTTTAAAAATAATATCAGGAAGTATTACTTTACTGAAAGGGTAGTGGATGCATGGAATAGGCTTCCAGCTGAAGTGGTAGAGGTTAACCCAGTAAAGGAGTTTAAGCATGCGTGGGATAGGCATAAGGCTATCCTAACTATAAGATAAGGCCAGGGACCAATGAAAGTATTTTTTTAAAATTGGGCAAACAAGATGGGCCAAATGGTTCTTATCTGCCGTCACATTCTATGTTTCTATGTTAGATGACTCGGTTGTTGCAGAGGAACCACCTCAAGTGGCTGTTCTACAAAATTGCAATGTTTTACATTGCAGTGTTAAAAGGACAAGGATACTGCACCCAGACCACTTGTAGAAATTAAGTGGTCTGGTTGCATTTAGTGGTGCATTAAGAAATGGATCACAAACAGTGGCGGAACTACCGCGGTCGCAGGGGTCGAAGGTGCGACCGGGCCCGTCACTTCAGGGGGCCCGACCGGCCTGCAGGCCCCTGCGACCACCGGTCCTGCCAGTTGAGTAATGCAGCCCCGGCCCGAGTGGTGTAACCGCCGGGGCCGCATTGAAGGGGTCCATTGGATGGCCCATGCTGTTTGGGTCACCCGATGCTATGTAATTCCAGGGGGCCCGGCCAGCCCGGTTATGGCTTTAACAGCGCAACCGGACCCCCTCTGATGATGTCAGAGGCTGGGAGGAAGTGACTTCCCCAGTCACTTCCTACCAGCAACCACTGGGAGTTGCACGGGAGGAAGGAGAGGGAGTCAGAGTGAGAACTCGGACTACTATCTGCCTGAGCCACCACTTGACCCCAGGGAAAGGTATGTGTCTGTCTGTATATGTATGTGTGTGTATGTCTGTGTGTGTGTCTGTATGAGTGTCTGTCTGTGTTTCTGTATATAAGTGTGTGTGTCTGTATGTGTGTGTATGTCTGTCTGTGTGTATGTATGTGTGTATGTCTGTAAAAAAATATATAATAATAATTAAGAACAACTGTATTCAAATAAACTTAGAAAGAAATCCAAAATTAATATGTTAAAAGTCATGCTGTCAGTGGGAAGAATTAAGAGTTACCAGTAAGTCCTAATTATTACATATTTGTTATTATTTTGACAATCCAATTTGGGGGAATAGTTGCACCAGTCTTATTTTTTTTTTCCACATAATTTTTTCAGAAGTTCATATTCAGTCCTAAGCATTTTGACTGTTTAATTTTAAAAGATGTCAGAAAGATCTTGCAAATTCTTCCTGACACACAGAAAGCTGGATTTTTTGATCAAAGAGTGCAGTCAACGGTTTTGAAGACTTGACTCTTGGTACTTGAAAGACCTTTTCACATACAGATATGAACATTCATAACGTTAAATTATCAGTTTAGTAAAAGTATTTTAAGTGCTTATTTAACCAACTGAGCTAACAATATAGGACAGAAACATAAAATAGACTTATGAACACATATAAAATGTGGAGAATTCACAAGGGAATCTTTAAATATAGCCAAATAACAAAACAAAAAAATCCAGATTAAATATTTTGTTGTAATGCAATTTCGTCACAATTCCAATATTTGGTTAAACCTACGGGGTCATTTTCTAAAGTGATAATTCACCGTCAATTCAAAGTGGATTTCAAATTTAAGGCCAGAATAGCTGATCTGAAAGCATAGCCGATTTATAAATTGTTTCCAGTTTGGCTATTTTGACCTTAAATTTGAATTTCCCTTAAATTCACTTTAGATTCTCATTTGGTGAATAACCCTGCCAGTGTATCTCACACAAGAAACAGTGGATTGCTGTGGCTTACTGGACTATCTGCTTTATGTAAACAGGGATGTTCAGGAGAATAAACTTTCCATGTATCTGTTAAAGTTGTCATTTCATAAAAGTAAATTTTGCTACTTTACAGGAAATAAAAGTTATTTTAAACGATTACTGACGTGCTCAGAAGAAATATAAATGAGGCAAATGATTGCATGATTAAATCCTTCCTTACAAATCTTATTTATACATGAGACAGAACTGTCTTCTTACCTAACATTATGGCTGCAGTTGCTTTTGGTTTGAGTATGCAAACACATTTTAAACAGCACTTTCTCCATTAAAGGACCACTATAGAGCCAGGAAAACAAACTCATTTTCCTGGCAATATGTAGTCCTTAGATTCCCCACACTCATGGCCCCCATCCTACTGGGCTGAAGGGGTTAAAACCCCTGTAGCCACTTACCTTTTACCTTTTAATGTTTTTAATTGGCACGCACAATAAAACCCAACAGGCATCTTCACATATAAAATATCTAGAATTTCTTTAGTCTGAAAAGCACTGGTCAATTTTCTATTCTTCATCATCCGCAAAACAGGAGCTTTCTGTCAGCATGTTTGATCAAAGATCTTAATGTTATTTTATTCCTTAGTTAGGAGTACCGACAAGGAAAGACAGCTTACAGAAGGTGTATAGGAAAAATAAATCAGCTATACTTGTGTACTTACCAGAAAGATCTTCTTGTTGCTTATAATGAGCATAAGTCTTACAGAAAATCGAAAGATCTTCATAAAATGTCAAGGCTTGTGGTTTCATTATAAAAGGCCAAGAGAATGTATTTTATGCTATCACAAACACTTTTTTTTAAAAAATGTTAAATACATTTCTAATGCCAGCCATATACAAATGCGTGTATATATATATATATATATATATATATATATATAGTCAACTGTGTATTTATATAAAGTATTCTTTTTAAATCAATTAAACAAAGAGAAACAGGCACATTTTATACTGACTAATGGGATGGCGCTATCAAAAGCGAGATCTTATTTGCTATTTTTCTTTATGAGTAAATTCCTTTTCTAAAGTTCTATAGAAATTCTAACGGGTCATCAGTATTCCATTATTGATAGCTGAGTAAAGATGGGTAAATGTTTCTCTGAAAAATATGTAGGAAGTGAGAAATGTGGCAAAAATTAAAAAAGATTATGCTAGCGTTAGTGTACTTATAATCTTAATTTTAGTAATGACAGGAGGAGAGTATTTTGCATTAAACTCTCTTTGCTAACTCCACATAGCAGTAAAGAAAAGTGAAAAACATTAACCAATCAAAATGCAATAGGAAGTATGGTATTCACAGTGATAAGGCTCCTCCCACTCTTTCGAAAGCGACATCATGGATAAAGTTCCCAAAAGGTCCAAAGTCTTGTAACATGCACCAACGGGTGACTTTCCAATAAACAAAACTTTAATGGCTGAAGGAAAGTCCAAAGGTGTCCATCCTGAGCATGAACTGTAACGCCACGAATTTACACAGAAATAGAACATGAAATGGGTTAGGTACCGGTCTGGAAACTGTTTGAAGTAATGTTAACGACCCAACACAATCTCACAGAGATGTCACACTATCGATTATCAACAACTGACTATAAACGACAAGTAATGTTAGAAATAAACCAATCCGAACATATCCCCATATCTAGGAGGAGCAAGGAAGATAGAGGTAAGGAAGGAATACATAGAAGATAAGTATACTTACGTGAGTCCCTTCTCCCCAAGGGTGGGAAAATACTCGCCTCCTGTCATTACTAAAATTAAGATCATAAGTACACTAACGTTAGCATAATCTTCAATTTTACCGCATGACAGGAGGCTTCCTATTTTGCATTTTTAACGCTGATGCAGGAGAGACGTGGCCGCCCCCAAGCTCGGGCGGAAGTAGAAAGTTCGAAAGGTCGATTCTCACGACCAGTCCGCGGAACGTAGGATATCCGCCAGCGACGCACCCGCCGAGAAAGCCGAAGAAGCCGCCGCGAACAGAGTGGGCTCCGAAGACCTCGTCCACTCCCGCCAGTGATAGAATCCATCTTATCCATCTGGCGAGGGTGGTAGCCAAGACGGGTACATGAAGTCTAACGTAAGACACCAAGAGTTGGCCGGAAGAGGAGACCCAGAGCGGGGATGTGACCTCCACATACCGACGTAGAGTAGACACCACGCAAAGTTGTGGATCAGTAGGGAAAAAGGGGTAGAAGACCGACGTGGAGTCCGATTTCGTACGACGCGATACTCGAAAGGTAACACGCTCTGGGGAGACCGAAAAGGCGTTGATGTCGAAAGCCCGCATATCCGATACCTGGCGGAACAAGACTAGGCAAAGCAGAAGCGTCAGTTTGGCTGAGAGCTGTCGGAGGGAAAGTCTGCCGTTATCTGGCCAGTCTCTCAAAAACTGTAGGACAACTTTGACGTCCCATAAGCGGGAGTATTTGGGTCTCGGAGGCCTCTGTAATCGGATGCCCCTCAGGAGTCGGAATGTCAGTGGGTCTTTCCCGACGGGTATCCCCAGGACTGGTATGTGGGCCGCCGAAAAAGCGGAGCGCACGACGTTGAGTGACCGGTAGGACCGACCCGCGGAAAAAAGATGGGAAAAAAAATTCAGGATGGCCGTTATAGGTGCAGTAAGGGGATCGATGCTCCGTTCACTGCACCAAGAGGACCAGGAATTCCAAGCTGATAGGTAACATCGTCTGGTTCCTGGTGCCCACGAATCCCATATGAGATCTCTAGCTGCTTGCAATAATTCGTTGGTCTGCCAGGCACCCCTGAAAGAGTCCAAGCCACCAAGGCGAGACGGTCTTCCAGGATGAGGGTTGCCTTTTGGATCTGTGAGGAGCATTGGGTAGGATGGTATGAGGAGGGGATCCATTGAGGATGATGCTAGGAGATCCGGGAACCAGGGTTGGCCCTGCCATAGGGGAGCAATGAAGAGCAGAGACCCGCATTGAGTCTTCAAATACCGAATCGTCCTCGCTATCATGGCGAATGGGGGAAAAGCGTACGCTCCCGTGGATGGCCATGGTTGGAGAAACACATCTACCGCCATGCTCTCCAGGAGCCAGCTGAAGTATTCGGTTGTCTGTTTGTTGTTGCGTTACGCAAACAGGTCCAGATGGAGGGGACCTCTCCTGACCGAGAGGCGATGGAAGATCTGTGGGTTCAGTCTCCAGTCACTGCTGTCCCTCCAGTGGCGCGAGAACCAGTCTGCTGTCAGGTTCGTCTCTCTCGGGAGATATTCCACCATGAGGGAGATTTTGCGGGGCAGGCAAAAGTCGAAGATCTCCTTCGTAATCTCTGAGAGGAGTCGGGACAGGGCTCCCCCCAAGCAGTTGATGTAGCGGACCGCTGAGATGTTGTCCATCCGGAGGAGAATGCAGCAGTTTGTCCTGTCCTTCGCTAGGCTGCGGATCGCGAACGATCCCGCCAGGAGTTCTAGACAGTTTATGTGAAGGTCGATTTCTTGAGAAGTCCAGGTGCCTCCTGTTGACCTGGGTTCGCCCATGGCGCCCCAGCCCCAGAGGCTGGCGTCCAATTCCAGGACTATGTCAGGTGTGTTCCCGAAGATGGCCCGGCCGTTCCAAGCCTCCATGCTGTCCAATGACCATCCAAGTTCTTCCTTGACCTCTTCCGTTACCGCAATGGTTTGGTCGTAGGAAGGGTTCTGTCTTCAGGCGTTGCATCGATCTGTAGTGGAGCGGTCCCAGGAAGATTGCCTGGATAGAAGCGGACAGCAGGCCCACTATCCACGCCAGGTTGCGGAGTGGAATTGTATGGCAGCGAATGACTCTGCGTAGTTCCTTTCTGATGGCTGCAATCTTTGATGTCGGTAGCCGTAGTGTGCTGGACTTGGAGTCTATCTCGAAGCCCAAGAATTGTACCGTCTTGGCCGAAGATATCGCCAGCTTCTGGTAATTCACCACAAAGCCTAGGGACGTCAAGAATTGTGTGGTATAGCGTGTGTGTGGAGTCAGTCTGGAGCAAAACAGTAGCAGGTCGTCCAGGTAGATAATGCACCGAATTCCTTGTGCTCGTAGATGTGCAACTACCGGCTTCAGCAGCTTGGTGAAGCACCACGGGGCCGAGCTGAGGCCGAAAGGGAGGCATGTGAACTGCCCGGGTCGGCCTTGCCACCAGAACCTGAGGAATTGGCAGCAGGAGAGGTGGATGTGCATTTCTGTAATGAGAAGGGGTGTGGTCTAATGACATCAACACCCTATATCAGGTGTGCATAATTATTAGGCAACTTCCTTTCCTTTGGCAAAATGGGTCAAAAGAAGGACTTGACAGGCTCAGAAAAGTCAAAAATAGTGAGATATCTTGCAGAGGGATGCAGCACTCTTAAAATTGCAAAGCTTCTGAAGCGTGATCATCGAACAATCAAGCGTTTCATTCAAAATAGTCAACAGGGTCGCAAGAAGCGTGTGGAAAAACCAAGGCGCAAAATAACTGCCCATGAACTGAGAAAAGTCAAGCGTGCAGCTGCCACGATGCCACTTGCCACCAGTTTGGCCATATTTCAGAGCTGCAACATCACTGGAGTGCCCAAAAGCACAAGGTGTGCAATACTCAGAGACATGGCCAAGGTAAGAAAGGCTGAAAGACGACCACCACTGAACAAGACACACAAGCTGAAACGTCAAGACTGGGCCAAGAAATATCTCAAGACTGATTTTTCTAAGGTTTATGGACTGATGAAATGAGAGTGAGTCTTGATGGGCCAGATGGATGGGCCCGTGGCTGGATTGGTAAAGGGCAGAGAGCTCCAGTCCGACTCAGACGCCAGCAAGGTGGAGGTGGAGTACTGGTTTGGGCTGGTATCATCAAAGATGAGCTTGTGGGGCCTTTTCGGGTTGAGGATGGAGTCAAGCTCAACTCCCAGTCCTACTGCCAGTTCCTGGAAGACACCTTCTTCAAGCAGTGGTACAGGAAGAAGTCTGCATCCTTCAAGAAAAACATGATTTTCATGCAGGACAATGCTCCATCACACGCGTCCAAGTACTCCACAGCGTGGCTGGCAAGAAAGGGTATAAAAGAAGAAAATCTAATGACATGGCCTCCTTGTTCACCTGATCTGAACCCCATTGAGAACCTGTGGTCCATCATCAAATGTGAGATTTACAAGGAGGGAAAACAGTACACCTCTCTGAACAGTGTCTGGGAGGCTGTGGTTGCTGCTGCACGCAATGTTGATGGTGAACAGATCAAAACACTGACAGAATCCATGGATGGCAGGCTTTTTGAGTGTCCTTGCAAAGAAAGGTGGCTATATTGGTCACTGATTTGTTTTTGTTTTGTTTTTGAATGTCAGAAATGTATATTTGTGAATGTTGAGATGTTATATTGGTTTCACTGGTAATAATAAATAATTGAAATGGGTATATATTTGTTTTTTGTTAAGTTGCCTAATAATTATGCACAGTAATAGTCACCTGCACACACAGATATCCCCCTAACATAGCTAAAACTAAAAACAAACTAAAAACTACTTCCAAAAATATTTAGCTTTGATATTAATGAGCTTTTTGGGTTCATTGAGAACATGGTTGTTGTTCAATAATAAAATTAATCCTCAAAAATACAACTTGCCTAATAATTCTGCACTCCCTGTATACATATATATATATAGGCGGCACGATATCCACTTGACAGCAGCAATATTACTGGGCCTCACCCAGGTATGTATATATATATATAGGTGGCATGAAATCCACCTGACAGCAGCGATAATACAGGGCCTCACCCAATATATAAATGTATAAGTGGCACAAAATCCACCTGACAGTAATAGTATATATAGGGGTCTCACCCCAATGCACAGGGTTAGCAAACCCTATAGTGCAGGTTGCAGAACCCTATAGTGCAGGTTGCAGAAGGTGACTAACCTGATGACCCTTGTCTGGATGTCAGTCCGGATACTGTGTGGTTGGGAGCCGGAATGACGGCAATAGAGGGTCTCCCAAGATGGCGGCCGTAGATCTCGCGAGATGCGAGATCCAATATGGCCGCTGGAGAGACAGGAAAGCAGCTTCCCGCCGTGCCGGCTATCGTGAGTGTGGCTGTGAAGCTGCGAGGGAGAACGGACGGAGGAGGGTGATCGTTACCCTCAGCAACTAGAAAGTAAGTAGGGAGAAATGGTCAGGCGGCGGAAAAAGCCGGCAGACCGAAGAGGAGGAAAGAAACAAAAACCCCAGAGAGGGGGGAGATATAGAGGCAGGGAAGAGTCCCTGAGGAAAGAACTATCATTAAGGGAATGAATCCCAATATACAGATAAGGAGAAACCAGTAAAAACAAATAAAAGAGTATATACAGCATATATAAATACACAGCATACATATATATGTATGAATAAGCATAAACAAAGCATCATAAACAGTAACATTAAAGGGAAGAGCCAAAACTCTGAAATGTCTGCTGATGGAGCAGTAAAGAAAGAGGGGGAGGAGCCCCATCACTGTGAATACCATACTTACTATTGCATTTTGATTGGTTAATGTTTTTCACTTCTCTTTACTGCTATGTGGAGTTAGTAAAGAGAGTTTAATGCAAAATAGAAAGCCTCCTGTCATGTGGTAAAATTGTATAGGTCTGCCAAAATCTGTGCTCAGTGGAATGATCACTAATTGCCAATGCAACATAAATAGGAAAAGTAGTGATTTGCTATTTTATTCAGATTAACAAAACAAAATCAACAATAAAAGATTGAATGGAAAATGCACTACTATAAGGACTGCAAGCAGGTACAGCAGGCAACCAGCACAACATTATTTACTGCAATGGATCAATGATAGCAATTGAAGGGGAACTAAAACTTAAACAAAATTGATAGATAGGAGTATTACCAAAACATTCAATTGCAAAGGCTCCACGAAACATAGAGAATATTGCTCTAAATAAAGTAGATGAACAATGACTAAGTACAGAGCAAAAAGAATAAAACTATCTAATCTTTATTGGTCCCTCATAAGGAACAGAAAATATATAAAAGTGTATAATATAAATGTATTACCTAAGTGATAAACACACAAAAACAATAGTGATGATAACTAAACAAATATTAAAATAGGACCAACTGTCCTCTCACTGAGATAGATCCAATTTTTACCACATGACAGGAGGCTTCATATTTGCATATCTTTCTTTACTCAAAACTCCAGCAGCATAGTAACATAAACAACCAATCAGAAAAAGATATAATGCCCATAAAAGGCCCTGTCTATGACATCACTTCCTCTTTCTTTGCTGCTCCAGCCAACATCAGGTCAGAGTATTTTGCCTCTCTGGCAATTGCTTACATACATTGTTTTTTTCTCACATACTTTGGTTTGTTTTTTGTTTCTCTGTATTTGGGATTGTATTGCTTTAATTTAACTTATCTAATTTAATTTATCTATTTAATTTATTTATTTATTTTCGTTGGTTTTTCCTTTCGGGTCCCCTTATCCCAGTACCCTGCAGTGCTTTAGGCCCCCCCCCTATTACTATCTCCACCGCCGATACCCACGAGCACGGGTGTCAGTGCCGCGCGCCGCGCGCCGGCTTACTGTTTTCTCATTGTGGGGCCGGCAGGGGGACGGGTGGAGGGGGACTGGAAACTGCGTTTTCCCCTTTGTCATTCCGGCGCCGCGCGGTCGATCGCGGCGCACCTTCACACGCATGCGGCGGCCATCTTGGATCTCGCGGCTCGCGAGATACCGGACGGCCGCCTTCCCCGCTTGCCCGGCGGATCGGTAACTCACCCGACCGCCGGGCTCCACATCTGTATACCCTCCCTAGTGTGTACTAAGGGAGGGTATTAGTATAACAGTCTTGGTTTGCCTTTCAGAGGATTTTTTGCCCAGTGCCTGCCTGCTGTGCTGCCCATCCACAATAATTGCATGCATTAAAGTGACAAGCACCCCTTTTGCCAGCTTCAGACCTTATGTCTCTATGCCCTGCTTAGGGTCATACCAGTTACTACCCCAAGTAGGGTTATACTATACATTGTTTTAATCTCCTCAGGATCAGACTGCATACTGGCAATAAAAAAAAATAAAAAAAAATTAATTCTGACTTTACCTCTATATATCCTGCATCGGATTACACTATAGGTATTACCGTCCCTAACTAAGGACAGGCTATCAGGACACCCTACACTGGGTCCTGCTGTATTACTGTGCCCTACCGCACAAATTGTATGTGGGTGTCCTCTGGGTTATTTTTTTCATGGCACACCACCTGGGGTGACCCCCCAGATATGCATGCTCGGTCATTCACTGACCTTTATAATTGATGTGGGTGTCCTCTGGTCCACCACGGCACACCACCCGGGGTGACCCCGATTACAGGCACGGAGGCCTCATCTTAACGATTGCTTGTTGGCCGTGCACCTAACTCTGATACAACTGTGGCAAATCTGGACACACACTTTCCAGATTTTTTTCTCATACCCGCTACTTTTGCAGGCACACACCCTCTTCTCTACACTGCTTTCTGACGGACGACCCCCAGTTGTAACAGAAGTCGGGCACCGTATATGCTGACAACCGCCACATCTACCCCGCTGACTTTCTTCCTTTCGCCCTACAGAACGAGAGAAGGCTTACCGAATCATGGAAGACACTCAGATCAGCCAAGACTTTCAGGCTATGATTAACGCCGCAGTGGCGGCCTCGGTAGAAAAGGCCCTACTGCGGGCACTACCCCAAAGCCAGGGCGACACAAGCCCCACAGAACCAATGGAGGCCTTGGGACCCGAGCTCTCCAAAGTAAAGAGACAAAGGAAGGGCTCCCCCCCGTCCTCTCAGACCAAGGGCAAATTACCAGCCAAACGGAGTAAGAGTACAGACAGGCGATCACCTACGCCCCGAGCGCTGCCTTCCTCAGACGAAGAGGACTCGTATGTACCACACGCTTTAGACGTAGTAGACGAATGGCACAGGGACGGCTCACCATCGGAGGAGGAAGAGTGGCAGGATCTACCCACCACCTCGAGATACGTCAAGGAGATTTTTCTCGGCGACGACGACCAAGAAGTAGAAAACACCGGTGACAAGAAAACTGGAAAAACCGGGGACGGAACATTCACGGACGATCAAGGGAACCCATTGTTCGACCCGCGTACCATCCGGCACCCGCGCTCCTCCGAATGGACACTACCAGACCATTTGACGAACTTCATTCGCTATTGGCTACGCAAACCTCTAGAGAAAGACGTACGAACACGCCTTAGAGCAGAATGTCCTAGACCACTGATACCGGACAAAGTAGCGCTCACACCCGAATTCGACAACACGGTTGTGGTTTTCATGTCCCGCTCAGGACGTGACCCGCGCAAGGGTATAGAGAAAGGCATGAAGGCGGCACAGGACAAAGTGCTGGACCTACTCGACCCCATCGCTAAGATGCTATATTTTGCGGACCTGGCACTCAGCCAGGGCTCCCAACTCGACCCGAACATCATACGGGAATGGGCCCTACGATCAGTGTGCCTTTTAGGCAACGCCAACGCCGCACTGTGCACCGAAAGACGTAGGTCGGCGTTGATCCGCATAGACAGCAAGCTACTGGACCTAGGGGCCAAGGAATTCGGACCGAAGGCTCAAGGGCTCTTGTTTGGCGATGCTTTTATCTCGGAGTTGAAAAAGCATGTGAACCTCTTCACCACCTTGAATAAGGCCCAGACCTCGCTCAAACAGGTGTTCCACAATCCACCGGGCAGAGGTGTTTTTGGAAGGGCTGGTCGGCAGAGGAACCGAGCCACTAGCCGTTTTTGGGCATCATGTTCCAGACCGTTTTCACAAACCCCAAGCTTCTTCCCTTCCACGACGCAAAGACCATCCTCGTACCGAGGGGCAGGAAGGTCGAGAGGCTTCAGGGGCCGAGGACGCAGCCGTTTCTCTAATGGTGAGTTCACCTATATACCAAGCTGTTTCCAATTTTATAGCAGGCAACCTGTCCTTTTTCTTGCAGAACTGGAAGCTCATTACCAAAGACGCCTGGGTACTCCAGACGGTGAGGGGATCGTCATAGAGTTCTCGGCACAACCCATACAGACCACCCCTCCCCCACCAATACACATGTCAATGGACCAAAGGTGCCTGGTAGACGAAGAGATTCAATCGCTCTTCAAGAAAGGCGCGATACAGTACGCGACGGGAGGGGAAGGCTTCATAAGCAACATCTTGGTCAAGAAGAAAACCGGCGAGTACAGACCAGTGATCAATCTTCGACAATTGAATTCATACGTGACATACAGGCACTTCAAAATGGAAGGAATCCACCTCCTCCAAGACCTCCTCATCAAAAACGACTGGTTCACACGTCTGGATCTCAAAGACGCGTATCTGTCAGTACCCATGGACATACACAGCCGCCGTTTCCTACGCTTTCGATGGCGAGGTCAGCTCTGCCAGTTCACGTGTCTGCCATTTGGCCTCGGCCTCAGTTCGGCTCCGTGGTGCTTCACAAAGCTACTGAGGCCAGTGATGGCTCACATCCGATCCTCGGGCATTCGGTGTCTCGTGTACCTGGACGATTTGCTAATCTTCTGCGAATCCGCCTCCAGGCTGAGATCACAGACGAAATTTGTCGTTCGCTTACTGGAATCCTTAGGTTTCATGGTGAACAGACAAAAATCGTCGCTCTCCCCCGCTCAATCAATCCAATTCCTCGGGTTCGATATCGACTCGAAGGAATGCGTACTTCGGTTACCCCAGACGAAGATAACCTCGATACGGAAGGAAATCAGACAGGTACTGAAAAGGGATACCATAACACTCAGGATGCTTGTGGGGCTCCTCTCCTCCTCCATACAGGCGATATTCCCGGGCCCATTGCACTACAGAGCCATGCAACGGCTGAAAGCAGGATACCTACGCACCGGACATTCATACGACAGCTGGATCCCACTGTCGTCGGAGGTGAGGACAGAACTGCGATGGTGGTTACTGCACATTCAAGCGTGGAATGGCAAGGCGATCTTCGGCACTTCCCCAGACTTCATCGTGGAGTCGGACGCCAGCTTATGGGGATGGGGTGCACACTGCACGGACGCCTCCACGGGAGGCCCGTGGCGAGGGGAAGAGACCGAACTCCATATCAACTGTCTGGAACTGATCGGGGGATCCTTCGCCATACGCAGTCTGGCCAAGGACAAATCGAACTGCTGCATCCTACTCCGCATGGACAACGTGTCGGCGGTGCAGTACATCAACCGCCTGGGCGGGGCCAGGTCTCAAGCCCTGACAGAAGCCACGAAAGACATTTACAAGTTCTGCTTAGCACGGAACATCACGCTACAGGCGAAATACCTACCGGGAATCTCCAACCTGACAGCGGACTGGTTCTCACGTCACTGGCGGGACACCAGCGACTGGACGCTCAACAGAGGGATATTCCAAGAACTGCAAAGGTGGAAGAACCCACTCACAATAGATTTATTCGCCTCCAGGACCAACCACCAACTACCGAGGTACTACAGCTGGCTCCCGGACCCGGAGAGCGAGGCGACGGACGCATTTCTACAGGACTGGCCCACTCAGGGGGCGTATGCATTCCCACCGTTCTCCATGATTCCATGGGTGTTACGATATGCACGCAACCACAGGATATCGCTCCTACTCATTGCACCCCTCTGGCAGAGCCAACCGTGGTTCCCCGACCTCCTGGAGATGTCGTACGAGACCCCACTTCTACTTCCCACCTTCCCTCAAATCCTGCTGGGACCTCGGGGGGAGGCCCACCCCCTCATCCTGGAAGGACAGCTGGAAATAGTGGCCTGGATGGTTTCAGGGGCTCCTGGTCAGTCCACGGCCTATCGCAATCAGCTAAGGACCTTCTCTGGGATTCATGAGCTCCTGGCACCAGGAAATGCTATATTTCCGCATGGTTGGCCTGGGGCGATTGGTGTGTGGAAAGGGATTCCGATCCCTTTACAGCAACTATCCCACTGATCCTTAATTACCTATCACACCTGTTCACGTCGGGACGATCATATAGATCCCTCAATGTGATCAGATCCGCCATATCGGCGGCTCACGTCCCGATCCAGGGCAAGCCGATAGGCCAAGACCCTCTAATTTGTCGGCTACTGCGGGGTGCCAAATTAACGAGGCCCCCAGCGCCCAAATATTCACGCCTCTGGCAGGTGGAGGTGGTATTGAAATTCCTTAGGGAATGGCCGGACAACCTCTATCTATCGCTGAAGCAATTCTCCGCGAAGCTAGTGCTCTTATTGTGCCTCGTTTCCTTTAGACGTGTGGACGGTTTCTCCCTCACACTAGAAGGGGTTACCTTCAACATATCGAGACGCACGAAATCAGACTCAGCGTCAGTGTCTTACCCATACTTTGGATCAGATCCCAAATTGTGTGTAGTGAGAGCACTGATGAGGTATACCGAGGTCACGAACTCCCTGCGAACCTGTCCGACGGGTCAGCTCCTGATTTCATATGTGAAACCTCACGGACCAGTGTCCACTACAACACTGGCCAGATGGATCCGCTGGCTACTATCTTTAGCAGGCGTTGAACCTTGCTTCGGAGCGCACTCGGTCAGAGGGGCGGCGGCTTCCCAAGCCTTATCGGCCGGCGCCTCACTGGCCGACATTATGCGCAGCGCGGATTGGTCGCGAGAGAGTACCTTTAGGACGTTTTACTTTCGACAAACCTCTCATGCTTCCTTCACGTTAGTCAACTTGAAGCTTTAAAAATGCAAATATGAAGCCTCCTGTCATGTGGTAAAATTGAAGATTATACTAGCTTTAGTGTACTAATAATCTTAATTTTAGTAATGACAGAAGGCGAATATTTCCCACCCTATAGGATCCCTCCCTTAGATTATTTGTGGGGATATATATGCTTAACGTTCAGGAAGACACGCACTTATCGGGTTTGATTTTTCAGACTTAGATTCTTTTACAGTATGTTTAGTGGGTATGAGAGTAGTTGTACCGGTTATAGAGTGTATACCTATGTCGCTTAGGGTCAGTAGGCTTTAGTTTAGAGAAGGATAACTTGAACTTCAGACATGGATGACGAAATCAGATTCTTAAATAAATTGCATGCGGACAAATTTTCATGCCAGAGACCTTTCACCTTTTTCTTTTTCTTGCAGTATGAAAAGCTTCAATACAAGACAAAGAATCTCTCTTACTACACCTACACCACGGAAGTTCTGAAGTTGGTCGTGTTCCTAGACTGTTGATCTGTTGACGTTTCCTAATGGTTATATATTTACGATTTTTTGTCATTTTGCTTCAAAGAAAGAGGAAGTGATGTCATAGACAGGGCCTTTTATGGGCATTATATCTTTTTTCTGATTGGTTGTTTATGTTACTATGCTGCTGGAGTTTTGAGTAAAGAAAGATATGCAAATATTCGCCTCCTGTCATTACTAAAATTAAGATTATTAGTACACTAAAGCTAGTATAATCTTCAATTGTAATGTGGAAAGTGTCTAGATAGTATGTTGCAAATAGTTGCATGAAAATCGATACTTTGTATAAACCACTGAATAGATAGATCTATTATAACTCCTATGATGGAGAAGATAGTTATTTGAACCCTCCAGGGGGATATGGAAGAGTATTAGGAGAAAAGGGTATTTGTGTCAATAAGATGATAACACTCCCCAGATATGCTAAATCGATTACATGATTAGCACTGGAGGATAGAAATTAGCCGCAATTATAATACCCTATACAGAAAAATAAGAGAATACTGTATACTGCTATAGTAGGATAAATTGTAGGTGACCCAGGGTATAGGTGATGGTCGGTAGGTATATAAGTTAGCCTAAAAGCCGTAATTCGTCATGAGACCGAGATGGTATCAGAGCGTCTCGGAATGTTATAGGCAGTTAGCATGACCAAAAGATCTCACCCTGCAGTTCAGTTAGTGCAGTATACTTATGTATATATATAAAAGTTAATAGGTACCGTAGAGTTTTACATATATCTCGTTGCCTACAGTACTATAGGTGATTTGGGGTAAGGGATTCCTAAGTAAAAATCTCCAGGTTATCAAAATAAGTAATAATAGTACATAAACCAGTCCACACTGATGACCTCTCAAGAGGAGGAAAATAAAATGAGAGAAACCAGTTGTCCTAATATGAAATCATCCGCAGTAACTATTCTTGCATTATAAGGGACAGGCCAAAGGCTGTAATAAGGAAGGTCAAAATTAAACCCATTACCAGAGAACCAGAAATAGGAAAATATGATATGATAGAAGTAGCCAGGAACTATGAAATTAAAAGGATGTAACTCAATGTGCAGGGTGAAGCAGCATTGTATATTTAATGGGAGTAAATGGCAGTGCAAATTGATGGAACATATACAATACAGTGTAAAATAATAGCACTTATTGGGGATTCTTGTGAAGTATAGCAGCTAACAAAAACTCTGTGGGCACACCAAAATACTCACTAAACAATAAAGGATCCAAAAATCTGTTACTCAATGTTTAGATACGCCCCACCTTAAACATAAAGTGTCAAGTTCGGTGTTAGATTAACTAAACACTTACCCCTCAATTGTAATAGGGTTTGATAGATGCGACAAAAAACCCAATAAACAAAAACAAAACAATAAAATCAACAATAGTGTGTTCGTGTATAACAATAAGATAAAGCACACAGTGAGGTGAGTGGAATCAAACTCACATTTACTAGAGCCATTTTAGGGTTTAGGTTAGACTCTAATGCCACTGGGCCTTTAAGGTGGCAAACAACCTTCTTGAATGGATTTCCAGTATATGGATTTCTCCCAATGGCACATATAAGAGTGAAACACAGGAAAAAAACAAAATATCTAGGTGAAGTATTTTGGATATTTATAAAGGTAGGGAATAAACCCTTTTTTAAATCTTTGCTCACCTTTTCCAGGACTCTATATAACTGACTCCAAGTTTGCAGACTTTGTGTCAAATCAATGAAAGGTCTGATGCCACAAGTCTTGCATGAACACCTGCATGGTAAATAGTTCATGGTCAGAAGCATATTGCAAGCATTGATCCGGATCCTGACAGATGTATTGTCGCCAAATTGGCAGGAGGAAATGTACACTAACATACCCACATCCTACACACAATCAAAGGCAGACTCTCCTAGGTATGGGTCAATATATCCACAGCTTTACTAAACAATATTATAATAATAATAATAATAATAATAATAACTTCAAAATATATAAACTGAAACATGTAAAGT
>OW240913.1:170421241-170593626 GCA_933207985.1 Pelobates cultripes
CAATCTAGTGCAATATCGTAAAGTGCAATAGTGGCTTTGAATATAGTTTGTAGTGGGTACTTACAAACCAAGAGCCAAACGAAACTGGCTCAATTTGGATGCCTGTGGGATAGTTGTTAGGGTTCCCACTCCCTCTCTTTGTAGCAGCTTGTTCTGTATCCCTTATATTAAATAAGAAGAAGGGACCATGTCCACAGATCCAAATTCTTCTTTAATGAAAAAGGAAAATACATAAAAAGCACAATCCCACTTAGGGTAAAAGGTGCAGAAAGATGTATAAAAAATAAATAAAAACAATTTAAAAGTCTCTTTATATAAGATAGTCCACTAAGGGACAAAAAGTCCACTCTGGGAAAGTTCAGCAAAACGCGTTTCGCCCAATATATGGGCTTCCTCAGTTGCTCCTAATGTTGCTGTATTACCTCTCATTCTTTTATACCCCTTTTAATGGGTAAATGCTGGACATCTGGTCGATCTTCCTTACTTCCGGGTTTCGTCGTCACTTCCGGTTCCGGTTTTCGTTCCGTCAGTGGAACGCATATGCGTTCCACCTAGTAGTGACGTACTTCCGGTTTTGCCGAAAATGGAACGCACATGCGTTCCACTCGCTCAATACAATGTTATTTGCCTTTACAAAGTTCTTTAAAGTAGTTGCATTTGTCAGTCTTAATCAAAAGGCTCTTCCAAGGGGTAAAGTTATATTTTGGATGTCTTCTTAATACATCAATTATCAGGGTCAGGTATGGATTAAAGGAGGAATTAAAATAGCAAAAATAAATGTATCATAAACAGTATGTAATGAGTACATGTATGTTAAATATACTGTAAGAAAAAAGAGAAATATAATTTTTATAAAATACAGAAGCATATATACAAATCCATATAAAAAGTGCATATGCAAGATAAAAAATATGACAGTGTGTTAGGAACCAGTGAAAATTCCCTAATACAATGTGCAAAAAATAATTGATCTGTTGACACAAATATCAATAAAAGTGAATAAAAGTGAACAAGAGAGTCTTTATAAGGAGGGAGTTATTACTTAAGAAAATGGCAAATCTCGAAGTCTGAGTTCAAGCCATTAGGTATTAGAGTGTTAAAATTAAAAATGAACCTCATCTCTTCCTTTCCTAATTTATTTCCGTAATCGCCTCCTCTCCAATTTTTTGTTACCAATTTTACTGCACAAAATTGCAGGACTGTATAATCAAACCTGCAGATAAAGGAGGGGGAATAGTTATCTTCGAAAAAGATCAGTATATTAAATAAGGAGAGAAAATCCTCTTGGACTCAAAGACCTACCAACGGCTACCATCTAACCCCAAAAAGGAAATTTGAGGAATATATCCAAAAAGGGAAGGACCAGGAGATCATAAATGAAAAAGAAGCTAAGTATCTGTCAGTAAATCATCCCCAAACTCCAGTTTTCTACCACCTACCCAAAGTACATAAAGACCAACAAAATCCGCCAGGTAGGCCCATAATATCAGGCATCGATTCTATATCCACTCGGATATCAGAATATATAGATATTCTTTTGCAACCTCTTGTTGTACAAAATCCATACTACCTAAAAGACACAATACATATGCTACAAATATTAGAAGAAACGAAATGGCAAGAAGGATACATACTAGTTACATGTGACGTCAGTTCATTATATAGTATTATCCCCCATAATAAAGGATTAGAAGCAACGAAACATTTTTTAGAGAAATCATCTTTTAAGAAAGAACAAACCGATTTTATTCTAGAAGGAATTTTTCTGATTTTAACCAACAACTTTTTTTGGTTTCAAGACCAGTTCTTTTTACAGATCTGCGGAACAGCTATGGGGACCAAGTTTGCCCCCAGCTATGCAAACCTGTTTATGGCATATTGGGAAGAGATTTTTATCTCAAATGGACATGGCTGGGTGGCAAACTTGGTATCCTACCGAAGGTATATAGACAACATATTTTTTATTTGGACAGGAGACAATCAAAGTCTGACCGATTTTTTACAGTTTTTAAACAATAATGATTGGGGCATTAAACTTACGAGCAACATAAGCCAGGTGGAAATTAATTTTCTAGATTTAAATATATACATCAAAGATCAGAAAATTCACACCAAAAATTATTTTAAACCAGTAGACACCAACAGCTACATTGACAGAACCAGCTGCCACCATATCCCCTGGCTCACAAACGCACCAAAAGGCCAGTTTAAAAGACTAAGAAGAAATTGTACAGACACACAAGTATATACGGACCAAGTGAAATATCTAATGGATCAATTTCTAGAAAAAGGCTATGAAGCAACTAGTCTAAAAAAGGATCTAGAAGACGTCAAATCTATAGAAAGGAAAGAACTTTTAAAATATAAATCTAGAAATACCCTTAAAAACAGTACGGACATCCCTTTTATTTGTCAATATAATAGAAACATTAAACACATTCAAAAAACAATAAACAAACATTGGCACATTTTAAGGGATGACCCTATTTTAAAGAACGTCTTACCATCAAAACCAAAGATTATATATAGAGGAAATAGAAATTTAAAAAACATTTTGGTAAGGAGTAGTCTAGACCCTATCAAACCAGACCATTTTTGAAACAATCTTGTAGGATTTTATGGCTGTGGGGAATGCTTACCATGTAGAACCACTAAAAATAAAAAGATCTTTTGGACCTAAGTACTTTTTTGGGACAACAATACAAAATAAGAGACCACCTCACATGTCATTCCAAAGGAATAATCTATGCCCTGAAATGCCCATGTAATCTCATTTATATAGGGAGAACAATACGTCCACTACACATAAGAATTGCAGAACATATACGCAACATCAAAAAAGGTTTAGAGACGCATTCTGTCTCTCAGCACTTTAAAACTATACACAATCAAGATCCTACAGTCCTGCAATTTTGTGCAATAAAATTGGTTACAAAAAATTGGAGAGGAGGCGATTACGGAAATAAATTAGGAAAGGAAGAGATGAGGTTCATTTTTAATTTTAACACTCTAATACCTAATGGCTTGAACTCAGACTTCGAGATTTGCCATTTTCTTAAGTAATAACTCCCTCCTTATAAAGACTCTCTTGTTCACTTTTATTCACTTTTATTGATATTTGTGTCAACAGATCAATTATTTTTTGCACATTGTATTAGGGAATTTTCACTGGTTCCTAACACACTGTCATATTTTTTATCTTGCATATGCACTTTTTATATGGATTTGTATATATGCTTCTGTATTTTATAAAAATTATATTTCTCTTTTTTCTTACAGTATATTTAACATACATGTACTCATTACATACTGTTTATGATACATTTATTTTTGCTATTTTAATTCCTCCTTTAACCCCTTAAGGACGGAGCCAAATGTACACGTTGTGAACAAAACAAAATGTAAACTAAACCTGGCATTTGCGCTACATGTCTGTCCAACCGTAATACACCTCTTTCATAGTAAATGCACCCACCCTTATTATATATCATTTTATTCAGGGGAAACAGGGCTTTCATTTAATATCAAATATTTAGCTATGAAACATAATTTAATATGAAAAAAATGGGAGAAAATACGATTTTATTGGATTTTTTTAGTTCTACATGACAATTAAACGGTCAGTGTCATAATACTGTTTGCTTTTACTGCAATAAACTACACATATTTGTATTCAGCAAAGTCTCACGTGTAAAACAGTACCCCCTATGTACAGGTTTTATGGCGTTTTGGGAAGTTACAGGGTCAAATATAGCACGTTACATTTGAAATTGAAATTCGCCAGATTGGTTACGTTGCATTTGAGACTGTATAGTAGCCCGGAAATGAAATTTACACCCATAATGGCATACCATTTGCAATAGTAGACAACCCAAGGTATTGCAAATGGGGTATGTCCAGTCTTTTTTAGTAGCCATTTGGTCACAAACACTGGCCAAAGTTAGCGTTAGTATTTGTTTGTGTGTGAAAATGCAAAAAATGCCAATTTTGGCCAGTGTTTGTGACTAAGTGGCTACTAAAAAAGACTGGACATACCCTGTTTGCAATACCTTGGGTTGTCTACTATTGCAAATGGTATGCCATCATAGGGGTAATTTTCATTCTTGGGCTACCATAGGGTCTCAAAAGCACCGTAACCAATCTGGCAAATTTTAAAGTGAAAAAAATGAAACGCAAGTCTTATATTTGACGCTGTAACTTTTGAAAACACCATAAAACCTGTACATGAGGGGTACTGTTGTACTCGGGAGACTTCGCTGAACACAAATATTTGTGTTTCAAAACAGTAAAAAGTATCACAGCAATAATATTGTCCGTGTAAAATGCAAAAAACGCCACTTTTACTGGCGATATCATCGTTGTAATACATTTTACTGTTTTGAAACACTAATATTTGTGTTCAGCGAAGTCTCCTGAGTAGAACAGTACCCCCCATGTACAGGTTTTATGGTGTCTCGGAAAGTTATAGGGTTAAATATAGCGCTAGCAAATTAAATTCCCTTTACTTTCGGCATGGGTTGTCATGCAGGTCCTGCTAATTGTAATTAATTAAGATACCTAATTATGTAAAAATATTACATAAATATATATGTAGAATCAATATATGTATATATATACGTATGTGTATATATATGTATATATCTATATAATTTTTTAAAATATTTTTATTTATATATAGGTATATATATAGTGATATATACGTATATATTTATGTGTATAAATATATATATTATTTCGCTCTATGTGTATTTTGATATATATATATATATATTAATTTCACAATACAGTTAGAACGAAATAACACACATCTATATATTTTTTAATTATTTATTTTTAATTATTTTTGTAATTTTATTTTTTAACGTATTTACATTTTAATTTTTTATATAATATATATAAATATATATATAACAATAATTATATATATATTTAATCAGTATCAGTGTACGTGTAATTTGATATTAATATATATATATAATTATATATATATTAATAGTAAAATACACCTAGACGGTGTACATGTGTGTATGTATTTGTGTATATATATACTTTGATCATATATATATAATATATATATATGATCTAAGTATATATTATTTATTTTTTTACACTATTTATTTATTTCATTTTTATTTTCAGCCAGCAGGGGACCACCTGTCATTACAGGCAGCCCCCCTGCCGGCAATACAGAAGCCAGCTATCCCCGGCCATGTGATTGTGGGGTCCTCGCTAGGACCCCACTCTCACACGGCCGGGGGGCTTCCTGGAGGACGGACGTGCCGCGGGGGGCTCCCTGGGAGTCCCCCCCACCGCGATCGCCGGCGTGGGACCGCCGGCTACCGGGTAAGTACAGAAAGTACCCGGAGGGCGTACTATTACGCCCGGCGGCGTTTAGAGCCGCCTATTAGAGGACGTAATAGTACGCCCTCCGGTCTTAAGGGGTTAATCCATACCTGACCCTGATAATTGATGTATTAAGAAGACATCCAAAATATAACTTTACCCCTTGGAAGAGCCTTTTGATTAAGACTGACAAATGCAACTACTTTAAAGAACTTTGTAAAGGCAAATAACATTGTATTGAGCGAGTGGAACGCATGTGCGTTCCATTTTCGGCAAAACCGGAAGTACGTCACTACTAGGTGGAACGCATATGCGTTCCACTGACGGAACGAAAACCGGAACCGGAAGTGACGACGAAACCCGGAAGTAAGGAAGATCGACCAGATGTCCAGCATTTACCCATTAAAAGGGGTATAAAAGGATGAGAGGTAATAGAGCAACATTAGGAGCAACTGAGGAAGCCCATATATTGGGCGAAACGCGTTTTGCTGAACTTTCCCAGAGTGGACTTTTTGTCCCTTAGTGGACTATCTTATATAAAGAGACTTTTAAATTGTTTTTATTTATTTTTTATACATCTTTCTGCACCTTTTACCCTAAGTGGGATTGTGCTTTTTATGTATTTTCCTTTTTCATTAAAGAAGAATTTGGATCTGTGGACATGGTCCCTTCTTTTTATTTAATATAAGGGATACAGAACAAGCTGCTACAAAGAGAGGGAGTGGGAACCCTAAGAACTATCCCACAGGCGTCCAAATTGAGCCAGTTTCCTTTGGCTCTTGGTTTGTAAGTACCCACTACAAACTATATTCAAAGCCACTATTGCACTTTACGATATTGCACTAGATTGTGTCGTTTCTGTCTTTACAGTTTTTAACATATTTTATATGCCATTGTACAACGAACCAAGATTCTCCACCTATTTTGTATGTATGTATTGTACGTATTGACTGGTTGTTCTGCAAAACCCTGTGGGCAGTACTATGCATGTAAAATGTGCATAAAAGCAGAGTGTTTGATTAAAAAGCTTGAGTTCTACTTCACCCTCAATTTGCAGTGCCGTCTCTTATTGGGGGAATCTGCTACAAGGCATTGCTATGCTAGTCATACTCTCTTGCTATATCACTACTAAGCTCTTGTAAGAGCTTGTTCCTGTCTTGCTCGCTGAAGGAGTCTACAGTGGTTATGGTGTCAGCCAGAGTGCTTGGAGCCCTCAGGAGGCGCTAGGAGCATCCATCAACGGAGGTACCCAGTCGGGGTGCCAGGTGATCCATTACACACCACTCTACCGGATATCACAAAACATCCCCCAACTGCACACCCCACCGCAATTGGCACTAACCAACTCCCCAATCCGAAACGCGTCAAAGAAAGTTAGTATGAATGTTAAACCGAAGAAACGCAACTCATATTCAGTGAAACAAATCCCGTGAGGGGATCTGGAACAAAAAGAAGAACTCCTGGGCAGCTTATCATATTCTCTCCCTGCACCTCCGTCACTGCCCTGGGATCACTGGGCCCACTAGCATCCTGCACCTAAACCCAGTCCCTATGACTTGCCCGCCGCCACCGCTCCTGGTGCCGCGACTCCTACTACGAACACGGGAAGGCCGGACATGCGGTGCCCTTCTGGAACCCCCCGAGTTACCTCAGAGGAATCACTGGACAACGACAGCCAGCGGGAACGGGACCCCCAGGCGAAACACTGCAAGCCGAACCAGACTCTCTGCGCTGTTTCCTCTGATGCGGACCCTCTATTCGGCATCCTGCGTCTTTATGGGAATGCCTACCCTTCAACCTGGTATGCCTGTCCCTGGAACGACGCTGCTTGCACCCCTCTGGCGACCCACTGGACCCCGTGACCTCTGCTTGCTTGGACCGCCTTTCTTCAGCTACTCCACCAAAGGTGCAGTCAGGATGACCCACCTGCCTCATGGAATCCCTGTCTCCAAACTGCCCTGCACTCTGCCTCTGCCCAGAGGGGGCCTGGGAACTCACACTGTGATGGCTTTCTGTCCGTGACATGGACGCACCATCCTGGACATCCAAAGCCCACCAGGGTGCACCCCTATTCCCAGAGGGGTTGGCCGCACTGTAAAACCCATCCTGCACACCAGCTTGGTCTCCAGTGCACCAAATAGCACCCCCTTGCCTGAGGGTTCTACTGCCTGCATACCCCCCGGCCCCTAGCTACAGCCCGTGACTCTGCCCTGGGTGACTCGTGGCCAACAGCATCCCCCTGTATGGAGTGGCCTGCTGCCCCAGGGGAAGAAGGAACACTTGGCTGACAGCCTTCCAGATATCCAAGAATCCGGTTCCGCCCACGCCTGGACCCAGGAACGGACCCGTCATCACCGCTCTTGCCACAGACACAGGCCCCAGACTCACACTGCCGACTGCAGTGGTCTGCCCTCCAAGCACAGCACCCTCTGGTCCAGGTTCCACGTTGCTTCCCGCACTCAGGCCGATGTTGGCTCCTCCCCTTCCGCCCGGCCGCCTCCAGAACCGTCGTGGCCGGACCCGCGGAACTCCCGCTGGCCACCTCAATTCCAGGGCTAGGGCTCAGTTTCACCAGGGGCCTCCTCCTCCTAGCTGCCCGTGCAGTCCCCCCAGCTTCTTGACCAGCCACCGCGAGCTCCTCACCAAGATGGTCCTGCATCCATGCCGATCCCCTGCTCACTGCTGCAGCCTGGATATCCGAAATCAAGGCCTCCACTGACTGCTTCATCTGGAAAACAAAAGTAAAACTTTCCAGACCTAATCAGAGCACACAGGTGGCTACCATCACGGACTGGTAAGTTGATTAATAGTGACAAGTGCTAAAATGGCCGACCTATTTATACTAGGCCGGCTCCTAATCATCCAACCAATCACCACCCACCTTTTCTTCCCTCCAAGCCCTCTTAAGGCCCTATTCCACTTATGCTGCTCATGTTCCATAGGGCTACAATCTAAATTGACCAGATTTGGTATTGTAGTTAAAATGTAAACATGAGTCTGGATGCATCCAAATAATGACACCTGTATGGATAGTTTCTCACACTAATGGTTACTTCAATACATTTAAAGAAACACAATAGGGTTTAAAAAGGTTTAAAAAAAATTAAAAACCTTTTAAATACTTACCTCTTTCTAGCTCCGCTGCATCTTAGCGCTGGCTCTATCTTCTCTTCCTATGACATCGACAATGGAGGGAACCTAATGCACCTGCACGGTGAGGAACATGCATGCATTAGCCCTTCCCCATTAAATCAATGCTTTCCTATGGGGTTTTGAAATGTTGGATGTTCTCATTCGAAGCGTGAGGACGCCCAGCATACTTTGCCGGAGTTAAACTACGTGAAACTGCAGGAAGCGTCTTTAGTGGCTGTCTGGTAGACAGCCACTAGAGGCAATCTTAACCCTGTAATGTAAACATAGCAGTTTCTCAGGGCTAAGCAGACAGGGACACTGCCTCTAGTGTACCTTTAAAGGAAACCTTATATAGTACAAATTATAAAAATGGTATTTGTTGGATAACCATATTCACAGACAGTGTTAAGCCCTACCAAAATGGATTCCAACCCAAGTACAAAGTGCTTTATTTATGATAGTGCAGAATACTTATGATGCCCCATTAGATACATTGTATTTTGCAACTTTTACAAGATGTGTTCATTTTTTTCAAGTCCAAATGATAATGCAAATACAATTTTACAGATAGCATATTAACACATTAGTACTAGTACAGGAACTCCAGGTTTTGTATAGAACTGTGTAATACTGTGCAAGGATTAGCTAACGCAGATTATGGTGCATTAAATACAGGGAGTTCAGAATTATTAGGCAAATGAGTATTTTGACCACATCATCCTCTTCATGCATGTTGTCTTACTCCAAGCTGTATAGGCTCGAGAGCCTACTACCAATTAAGCATATTAGGTGATGTGCATCTCTGTAATGAGAAGGGGTGTGGTCTAATGACATCAACACCCTATATCAGGTGTGCATAATTATTAGGCAACTTCCTTTCCTTTGGCAAAATGGGTCAAAAGAAGGACTTGACAGGCTCAGAAAAGTCAAAAATTGTGAGATATCTTGCAGAGGGATGCAGCACTCTTAAAATTGCAAAGCTTCTGAAGCGTGATCATCGAACAATCAAGCGTTTCATTCAAAATAGTCAACAGGGTCGCAAGAAGCGTGTGGAAAAACCAAGGCGCAAAATAACTGCCCATGAACTGAGAAAAGTCAAGCGTGCAGCTGCCACGATGCCACTTGCCACCAGTTTGGCCATATTTCAGAGCTGCAACATCACTGGAGTGCCCAAAAGCACAAGGTGTGCAATACTCAGAGACATGGCCAAGGTAAGAAAGGCTGAAAGACGACCACCACTGTACAAGACACACAAGCTGAAACGTCAAGACTGGGCCAAGAAATATCTCAAGACTGATTTTTCTAAGGTTTTATGGACTGATGAAATGAGAGTGAGTCTTGATGGGCCAGATGGATGGGCCCGTGGCTGGATTGGTAAAGGGCAGAGAGCTCCAGTCCGACTCAGACGCCAGCAAGGTGGAGGTGGAGTACTGGTTTGGGCTGGTATCATCAAAGATGAGCTTGTGGGGCCTTTTCGGGTTGAGGATGGAGTCAAGCTCAACTCCCAGTCCTACTGCCAGTTCCTGGAAGACACCTTCTTCAAGCAGTGGTACAGGAAGAAGTCTGCATCCTTCAAGAAAACATGATTTTCATGCAGGACAATGCTCCATCACACGCGTCCAAGTACTCCACAGCGTGGCTGGCAAGAAAGGGTATAAAAGAAGAAAATCTAATGACATGGCCTCCTTGTTCACCTGATCTGAACCCCATTGAGAACCTGTGGTCCATCATCAAATGTGAGATTTACAAGGAGGGAAAACAGTACACCTCTCTGAACAGTGTCTGGGAGGCTGTGGTTGCTGCTGCACGCAATGTTGATGGTGAACAGATCAAAACACTGACAGAATCCATGGATGGCAGGCTTTTGAGTGTCCTTGCAAAGAAAGGTGGCTATATTGGTCACTGATTTGTTTTTGTTTTGTTTTTGAATGTCAGAAATGTATATTTGTGAATGTTGAGATGTTATATGGGTTTCACTGGTAATAATAAATAATTGAAATGGGTATATATTTGTTTTTTGTTAAGTTGCCTAATAATTATGCACAGTAATAGTCACCTGCACACACAGATATCCCCCTAACATAGCTAAAACTAAAAACAAACTAAAAACTACTTCCAAAAATATTCAGCTTTGATATTAATGAGTTTTTTGGGTTCATTGAGAACATAGTTGTTGTTCAATAATAAAATTAATCCTCAAAAATACAACTTGCCTAATAATTCTGCACTCCCTGTAATTAATTTCTTATAAGTATAATTTTGTTTGGTTTCATAAAGAGTAGTTGGTGTGTTGTTTCTTTTCCTGTTTTTTTCTGTCTGTGTTTATGTTTCCTAACGCTATACAATATGTTTTTATAGCCCTATAAGCACATTAGTGCATATATTTAAATGAGGTGAATGTACTTGTGATAACATCGTAATGACAGGTTTTCGTTTACGTTGCTGGGATATGCAGAGGGCAAGTCGTTCCGAGATGTTTAATTCAACAAAGTGCCTCATAAAAGGTATATATATCTACAGGTTCCATTTATGTGGTATTATAGTGTGATTGAGAATTACAACGGCATCATGGCAAACAAATGATTTCTGTCCTAGGTTGTTGAAACCTGAAAATCAAGTTAGTGCTGTCGTTGGGAGAAATAAATTGCTGGCAATATCACCAGGAGTTCTGTTCAAGAAAAACATGCATCTACACTTCGATATAATAGCAAGATACTCTGCTTCTAAAATCACTTAAAGGACCACTCTAGGCACCCAGACCACTTCAGCTTAATGAAGTGGTCTGGGTGCCTGGTCCAGCTAGGGCTAACCAATTTTTTTTTTTATAAACATAGCAGTTTCAGAGAAACTGCTATGTTTATGAATGGGTTAAGCCTTCCCCCATTCCCTCTAGCGGCTGTCTCATTGACAGCCGCTAAGCGCTTGCGTGCTTCTCACTGTGATTTTCACAGTGAGAGCACGCTAGCGTCCATAGAGGCCATTGTGAATGCTTTCCTATACGACAACTGAATCTTGTAGCGCTCTTGCCTGCGATCGCGTAGCCCGGCGAGGAAGAAGGAGAGGAGGAGGAAAGCTCCCCGCCCGGCGCTGGAAAAAGGTAAGTTTTACCCCTTCCCCTTTCCAGAGCCGGGCGGGAGGGTGTCCCTGAGGGTGGGGGCACCCTCAGGGCACTATAGTGCCAGGAAAACGAGTATGACACTGCATAAATTATGGGCAATGCGTAAATTATGATGAATAAATGCACGCGGACAACCAAAACTATGTAATAGAAAGAATATTTATTAAACAAACATTAGACCATACATCACAAAAGACATAACAATACCCCTAATTAACACAAGAGAATAAACACAATTCCAGGGAGGGAAACGTAAGGGGGGGGGGGGAAATATTCACCTCCTGTCTTTAATAAAATTTAGATTATTCCCTCACTGAGGCTAGCATAGTCCCTAATTTTATGGCAAGACAGGAGACTTCATATTTGCAATTTTAACGCCCAGACATAAAAACAGAAGACCGAAATAAAAAGTACTGAAAGTCGATTCCCTAAATCAATCAGCGGCACCGAGAATATCCATAAGGGACCCACCGGCTTCTAGAGCTTCTGAAGCTGCAGTGCCCCGAACCGAATATGCCCCAAAGGAACTCGCCATGCCAGCCGATGAGAGAAGCCACCGAATGATCGTAGGTGCAGAAACAGGCCTAAACTGTCGTACATAGGAAATCAACAGCTTCCCATGAGCAGAAGGGTGAAAGGAAAAGTGTCAGGATTACTCGTTGATCCAGCACGCAGAATAATATCACACCTAGGACTAAGGATAACGTATAACCGGACCTTAGAATTTCCGGACTTAGCGAATCCAAGAGTAGTCAGAATACTTGCCGAGATCAGGGATACAGAACGAGGTCAAACGAAGCTGTAACGGCTACCTAGCTAGAGTGAGGGTATCAGCCGTTGGGGACATCCTTTTCTTCCCGGGAAGTCACTGTGTAGTGATGGAGCTGCTTATTCCCCTCTGCTGGAATCCAAAGTAGAAGTCAGGTACAGCTCTGAAAAGAGCTTAGTGATTATGCTGCAAAATTCCCCTTTCAAGAACGAGACAAGGCTATATTGGCTATATTGGAATCCAATATAGAGCGAACTTCGTATTCCTTCTGTCCACCAACCACCAGAGGCAGAGGAGGAGTGACCAGTTTTTTGTACCGATTAAAAGTGAGAGGCTTGAAACGTGTTAGCAATTCTCATGTGCGCAGGGAGGGCCAATGAATATGTCACAGGGTTAATACGTCGAAGGACACGGCAAGGCCCTATGTATCGAGGATACTGTTTCATGGAAGGAACTCTGAGTTTAATATGACGCGTGGAAGCCAGATCCTGTCCCCTACTTGATAGATAGGATTGGCACCACGCTTGTCAGCCTGCACTTAGGTACGTTTAGAGGCTGACTGGAATTCTTTATGCACCGAAGCCCAAGTGTCTTGGACAGAGGCTAATTGAGCGTCCAAAGCAGGAATATCAGTGCCCGAAAAATTAGAAGGCAATACAGTGGGGTGATAACCATTATTTACAAAAAAGGGGCTAAAATTAGAGGATTCGTGAGTCGCATTGTAGGTGGTCTCTCTGCTGGTGCCTGAGTTTGATCTGCTATTATGGCACACAGGAGTGGAGAAGACACCTCCGAAACTGTCGTAGCAACGAGACACTCGGGAGATAAAATCGGGAAAACCTCTTGTTCGGGAACCTCATCTGTCTCAAACTGTCTGGACAGCGCATCTGCCTTTGTGTTCTTAGTACCAGGTCTATACGTAATAAAATTGAAGCGGTAAAGGAAGAGTGACCATCTAGCCTGTCTGGAGGACAATCTCTTAGTGTCCCTAAGCCAAGTTCTAAGCCAAGTTCTTGTGATCAGTGAAAATCAGGAGTGGCTCTTTGGAACCTTCGAAGAGATGCCTCCATTCCTTGAGGGCAAGAATAATGGCCAATAAATCCCTATTCCCGATGTCATAGGTTTTCTCAGCAGGCGTCTTTAACACTGTTTTCACATGTTTGTGATGTGTACGCAGGTCTGGAGCATAGATGAGAATATCATCCAAAAAACAAAAAAATGAGAGGGGATCCACTCACAATCAATGGGTGGAACCCCCTCCCATTCACAAATACCTCCTAATGAATGTCACATAAACATGAACAAAATAGGAACCTTTATTAACATAAAATATAGAAAACATAATACTAAATACTAATTACTCGTCCCCTACACATTCTAAATGTGTATAAAACGTGATGTATATGAAACGTGATAAGGTGAAAATTCAGGGACCCCTTAAGAAAGTCTAAGTCAAAGATAATCAAATACCACAAGTAAAAGTCTCAGGGATCTAAAGGTGAATAGTATATGATCCTTACACTAGGGATCAAATTTCATCCAGAATAGGTGTCCTGGAACAATGGTATGGAATATAAAGGTAACTAAGTATATTCAAGTCCAAACGGGACTAATAATCCAAAAAGATAGTCAGTGAGAAAAAAATAGCTCACTAGGGCCAGCAAATATACACAAGGTTACCACCCACGTGGACCTTGTGGTACACAGGACACAAAGTTACAACAGCCAATCAACACAGTACAGTATGGTCAGACACTCCCAGCTAAGGCACACAAACCCTCCACTCTGCCTGTGATACAATTACTGAACACAATGGGCTAACTTCATTATCACAGGCAGAAAATATACATTTTTTACCCAAAACACAGAAACACCCCAAAACATCAACATATCCCCATAAATCCTACATCCCTGGAGAGCTCTG
The DNA here is from genome assembly GCA_933207985.1 of Pelobates cultripes. Lineage (NCBI taxonomy): Eukaryota > Metazoa > Chordata > Amphibia > Anura > Pelobatidae > Pelobates > Pelobates cultripes. Next base: position 170,435,528 of record OW240913.1, read on the forward strand.
ATGTGGGTGAACAACATATCCAAAAATCACCCAGATCAGAGCAGGGGTTCAAAAGTGTTATGGAAGTCATATTTGACAGACCGCAAGCATGGATTTCATGCCCAAAACAGTTCCACAGATTTAGGTTGTGCGGCCGGTCTATCTTCTCCTCTATCCTGGAGATAATTGGCTTAAGTGGCTGTGGTAAGCCAATTATCTCTAAGTCCAAAAACTGTTACAAAAAAACTACATAAAAATACATAACTCATATAATACAATGTTTATCTTATGTGTCCAACATATCCCCAGATAGTAAAGAAGTAATGAGTGGAGCAAGAGAAAACACCAATGCAGAGACAATAAAAGAAGTAAAATACAACCTTTCAAAAATGTTTGATGATTCTTCCAAATGAAGTGGTTATATATAAAGAGGAAAGAAAGAAATATGCAGTGATAGTGCAGATGGTTAACAATAGTGGAAGATGCACTTCACATGTGTTAAATCAGACCTTATAGCACTTATATTGAATCTCATAATAATGTGCTTTGGTGAAAAATGACATAGATTTATTATCTGCTACATGCAGGAAAAAATAACATAAATACAAAGGAAATATAAAAGCAGTTATAAATAAGGAGAGTGATTAGCCCCTTACTGGAAATGTTGGTGAGTTAAACAGCTTATGCTGTAACTCACTGCTTGAGCTTATAACAGTAGGATGGCAGGTAGGTTGTAGACTGCTGCAGATGTGCTGATTGAGTCTCTGAAAGTCCGCTCCAAGTAACAGGCTCCTCCCCCTTTCGTGACGTCCTCAGATATCCCCAGATAGCTTGGATCTGAGCGCTCAATATGTCCGAAAAGCGCTCAGATTCCACGAATACAGTTGGATCGCCATTGGGTTAAAAAATAGCAAGGGCTGATGAGAGATCGAGGAGGGACAAAGCAGCCAGTTTCAACTGGTCTGGCAGTGTACCTGGGACAACGCCCTGTTGAAGAACAATAGGACAGGAAAAAGGGGGAGGGGGAGAGGAAGAGGCACATTTTCCCATGGAATTAAAGGGGCAGTAAAAGTGTTTTAAAAATCCAATAAGCCCAAATAGACTTTTTAAATGGCAATACACCCCAGGGGCCATAGTCACAGGGCAAGAGGCTGGCAAGCAGGCCTCTCCAAAAGTCAGTGGTGAAGTGTAGTTTGTCACAATAGTTTTGTGGGTAATCAGAGGTTGAGAAAGGTCTCCCGTCAATCGTCTCAATGGCTAGAGGTGATGATCTCTCCTTGATAGGTATGAAATGTTTTTTAACAAAATGCAGGTCAATAAAGTTTCCCGCCGCACCTGAGTCCATCAGGGCTTTGCATGAAAAGCTTTTCTTGTTGCAAAGGGTGGTGATGTAAAGGAGGAATCTGCTTTGGTTATTACCAGAGGACTTATCCATCACACCTAAGTGTCAGGGTCCCGCGGGCGGCTGCGAGGGGAGGCTGCAGTCCGCTCGCGGCACTCACCCTCCAGTCGTCTGCGGTTCCCTTCCAGACATGCGCTCGGCGGGCGGCATCCTCTCTCCCACGGGTGCCGTCCGCCTCTTCCTCTGTGTCCCCCAGCGGCAGCATGCATGACGCTGCACGCTGGGAGACCGCCCAATTTAACAAACGCCGGGGTCAGTCACCTGACCCGGCATTAAAGGCACAGTGCCTCAATCACAGTGGGAGGTTTAGATATCTTCCACGTGTGATTGTTAATTCTGATTGGAAATTATCCAATCAGAATTAACCTTTGGATTTATATACTTACCTTTCCTGTTCCTCTTCGCCCTGTTGTGGTCTTTACTTGCTAGTATTGCTACTTACCTTGTGCTTCTGGTTACGTACTCTCTGGCTTGTTTATCCGACTTTGTGACTTTCTCCTACCCTTTGACCTCGGCTTGTCTATCGTTATTCTGTCTTCTGGTTCCCCTTTACTCGGCTTGTTTCCTGACTATTCTTTGTGTGCTTAGCCCGGCCACTCTAAGGTCCGGTACGGCACTTTGTGTGTGTGTGTGTTGGCGTGTTTGGTTCCCCGAATCGTGACACTAAGACCCTTAAGGTTCTTAGGTGCGGAAATTTTCTGGACGTATGGGGCAAGAGTCTCTCATATATCCTTTTTTGGCCACAGTATAAACAAAGACCCTCCTTTCGCCTCTGACAGTCTAGTAACCCCTAACTGCATAGGTTCGGGTTCAGTAATAGGTAACTGCATAGGATCGGGTTCAGACTGTACAGAAAGGCCAGGGACAACAGGTTTGGAGGTGCCAGTGACATAGCCATATGTCTGGTTCTATTTCTGGTAATTTCCCTGGTTCTAATTCTGTTATCGATCTGCATCACATATGTAATGAATTCATTTACTCTGTTAGGTAGATCTTTGGAAGCAATTTCGTCAGTTTCACCTTGGATAATCCTTCTTTAAATGCAGTCCATTCTACCTAAGAAGCCAAGGTGCGAAATTCTATGGCATAATCCGAGGTAGACCGGTTCCCTTGTTTGATACGCATTAGGGCAGTGGAAGCATCATCCTCCCTGCCTAATGGTTCAAACATTAATTTGAATTCTACAAGAAATTCCTTGTAATTATAAGCAATACTCCTATTACTCTCCCATAATGGATTGGCCCAAGTTAAGACTTTACCTTTAAATTGGTTCATCAAGTAACCAATCTTAGCTCTATCTGAAGGAAAAGATCCCGGTGAGGCCTCAAAGTGATACTCAATCTGATTGAGAAATCCCCGGCATTCTTGGATATTACCATCAAAATGCATAGGAGGAGATAGGGAAATAGTAGGTGCCTTATAAGTGGAGGCACATTAGGCAGAGGTGACATAGTTGGAGAAACATCAGGCTGTAAATGAGCTGTCCGAGTAAGAAGCGTATTGAAGGCCTGAGCAAATTGATCCATACAGTGATCATTCTCCTCTAGCTTTCTCTCGCAAGCTGCTGACATAATTCTGCAGGATCTATGGCCCTGTCTTAATGTCAGGATTACTAGTTGATCCAGCACACAGAATCACACCTAGGACTAAGGATGACGTATAACGGACCTTAGAATGGCCGGACTTAACAATATCCAAGAATAGTCAGAATACTTGCCGAGGTCAGGGATACAAAACGAGACACAAGGATGAGGGAAAGCCAAAAGTCAAGGATACCAGAAATCAGGGAAGCCAAACAAAACTAAAGTCAAATACCAGAAACACTATGAGCAGGAACACTCTCTAGGATAACCAGCTAAGGGAAACCACGACAGGGCAATGAGTAGAAGTAAAAAGAGTTTAAATAACCCTCTTGCAGATCTGATTGGCCCTAACCAGCCTTTGACACCAAAACATGCATGACGTAACACGCCGGCAAAACTGTGGGCGGACGTGGGACTATAATATGGCGTGGATCCGCAGTGGATCCGCAGCAGTCAGGCATACTGGCGCAGGACTGCTGAGCGGTACCTCCTTTACCGCTAGGTAAGGCAATTTTCATTGCAAACATCAAAAGGTGAGGATGAATACGTGACAATGAGGTCCTGGATATATACGTCCGTAGGCAACGTGCCACACACAGACGTGGCCTATCTGGAAAGTAGGGATACGATAAAGAAGATGAATTTTGTCCTGCGTGAAATAGAAACAGACAAACCGTCCGGTGAGAAGGAGAAAGATTTTACTTCAAAAGCACGAACATCAGAAACGCGAGAAAAAACACAAGACACAACAGGAGAGCCAGCTTAGCGGAATGCTGATGCAAAGACAAATCTCTGTTATCAGACCACTCCTCAAGGTATCACAAAATAAGCCATGCATCCCAAAATGAGGAATAGCGACAGGTCTCGAAAGGCGTTCACTTCGAAACAGTCTGCAGACCGAGGGGTCCTTACCAATGCCAGAACCTTGAGAATGCACATGAGCCGTCAAGCTAGCTAACCAAAAGACATTAATGGTCTTATACGACTTACCCTGAGAAAATAATTCAGCCAAGAAGTTTAGGACTGCCATGATAGGGGCCAGGTTACCTTGTGTATCAGTCAGGGGCATGCCACAGGCTGGCATCTCATTGCAGGGTACTGGGGACACTCCTACTAACTTTCAACTTGTCCCTAGCGATTTTATGATGCGGCTAATGAACGCTGACATCATGACACTAAGAACGCCACTGCCAGCCAAGGTGTTAGAACGAAAACATTTTGGGGGTGTGGTTACCTACCTAAGTGAACACAATATAGAGAAACCAGGGAGAGACTCATTGCTCTGTTGTGGTTCTTGTTTGACCCAAGAGCGCAAATTCCCTACTGGTATTCTTGTATTCTGCCTTAGGCTTTGTTTGACAATTCCTCCTTCTATGCTCCTTTGACCCCGGCTATTGCATTATTGTTGATCCTGATTTCTGGTAACCCTGACCTTGGCACGCTATTTTGACTATTCTTTGTGTGTGTGGTGTTAGTCCGGCCATCCAAAGGTCTGGTATACATTACTAGTATTTGCATTCTGCGTGTAGGATCCCAGAATGTTCCTGACATTACAACAGGGCCTTGTGGATCTGGCAGCTGTAAATACTCAGGTAGGCCCATACGACAACCGTTTCCAAGAAATGGATCACTGTATGGACCAGATAGCTTTACGGACCTTAATTAACAGGTCTAATCCTGTAACAGATAAAAGCAGTGCTCCCTCCATGACTCCTCAATATGGGGGACTGGAGGTAGCTACTGTAGGGCCTCGTCCCATGTCAAACCACCCCTATGGTATGGTGGAGCACCGGAAGCTTGCCGTTTTTTTTAAAACCAAATAAGCATTCACTTTGAGCTCCAGCCACAATCATAACCTACCGATAGAGCCAAGGTAGGATTTATTATCACGCTTTTGGTAGATTGAGCTTTGACATGGGCTAATCCTTTATGGGAGAAAAACAGTCCTCTGGTGTATAATTACGTTGATTTCATCAAAGCATTTAGATGTACTTTTGACCCTCCAGGTAGGAAGGCCAATGCAGTCAGGTCTCTGCTCAGACTTAAGCAAGGAACCAGAATCTTGGTAGATTATGCTCTAGAATTTGGGTCTCTAGCATCGAAAATAGCCTTGAACATTCCGGCATTTGTTGATGTGTTTCTTAACGGTCTCTCCGATGTTATATTAGACGAAATAGCTACTAGAGATATTCATTAGAACCTTGAGGAAGTGATAACATATATATGTTATTGCCTTCTTTTGGATCAACAGCAAAAAACAAATGTGAGGAAGGCTGAACTTGATGGATGCAAGTCTCTTTTCAGCTATGTAACTATGTAACTATATTACTCATAGACGAACGCTTGAGATACAGACAGAATACTAGAGATAGACCTAGAAGAAATTCTATTCATATGGTACCTGTATTTAATAATCCTAACTCTATGACACTAGCTTTACCAGAATCTATGCAAGTAGGGGTGACTAGAATAAGTGAAGCAGAATGACAATACAGAAGAAGGGAAGGCCTGTGTCTTTATTGTGGACAGGGGTTGTGGCAAACCTAGCCACTTCTGGACACTTAGGGTGAATATTTTGTTAACTGTTGCTATGCTCATTTTATATGCTGTGTGTAGCATTCGTCTGAATATTATATCAGTTATGGTTTTTTTTAATGTAAAACTGTATATTTTGCTGTACGGAGAGATAATGTGATTAACAGTACATTCTTGCACAATTATCTCTCCTGTACAGCAAGGCATGCTGGGAAACAGCCTTGCAGGCTAAGTTCCTCACACAGTCCTCTGTAGTAAAATCCCTGCAATGTCATTCAGGAAACCCCTTGCATGGGGACTTGCATAAATACTGTGACCGTAGAATAAAATGACAGTTGACAGTTGAATCCCAGACTATGTGTCATCTAGTCCTTGGGGAAGAGGGATTATTATTACGCTGCCTGTGTTTTACCTGCTTTATCCTGACTACCAGCGGAGATACCATGGATTATACAGGGGTCTTTGCCTTAATTGCCCTAATAGGTCGGAAAACTCTCACACCTAAGTCCATGAGGGGGACAGGTCATGGGTGATTATTTTGTGTCCTCTACTATTGCTCATAAGGAGCACCGACTTCAAGCTCACATTGTCTTAACTTGGGACAATAAGAGGGTTAATACCTTGGTATTAATAGATTCTGGCGCAGCTGAGAACTTTATTGAGCAGGATTTTGCTAAAGCTATCTCTCTACCTTCTAAATTAAGAAATACGCCATAAGCCATTGAAGCCATAGATGGTTGACCCCTCCAGGTACCCATGATCATGCAAGAATCCATTCCAGCTATCCTAATAGTGGGTGTGTTGCATACGGAGGTCTGTGTATTCCAACACATTACTTCTCCTACCTTCCCAGTAGTATTAGGATATCCCTGGCTAAGGAAACACAACCCATCTATCAACTGGGAATTGGGAGAAATTGTCTCTTGGAGTAAGAATTGTCTGGAGAATTGTATCACCAAAGTACTTCCCATTCGTCTTGTTAATATACCTAATATACCTAATATATCCTCTTTGACCGTCAAAATACCTAAACAGTATTTAACGGTGAAAGAAGTTTTTGACAAAGGCAAAGCTGAAATTTATAGCATGACAGGAGGCTTCATATTTGCTTAAGTCTCTCTTTACTTGAACTCCACAGCAGCATATTAACATGGTTGTTTAGAGGGTATTTTTGCATCTACCTACTTAGTGCTGTAGGGATTAATTTATTTAGTTATACTGTATTTTCTGCATCTACCTTCTTAGTGCTCTAGTGATTGATTTATTTAGCTATACTGTATTTTCTGCATCTACCTTCTTAGTGCTCTAGTGATTGATTGATTGATTTAGCTATACTGTATTTTCTGCATCTACCTTTTTAGTGCTCTAGTGATTGATTTATTTAGATATACTGTATTTTCTACACCTACTTGCTTAGGGCTGTAGTGATTGCTTGATTGATTTACTCTGTTTTTCTGCATCTACCTTCTTTTGGCTGCAGGGATTTATTTGTTTAGAGTGTGTTTACCTTCCTACTGCCGTTATGCTTTATTTATTTAGATTGTATTTTTCTGTCCCTACTTTTTTGCTGTAGGGATGTATTTTCTGCATTTTCCTGTTTTGGCCCCCCCTGTCTAGGGATCTTTTTTTCTCGGGCTTTGGGGGGGTTTCCTTTTTTCCCTCCCTCCCTCTACCTTTTCCGGGTGGCTTTGCCCATTCACTTTTCGTCTGTTTTGCGGCCGCCGGAAAGCGGTCTTCCGACCACTTTCCGTTGCTGACCACCGGGACCCCAGAGTAAGACTCCGGCGGTCCCACGTGTTGGATCCTGTCCGCCTGCTCCGTCCGCCGAGCGAGATCCTCTGCTTCCATCCCCCACCCGACCCACGCTTCAGCTTGCGGTATAACTGCTCCCGGGGCGTGAGTGGGGGGGGGGGTTACCTTCCCATGCAGTGCGGCGGCCCCGAGCATCCACTTGCCCGTGACGGGTGGTCAGGTGGGGGCGGGGCTGGCCAGTTACCAGACTTACCGCATTAGTTCCGTCGATGGCAGGCACATGTGCTGTAGCTTTGACTGGGACTCAGCAATGTCTTGGGCACATTGCACCCTCAGGCTGTCCTGGGGACCATAGTGAATGATATAGATCACAAGCATGCTATTTAGAGCTGTGCACAATCCCTCAAGTGTTACAGGCACAACTGGCAGTGTTACCACTTATACTCATGCCCCCCCCCCCCCTTTTGTTTGTTCAGATGATTGCTTGCAGCGCTCTATTTTATCATATTGACCAATGGAGCACCTCTTGTGAGGTAACTCAGTTGGTGAGTTCCCTGACTACAGGTGTACTCAATATGCAAGTTCACTATTTACAGAGTGTCAGGCACTATTTAACTGAAGTGCATTATCAACAGTTACACAATGGAATGCTATGTACAGTCACACAGAAGAATTCTATGTACAGTTACACAGGAGAACACTATGTACAGTTACACAATAGAATGATATGTACAGTTACACAGGAGAACACTATGTACAGTTACACAGTAGAATGCTATGTACAGTTACACAGTAATTTACTATGTACAGTTACACAGAAGAATGCTATATACAGTTACACAGAAGAATGATATGTACAGTTACACAGAAGAGTGTTATGTACAATTACACAGAAGAATGTTATGTACAGTTACACAGAAGAGCGTTAGGTACGGTTCCACAGAAGAACATATTGTATGTTTACACAGAAGGATGTTATGTACGGCTGCCCAGAAGAGTGTTATCTACAGTTACACAGAAGAAGGTTATGTACAGTTACACAGAAGAGTGTTAATTTCAGTTACACAGAAGTGTGTTATGTGCTATTAATCTGAAGAAGTTCCCCAGGGTTCCATTCTCGGCCCCCTACTATTTACATTATTTATAAATGATCTGCCTTATGTCTGCCAATCCTCAAATGTACACATGTACGCAGATGACACGGTAATCTATGCGAGCAAACCCAATCTACCGCAACTTGAGGCTTTGCTCCAAGACCAGTTTACAGAGGTAGAAAAGTGGATCGCAAAAAACAAACTCTTCCTGAACACTGACAAAACTGTCACAATGATCTTTGGAACAGTACCTAAATTGCACAAATTACACAATCCCCACCTATCCATCAAAACAAATTCAAATGGCACACTGACCGCAGTCCACTCTTTCAAATACTTGGGTATGATATTAGACCCCAATCTATCTTTTGGCCTGCACATAGAAAAGCTTGCATCTAAACTTTATCCAAAATTAGGTGCCCTGTACAGAAACAAAGCCTGCCTAAGCCCTACAGTAAAGGAAAAGATTGTACAGCAAATGCTGATGCCAATCATTGATTATGGGGATGTAGTATATGCGTCTGCATCGCAATCCCACATTAATAAACTCAACACATTGTATAACTCGTTCTGCCGATTTGTGCTACAATGTAATTACAGGACCCATCATTGTGACATGCTAAAGGAACTAAACTGGCTGTCGCTGGAATCCAGACGCACCCTTCATCTTTCCAGCCTTGTTTTTAAGAGCTTCTCTGGGAAACTCCCACCCTACCTGAACAAAATGCTTTCCTTAGCTGTTCCCACTTTCTATAAGCTCCGATCCAGTACAAGCACTTTACTTAGTCTACCTCAATACAAAAAGAAAGCGGCCCGATCCTCCTTCTCCTACAGAGCGCCGCAATTGTGGAACGACCTCCCGCACAATTTAAAATCTTCCCTAAGCCTAAAGTCATTTAAGAGATCCCTCTCTACATACCTCAAAACAGAATGCACGTGTCATGGTTGATTATATATTTCCTGCCTGTTCTATGTTAAATTTTGTATATATTGTGTAATAATATTGTTTTTGTATTTTGTTGTACCTAATGTAACAATGCAATGATTTGTGGACCCAGGACATACTTGAAAACGAGAGAAATCTCAATGTATCTTTCCTGGTAAAATATTTTATAAATAAATAAATAAATAAATAAGTGTTATGTACATCTTATTTGAAGAGCAAAAAGTAAATTTTATCGGAAGAATGGAATGCGCAGTTCCTCACCTGTACATCTCTGAAGGTCCTGACATGTCTGTGCCCCAGGACTTGGCCGGCTTTGTCCGTGCCTTACTGATTGGCCTGCTCTGCCTGTGCCCCATTGATTGGCCTGCTTTGTCTGTGCCCCATTGATCTGGCCTGTGCTGTCAGTGCCAGAATGTCTGCATGACAAGCCTACTGCCACATACTCACGCTTGTGCTTTGCATGCACTGGCCAACTTGCCTCGGTCACTATATGGGTGCTGCCCCTATCTCCCTGCCGGTGACACTTGTCCTCTATACTCCTTGAGGTTGCTTTGCCTGGGACCGCTGCACAGGAGAACCCTTATCCGGGTTAACAGCACAGACAATGACTACTATGGCAGTGACCGCCTCCGTGTAATTAGGCTTTAGCCAGGGTCCTCCCTTAAGCTTATCAGGAGCGTAATGCTAGAGGGCCCACCTTTAAAACGGCAGGCGACTTGAATGAGTCAGACTCTCCTTGAGGAGAGCAGGCAAGTGCGCATGAGCGCTACTGGAAGGGTGAATGCCCTGAATCAGGCTCCTGGAAAGATAAGACTCAGAGGAGCGGCTAGCCCCTCTTCAATCGGCCAGACGGCCCTGCCTATATGGCGCGGGGGAGGTGATGACCACCGGACGCGACAGTGACCACCTTCTTAAAAAGGCAGATGACTTGAAGGAGTCAGTCTCTCCGAGTGGAGAGCAGACAAAGATTAGACTCTGAAGAAGTGTCTAGCCCTGATACGATCGGCCTTGACGGCCAGACGACACTGCCTATGTGGCGCAGGGGTGAAGGTCCCCGTAACCTTCCCCCCCACCATGGCCGCCCTAGCTGAATGGCGGCGAACCAGTTCTCCTCGGAGGGAGAGGACGATGGGGGTGTGGATTATGATGATGGATACATGAGATGTAGAACAAAGTCCACTACAGGGGCCCCGATGACCGTGGAAGAAGAGGTCGTCTCGCCTTAAACGAACCCCTGTTCAGCCCTCGATCCATTGCTCACCTGGTTTCTTTGGAATGGTCTCTGCCCGATCACCTAGCACCATCGGTGCGTTTCTGGGCCCATAGACCGCTGGCTTGAGAAGCCCGCAGGATAATTCAAGCAGTATTCCCAGCCGGGCTCCCGAACAAAGTAGCCTTAAAGGACCACTCTAGGCACCCAGACCACTTCAGCTTAATGAAGTGGTCTGGGTGCCAGGTCCAGCTAGGGTTAACCCATTTTTTCATAAACATAGCAGTTTCAGAGAAACTGCTATGTTTGTGAATGGGTTAAGCCTTCCCCTATTTCCTCTAGTGGCTGTCTCATTGACAGCCACTAGAGGCGCTTGCGTGCTTCTCACCGTGATTTTCACAGTGAGAGCACGCCAGCGTCCATAGGAAAGCATTATGAATGCTTTCCTATGTGACTGGCTGAATGCGCGCGCAGCTCTTGCCGCGCGTGCGCATTCAGCCGACGGGGAGGAGAAGAGGAGGATCGGAGGAGGAGAGCTCTCCGCCCAGCGCTGGAAAAAGGTAAGTTTTAACCTCTTTCCCCTTTCCAGAGCCGGGCGGGAGGGGGACCCTGAGGGTGGGGGCACCCTCAGGGCACTATAGTGCCAGGAAAACGAGTATGTTTTCCTGGCACTATAGTGGTCCTTTAAACCCAGACTTAGACCCCGATGGGGCACTGCTGGTTTGCTGCACCTGTCTAGTATTCAGGAGATCCTGAGTGCGGCCCACTGCAGTGCCTATACTATTAAGTCCGCACTGGCAAGCCGATTGTTTTCCGCTACACGAGTGAGTTGTGCTAGCGGAACATACAAGGAAATATAATATGTGTCCTTTTTTTACATGGAAATACTTGATGGAGGCTTATCTCAGCTTCAACCCGTACCTTTTATAGGGGATTGGACCCTTGAACCGGAATTTCACACTTGCCTCCACTTTTGGATGACATCCCAGACGGGCCCCCGAGTCTGGGGTGGCAGACGACCCCATCCTAAATGCAATTTGGACTGCTGGAGGTGATTGGGATAAAGGGATCTGAGCCCCTTGGAGTCCCAGCATGAATCTATGATTGAACGTATATCCATTAGTTACTTTGAATTAGACGCGGCCCTCAAGAAACTTCTAGGGACCGTGGGGCCCAGTTCTGGTAAGGTGGCCTCTATTTTCTCCCTGGTGACAGATTTTTTTTAAAAGCCCATCCAAAATAAAAACTTCTGTTTCCAATAACCCCTTCACACCAGCACTTATGTATACATGACTGCCAGGCTATGCAACCATACCTCGCAATCGTGTATTAACAATTAGCATAATTGCAAATTAAAATGTGTTTATTGCAATTTATGCTATAACTACAGTCAGAGAGCTCACAACGCAGCGGCACAGCGAGCCGCAACAATGCAAGCCTCTGAACGATAAATACAGAGTCTAGGTCTCTACATCCAACGCTGCAAGCCTGCCCTTCAATATAGCTACAGCTTCTACACACACACAAGTCAACCGCTATTTTTTTTTTCACTAATGGTTTGAGTTTTGCCTAAGGCCTCACCAAGTCTAGAGCCGCCACTGGTTATGCCTTTCAGATTATGTAATGTCCCGGCTGTCTTCCAAGACCTCATTAATGACGTATTACGTGACTTCCAGCAAGAGTGTGTGATAGTGTATCTTGACGATATCCTATTATACTCAAAGGATAAAGAAACACATCACAAACAGGTTAAAAAAGTATTGTCTCGACTTTTACAACATAATCTAAATTAGAGAAATGTCTTTTTGACCAAACTGAAATTAGTTTTCTAGGTTATGTAATCTCGGAGACAGGATTCGCTATAGATCCCAGTAAGTTGGAATCCATACTCAAATGGCCACTACCTAATGGCCTTAAAGCAGTTCAAAGATTTATTTGTTCTCAAACTACTATCGACTATTCATCAAGAGGTTTTCGTCCATAGTAGCACCCATAACGAATCTGACTAAAAAAGGTAAAAATCCCCAAAAAAGGTCTGATGAAGCTCTTCAGGCATTTGAAGATCACAAAAGGTCCTTTTCTTCTGCCCCAATATTAGTCCATCTTGATCTTAGTCTTCCATTTCTGTTAGAAGTTGATGCATTAGAGACTGGTATAGGAGCAGTGTTGTCTCAGCGTAAAGAACCTGATCAACCTCTCCATCCCTGTGCATTTTATTCCAAAAAACTATCTGACACCGAAAGGAGGTATGATATTGGAGATAGGGAACTCCTTGCTATTATTTTGGCATTGAAGGATTGGGGCCATCTTTTAGAAGGTACTCCAACTCAAATAAGTATACTTACAGACCACAAGAACCGCTCCTATATTGGAGAGGCCAAACATCTGTCTGCCAGTCAAGCTCGTTGGTCTCTTTTCTTGACCAGGTTTAACTATTTTTGTGAACAGATCCAAGTTAAGAGGAGCTTGAAGTGAATTTGCCAATTGCTGGTGTCTCTCCAGTGTCGGGAGAACCAGTCTGCTACTTGATTGTCCTGTCCTGGGAGATATTCTGCTGTAACCGCAGGTGGTTCCCTTATTTACCACTATAATGTCTTAAAGCATAGAACTTAGTAGGGCTAACCATACAGATTTCTTAGCCATAATTTTATATAGTTAGTAAGAGATCCTCTATTTAACATATATAAATAATTGAGAATACAATATAAAATAAGGATTGTCTTGGAAGCAATAGTTTTGTCTTTTGGATATTTATTATATAAAAATATAAATATAAAATCCATTATAGCAGAATTTATAAGATTAAATTACATGTTGCAAATATCATTAATAGGTTAACATACCCTTCTGAACATGTCATCATGTCAGCCTCTCTGTCATTTTAAGATGGAGCAGCGTCTGTCTCCAAGTCTCTCCTCTGTGTCTTAACATTTAAAAGTACACCTATTTATACCTTAGGTGTCTCCATTTTAGGTTACTGTAGTTCAAATATGAAAAAGTAACACTTCTTTTACTTTATTCAATTTAGGACCTCCCTTAATTTGGCAAACATACAAGGCCATAACTAAAGGGTGTATACGTCATGGAAATTTTCCTGACTTAGTTCAAGATGGCATCTTAAAGTCTGAATAGGTTATCTGTTGTTTATACTAAGTCGTAAGTGTACAGTCGTGGGAGATTCCCGGATTTGGGGAAGTTCCATTAACTTGGGGTTACCACAGTATATTGTGTACTGCAAGAGTCGTAGTATAGCCTTGAAGCTTGTTTATGCATTATTGTTATTGTAATTCGTCTGGGACAAAATGGCGCAAACATATTATGCACTGAGGTTATTGCTTAAAGAAACATCTATGAAAAACAATATGTTCCATTTCTAACACCTTGTCAGTTTGCAATATCTCTTAAAGACAAAGTACACAGTTTAAGAAATACAACATTTCATTCTAAAACTTGTAATATTTGCATTTGCCCATAACACTGCCACAAGTGCCAAATTCTTGTCCAGACAGTATTGATAGAGATCCTTTGCGAGATCCAACAGCAGTTTGGAGCGGGAACCTCCCAACTGGTCTATGTAGCGTAAAAACAGAAAAAGGAGTCACTAATAGAGGTGTATAGGTGAAATAGGAGCTTATATGGTGAACCTCACACCACCACTAAAACAAGGTAAAACAAATACTTATACAAGGTATAAGAAAGAGGTAAGCTCCACACTAGAGAAGGTTAATACCACCTGATAGTACAAAATCTAGGAAAAACAAAAAGTGCACATAGCTTTATAAAGTATAGAAAAAAAGGGGGGGAGGGAAAGAGTGGGGTGGGAGAAAGAAGTGAGAAAACTCACAAGACGTCAGGAAATTCAGGCTTGTCTCCCCAGAAAAGGGGTATATATACGCTTGGTACTTGAACTGGCAGCTGTAAATTGTAAAAGGAGAGCCAATAGCATAATAACGTTAATTACTTAATTAGACACTTAATTGCTTAAAATTGCACTTACAAGAGGGCAATGTGTTCAGGCATATCTCCACCCAAGGTGGACCCAAAACACTGTACTGCAAGGGGGTGAGGTGGAGCAGGAACAGTAGCCAAAAAAGGACAATAATAACACAAATAAAAGTCCCTTTTTCCCCTCCTCCTCCTTATTTTTCTGTACTGTATAACGCTATGTGCAGTTTTTGTTTCTCCTAGATTTTGTACTATCGGGTGGTATTAACCTTCTCTAGTGTGGAGCTTACCTCTTTATTAAACCTTGTATAAGTATTTGTTTTACCTGGTTTATGTAGTGGACAGCCGAGACATTGTCCATGCGGAGAAGCAGCGAGCAGTGACTCTTCCCCTTGGTGAAGCTGCGATACTGCAATTAATTCCAGATAGTTGATGTAAAGAGCTCTCTCCTCCAGAGTCCAGAGTCCTCCTGTCACAACGCCATCGCAAGTAGCGCCCCAGCCCATACAATTGGCATCTGATTCCAGGACGAAGTATGGTTGAGATCCAAAAATTGCCTTGCCATTCCAGGCCTCCATATGTCGAAGCCAGCAATGGTTCCAGACGGGCTTTGCCCGAAAGCCACACGATCATCATTCATCATGTTAAATCTAACTAATGACATTGCTGTTAAAAGACAATTTCTGAATATGATATCCCTATCACAGATGTCATACTCACAGGTCTGAAAATTCCATGCTAAAATTGTGTTCCTCTTAAAATGGATGCTGCATCTGCTTTATGGCAGTCTCTGGAGAATTCTCGAAGACTACAAATAGCTTTCTAGATTAAGCCCCCTTACTAGCAGCAAGTACTGTACATACCATCTGGCCCTGTTGTTCCCTTAATTACTTTCAAAGCACAATATACTAAACCTCACATTTTACCTAATACATAACAAAATGGAATTGTTAAGCATACTTTGTGATGCCATAAGAATTTGCTGTTTTATGTTTTATATTTTTCCTTGAGCTATATTTTTGTCTCATGTCTATATACTTACAAATTATCACTATTATATTCAATAGTACTTTTTATGTAGTTTTCTAATTGACATCCCAAACAAATGCCAGATGGTTATGATCAATGTAATGTCAGTGTTTGTTCCTTTAGGCTGGCATTTTAACTCTTCTGTTCTTTATTGCTTAATTATTTTTACGACATAACTATATCATACAGTACATAGTAGGATAATTAAAAATGTTTCTCAACCTGAGATTAGAGATGAATATTAGGAAGACCTTTTCATGAAGTAAACCGATACTGTAAAGTTAAGTCAACAATAATGCACACATTGACAGTGCCTGAAGTGATTATTTGCTGACTTCCTTTCAATTGTGAAAGATAGCAAGTACATGACTGATGTAAACTGGATGGACATGGCTATTTGGCATTTTTGGGTACATTGGAGGTTATGTATAAAACATGTGGTGTTCTAAAAAGTGGTCTAAAGTGCTAACAGTGGGGCAGTTACCATGAAAACCAGTGGACCAGCAAGCATAATCCATTGGTGCAGTAGTGTATTTACCACGAGGCTGACAAGGCATTTGCCTTGGGCGGCACTTTTAGGGGGCGGCAGAAAAAGCAGCCCCCAAACGCCCTGGTAAATGCCTTGCCAGCCTCTTGTTCTGGGGGGCTCAGGAGCTGGCCTGATGGCCACTCCTGGGCCCCTCCTGAGGCTGGCGTGGGCTGATGTGGGAGGCAGGCAGCGAGGGAGCACTCTCAGCTCCTCCCTGCTCAGCTCCCTCGCACGCACCACAGTGATGCCGGAGCCGGAATATGACATCACTCCGTCTTCAGCATTACTAAGAGGCGTGCGAGGGAGCTGAACAGGAGGATCACTGCTCCCTTGCTGCCTCCACTATGAGCCTGCCTGTCTGTGTGCCTGCCAGCCCAGCAAACAGCAGCCCCACTGGACCCCAGAGAAGAAGCCACCAAAATGTAAGCAAATAATAATAAAAAAATTGTGAGTGTGTTAGTGCGTGTGTTTGTTAGTGTGTCTGTTAGTGAGAGTGTTAGCGTGTGTCTGTTAGTGTGTGTCTGATAGTGAGTGTGTGTGTGTCTAATAGTGAAAGTGTATGCGTGTCTGTTAGTCAATTTGTATGCCTGTTAATGAATGTGTGTCTCTGACAGTGAGTGTATATGTGTCTGTCAGTGAGTGTGTATGTGTGTTTGTCAGTGTGTGTTTGTCAGTGAGTGTGTGTGTGTCTTACACTGAGTGAGTGTGCATCTGTCAGTGAGTGTGTATGTGTCTTGTCAGTGAGCGTGTATGTGTATCGGTCAGTGAATGTGTGTGTCAGTGTGTCTGTCGGTGAATGTGAGTGTGTATGTCTGTCTGTCAGTGAGTGTGCATGTTTCAGTGAAAGTGTGTGTTGCTTAAACAGTGTGTGTGTGACAATGTCTGTGTATCTGTCAGTGAGAATATATCAGTGTATGCATCAGCGAAGGTGTCTGTCTGTTAGGCAAAGAGCATGTTGGTTTTTAACACAAAGTGAAATTTAGAAGGGAGGTGCTTGAGTTTTGTCATGTGTAGGGCAGCACAAAACCAGAATATACCACTGCCTTGGGCGGCACTTTCAAGGGGGTGGCAAAAAAGGCCTCCCCCCAAACGCCCTGGCAAATGCATTGCCAGCCTTTCCTGGGGGCTCAGGAGCTGGTCGGATCGCAACCTCTGCGCCCCCCTGCCCTCTCTCGAGGCTGGCATGGGCTGATGTGGGTGGCGGACGGCGAGGGAGCACTCTGAGCTCTTCCCTGCTTCCCGGCCGCACCACAGTGAATTTGACGTCACACCGGCTCCGGTATTACTAAGAGGTGCGTGTGGGAGCTGAACAGGAGGATCACTGCTCCCTCACTGCCTCCACTATGAGCCTGCCTTTCCGCATGCCTGCCAGCCCAGAAAACAGCAGCCCCACTGGACCCCAGGGAAGAAGCTACCAAAATGTAAGCAAATAATAAAAAGAAATTGTGCGTGTGTTAGTGTGTGTATTTGTTAGTGTGTCTGTTAGTGAGAGTGTTAGTGTGTGTCTGTTAGTGTGCGTCTGTTAGTGAGAGTGTGTGTGTCTGTTAGTGAGTGTGTCAGTGAGAGTGTGTGTTAGTGTGTGTGTGTGACTTGATCTTTTTGTTATTTAACCACTACCAGGTAATGTTACACACCCAAACAACTGCACAATGAAAACATGAAAACTTACACGCATACAGACAAACAGACACACGGACACACACAATCACATACACGCATACAGACAAACAGACACACGGACACACACAGACACACACAATCACAGTCATACACACATACAGACACACAAACACACACTCCAAAGTAATTACATTTTTATTTTAATTTAAATCCACCCAGCCTCCCTAAATTTGGAGAGCTGGAGTGGATAGGCTTTCCCTGGGGTCCAGTGGGACTGCTGTCATCTCCCTACTCAGCTCCCTCTCGCCCACTGTATAGTGAGCCGGGGGTTGGAGTGACATCATAACCTGGCTAGGTGCACGAGGGAGCAGAGCAGAGCCACCTCCCTCCCTCTCTCCCTCAGATGTGCCGGCCGCCCCCCCTCCCTCAGCAATACATGAGCCAGCCTCCCCCGCCCACCCTGTCAGCAGCCCGCCCGCCTCCCTCCCTCCCTTACCTCTCAATGAGCTGGATGGCCCCCTCCCTCAATCAGCCATCTGCCTCAGCCCTCCATGATCTGACTGCCTACCTCTGCTCTCATGCAGCCGGTCACCTTGGGGGCTGAACAGGCTCACAAATCCCAGGCTCACAGATATTTTTGAGCCCTGCATTACACCGTCTTTTAAATAGTAAAAAAACAGCGTGCCTTCACTGATTTGTTTACAAAGGCATTTGAATGCTCCAACAACACCTTCTGGAATCAAGGATCCATGTCCAGTAAGACGTTAATAAGACTTTAGTACTAGCCTGTGATGTGTATCCATATGGTTTGGGCTCAGTACTTTCACACATTATACCTGATGGTTCTGAACCTCATGTACCTTTTGCTTCCAGGTCTCTAACTCTGAAAAAAATAATGACTAGATTAATCGTGAATCTTTAGATAATCTGGGCTGTGAAGAAATTCCACATTTATATTTATTGAATTCTTTTCATGGATCATAAACTACTATTGTCTATTTTACAACTCCACATTGAAATCTCTAACACAACAGCAGCTCAACTTCAGTGTTACGCACTTCAGCTTCCAGCTTACAACTACTCATTTAATTTTAGACCCCACAGGGATCATATTAATGTGGGTATATTTTCAAAATTGCCAGTGGTACATCATCTGGCAGAATCTTATCAAATAAGAGAAACTCCTCTAAATCTGAATTTCAAAGTAATTGCTATGTATACACAATCTGATTTTAGGTTACAGGAGATGACCTTTTGTGAAACACTGGTGGCCTAAAGTAGTTAGCCTTGATCTTCAGCCATATTTTACAAGGCAGAATTAAATTCTGCAAGACTCGGGCTATCTTTTCTGGGGTTCATGTGTAAAAAATCCTACTTTGCCGGAAACATTAGTACTGAAGTTACTACACAGTTCACATCAGGGTGTTGTAAAAATGAAGCAAAGATCAGGAATACATTTGATGGCTTACATTGGATACAAATGCCTCTTCTAATGTAACTGCTTGCATGTGCACATACTCAGCAGAATATGACCAGGGATTCCTTAACTTGGCCATGGCTGAAAAGTGGCAAGAAGTGGTTCGAATGTCAAGTACTAGAGCAGAACAAACCAATTTCAAGTATATTTGCAAGATTTAGACTGCCTAGATCATTGGTTTGAGACAATAGTCCACGTGGAATGTGAGAATTTTCTTACTTCCAGCATTGTAAGCCAGCGCTATATTTTCCAGCCTCTAGTGCACAGGTTGAAAAAGTTGTACAAAGTTTGAAATGTCTCCAAATGCACTTTCTAATGTTTTATTCACTTAATAGAACACACCATACGCCATAACTGGTCTATCACCTGCTGTGTTAATGTTTAGAGATGCCTGAGACTTCCACTTGATCATGTTTGGGCAGAATTTCCTAAATAGGAGTTGAACACTTCTAGTGTTCCAGCGTTTGATGTTCATGATAGAGTATGTATTACAAACTACTGTGGACAGGATAAACTAATTCCAGCCACCATAATGTCAGGCTTTGGCAAGAGAATGTTCAAAGTTCAATTACAAGTGGGTGGTACAGTTTGCTGCCATGTAGAGCAGATGAGACATAGATATCAACCAGTTAAAATACAGGTTGATATCTACTGATGATACTGATGATATCTGGCACTCGAGTGTGTTTTCCATGTGAGTGTCCTGAGGATGAAAATACTGTATCTGAAAATCATACAGGAGCAACATCAGAATGTTAAGCAACACCATCTTACTGGTGATACAAAACCTTTGGTTACTCTTTCAGAGACCTGTTTCCTTAACCAAATACTCTACAACCCATTAGGACCACAAAGAGGACCATCCTCCAGGTGTCCACATGAATCTGGATGTTAACTTTACAGTTAAACTGTTCTAAATTTAGTTTTATGTATATTTCTGTTGAAAGTTAAAATGTTACCCAAAGTCTTTCATAATTGTTATTTAATTTCTTTGTTTATTTTTCTGGAATAGAGGGGTGTGTTGAGATGACTGCAGCTTTAAGAACAGCAGAATATGCCACTTGCAGTATCTAGGTATCTGATTAACAGCCAATAGTATGCAGGTGCGTTTCAACTCAATGGTCTTCTTCAAATGCAAAAACAGATCTAGGATTGTAAGGTGATCTGTACTCACCGAAGATGCGGATCACAAATTCTTTTCACCAATGCCAGACTGGAATAGAAATTCGGCCTGGGTATTTAAAGGCAGAGTAGTTCAACATTAGTGTGTTAGTGTCTACATTATATCAGGGAACATAAAAGGTAGGGATGTGCATGGGCAAAAATTTGGTTCGGTTCGGAAATTCAGGTAAGTAAAAAAAATTGTCTGCTTTGGCAATGCGGATCAATGGCATTCAGTTCGGTTCGGCACTCCTGAACTACCGAACTTCAGCAATTCGGACATTCGTAAGCATCCAAATGTCCGAATTGCATGAAACAAATTGCACATTTCTAGTAAGTGGTTGTGGTGGCAGTCTTGGGCAACCCTAACCCCTAACCTCTAACCGTAACCCTTACCACATAAACATCTGTAGGGCTCCCAGTGCCTGGATTGCCACCACAACCACTTACACATCTATAGGGCTAACCCTAACCCTTAACACATCTATAGGGCTCCCAGCGCCGGACTGCCACCACAACCACTTACACATCTATAGGGCTCCCAGTGTCAGGAATTAGCTTATTGGTCAAGATTTCTGTCATCGTTCACATAATTTTCCCTCCCTCTCTCTTGTTTTGCCACTTTTCAGAAATGCGAAGCACTTAAGAACTTTGGCACTTGGGAACTACGGCAATTCGGTTTGGCACTTCTGTAGTACCGAACTTCGACACTTCGGAACTTCGGCACTTTGGACATTCGTAATCATCCGAATGTCAGAATTGCATGAAATTCGTCCGAATATACATTCGGAACTAAACGAATTGCACATGTCTAATAAAAAAAGTTGTGTGTGTGTAGGAGGCTGCCTGTGGTTTTGTGCACATTTGGAGGCTGTTTGTGGGGGAAAGCTGCTTGTATAGCTTTGGTGTAGGCTCCCTGTGGTGTTGCGTGTGTATGGGGAGGCTGTTTGTGGGGTTGAATAGGTGGAGGAGTCTAACTATGTAATATGTGTACAAGAAAGTTGCTTGCTGGGATGTATGTGTAGGGATTCTGATTGTATTGTTGCACTGTGGGGTTGTATGTGGATGCAGACTATTTGTGGGGGTTTGTGGGTGTGGATTCTGCTTGTGGAGTCACATGTGTGGGTTTGCTTGTGGGGCTGCATGCCTGTGAAAGGGACTGTTTGCATTGTAGGATAGTAGTGTGGGATAGTTATTGACTGTAGTGCATAGGGGATAGCAGCTGTACTGTATTAAGGAATAGGAGCTGTTGAGGTGAGGGGGTAGGGACTGTACAATGGAGGATAAGGTCTTTTATGTTAGGGCATGTGGTCTATGGGGGTATTGTGCTGTAATGGGGGGGGAGGGGCTTTGGAAATAAATTTAAAAAGTAAGCATAAAGTTTAGTCCCCAATCACTGAGGTCTCCCTCAAACCAGGTAGTGGGAATCCTGATTTCTGGTTGTCTGGAGGGAGATACATATTCTATTCACCTCTGGTTGGTGCAGGAAACTCCTACCGACTAGCACCAAGGAGTGTAACCTGTGGCAGCACTCTGATATAGCAGAACAAGTAGTAGAAGTAATACTCCCTGTAACGGATCACCTGGCACCCCGACTGGGTACCTCCATTGAAGGATGCTCCTAGCGCTTCCTGAGGACTCCAAGCACTGCAGCAGACACCACAACCACCGAACCAGAGAAGCATATGAATGCTCTCAAGCATGTATACAGCTGAATAGGAAAAACCATGCGAATAGGTTTACACCTAGCAGTCAAACTGGAACAGCATACAATAAATCCTCCCCCAATAATGAGACAACACTTCACTTTGAGGGTTAAGCAGGAACTGACTGTACTGGCACATACAGCCTCTTTTATTCCCAATCCTCAAACTTAGTACTGCCCACAGGTTTTACAGAACAACCAATCAATCTGTATAATACACACAGACACTCCCACACAAAATCCTCCCCTCTGTCTGTGATATGATTACTGAACACAATGGGTAATCTAATTATCACAGACAGAGAAATACAGTTTCATAAAACACATCACAGAACATGCAATAAACCCATAAAAAGTATATCCTTGGAACCGGGGGATCTGGGTGAACCACATATCCAAAATTCACCCAGATCCGTTCAGTACTTTGGAAGATACAGTTTAATGCAGATTCCACAGAACATATACAGGCTAAATGAAAAACAATCACTGTATAATGTGTCCTCTGCTGTATAGTCCAAAACCACTGCACGATGTCTCTGTGCACCAAATACTGGCGAGATGGCACCGTGTTGAAAAGTCCAAACAGTGTCTGTGAGTTAAAATGTCCGCCATCCATTGTTCTCACCATGTGCTTCATCCATTGTTCTCACCATGTGCCTCTAATACAGGAAATGGTGGCCACCCAGTAACTCCACAGTATGTCCCCAGATGGTTCTTAAAGGGCCAGCAGCAGCACAACCAAATCCCTTATGCCCAAATCATGTCTTTAAAGGGCAATACATCCCAGGGGCCATAGTCACATGGCAGGAGGCTGGCAATCAGTCTTCTCCAATGCCCAGTGGCGATGTCGGTTTCGCCACACTCCCCCTCCAGCATTAGGGTGGCCTGGCAATTGAAGGAGCTCTTTAATCACCCCATTAGATGTAAACGCTCCCTATGTGGCCAGCTCTTGAGTAGCACCAACCCTCCAGGAGTCAGCCGGGGAGATCTTTTGAAGCATCCCTATAATATAAGTTCCACCTCCCGGCATTGTAACTGACACAAAAACATGGTGTCGTAGCAACTAATTCAGTAGTCATATGTAAAACATTATGTGAACCTTTAAATGAAATCCATGCAAAAATAAAACTTTATGTTTGCTTATTTTGTCTTTTTTGCATGAGTCACTTTAATTTTACATTCATCTCATGGACGAATGGCCTGATATCCTTCAGTTGAACCTTTTTATATACTGCAGAATTCATTGCTTCACTGACAGCGTGCCTTCCACATATGATTGCTTAGGCAGGAGAGTAGTTCCAAACTCTCACACTCCCATCACCACCATTTATGAAAGGTCAGGGACAGTCTTCTTCTGTTCTAATACAGTGTTTATATTTTTGCCAAACATACCTTTCTCACTGGGGACAGAAACTCAACATGGACAATAACGCTCTCACTCATGCACACATCTATCTATCCATCCATCCGTCCGTCTATTCATCTGTCCATCTATCATTTATCACAATGCTAGGGTCCAAAAACACCCGTTCCTTAAGTCCAGGACAAACAGGTCTCCTTAAAGGACCACTCTAGGCACCCAGACCACTTCAGCTTTATGAAGTGGTCTGGGTGCCAGGTCCCTCTAGGATTAACCCTTTTTTTAATAAACATAGCAGTTTCAGAGAAACTGCTATGTTTATACTGAGGGTTAATCCAGCCTCCAGAGCCTCTAGTGGCTGTCTCATTGACAGTCGCTAGAGGCGCTTGCGTGCTTCTCACTGTGAAAATCACAGTGAGAGCACGCAAGCGTCCATAGGAAAGCATTGTAAATGCTTTCCTATGCAACCGGCTGAATGCGCGCGCGGCTCCTGCCGATGACGTCGCGAGCAAGGAGGAGAGGAGGAGTACAGCTCCCCGCCCGGCGCTGGAGAAAGGTAAGTGTTTAACCCCTTCCTCTCTCCAGAGCCCGGCGGGAGGTGCTCCCTGAGGGTGGGGGCACCCTCAGGGCACTATAGTGCCAGGAAAACAAGTATGTTTTCTGGCACTATAGTGGTCCTTTAAAGCCACACAACTGGTCTACCAATCTACACCTGCAATATTTGCATCTTGACACACTTGGATACTTGCATATAGACACACTCACAGTTTAATACTTAAAGACATGCACAAAAACACACATGAAAATACACACATGTTCATTAATGCATACATGAACACTTTGATAAACATAGCACACACAAAGACAGGTATATAGAGACAGACAGGGTCACACAAACACAAACACATAAGGGCACACATGCATACACAGACACACATATAGACTGGCTGTACTGATACAGGCATACACAGACAAACACAGGCATACACAAACACACACAGAAAGGTGTAGGATACGAATATCCATTTTGCTTAATATCCTAGCTGTTCATATAAGGGTTAATTTGAACCAAGAATAAATTTGGAATTGTATCTTCGATTCTGGGAAGAATTTATCTAATATCATTTACGAGAATGACCATACTGATTTCGAAATGTTCTTGTTAATTGTCCAAGATTAAGGTATTTGTAAATATCTTGTTTTGATCAAATATACATGTGTTATATAACGTAGAATTATAATAAGAAACAGCTGCTCATAACTTGTGAAAAACAATGTCATTGTCACGCCCATATGCTCATTTTTCCCCCTCCCATCCTGCTATGAAAATGGGGTATAAATATAACTGACGTATGAATACAATTTGAATTGGTTATTGAACATGTCTCTGCTATTCATTTCCAATTTTCAGAGCTCTGTATGAGTTGGCAAATATCCATCATCCAGAAAGGGCCAGGGCTGATTTTATCCCCAACAAACTGGTGTCAGAAGTGGGATGTATGATTGTTTATATGATGAGCCCTTTATTT
Organism: Pelobates cultripes; assembly: GCA_933207985.1. Classification (NCBI taxonomy): domain Eukaryota; kingdom Metazoa; phylum Chordata; class Amphibia; order Anura; family Pelobatidae; genus Pelobates; species Pelobates cultripes. The sequence continues at coordinate 170,460,384 of OW240913.1, forward strand.
TCATATTGGGACAAAAAGTCACTTCATTCAAAACGTCAAACACCACATTCTTTCTGCCATGAGTGTTTGTTGCAGAGAATTTATGTTGTAAATTAAGAAGAGAGCAAAATTTATATTTTCAGCGTTCCAACACATGCTTCATTTTTGCGCTGTAAGCTAACTTGTAGTATTCCAGTCTGTCACATGTTGTATGTGCTTTAAATTGTATGTATTCTATAAATTGTTGAATGGGAATGCTGAGATTTTATTGCTTGTGACCCAAACTGTGAAGAAGTGGGTTTGAAATTTTGGTCATGAAATATAGGATCAGAAAACCATGGACAACGGTTTTTACCTGTGTTGATATGACTTTTGGAAACTCAAACTGACCGGTCAAAATTTTGCCATACCTTTAACATGGAGTAGTATAAATATTTTGAGAGTTCTGACAAATGCAGGTGATACCATGTCTGTGCAATCTCGTCCAAATGTTCTATAAGCGTATAAGAGAGAAATTCCATTGACAGGTTTCATATGTTGCAACTGGTTAATGCAAGTGTTATACAAATGTTTAAGTCAAACGCGTTATATGGCCGTACGGGATCCCTTCTTTAAAAAATAAAAAATAAACCTTTTGGTACCAGAACTCTTAAATAAATCTGATACAAACTAAAATTGGTATACCTTACAATAATATGTTCTGAATACAGCTGTTAGAAGTTTATTCTGTGTGAATGGTGATTGTGATAAATGTGTATTTTGGGTACTCATTTTAAAGTGTGCAGTTTAATTGTCATGTATGTTAATGGGTATTTTGCTGTGTTATTTTAAATTATATTTGAATAAGTTTGTCTTAGTTTTGATACAGATGGAAATGGCAGCGTAATAATCTATTAAATAACTGATTTATTATTGAATACTAGTCCAAGAGCAATATGAGTTGTAGTCTTAAGAAAGAAAAAAAGGAGGGAGGCTGTTTTTGTAAATTTTAGCTGATTTCCAAAATTCTGTTGCAATAATGGACTTCCTGCCAAAATTCGACTTTCCTGTCTAGTTGCCAGGTGCTCTGATCTAATCTTAAAGTAGTACTGCTTGCATAGTTTGCAGACATGCATAATGCACACACATGAGAACCTATATTATGTCTGTCACAGAGTGTGACATTTATTAATTTATTTTGGATTGAGTTAATTGCCTGTCCATGAATATGCTTTTTGTATTGGCATGTCTGCTGGATATCTCCTACATGTTTTCTGTGCTATAAGATGACGTGTGATATTACAATGAAATAAAGAAAGAAGGGAGAGCACCTAAGTGCCGAATCCCAACTAGAGTGTGTATGTAGGACTTGATAGGGGGTAACCCTTGTATAAGTACAAAATAACTAAAGAGATAAGTGATCCCGAGCTGCAGTAGCAACAGGAGCGCTTGGAGGAAAGTCCTGCAGAGAGTATGCTTGTTTAAGAAGGTGTCCTTTAAAAATAGCTTTAATAAGGGTATCTACTAGAGAGTATGATCCCAAAATAGAAAAAATAATGATAATATAAAATGAAACTTAATACACCATCACCACTAGAGAAGTGATTATATACTTCGGGAGTGTTGGACTCGATGTCACAACTAGAAATAATCTAAATGTCTGTATATGGCAGCCTAAGTAGAAAAACTGCCCTAAAGAAAGACAAATAGGGGTGACCCCTAAGGTATAGTATAGAGTGCTGGAAACTCTTGTCCTTGAGGTCAGACGGACTAAAATGCAGAGTGTGTCTATATCTGTTATAATTGCCACCTGGGAGCTCAAAAATGCTGTAAACTCTTATTCTTGTGGTCAAAAAGACTAAAATGCAGAATATGTCTGTAAATGTCTCAATTGCCAACTGAGAGTTCAAATACTGAAACAGTATCAATGCATTGATAGCTACAGAGGGGAAACTGAAACCAAGTATCTCCTCTGCCTGAAAAGAGGCTAATGATAGCTATAAGCACAGTTAATGCCTGCAAAGAACCAAGCTATATATAGATAACCTCAAATGCTGTATACTGCCACTATAGGTATAAGGTGTTCCCAGTTGTACCTGTGAAGGAAAAAACAGATTCTACACTCTCTGTCTGCTGCTATCCGTCTGGAGCCACTACCTATTGATAGAAATGAAAACTATATGAGAATCCATAACTCCCGTCCTGTGATCACATCTAAGTAGGAAATAAAAACAAAAAAAGAGAGAAGACCTAACGTACGTTTCGGCGCTCCTAAAGCGCCTTTTTCAAAGGTGGCAATTATAACAGATATAGACACACTCTGCATTTTAGTCCGTCTGACCTCAAGGACAAGAGTTTCCAGCACTCTATACTATACCTTAGGGGTCACCCCTATTTGTCTTTCTTTAGGGCAGTTTTTCTACTTAGGCTGCCATATACAGACATTTAGATTATTTCTAGTTGTGACATCGAGTCCAACACTCCCGAAGTATATAATCACTTCTCTAGTGGTGTTGGTGTATTAAGTTTCATTTTATATTATCATTATTTTTTCTATTTTGGGATCATACTCTCTAGTAGATACCCTTATTAAAGTTATTTTTAAAGGACACCTTCTTAAACAAGCATACTCTCTGCAGGACTTTCCTCCAAGCGCTCCTGTTGCTACTGCAGCTCGGGATCACTTATCTCTTTTGATATTACAATGAGTATAAAGAATATTTAAAGAATATTTGCATGTCATTAACGCAATCCTTTAGTGTCTTTTTACAACAGATTAAAAAAACGCTGATCAGCCAACAAGAAAGGGGCCCCTGGGAAAGAAAAAGAAAAATATATAATTTGCTTTTCAAAATCGTGGATCCACGTTTCAGTATTATTAGGGGAGTATTTAGAGTTAACGCTACTTTTAAAGTGCATTGCATTATTTAAGAAAAATAAAAATTTGTTATCTTTAACATAAACAATTGTTATGTTATATGGTTATATAACAAGAAAAAAAATTATGGATGTATAGGATAGGTTTTTTCCAAGATTAAGATTCATCTAATATGCCTCATTGATTATAGCAAAATGATGAAATGGTATTTTTAATAGAGATCAGATAATTTCTTTTGAGGCAATTCTAAACTACTGTATTATATTTGTATTGGTATATTGAAAGCATTTTGCAGACCCAGAAGAGAATAAATAATATAATAATTATAAAAGGAACCATACTATGGGAAGAGGTCACCCTATTAAATTGCTAAGGGGTTAAACTCATTTTAATAAGCATATAAAATTTAGTTTTTGTGGTTAGAATTTTTAATACTCAATTTGAACTCAATTGAAGTATTACAACCATATCCTTGCAGGTATAGGAAACAGCTGCAATATGATTTTAATATTTGCAATATATTAGTGCTTTCAATGTATTCTGACAATGGAAAAGTTCCTAACCTCACATCTGCATTACACCTATGACCCAGACTGTCAGTATTGCAAACCCTATATGAAGACTCTGCTTTCACTGTTTATGTATACACCCCTAGACGACCGTGCTATACATGCACAATAAATCTTCAAAAGCTTATTAATATTATATCTGTGTGGTACACAAAGAGGTGTACACAAAGAGGGGGTGTGAGTTGGGTCATCTCGACCTTCATATGGAATATGCTTCCTCCTTGTTCACTTTTGGTCAAACTGTTGGTCTGTGACTGGCCCTCTTTGACCCCAACTGAATTTCTTGGGAAGATTCATGAGAAAGATACAGCAGGTTGTTTTGATATAAAGAAAGAGGGAAAAGTATGTTGTATCGGTCACAAAAGGATTGTGATCTTAAGCAGGCGAGACAAGGACATTTGGGAGGTGATAGGAGATTGAATCAGAAAAGTTTTGGAGGCAGAGGTAGATGATTTGATCAAAGGATCTAACTTTTGTAGAGGTGGTAACTTCAGCACTGTTTTAATTGTGGATAGCAGGGAACCCGGTTCTCCCTGTCAAGCTGGCCCCCCTGGTATTGCTGGTGTCCCTGGCTTCCCTGGTGCCTGTTGTGCTCCTGGACCTCAGGTGAACCTGGTGCTCAAGGAGACAAAGGAGAGCCTGGCCCAGCTGGCATTCAAGGACTCCTGGACCTCAGGTGAACCTGGTGCTCAAGGAGACAAAGGAGAGCCTGGCCCAGCTGGCATTCAAGGACTCCCACCCTAGCAGGTTCCTCAATACCAACCACAACTTTCAAGCTATACCCACACCCAACAACCTCAGCCTAATACACAGATGGTTCATGTTTTTAATACTTTATATATAGTTTTGAGTGATAAAACAGTATTAATGCTGGCTCTTAGAGGATGTACAAGTTGAAGTTGGGACCTAGACATTGTTTGCATAGGCTGCTCAATGTGAAATAACTAAAATAAAATAGGATAATAAGTATGCTTAGTCAATTTGTAACGTGGTATCCTAGAGGCATCTGCAATAAAATAAGTGTGTTTCCAAGACCTGACAAGTGAGGGCAACTTAATAACATATGTCTCCAGTTTGCTGTCCCTTCTTTATCAGAGGCCACTTGCAACACAGCAAGACAACTCTTCCGAAACCTGTATTAAACAAAGCACTTTAGAACAATAGTAATTTATTTTGTTTCTCCTATTTCATTCCTAGTTGTTCTGAAAAAAATATATTGTTTAAGTATTAAAACATAATCACACACATACAGAATTGGTGGCTTTTTGGACATCGGGATCTATAAAAGGTTTCGGTTTCCAAAGATGTTATCAGGGTCCACAAAATTTCTGACAGACTTCCTCATTCCAATTTTATTAAAGTAATGAATTGGGATTATCAAATCAAGGTTTAAATTTAAGAACAGCATTTTATTGGGAATTATACCAAAATGTATATGTTAGTGTTTTAGTACTCAACAAGCATTTATATAGAATGAGTGCTTCTCTCATCCATACAAGGCATTCTAAAGGGAAATTATGTATTCAAATTTTATAAAGGACAAATTCAATGAATTATAAGCAAAACTGAGAGAAGTACATGTTACACTAGTTAAGAGTTTAACTTTAGTTTCTAATTTGAGTTTAGCCTAGATAATTAATTTATTGATGTCGTACTGATCCTTGTGTTTGTATGATTATAGAGACCGTACTGGAGTATTTGGGCCACCTGATATTTGGGACTTCACACCAATCTCTCTGGCTGACCTACCTGCCTACCTACCTTTTTTGCAATTAAATCTGTTTGGTCAAAAACCATGCTGGCCGAAGAAACTGAGATGCTTACTTATGAGGGCATAAACTAACTTGGAAAGTCCTGAAGATGCAGTTCTGTCTAATGCCGCTATTTCTGTATTACCCTTTCAACAATAGGCGTGTTGCACAGAGTATTGTGGTGAACATCCAGCAAACAGAAGAATTAAGAACTATGTGGAAGCTGACATTGTCTTGTTGTCAGCCATATTGCTACCCTTAGCTATGTTATGGTGTCTAAGATTATGGAACAAAGTTTATGGTGTCTAAGATTCTTTATATTCCTTGAAAGACTTATAATATTTTTCTGGACTATGCTGGACTATTGAACTATTTTGTTATTTTTATTTTTGTAGAGTTAGCCGGAGAGAGAGGAAGTGTTAGCTTACTCAGGCATGGATGTACTATGTGTGTCATTGATGTATGTTGAGTGTACCAAGGATGGATTCCCATGTATTAAGTGTGGATATGACTGGACCATCGAAATAGGGATTTGATTAGGAGGCATAGGACGCAAGGTCATGATTGGGATTATTGCTAGAATTGCAAACTGATTAGAAATTATCTTATGATTTAATATGTAAGTGGGCCTTTTCAAACTCATCAAGAAGTGTTTCCCAATCCCGATACCCGAGCTATTTACTTACAAGTGTGTGTTTTATAAGTCACTAATGCTGTCAACGTGAGGGGATGACATGTCTACACAGTCATGACACTCACTTAGAGTTTACCCAGATGTGCTTTTTTCCTCAACTATGAGTTTTTGCCACTGGGTTTTTTGACCTGGCCCAATTTCACTGGGTGGACTGGTAATCCAAGACCCTGGTCCAAAGAGGGGAAATAGATTTTATTCCCATTTTTGATTATATGTGTTTACGTTGTGAATTATAATAATAATATTCCCGTTGTTGGGAATAATACACTTTGCCTGTTTTGATCCAAGGCTCAAGTTACAGATAACATGATGTGCAGTATGTTTAAAATTGGTTAACATGTCAGCTGTTTGAAATATTTAACTTGTACACTTAAAAGATGTGTACAACAGATGATTACAGAAGCTGAAAATCGACAGCTCGATCTCCTCTTAAAGGGAAAACCTATGGCACAGAGCAAATGGGGGAAATCGAGGTGAAGAAATAATGAAAGTCCCGCAGACGTGATTAGCACGTCTGAATATACCGCCTTTCGTTTCTCTGCCGCAGGCCTCCCATGGATATTCCGTAAGGTAGATCACGATATGATCTAAAGAGAGGAATTGTAGGATATGAATATCCATTTTGCTTAATATCCTAGCTGTTCATATAAGGGTTAATTTGAACCAAGAATAAATTTGGAATTGTATCTTCGATTCTGGGAAGAATTTATCTAATATCATTTACGAGAATGACCATACTGATTTCGAAATGTTCTTGTTAATTGTCCAAGATTAAGGTATTTGTAAATATCTTGTTTTGATCAAATATACATGTGTTATATAACGTAGAATTATAATAAGAAACAGCTGCTCATAACTTGTGAAAAACAATGTCATTGTCACGCCCATATGCTCATTTTTCCCCCTCCCATCCTGCTATGAAAATGGGGTATAAATATAACTGACGTATGAATACAATTTGAATTGGTTATTGAACATGTCTCTGCTATTCATTTCCAATTTCCAGAGCTCTGTATGAGTTGGCAAATATCCATCATCAACACAAACATACATACATGGACAGGTGCACACAGACTACACTGACACAGTAAAACACAAACAGGCACACACATACATAAATAGGCATACACAGACTACACATACATAAGAAAAACACATACACACTATTAAAAAAAAATTTCCCTGTGCTCTGCGCAGGTCGATGGTGAGCCTCAGCTGGTAAACTTTTAAAGGGCTGGCAGCTGCAGGTTTCTCCCTATATAGCATATACAGAGTGAGGGAGAGTAGGCAGAAAGCCGCTGGGTTTGTGCTTCCAGGGCTGGGATCACTTAACTATTACTGCTATGCTGCTCTTCCTCCCAGTATCCTTGTTGAGCACTGGCCAGTAGTGGAAGCAACACAATTAAAGAGACAAGGTAACATGGCTAGAGTGTCATATTACCCACAACCTTGTACATCTGTCTGTCTATGTATCATAGTGCATAAATCTATTAGACCCATAGTGCATAAACCCATTAAAATTAGCACACACAAAATATATTCTATGCAAACTCTCTCTATATATAATTTTTTAAAAAAAATTAGCATTTTTCCAAGTGTGTTTTTCCTACCTATGTCAGCTCTATTAGTCACTCTTATACTATACTATGTAGCCAGCAGTCACCTAGGGCGCACCAACCCAGGGGCGCCAGATTTGAGAAACCTGGCAGGAGGAAAGAGCACTGGTGGATGGGTACAGGAAACAGAAGGTCCTGTACCACGGTCCACGCCGCCAGGCCACACTACACAGGGAGGTAGGAGGCAAACAAGGGGAGGAGAGAGAAGAGACCACCGGGGAAGAGGGGGGGAGAGATAGAGACCATTGGGTGGGGGGGACAGATGGCCGGGGAGAACACTTAGGGACAGGGGGACTCTAATGGAAGGGGGGCAGGAGAGATCACTAAGGGACAGGGGGGAGTGAAGAGGAGAGACCACTAAGGGACAGATGGGGGGTGGAGAGAGGAGAGACCACTAATGGACAGGGGAGGGGAGGACTCTAAGGGACAGGGTAGAGGGAGAGCACCAATGTACAGGTTGGCAGGGGAGACAACTAAGAGACAGGGGAATGCACTAAGGGACAAGGGAGATAACTAAGGTACAGGGGGCAGGGGAGAGCACTAAGGGACACAAGGGTAGGGGAGATCACTAAGGGACAGGGGGCAGGGGAGAACACTAATAAATGGGGTGCAGGGTAGTGCACTAAGGGACAGGAGGGTAGGGGAGATTACTAAGAGATGGGAGGGGAGAGCACCAAGGGACAGGAGGGGATGGGAGAGCACCAAGGGACAGGAGGGGATGGGAGAGCACTAAGGGACAGGACAGGATGGGAGACCTCTAAAGGACAGGGGGGGGAGTGAAATAGCTTGTTAAGACATACAGAGGGTCTGAGGAAGGGGTGAAAGAGAAACACAGAGGGGCTCATGAGGGAGACACACAGAGGTACCTAGGGGTGGGAGGGGAAAGACACACAGAGGGGCCAGGGGGTAAAAGAGACACACAAAGGAGCTGGTAAGAGTAAAAAACACAAAGGGTCTGGGGTGAGTTACACAGGCAAAGGGGTTGGGAGGATGTAGAAGACATACAGAGAGAGGAGCGGGATAAGAGACAAACAAGGGGTTTGTAAGAGATACACTAAAGGGGGTGTAAGAGACAAAACTTAAAGAAAAAATATACCAAAAAAGTGATATTAACAAAATAAGTATAATAATAAAATTAAAGAGCTGCTCCCCTCTCACAAACCCACTCTTTTAAATACACAATGTATCCTTACACATACACAGAAACAAACACATGCACAGAAACATACAATGCTTCCCTACTCACACACCAAAACATAGTGAATCCTACACACACACAGAAACACACCATGCTTCCCTTACATACTCACACATAATGCATTCATTACATACACAATGCATCCCTCACACACCCGCAATGCAGCCCTTGCAAACACAATGCATCCCTTACACACACAGAAACACAATGCATCTTACACACACTCAATGCCCCCCTTACAGATACAGATTCACACAATGCATCCCCCCCACACACACACCCAGAAACACACAATGCATTTCTTACACACAAACACACACTGCTTTCTATCCCTTACACACAAACACACTGAATCCCCTATACACACACTACATCCCGTACACAAACTGGTATTCCTATACACTACATTCCATAAGAACACACACACTACATCATCTACAATAACACATAACATATCCCCTACACACATACACTTCATTCCCTGTGGGCGAACTCATGTAAGGGCCATGTAAGTGGACTTATGGGCGGGCCTTGTAGACATACTCACGGTCAGGCGCTGGGGACCCAGACCTTGAGCTGTGTAAGGGGCCTCAAAAAATGGAGCTGCTTCCTGTTCGTTGTTTTTGTGAGCACTGATACAAACAGCCTCCAGAGAGCCTGTTCTACACCAGACCAATGGAGCCAGACTGCAGCTTGAGCCCATCATTATCCTCTTGTTCTCATCTGGTGGTAAGTAGGCAATCCATTATATTTTTAGTGGCGCTAATCTCTAATTTACCACTAATTTACCAGTTTAATGTAATGGTTCTGGTGTCTATAGCCTATCCCCCGCAGGCTTTTTAATGTAAACACACTGCCTTTTCAGAGCACTGGCGTTAGCTCATATGGCAGCTCATATGGGTGGGGCATTGTGATGTCACATGGTGGGCAGAACATATGGGGGGATGGGGGTCACATTTTCGTTTGCCTATTGAGGCAAAAATCCTTGCACCAGCCCTGTATGTAGCACTGTGTGAGAAAATGACTACAACAAACGCAGCTTTGAAGACAACAAATTTGATTAGTGAACATATGGCATGCATCACACATACACAGGCATAATTCTATTAAGGTGGTTATTCATCTAATTCTGCAGTGCTCATAGCACCTCTGGATGGTAGTATGGTACCCAATAGTGCAGTTGACAAATCTATATTTTGTACAGTGCAAAATACTTGTTGTCCAAACTTGAATTAGCATCCTATGCCATTACTAAGATAATATCATAATGTGGAAATCTCTATTTAAATAAAATTTTCATTAGGACAACATTTACTACTTTACATCACAGGTTCTGTTCCACCCACGTGTAGCAATGTGACTTTTTTCTAATGTATCATCATCAATATTCCTTATAATGCTTCAGGGAACAAAGCATTCGGCAGTATGTCATCTGTATTTGTTCCTGGGAGAGCTCTTTATCAGATGCAACCTAGGAAACATGCCTGCGTACTGAGAAAGGATGAGTAAATCTGTGACTTCTTACTAGGTATAAAATAAATACAGTGCAAAAATAGATTTCCATTGTTTTGTCTTGTGTGTTGTCCCAAAGTGTTTTAGAAAAATAATACATGGAAAAAAACACACATAATCAACATTGGTGATTGGTATTGCACCTATTACTTTTAAAAAACCTGTGAGTGAAAATGGTGGGTAACTTCTACTGGTTATTTGGGTATCACTTTATCAGCCTAAATGGTATGTAGTTAAAGGAACACTCCAGGCACCAAAGCAACTACATCTAGATAAAGTTGTTATGGTGCCTGGAGGACCATAGAGACACTTTTACCTCAAGTGGTTAAACCATTCTTGAATAATTTAACCCCAAAGTTGCCTCCAGCAGCAATTGCCACTCCCCCCTTTGAAATTCAGGAAATGCAGTCCACTCGGGGACTATTCCATTCACTAAACTGGCTTGGAAAGAAACATACCTATCTACAGCCAGTTTTGGTGAAGACACTGATAGGCTGAGAGTGTCAGCTGACCACTTTCAGCCTATGGCACCCCTGCACGGTGGAACTCTGAGTTTCCTGAATATACAAATTCAGAAGCCGGATGCTGCCGGTAGGGAGTGAACATCGCTGCTGGAGGCAAATTAGGGGTTAAATTGTTCAAAAATGGTTTAACCACTTAGGTAAGAATGCCTCGAGGGCTCCCTGGCACCATAACAAGTTCATTTAGATAAACTGTTGCCTGATGCCTAGAGTGTCCCTTCAATTTGTCCACATAAAAGCATATAAAGTGCAGGCACCAGAGTAGAACAGAACAACCCACAAAGAAATGTTCAAATAGCAGCCACTGGAAAAGAACTGACCAACCCACACAGAGAGAGCAGGCACCATAGTAAGACAGACCAACTCAAATAAAAACATTTAAGGAGCAGGCACCAGAGTAGGACTTACCAACCATCATACTGAAAAATTACAACCAACAAACAATGAATATAATAAAACACGTGTAAAAATGTAACAATGATCCTAATACTGCAACATTATATTTAGTATTTTGATTGCATGGGTAGTTCTACTACTTAAAGGGACACTATAGACACCCGGACGACTTCAGCTCATTGTACTGGTCTGGGTATAGAAACTGCAATATTTATATTGCAGGACTAATACTGCTACTAGTGGCTAAAATAAACAAAGAACCCTACACACTCAGACAGCCAATAGAGGCACTTCCTGGATGTTAAATGCACTCCAGGTCCCCTTAATGATGCTCTGCATGAGGGCATCCAGCGTCAGTGAAACCCCAATTGGAAAGCACTTAGGCAATACTTTCCTACGGGAAGGGCCTAATGGACTCATGGCACTCGACAGACATGCGCATTAGCACTGTCAGATGACACCGAGGGACATTGGCACTGGAGGGGGGGGTTGGGGGGGGGGGGGGAAGGAAAGCTGGGACCAGAGAACACAATAGTATTCCTAACACTATAGAATCTCTTTAATCTTATCAAATCAAGAGATTGGAAATGTACTGTATATGTATTTAATAATTTTGCTTCTTGTCTTTTAGTCACAGTAAAGTAAACACAAAATACACACACATTAAATGTACTTTGTTCTCTTTAAAGCTGAGTTGTTTAATATATTTACTGAAATTCACAAGTATGCCCTCCACTTAATAAAAATTGCCTATTTTCCACAATTGCTTTGGGGAATGCTGCAATGTCACATTCAGAACAATGTGATTTTGATAAATGTAGCCCCTTAGATGCAGGAAGACGGCATCTTTTGTGTAATCATGTTTTTCCCGACAGCTGTCAAGGTCAGAACAAAAGTGTATTTTCCCTATTACTCAGACACTATACTAAGAAGTCTTAGAGGCATGGCTCAGAATAATAGCAATGGCAGAAAGTTACCAGCGCTTAATTATTTCCACATGTACAGAGCAACATACCAACCAATTCTTTGCACAATATTAGAGGTAAGAGAAAATACACAATAAAAAAAAAAAAAAAAAAAATTATATTTGTGCTACTTCTATTCAAGCCGCTCCATAAATAAAATAAAATGTTCAGTACTACAAATAATTGGGTATTTTGAGTCTAAATAAAAACATGGTGTTACTTGTCACACTATATCCTAAATACTTCTGAGATGCAAACCGATAATTGTGGAACTTAGTAAGCATTTCATCCAGAGGTGGACCTTAGGATCTCAGCCACTTAGAACCGAAATAGGCACATGGAATACTACAAATATGTCCTTCAATCCATGCTGCTAATAAAATGTTTATAGCCAAACAGTTTGCCAACCCAAGCAGGGACCTCATCCTGGACCCTGTGGTAAGTAAAATGCCCCTTTTGAGTGTTACTGCAAAGGTGCATATACAATTGGGTATGTGTAACTTCCTCCATCATTCAGGTGTGCTTCAGACAACACTAGAGCAGTTAGGAACTCACCTCCATTGGATGCCACTGAACCACCAGGGACCAAGGTTCTCCTTGTACATCAAAAGTTGGAAACAGTGGAGGCCATGTTATTTTCTTTTTGGTGGTGGTTTAATGACAGAGTTCCTGCAAATGTTTTGTGCTTGAGATCCTACCAATACTAATGGTCATATTGCGATTAATATATTGTTAAATATACTACGCATAAAGGTTTTTAACAGAGTGTAGCTATGAAATAAAGTATTGCCAAAAATGAATGTTTCTTAAAATACCTTGATTAAAAAGTAAAGATGTCTGATCTGTGTGAAGCACTGAATGTAGACTTCACAATTAACAGACAGATCAAAACACGACAAAGTACTGGCATTTCTAATGTGCTATTAGAATTGATGTAAATCTCTACAGGATATTTGTCAGATCTTCCTAGCAATAAGTCTTTCATCACCCTTTTTTAGCACTTCATAAAAAAGAAATACTGGTATTTATGCCATCCAACAATGAAAATTGTAATTTGCAATCACTTTTGGAAGCTGAAGTTAGACACTAACAGCATTGTTCAAAATCTATGTAATGCGTGGAAGACAATTTTCAACATTTTCCCCATACCTGTAATAACACAGATTGCATTTAAAAGGTTGTTTTACATTGTTTAATGATCTACGGTACATTTCAATTACAAGCCCAGTAGCTAAAAGAAATTATATATGTTATACTGATCTAGAGAAACCAGCTCAATTCAAAACAGGGCCTCATTTGAATTCTATCAGCATAAAATGGTCAATAAATATCATTTGTTTAATCCGATATTTTTTTATATAATTTCAAATGGATTTAACGCCAAATGAAATTCTAGCAACTGATCTCGATAAATGGGTCGACTGCTGAAGAAAAATCCTCAGATAATTGTAAGAATACAATTTCTATAATTGTAAAGCACTGTGATGGATATGATGGGGCTGTATAAGCTCTAATAATAATAAAAAAAAGAAAACTCCAAGCACCATAACCACCGACCCGATGAATTGCTCTGACACAGTCCACTGGTAAATAGTGCAACCATTTTAGTATAGTTTGAAAACGTATCCACCCCATGGTAAGTAGTCACATCCTTTCAGGAATACTTTTATCAATTCAAACTTGTGCTGTGATGCAAAAGAAAGGTTAGTACACAAGTCTAAGTCTAACACAAAGGGGTTGGGGTAAAAGAGACACAGAGGGGCTGGGGGGGAGATAGATGGGCTAGTGGTGAAGAGAAACACACAAAGGAGCTAGTAAGAGTAAAAGACACATAGGGTCTGGGAGAGTAGGATACACAGAGGCTGAGGGGAGTAAGAAACACAAAGAGGGGTAGTAAGAGATACACAAGGGAGGTGTAAGACACACAGTGGGGGAAAATGGGGCATACGACACTAAAGGGGGTAAGACATTTTAAAAAGGGGATAAGAAACAAAATGGTGGGTTCAGGCACACAGGTGAAGATGCTTTGGATGGGTGGGGGGCTCCAAAATCATCTTCGCCTGTGTACCCAAAGATCCTTGCACCGGCCCTGCCTATCTGGTACTAGATTGGTGTACATAATAAAGTGTTCAGTATGTATTTGAACAGATCACAACATTTTAAAATTTTTTACACTTTTTGAGAATAGGTTCTTTTTAAAACAGATTTTACAAAAGTTATTATGATTCCTAATAGTATAATTTGCCATAAGTGTTTCATGCAGCCATGTTAATCAGTGCTCTTCTAGAGACTGATGTCTCAAAAGATTTGACACTTCTAATAGAAGGAATTTCCACGTCTGCACATGTGTTTTGTTGGAATCCTTCCAAGGTGCCTCACAGGCTGAGGTGGCACAATCTCAAATCCACGATATATTTAAAAACAGAGGTAGGATGTTCAATGGTTAATCCAATGCAGGCTTTACTGGACATAAACAGGCAACATTTCAAATCCAGTGAGTCTTTATCAAGCCATAATAAGATTTGACACTTGTCAGTCAAGTTACTGAAAGGGCTTTCAAGTCAACACCTTAATTCAAGAAGCTACAGTTTAAATGACTTGAAGGTTTCCAACTCTCCCCCATCCCCTTCAGTTTTTTGCTAAATAAAAGCTGTAAAAAACTTGCAGTAAAGAATTAAAATTTTTAAAAATGGATCATTCCTGACTGCTGCCTAGAGGGATTTCTTATTCAGGTCATCTAAGAACACAATAGTATAGATTTTGTGCTCTAATTCCTTGCACAAAGCTGTCTCATAATTGACTGGTTATGGACTGAACACCAAAGCTGGTGTAGTTGATTTTGATTTACAATGTGTACTTTTTTGTACACATTGTAATTTTGTGTAATTTTTAAAATGTTAAGACTATCTTTAAAAAAAAAAAAAAAGAAAAATAAGGACCTAAAAGTTAGATACATTTTTTCCCCAATGTCAACAAAGCTGTTATTGATGTCTGTTCAGAAATTGCACAGCTTTAGTGAACAATTAAAAGACTCAAATTACACGCTACTTTCCCACTTGGAAAAGAAAACGTATATTCGAAAGTTAATAATTGTTTAGATTTTGGTGTACTTTTTTACTTAAAGGGACATTCCAGTGCCAGGAAAACAATCAGTTTTCCTGGCACTGCAGGTCCACTCTCCCTCCCACCTTCCATTGCTTAAGGGGTGAAAACTGTATAGGGCCCATACTTAATGTCCCTCGTCGCTGCTTCTTCCTCCGCTGCCGCTCCTCCCCTTCATTACGTCAGCCGGCGGGGGAGACTGATTCTGCCCGCCGGCTGGGGAGACCTAATGCGCATGCGCATAGGAAAGCATTGAAAATGTATTTCAATGCTTTCCTATGGGGATTTTAGCGACGCTGGAGGTCCTCACACAGCGTGCTATGGACCAGGAAGTGCTCTCTAGTGGCTGTCTAGTATACTGTCTAGTAGACAGCCAGTAGGGAAGGACTTAACCCTGCAAAGTAATTGTTGCAGTTTATGAAAACTGCAATAATTACAGTTGCAGGGTTAAGGGTAGTGGGAGTTAGCACCCAGACCACTCCAATGGGCAGAAGAGGTCTGGGTGCCTTGAGTGCCCCTTTAAGTTGTTGTTTTAATTTTTTTTGAATGATTAACTTGAGCTTTCACTCAGTTACAATGTTGAGTAGGAGGATACAGATGTCAAATGAACCTACACATAACTAATATATCCAATATTACATAAATAACTGTCATTCCTATTTCCTCACCTCCCCTTAGAAATGTGGATTACTTTTTACCATTTGGATCAGTATTTTAATTTTTTTTAACTCTTGTCTGTGTTTAAGCCACCACCCCAATGTACATTGGGTGAGGGACTTGAAGATGCCACAAATTGTACTTTCCCTAAATACCAATAGTTAGTATAGCGCCCATACTTAATTTTGAAGGGTGGTGGCTTTTTCATAAGGTTCTCCCTGTTTTTTTTGGTTTTTTTTTTATTTCCATGAAAAGAAGATATTAATTGAAGGGTTTTGGTTGACAATACTTGGTAACATAACATTTTTAAAGTTATGGAATACCTCAATTAACTAAAATAATAAAGATAGGAAATCCGATTTGGTATATACAGGGAGGAACTGTGATTGAGACTGGGTACGCCTTTGATTCGTGACTCATTGGCTACTTTTACATTGTTAACGTTCCATCCAGTGGCACCCTGGTAAAGGATGCAGAGAAAAAGAGGGATTATCCAGTGGTCTCTACTTGTTTTTCTATCCTCACATCCCATTATTTATAGGGTAGAGGAAAAGGATAAGCAATGATTTGGTATTCCACAAATACCATCTAACAGTAGAGGGACCATACATAATTTCCCTGGCTGATGGTCATTCTGTTTATCATGCTCTCCTTATTTTTTTTATAGAGGGTTTTTCTCTTTATTTTTTGGGAATGTTTGAGAATGGTGAAAAGGGTTTGGAACCAGCTATAAGGAAACCAGTATTATCAGTAAGAGTCTTGACAGAAGATGCCTTATCTCCTGAATTTTACTTTCATTCATTTGTGTATATATTAAATATAAATAGCTGGTGAATATATCCTTTTAAAGCAATTAGTTCTCCTCTGTATATGTTCTTTTATTTCTCTCTCCAAAAATTGGAAGGGAAGTTCTGGTGAGAGCGGGATATGATAAAACTCCCCATTGATGATGGATATTATAAAATGTAATGTCATGTCTCATGAAAATCAAGAGCATCCCCTTTTACTTTATAAAGATGCGGATTAGGTGTTCGACAGGGTGGATTGGTCTTTTTTATTATAGTTTGTCTCGAAGACGGGAATGCCCTGTTTCCTCTTTTGTTTGTATTGCGTTTGGAACCATTACTCAATTTACTTTGTTCCAATGATGCAATAAAATGTATATTGTTTTCCATACACCATTACAAAATGCTGCTTACACAGATTACTTATGTTTCATTATGACTAACGCAGCCTTCTAGCTCTCAGCTTTAGTGTTGGAATTTGAGACATTTGGACTGGTATTCAATCTAAAAATTAATTACTCATAATCAGAAATCTCTAAACTGTCAATAAGGAATACACTTTTCCGAGAACTAAAAAATGAATTTTCTCTCCATTGGTTTTCTGAATGCATCAATTACTTAATTATACTTTTAAGTCATAAATTACTTAACTCAAACTTTTGCCATCAAACCCTTCCCCTTTTTACAGCAAGTTATAAAAGATTTACAGTATTGATCTTTACCCCTTGTATCCGTGCAACAAGGCTGGGCCAGATACAATTACTAAAAATCAACATTCTTCCACACTTCCTATACCTACTGCAGACTTTGTTAGATTTTTTTCCCTAGCAAGTAGAGTTAAGCGAACCTGAACTTTCATTAGGTTTTTTGGACCCCAGACCCGAACACGGACATATCACTGTATGTTCGGGTTGGAGTTCGGTGTTCGGCAATTTAATGGCGCATTTTCAAAGGCTGCAGGGCAGCCAATCAACAAGCGTTTGACTCGTGTGCCCTCAGAAGCCATCACAGCCATGCCTACTAATGGCATGGCTGTGATTGGCCAGTGCAGCATGTGACCCAGACTCTATATATAAGTTGGAGTCGCGTAGCGCCGCACGCACATGCGGTCTTATTAGCGTAGGCAGAGGATGCTGCCGCTGATAGGGAAAGAATTCTGCAAACTAGTACATTAGTGGGGTGGCGTGCACTTCATACCTGAGAGTCAAATAGAAGCTTCAAATACCGCGGTTACATCGGAGTTTTTAAAAATAATTTTTATTTTGGTGCTAAATAGTACATTAGTGGGGTAGTACATTAGTGGGGTGCACTTCATATCTGAGAGTCAAATAGAATCGTCAAATACTGCTGTCACATTGCAGTTTTAAAACATAAACATTTTTGGGTGCTAAAAAGTACATTAGTGGGGTGCACTTCATATCTGAGAGTCAAATAGAAGCGTCTAATACTGCGGTTACAGTGCACTTGTAACATTCTAATTGTTTTGCTGCTAATCTGCTAAATAGTACATTTTGTGGCCTGCTCTTCATATCTGAGAGTCAAATCAAAGCGTCTAATAGTGTGCTTTCTGCGCACTTGTAAACATTATAATTGTTTTGCTGCTAATCTGCTAAATAGTACATTTTGGGGCATGCACTTCATATCTTAGAGTCCAATAGAAGCGTCTAATACTGCGGTTACAGCGCAATTGTAAACATTCTCATTGTTTTGCTGCTAAACTGCTAAATAGTACATTTTTGGGCCTGTTCTTCATATCTGAGAGTCAAACTGAAGCGTCTAATAGTGTGATTACTGCACACTTGTAGACATTCTAATTGTTTTGCTGCTAATCTGCTGCTAACATTAGAGTTTTAAAAAGTACATTTTTGTTTGGCGCTAAATAGTATATTTGGGGTGTTCACTTCATATCGATTTGGTTTGCGCCCTTTCTCTGGATTGGCTGTTGCTTGGTTTAAGAGCAAAGAGTGAATTCACCGGACTAAACCAAGCAACTCTATGGAACTAATTGCGGGCATGCACAGAGCCTCGAGCCCTTACTTTATACAATGAGTTCTCCAGCTCTGTCCCTTGGCGTAGGCCGCCTAAGTTTCCCCCATGATTGTAATGTGTCCTATTGTCTGTAAATGTTGTACTGTTGGTTTATCTGTAAACCATCCCCCTCCAGCCTAAGACTGAGGGACTTGTGCTGAATGGAATGGGGTCTGTGTATAAATTAAGCCTGTACCAATAAAGCATTGTCAGTGTTGTACTCCCAGAGCTTTGTCTCGTCCAGTTACTGGGGGAAATGGGTCTCTTGCTATTCTAAGTGGTTTCTGAGTGGCTGAAGGAAGAAATTAGCAGAGGTAACCGGTCGGTTACCCAGGGTCCTCTACAGATGTCTCTTTTATAGTCTGAATTTAGTATGATCCAAACCATTGTATATATTTTAATGTTATAAAAAAGGTAATTTTAGTTGCACCAAATTTATATTGATTATGATCTGTAATTCATCCCAAAATATGCTTTAAAAATAGCAATCTATTAGCTGATTTATATTTTTGTATGATGCATTTGTTAAGCCTACGGGTTTATAGGCATCTCCGCAGCTGCTGTTTTTAAGAGGACACTGTGACATTTGCCTTGAGCTTTATGACAGCACCAATCATTTACATAAATAATCAACAGGGAAAATAAATATATATAGCACTAATCAGGCTTTTTGCTAGCATGTTCTTCATTAATGTTTGATTTAATTTATATTTATACATATGTATTACAGTATAGGTAAAATGGGTGTATTTATGCATTTATGAATAATGTATTTAAAGCCAAGTATTTGATTTGTTTTGTAAAATGCCAATCTATCCACTACAAAAACTTGATGTTGGGCAATGTGTGCATTGGTGCTTGGAATGAGTTCTAGAGAAACTTCAATGAGAGGGCAGGATAAGCAGCTATGAGTAGGCAACACCTAGAGAAGGCATGTCAACCTAAGGCTTTCACCAGTTTTGTACTTCACCCTACATAATCCCCCCTAGTTTTCATGCATGGCAGGAAAAAGCAGTCAATCATTTTGACTTCCTTAACTCAGCAGTTTGTGGGCAAACTATGTCTGTTTTTAGATTGAAAGACTCGAGGAGACGAGACTGCACAGTATAGGCTGAGAGGTCATGTTTTCATTATCCTGTGGTCATTGAGGAATTTATCACTGCACACCAAATACACGGAAAAGTAGTCATGAGGGGAAAGGTAACTTGTAGAGTGAGCTATATGCCCATTCTAAAGGATCAATTTTAGGTGTTTGAAAGTAGCAGGTGTCTTACACAGCTCAAAATGTCCATACTACACTTGTTCAAACATTTTGGTTCTCCAAAAACACTTCAGCAAAAAAAAAATTTGTTTTATGTTGGCAAAATTTACTTTCTGCTGCTGTTCAGAATTATGGTAATTACAAATATCAGGAAAGGTCATGACAGGTGCATAGTCTCCATATGGGCAGAGGAGGGATCCATGAACCTGAACCCAGCCCACCTAATAAGACACTGACACTCATGGGCATGGGTCAAAAATTTCAACAGCTTTAATGATAATAAAATAATAATATAAAATTATATAAAGGTCATTACCTGCCACACCCCCAACATTATATCATCTCTCCCATATTTATATCAAGGCAATGACCCACAACATAACATAATTTACAAACCATAACAACCATATAGTTATAACACGTAAAGTGCCAACATTCATTAATTTCACCTGGTAGGGGTATACCCAGATACCCCTACACCACGAGGTTCTGAGCCACCAACGGACTCGAAACCTACCAAAACTTGTACGAACAGTTTACCCTTTTAATCAATCAGCTAACTGCCCTTACTCCTATATTAACTAAGGCCCATTTTCATTAATGTTCCTTACCCAACCCCTCCTCTGTGACCAAACGGGGAAAAAGGGAGGGAGGGACCAACTTTGCAAGGTAAGAAATTAGAATGAAGGATCTGAAATGGCCGACCCTTTATATCAGCCAACTCCCAAACACTAACCCACCAATCCCCACTATTGCTCTTGCCCCTAGCCCACCTACTAGCCCTGTCAGGGCCCTATTCCCTAAGCTGCGCTTTCTCCATGGGCTTCATTATGGAAGTAAAAAAGAGCAAAATTGGTGCCTATCATTGTTTGGCATGCAAAAACACCTACAATATTGCCTGATCTAATAGCCAAGCAGAGTTATCCATTTTTACAATGTCAATTCTGAGTTGCCAAAATTTGATTATTATATATCTGGATTAATAAAAAAATAGGAAGCAAGAGTTTTATAATTAGTGACCACACTGTTTTAAAATTTTTGTTTTTATATTTCTGCGGTGTTTGTGTTTAGCTGTAATTTTCCTCATACTCAGTTACTGTACCCACACATATTATATATCGTTTTTCTCACCATTAAATGGTCTTTCTAAAGATACCATTATTTTCATCATATGATATAATTTACTATAAAAAATATAATATATGATGATTTTTTTTTAAAACACAGTTTTTCTAACTTTGACCCCTAAAATCTGTTACGCATCTACAACTGCCAAAAACACCCATGCTAAATAGTTTCAGAATTTTGTCCTGAGTTTAGAAATACCCAATGTTAACATTGTGGAGTGTTGATCATTATTTAATGTGTAGTTTGCAATATATATATGTATTATATGGTATGGTGCATATATATATCTAATATGAATGTACATTTAGCTGTATAACATAGGTGTATGAAATATTGCAGGCCTTTTTGCTTAGATTTGAAAAAGTTAAATTTTCAATGACATTTCCACAAGGTTAACAGCTAAAAGGTTGAAGTTAAATTAGAACAAACACATGTGTTGTCAGTCAAATGTATACAAAACACTTCACTTAATTTTGAAGCTAACTATAGGCAGAGCCATCTAGGGTATATCCCAAACTTAGATATTCAATACATTACATCTTGCAACAAGTTAGAATACCTTTTTGGGAGTATTACACAGGTGGGGGCTGCTTTATGGAGGACAAAATGGCTATTTAACTGAAGGAGAAAGAGTGTGACGTTGTCATTCATTCACCATTCATTCATTCATCCATCTACTCTTACTCTGCCTGCTGTCACCACACATCTGAAAGGTATACAGGGACATATACTGTAGCCACTAATACATTTGGTAAGATTAATTATTTACTGACTATTTTTGCATTTTGTAACATTCATTCAATACACTTTTATCTTATATTTATTTGAGTCATTGTTTCATTTATTACAATATTATTACAGTGCCTTTTGGGTCTTCAGACACTGGATTATTTTAGTGATAGTCAAGTTATCATCTAGAATGGTTAAGGAAAACCTCTCCGTATACAGCTATAGATTGCATAAAGACACACTAAGCTTAGAATGACCCGGAGTGACCTTTTGTCGGTAAAGGTCCACATCATACCTGAAGCGAGCCATAACTATCAATATTGAAGGATCACCGAAAACCGACAAACATGTTCTTAGCTTTTTTTTTGCAAGTCATAGGGCTATAAGTCAGGGCCGTCTTTAACTCAGGGCAAGCTGGGCAGCTGCCCCAAGCCCAGTTACTCTTAGGGGGCCCGGTGGGCCACGCTGGCCTCAACAATTTTTTCCCCCATGGGCCCGCCAACGCAACCAGCAGCCCACACACTAAGGATGCTGTGACGAGACCAATTCTCCAATGCCACATTGCATTGGAGAAGCCTGGTTGCTCGCCTGTTGCCTTTGGATTATGGCCCCATGTTAAAAGGCTTGATTTTTCCCTGCAAAGACATGAAAGCCGGGTCATTTGGTGCTTGCCCTGTTTGAGCGGTGATACCCCAGATAGCTATGCCATGGAGCCCATTCGTATAATGAAAGACTATGGGAAAGACTTTGGCTCCATGGCAATTGAACTGTATGTGTGTGCATTCAGTAATAATGTGCGCTCAGATCTGAGCTATCTGGGGATATGTTGAATGTACCTGTTTTGTGCAATGGCTGCACAGTTATATGTTTTTATGTGTTTTATTGTCTTTTGCTGCCATGTGTTCAATTGAGTTTTGCTTCTGT
Source organism: Pelobates cultripes (assembly GCA_933207985.1). NCBI lineage: Eukaryota > Metazoa > Chordata > Amphibia > Anura > Pelobatidae > Pelobates > Pelobates cultripes. The sequence goes on from OW240913.1 coordinate 170,483,056, forward strand.
CTTTGGAGATAATTGGATTACTTTCCAATTATCTCCAGGATGGAAGACTCTGTGGAACTGGTTTTGGGCAGAAAAGACATGCTTCCTTTGGTCACAAAGAACTACGATCTATCTTTTGAACCATTGGACCAATTTGTATGCATTTGACATATGTTTGTATTTGGAGTATGCTGATTCTGAAAATGTAAGTTTTATGTGAATGTAATGCATACTTTTCATGTTATGAATAATGTGGAAATGTTCTCTGCTTGTTATAATTACATTACCCATTGTGTAAGGTAATTGTATCACAGGCAGAGGGGAGGATTTTGTGTGGGAGTGTCTGAGTGTATTGTATGTGTTTATTGATTGTGTTCCAAAACCCTGTGGGTGGTACTAATGTGTAAGAATGTGTACATAAGCACAATAAACCCACAGCTCTGTCTGTTCACTGCTTGACCCTCAACACGGAGCTTTGTCTTGTTCTTAGGGGGATTTATTGTATGCTGTTCCAGTTCGACTGCTAGGAGTGTAAACCTATTCGTATGGTTTTTCCTATTCGGCTGTTTACAGCATTCATATGGTTTCCTGTTCGGGGGATTGGTGTTCTACAGTAGCTGCCTGTGTCTCTGGAAGGGGAAGATCTTCTAAACTGCGGTTTAACCCTTTTATGCCTGGGGGTGCCGTTACAGATGCCCACTGGGTGTGCCATCCACTAAGGGTCACCCAGTGGGCACATGCTGTGGCACTTTAACAGCGCAACTGGGCCCCTTGCTTTTCAGCAGCGCTGGCAGGAAGTGACAGCCACAAGTCACTTCTTCCCACTAACGAATGGAGCCGCGCAGGAGACGCAGTAGGCAGGAAGGAGGAGGGAGAGGCAGACCCTAACTCCCAACAGCCTCTGCCCCCAGACTAGACACCTGGGAAACCACCCTCCAAGGTAGGAAACTAGAGGGTGGGTTTAAAAGTGTAAATTTATGTCAGTATGTCTGTGTATGTCAGTATGTCTGTCAGTATGTCTGTCTGTGCCAGTATGTCTGTCAGTGTATGTAGCTCTGTCTGTGTCAGTGTGTATGTCAGTATGTCTGCCAGTGTATGTGTATGTCAGTATGTCTGCCAGGGTGTGTGTCAGCATGTCTGTCAGTGTATGTGTCTGTGTGTGTCAGTATGTCTGTCAGTGTATGTATCTGTGTGTGTCAGTATGTCTGTTAATGTATGTCTCTGTGTATGTGTGTCAGTATGTCTGTCACTGTGTGTCTGTGTTAGTATGTCTGTAAGTGTATGTGTCTACATGTGTGTCAGTATGTCTGTCAGCATGTGTTTATGTGTGTGTGTCAGTATGTCTGTCAGTGTATGTCTCTGTGTATGTGTGTTAGTATGTCTGGCAGGGGTCAGGGACCAGGAAGCCATGGTTGCCCAGGGTCCGGTCAATATTAAAGATGGCCCTGCTTTAAGTACAAGTAGGACATTGCTGTTTCAAAATATATATTTTTAAAATTTATCAATAGAGACATTGTAACATTGTTATCTGTCATAAATCTGTGAATCAGACCTCACATGTACATTTTTTTTTAAAGTAGACAGCCCATGGTATTCAATATGGGGTGTGTCCAGTCTTTTTAGCAGCCACTTTTTTACAAACACAGGCCAAACTTAGCATTTATATTTGTTTGTGTGTTAAAAATGCAAAAACCTATTATGAACGCTAACTTTGGCCAATGTTTGTGACTAAGTGGCTACTAAAAAAGACTGAACATACCCCATTTGCAATACCTTGGGTTGTCTTCTTTTTCAAATGGTATGCCATCATGGGGGTAATTGTCATTCCTGGACTACCATACGCGCTCAAAGGCAACGTAACCAATCATTGAAAATTTCAGTGTAAAAAAAACTGAAAATCAAGCCTTATAGTTGACCCAATAACTTTCACAAACACTATAAAACCTGTACATGGGGGGGAGGGGTACTGTTATACTCAGGAGACTTTGCTAAACACAAATATTAGTGTTTCAAAACAGTACAACGTATCACAACAATGATATAATCAGTGAAAGTGTCGTTTGTGTGTGACAAATGGAAAATAAATTTCACTTTCACTGACAATATTATCTCTGTGATATGTTTTACTGTTTTGAAACACTAGTATTTGTGTTCAGCGAAGTCTCCTGAGTAAAACAGTACCCCCCCCATGTACAGGTTATAGGGTGTCATGGAAAGTTACAGGGATAAATACTGTGCTAGCAAATTAATTTCTCTGGACTTTTGGCCTGGGTTGTCAGGCAGGTCCCTCAAGTTGCAATCAAATATGCACGTAGAATTTAAATATATTTACTTATTTATATATTTGAAGTCTACATGTATATTTATGAAATTATTTTAATTATGTATATATATATATATATTTTGTATTAATTTTATTTATATATACACATATATATATATATATATATAAAGATAATTTCATTCTAAGTGTAGTTTGATATAAATATATATGTCTATATTAATATCAAAATACAGTTAAAATAAAATGACATATATAATGTTTTTAAAATTTATTTTATTATTTTTAATTTATTTTTATTTACTTATTTATATTTTATAATATATATAGATATCTATATTATATATATATGTGTGTAATTTAATTATAAGTGTATTTTTATATTAATACATGTATATATTCATATAAAAATACACTTAGTATGACATTATATGGTATGCCATCATGGGGGTAATTGTCATTCCTGGACTACCATACTCGCTCAAAGGCAACATAACCAATCTTGAAAATTTCAGTGTGAAAAAACAGAAAATCAAGCCTTACATTTGACCCTATAACTTTCAAAAACACTATAAAACCTGTACATGGGGCGGGGGAGGGGGAGAGGTGGGGAGTACTGTTATACACAGCAGACTTTGCTAAAAACAAATATTAGTGTTTCAAAACAGTACAACACATCACAACAATGATATAATCAGTGAAAGTGTTGTTTGTGTGTGACAAATGGAAAAAAACTTCACTTTCACTGACAATATTATCTGTGATATGTTTTACTGTTTTGAAACACTAATATTTGTGTTCAGCAAAGTCTCCCGAGTAAAGCAGTACCCCCCATGTACAGGTTTTAGGGTGTCATGGAAAGTTACAGGGTTAAATACTGTGCTAGCAAATTAAATTCTCTGGACTTTTGGCCTGGGTTGTCAGGCAGGTCCCTCAAGTTGCAATCAAACAAAATTACTTAATTATGTAAAAATATTACATAAATATGAACGTAGAATTTAAATATATATATACTTATTTATATATTTGAAGTCTACATGTATATTTATGAAATTATTTTAATTATGTATATATATATATATATATATATATATTGTATTAATTTTTATTTACATATTTTGTATTATTTTATTTATTTATATATATATATATATATATATATAAAGATAATTTCATTCTAAGTGTATTTTGATATAAATATATATGTATATATTAATATCAAAATACAGTTAGAATAAAATGACATATATAATGTTTTAAAATTAATTTTATTATTTAAAAAAAAATATTTATTTTTATTTACTTATTATTTATATTTTATAATATATATAGATATTATATATATTATATATATATATATATATACACACACACACGTGTAATTTAATTATAAGTGTATTTTTATATTAAAAATATAAAGATACACTTAGTATGACATTATATATAAGATATATAGATATATATTATTTGTGTAAGGGGCAATTTAGCCGTATATGGAGTAGGTTCAAGTGAGAACGTAAGATAGTATAAACAAGCAAAGTCGGTTGTGGTGTGCCGATACCGACGATACGGTAGGCCTGTAAATAAAGAGGGCCCACCAAGAAGAAATAAAGTAAGATAGAATTGAAAAAAGAAAGTGTTGTAAAAGAGGAGTGGGTGGGACGGTCATTCAGACGCTTACCTTGATATAAATATATATGTATATATTAATATCAAAATACAGTTAGAATAAAATGACATATATAATGTTTTAAAATTAATTTTATTATTTAAAAAAATATATTTATTTTTATTTACTTATTATTTATATTTTATAATATATATAGATATTATATATATTATATATATATATATATACACACACACACGTGTAATTTAATTATAAGTGTATTTTTATATTAAAAATATAAAGATACACTTAGTATGACATTATATATAAGATATATAGATAGGGGAGATCCTGAGATCTCCCCTGCCGGTCTCAATATACATAGGAGTGACGCGGGATTAGGGTGTGCCCAGGCACACCGTGTGCACACGCCTATGAGTCCATGGTTAGCTGCTGGAACGGAGGGGCGGCTGTGGCTGTAAGTGCTGCTGACGGGAGTGCTTGCTTGAAAGCCTTAAAGTTGAAACGAGACAGACTGTCAGCTGCTATGTTAGTAATGCCTGGTATATAAAAGCAGACCAAGTAAAAATGGTGACATGATGCTAACCACGTGAGCTTCCTGAGAAATCTCATAGGGATGATGAACGGCCTTTGCTAATGTGACATGTTGCTTGGTTGTCTATGTGGCAATGGACTGATAAGCCTGACCATAAATGTCCCCACGCCACGGCAGCTGCTACAACGGGATAAATCTCAAAAAGAGCTGAGGTTGTAAAAAAGCCTTCTAAGTCATAGACTTCTTCAGGCCACTTACCCCAAAGCCATTTGTTCCCAAAGATTGCTGCAAAACCTGTGGTAATCAGTAAGAAATCATCCAGATAATGGATGACTATGGGGCATCTAGACACATTAAGTAACAACCAGCAAAGTGTTTCAGCAAAAGTGTCGAAGATTTTGGGGCTACTTTTTGACCCAAAGGTTAAGCGGGAGAAAAATTAATAGTTATCTGCCTATTTGATGCCATGTAAGTGCCATAGTGTGGGATTGATAGGTAGTAGTTTAAAGGCATTGGTAATGTCTGTCTTACTTAGCCATGCTCCGATCCCTGCTTGCATAATGGCTGTAATAGCATGGTCTATAGTGGCATATTGTAGGGAAAACTCTTCGGAGGGAATAAGAGAGTTCAGACTCGGTGTAGATGAGGTATGAGGGGCCGACAGATCTATGATGAGTCTTTGCTTGAGGGAAGTTTTCCCTGTGACTATCCCTATGGGATTTGTGCGCCATGCCGTAAAAGGTGGGGTTTTGAAAGGCCCGAACAAGAACCCCTCTGCCAGCTCTTGGGCTAAGAGTGTGTCTATGGCTTCTGGGTTTTGTTGTGCTGATTGTAAATTAGGACATTCGAGTTGGCCTATGGGCATATGTATAATGCCTGTATGAAACCCCTCTGAGAATCCAGAAATGAGAAAATTTACCATATGTCTGGAATTGTGATTGGTTAGTAGTGCTGAGAAGACATGAATGTTAACAGACGTTAGGTACGGTTTAGGGTACATTTTATTTGGACACATGGTATGCGCATGTGCCCTGAAACAATGTGAACAAATATGCAATAACCTGCATGCACTAAAGCTACATGTGCCCACATTGAAATTATTGCACACTTGTGATTTACCAAAGAAAATGATAGGACGACCCAGTTTGTCTCTGGTGGTTCTCTCAGTTCTACCCGTGTAGCTTGTGCTAGGTGACTGATTACGGTCGTCTGCCGTGTGAGAACAAAAATTGCTAGTGTGAGTGGTAGAAGAGCAGGATGCACAAGCCGGTGTTATGAGACCTGCGAAGTGTCTACAAAATAGCTCTGTATCTAGCCTGCTCCAGTTGATACGGGTACCATACTGAGAGAGAGCTCCAGACACCTTAGTGGAAAAAGACCTATGGTAGTCATAAAAAGCAGATCCACCATATTTGTTCCCCAGGTCCACCAGCTTGTGCATATAGCGATCAAATTCTTCCCTTCTATTAGGGTACACTTCACAAATTACATCTCTAAAAATACCAAAGGCTAACACAAATTCTGGGATGGTCAGTTTACGGTTTAACCTTGCGTCTTTTGATCTGACCACTACAGAAACTTCATCGTACATATAGGTTTTGTTCTCCACCACATCCTGGGAGGCAATTAGTAGGGATGCCAGGTTGACGTCTTTGCCTTCCAGGATGTCCCTCTTAATGTGGGCTGGGATAGTGTATGCAGGGTCAACGTCCTGATAATCTGAGGAGATAACCATACCCGTGGCCCGTGGTTCGGTTGGTGCCTGTTGAGCAGTATCAGGAAGACCAGCCTTGGGGAGGGCTGTGGTGACCGCCTCGAGATTAGCCAGTCTGTCATTGACCTTGCCCATAGAGGTCATGAGTGAGGCCAGCATAGCCTGGATATCACCTGAATTGGTGTTGCTGGGGCCTTCCCCTGCTTCCGTGTTGTCGATTGTAGTGTTAAGGAGTTTGAAGAGCTCCGCTTTTCTTGCTGTGGCAGGGTAGGGGATTTGTCGCCCCCTTAACTCGGTGGTGATACGTGGGATCATCCAGGATCTGATTGATGCTGGACTGGTAATGTCTCCTCTACGAGAGGGTGTCTCGACCCTAGTTGGGGTGGCATGAAGAGATAGCTCTTCATCACCTTCAAGAGACGTACTTAAATAAAATGAAAGATAGATTTATTATTTGAACTTATTAGTTTAGTACTGGCTACTAGCCATGCCGTGAGGTGAAACCATTATGCTTATTGTTTATTGGTGACATGTGAGGCCCTGCTAGTTGCCAAGTGGCTTGAGAGGCTCTATCTATGGTTGGCGCGAGGGGATTGTTGTGGCCACCGAACGTTGTGGCAGGATGTCGGCCTCTCGGTGACTGTAACCAGAAAATAGGAAAGGGAGTGACAGGTGAGGCCCTCTCTATGATACGTGCGAGGCGGCTAGCTCACGTGTGGCCCGATGGGTGTTTGCTTCCGAGTTTGAAGCGGGGTGTTGGCCTCGCGGGACCACTAATTCTAAGCATAATTGCAGAAAAGGGGGAATTAACTATTGGACCCTATGACTCTAATTGCCAGTACTTGCCTTTCCTGTGGGGGATTTTGTATAGGTCTACTGTAAGCAGGTGTACGTACCTGGTAGTATAGGTTATTGAACCTGGTAATCCGTATAGGTAATAGTAGTACCTGTAACTAAATAGATGAACCGTATAAAAATATATATACAAGTGACACAATTATATTATCTTTAATTATGTTCGTATTGACCTGTATAGGTCAGGAGATGGTGTTTGTAAGATCTTCTTAATTCTGTATGTCGCCTTGTAGTTGGTAGGCAAATGTAGTAGTAAAGGCAAATGTAGAAATGTATTTAAAACCCCTTAGGGAAAAAGTATGATATATCTGTGAGATTATGTGTGGTAGACAGGAAAGTAATGTGATATTACAATAATGGCAATATCCTTGCTGACCTGAAGGTGGCAGTGTGGAATATTTAACCATGTGAATACCCATATGTGTAACTGGGACCTATTTGTTAACCCATTCGTAAGTGTAGTTCTCAAAATGTAACATTTAAGCAATAATTCTTTATTCCCAACAATTGTCCGTTCGTGCGTTTAACTGCACGAACTGGACAACATAAGACTAGCAGGGTTTGACTTGCTATGGCCGAACGGCTGCCCAGTCGGCAGTGCTAGTATATATATGAATATTGTTCGTGCGATGTGAAAGTCCCGAACAGTAAGTGACAGGAGAATCAGTAGCATTTATTGTATAGCGTGTTCGTGCGTTTGACCACACGAACGTAGACATGTATGCGAAAATGTTTAAGCGAGTAATTAAATGGGAGGAATATGCAGCACATCATATTAAGTACCGAACGTCTAATGAAAATGCCGTGTAAGCGAACAGCTGAACCCGGACGGATATAGTATACAGATTTTAAGAGCAGAAATAGCCGAAAGCGTACTGTAAGTGAGGACCTGAACCGTATTTGATGTCGTGGGCCTTGTTGCCTGGCATAATGGTTAGGTCTACTTACTGTTTGATAGTCACTAGGACGCGATCCGCGGCGATTGTAGGCAAGAAGCTGATTCAAAGGAAATCTGCAGAAGGATTCCTGGACACAGTTCAGCGATGGAAAACCTCGTGGGACACAGAAGTATTCCAAAATGGCAACTGGATGAACCGGAAGTGCATTCAGACGCTGACCTTGAACGGTGTGGAGTCAGGTAAGGGTTGTACCTTATATAGGGGAGTGAATTAATTTCAGCCCCTTCCACAAATACAGGCCAAACGGCCTTAACACATATATATATATATATATATATATATATATATATATATATATATATATTATTTTTATCTTTTTATTTATTTTTTAAAATATATTTACTAATATATTTTTATTTTATTTTATACATGCAGGGAGACTGCTTGTCAGTTTAGGCAGTCCCCCTGCAGGCAGCACCATGGACGCCTATTGCGGCCATGTGACCGCTCTTTCAGAGCGATCACATGGTCCGCGAGGGCCTAATTTGCCGAGGGTGGACTGTCTTGGCTGTTATGCAGTCCCCCCAGATCGGAAGCAACACTGATCGCCTGCGGGGGAGCGGTGGTGATTGGATACGTACTAAGAAATACTGCGGACCTACTAGGTACGTCCGCAGTCCTTAAGGACCGTTTTTGTCGAACGTACCTAGTATGTCTGCGGTCCTTAAGGAGTTAAAGAAAAAAGTTAGTGCTGAATAGACCACCCTTTACACCTTCTACTCTGAAAAGAACAATACTTTCCCACACACCCAGTCTGTAGCATCACCGATTGTCCTTCAGTTAAAAACAAAACTAGAATAATTACATCTGAAATAAGAGATTTTTCAGAATATGTAAGGGTGAAATGGATAATTGTGTCATCAATTACCCACCACTCACTCCTTTAGTTTTTAAAATTAAATTACTCCTGCTACTGCTGCTCCCACTTTTTTCAAAAGTGCCTACTACCTCAGCAAACGCAGTTGGTAGGCGCTGATGATAGGGTACTTGTTTACCACACTGAAAGACATCTAATCTCACTGCAGACAGCATGTATGGAAACATTCTTCTCTGCTCAGGGTAGAAGGGGTGGGTCATCAATTGCCCTGGCCCACTCACTTTCTCCCAAGTAAGAGAAGTGTCCATGCATCAGTGTGAAAAAAAACAACAACCCTATCATCTTCTCCCAGCTGTGTCTGTGGAGGTAGCAGGCATAGCCACAACACAATATTCTAGCATGAGTTACTGTCCTTCAGTGTGGAAAAAAACAGTGCCACATCACAGGGGGTCCCAACCCGTGGTACGCATACTCCTAGGGGAACAATCACAAATATGGTGATTGCGGTTCTACCGCCGGTTACTGGCGCACAGGCTGGGAACTGCAGGGGTCCAGTAATGTGCTGCAGTGCTCTAACAGCAAAGCCGGGCCCCTTCAAATCTGCAGAAAGAGCTGGGAGGAAGTGAGAGTTGATCAATTCCTCCCAGCTTAAACAGACCCAGCCAAATGGGAGGAGCTGCTTTTACCTGCCCCCCACACACACAATATATAAACTCCACTTCCTTGCCAGCATATCTCTGCCTCTTTTAGCTTAACTCTGCCTTACCCACACCTTGACATCGACTCTATTACACACATAGCTCTCTTGGCTCTGTCTGCCTCCTCCTCCCAAATTCCCGGATGGTCACTGAATCTGACAGAGCACCGCAAGGGTTGGTAGACAGGACAGGAGCAATCCCCTGACTCCCAACAACTCCAGCCAGCAGGAGACACCATCCTGCTCCCATAAGGTAGGAAACTGGAGGGTGGCTAAACTTTTGACCTGTATGTGTATCTTTGTGTGTTTGTATCTGTATGTATGTAATGTTTGTATCTATATGGGTGTCAGTGTGTTAATCTGTGTGCATGTCATTGTATTTATATGTGTGTCAATGTGTGTGTATATGTATGTCTGTGAGTGTCATTGTGTGTATATGTATGTCTTTGTATTTGTAAGTGTGTAATTGTTTGTATCTGTGTATCTGTATGTGTGTCATTGTTTGTATCTGTGTGTTTGTACATCTGTATGTGTGTCTGTGTGTGTATCTATGTGCCTGTATTTGTATGTGTGTCAATATTTGTATCTGTGTATCTGCATGTGTCAGTGTGTGTATCAGTTTGACTGTGTAACTGCATGTGTGTCAGTGTTCGTATGTGTGTCTGTACATCTGCATGTGTGTCAGTATTTGTATCTGTGTGTCTGTACATCTGTATGTGTGTCAATGTGTCTGTGTATCTGCATGTGTCAGTGTCTGTATCCTTTCAAAATTAATCAGCTGGTGTTTAATGCGATTATAAGAAAAATAACATGTAACGAATCCCAGCACTCCAGCTGAGTACATCCGTGAAAAATCTCCCAAGTCCCAAGCGCCGTAGTGATTATAAGTGTGAATATAGCTCCCTATCCCCCAAACATAAGCATAGACTTCATGATGATCTGTTTAATCCAGGCTCAACAGCCTGCTTTCATGTAGTACAAGTACACAGAAAACACGCCCATGATACTCCCACACAAAACAGGGTAAACCCTCCCCTATGCCTAAAGACTAAAGATAATTGAGTCAGGAACTGTACAAACTCAATTATCTCCAGTCACAGAAAAACATACAATTTACAAACACCCTAAAAGTACCTTCAAACACACAAAAACCCCACAAAAGTTACATCCCCTGATAGCCCTGATCTGGGTGACCAACATCCCAAAAATCCCCCAGATTGGTTCAAGGGTTCGAGATTTCCATGGAAATCAATTATTTGACCGACCAGTGGCGGATCCAGAGCCTGATCTCGGGAGGGGCACTTGTAGATTATTTAAAGAAATAATCCAGACACAATAACTACTACAGCTCAGTGTAGTGGTTATGGTGTCAATAGTGCCGGGACCCCCTCCTAGAGTAAGTAGTCAAACCGTTTAAGAACAGTTTGACAACTTACCTGAGGTCTGCTGGGAAATGGGGCGGTAGTAGGGCATAGGAGCAGTGGTGTGTGTGAGTGGTGCAATGTGTAAGGGGTGCAGTGTGTGTGTGTGTGTGAGGGGGACAGTGTGTGAGCAGTGTGTGTGTGTGTGAAGGTTGTAGTGTGTGAGTAGGGGGGGCAGTGTATGTCAGGGATGCAGTGTATGTGTGGGACAGTATGTGTGTGTAACAGTTGCAGTGTGTGTGTGAGTGTAGGCAATGTGTGTGTATGGGGCGGTAGTGTATGGGGGGCAGTGTGTGTGTATGAGGGGCAGTATGTGTGTATGAGGGCAGTATGTGTGCATGGGGGGCAGTATGTGTATGGGGGGGCAGTATGTTTATGGGGCAGTATGTGTGTATGGGGGCAAGTATGTGGGGGCAGCATGTGTGTATAAAGGTATGTGTGTATGGAGGGCAGTATGTGTATGAGGGCAGTATGTGTGCATGGGGCAGTATGTGTGTATGGGGGGGGCAGTATGTGTATGGGGGGGCATGGGGCAGTATGTGTGTATGGGGCAGTATGCAAGGAAGGCATAAAGGGTATTATGTGTGTATGGGGGGGGCAGTATGTGTATGAGGGCAAGTATGTGTGTGGGTTGGGGGCAGTATGTGTGTATGGGGCGGGTATGTGTATGGGGGCAGTGTGTGTGTATAAAGGTATGTGTGTATGGGGGCAGCATGGGGGGCAGGTGTATGGGGCAGTATGTGTATGGGGCGGTATGTATAAAGGTATGTGTATGAAGGTATGTGTGTATAAAGGGTATGGGGGGCAGTATGTGTATGTGTATGGGGGCAGTATGTGTATGGGGGCAGTATGGGGGCTATGTGTGTGTGTGTATGTTAACGGTAGGGGGAGGCTTTTTTTTATAATATATATATCTTTATTTATTTAATTAAAAAAAACAAATATTCTATGTCCCCCCTCCCTTCTTACCTTTATTGAGGAGGAGGGGGGACATATTTCGTTCCCTGGTGGTCCCAGTGGTGATTCCCTGTTGGTCCCAGTGGTGAGAGTGATTCTAGCCCGCGCTCCCGGGCTAGAGTTCACTCTCGCGAGATTTGGAGTGTTGCCGTGGTAACCGCGGCAATGCTCCAAATATCGCGAGAGGAGGACCCGGAGGAGCTGCAGACTGAGCTCCCGGGTCCTCCCTCTCCCTCCCCTGCCGGCTGTCAGCACTGTGCCTGCGGACCGGGGAGGGAGAGCTCTGATCTCCCCTCCGGTCCGCAGGCACATTGCAGGGCTAGCACCTGCATGTGCTGGCAGGGGAGGGAGAGGGAGACCGGCGGATTTCTCGGGGGGGGGGGCAATTGCCCCGTTGCCCCCCCCCTGGATCCGCCAGTGTGACCGACCGCGCACATGGTCCTATGCCCAAAGCAGTTCCATGAAATCAGGGCAAGCGCTCGGTCAACTTTGGTAACATAAAAACGAAGTTTAAATGGATTCCTGAACTGAGGAAGAGAATGGTTCCTGGGAAGACAAAAAAGGGGTCTTATCAAGATCCTGAGTGTGAGTGACATAGTGTATATTTATAAAAAATATCAAAAGAAACTTACCAATGGTGTGAGAAGATACACTGGGATATTGGCATTTGTGTTGGTGTTTGATTGCTGTGATTTATGCACATGTAGTATTGGCTTTTAAATGCGGGTGTACATTTGCGTGCAGTATTGGTATTTGAATAAAGTAGTGTGTTTGTATATAATTTTGGAGTTTGAATGCAGGGTTGTGTTTGTATGTAGAAGCTTCTTTAACTGCAACACGAAGGGCCTGGTTTACCTCCTGTCTTGCTCATGCGGACAAAAATATATAGGCAAAACCTTTAGAGCCTTCAAAGAAAGGATAATGGAACATGTCAGGTCCCCTAAGAACCGCCTCGAAATGCCAATTTCAAGACACCTAAAAGAACACCATCGGGGTGACTCTGGTGGTTTGAAGTTCTGTGGTCTTGAATTGGTTAAAAGACATCAGAGGCGGGGGAATTATGATCGCCTATTGAGACAGAGAGAGTCTAGATGGATCTATAGACTCAAGACATTGCAACCCTTGGGTCTAAATGAGGGCTTTTCTTTTGCTCCATTCCTCTGAGCTGCTATGGTGGATATATGTGTCTGTATATATATGTACATCTATATATGCATCTATGCGAGCCGTATTTTATGGGCAGTTCTTACCCTAAGAAAACCTGTCATAACTATGAATGATTGATGTAATATTTTACACTATTGTCTATACTTTATTTACAAACCTCTTTTATCCTATTTTTGTCTCCTCCCTTTTGTCCCTTAATGGGACCATCGATGTGTCCTGTAAAAATATGTATAGACGATTTAGGATTTTCCTCCCTTCAATGGGAATATGGATGTACTGTATATAAATGTATAGCTGTACACTATCTATATTGTGCTTGTTTGTATTAGACCTGTTGGTCAATTCTATGCACTTAGCGCTATATATATACATATGTAATGTGACCTTACATTGAATCCTACTATCCTAAAAGGACGATCAAGACAATAGGATCGTATGTATTTTATGCAACTTATATACTTGTATCCCTTGGCTAGATGCCACTTGGATACAAGCAATTGACACTTTGTAATATACCCCTCCGATACCGGCAGACTGCGTACGCATGCGCACAGCACGGACCGAGTGCCGGCATCTGACGCATGCGCAGTAGTACCCGGTTCTACCTACGTAATTGAGGGTTTTCCCACGAATGAGTCACTCAAAGGGCGTTGCAAAACTGAGGTACAGCCCATCGGCGATGGGCGGTCTATAGCTTGGCGCCAAATGTGAGTGTATTTAAGGGAGGGGACGGAGGAGAGGAACTTGCACACTACTCTACCCTTGAGAAAGGCGGACTTTACCGCCGAAACGCGCGTTGGGCTTCTGCTACAACTGTGGGGGGTCAGATTTGGGCGATTTGCCCTATACTGAATTATACTTTCACTACCTTCCCACCTTTATTTTTCGATCTCCTAACTCTATATCTCTCTGTCCTTTCGATTTAACCACTTGTCATTAGACTGGCTGAGGCCAATAGTCATATTTATACCCCACATTAGGACGCTATATTATACTTTATACTCCTAACCCTGATATGCAATAGTGGAGATTTTTGTTTGTGTGTTTTTCTAGGACCGTAAGTGTAGATCTCACCTGTTTTGCTAGCACAATTATCTATGCACATTATTGCACTGGTGCCTATTACGAGTAGCTTTTTTGCTACTTTTACACTGTTGCTACTTTTGTGGCAACGTAGTATCCAGGCACAGTATATAGTCATGTGCAGCCCAGAGTGACTCTCCAGGTCCTCTTTTTTATCCATTTGTAACAGTTGAGTGTATTACAGACTTTTATTATTTTTGGACTACATTAAAACTTTATTATTTTTTGTTTAATCTGTTTAATACACAGGAGTTAAGTGCACTGTTTATTGCTCCACAAGGGGTACTAGCTGTGAGTTGTTCTGTCTCCCATGTTTAAGGGATCCTTACTCCTCACCTTCTTTTTGTTTAATTTGTGTTTGTATGTAATGTTTGTGTTTAATTGCAGGAATGTTTTTGAATGTTTTGTTGGTGTTTGCTGGGATGTATGCACTTATATACATACACTGCCACATACATACTTACTCAAATATACATACACATTAACACACACATATTAAACACACTGACACATACACACACACACTGAAACACACATTGACATATACACAGACTGACATATCAACACAGACACACAAAGACACACACTGACACATACCCTGACAAAAATATACACTGACACATACACACATTGACACACAGATACACACTGTCACAGTTGTCACATACCTATACAAGGACACACTGATGCACAAATATAAACACTGACACATACACAAACTCAGATACACACACCTTGACACCCAGATAAAAACACTGACACATACATGCATATTGACATACAAATACACACACTGACACATACACAGACAGACAAACACACACACACACACAGATACACACAAACATGCCATACGTTTTATATTTCTAGCCACCCTCCTGTTAACATACCTTTATCTGAAGGAGGGTGACCTTCAGATAAAGGTCACCCTCCTTCCTTGGAGTCCTGCTGATGCTGGCTGAAGCTGATGGGAGTGTAAATCTGGCTTTATGCTTGCTGCTCCCCTCTCCTGTGCCTCCTGCATATCTTCCTCTTATTGTGAGAGGAAGTGATCTGATGTTACTTCCTCCCAGGCTGACAATACTAAAGGGCCACCACGCCCGACCGGGCCCCTGTTCAGCAATACTCATTGGGAGGCCTGTGCATGTGCATGCAGGCCCCTATGCAGCCACACCGGCTGCACAGACAGTACTTCTGCCATTGCTTAAATATGGTTTGCAACTATCTGTCAGAGCTTTGACCATATTAGTAGCTCTGTCAGTGACCATTAACCCAACAAACAGGTTGGTGCCAGCTTGGTCTCCCAATCAATTTCATACCATTCATCATTTGTCCATCCCTTCAGTAGGTAGCAGGAAAGATCAGCTCGCCTTTAGATGCTACAAGAAATAGGCAACAAGAAATAGTACAAGAAATAGGCAACAAGAAATATGGGGGACAACACAGGCAACAACATCAAGTCCATTGGTTCCCTTGCTCTGGGCACCAAAAACACTGCTGAGTCCATACACACACACACTGCTGAGTCCATACACACACACACACACACACACAGAGACTGCTGAGTCCTTACACACACACACACACACAGAGACTGCTGAGTCCATACACACACACACACACAGACTGCTGAGTCCATACAAAAACAAACACACACACACA
The DNA here is from genome assembly GCA_933207985.1 of Pelobates cultripes. Lineage (NCBI taxonomy): Eukaryota > Metazoa > Chordata > Amphibia > Anura > Pelobatidae > Pelobates > Pelobates cultripes. Next base: position 170,498,813 of record OW240913.1, read on the forward strand.
CACACACAGACTGCTGAGTCCAAACACACACACACACACACACACAGGCAGCTGAGTACACACACACACACACACAAGCTGCTGAGTACATACACACAGACTGCTGAGTCCATACACACATACAGACAGCTGAGTCCATACACACACACTGCTGATTCCATACACACAGACTGCTGAGTCCATACACACACACACACACACACAGTCCATACTGCTGACACACACACACACACAGACTGCTGATTCCATACACACAGACTGCTGAGAACATACACACACACACACACAAGCTGCTGAGTACATACAAACACACAGAAACACAGACTGCTGAGTCCACACACACAGATTGCTGAGTCCATACACACATACAGACTGCTGAGTCCACACACACACACTGCTGAGTCCTTACACCCACACTGAGTCCATACACACACTGCTGAGTCCATACACACACTGCTGAGTTCATCCACACACACAGACTGCTGAGTCCACACACACAGACTGCTGAGTCCATACACACATACTGCTGAGCACATATACACAGACTGCTGAGTCCATATACACACACACATACTGCTGAGTCCACACACACAGACTGCTGAGTCCACACACACATACAGACTGCTGAGTACATACACACAGACTGCTGAGTCTATACACACACAGACTGCTGAATACATACACACAGACTGCTGAGTCCATATATACACACACAGACTGCTGAGTCTATAGACACACACACACACAGACTGCTGAGTCCATACACACACTGCTGAGTTCATCCACACACACAGACTGCTGAGTCCACACACACAGACTGCTGAGTCCATACACACATACTGCTGAGTACATACACACAGACTGCTGAGTCCATATACACACACACATACTGCTGAGTCCACACACACATACTGCTGAGTCCACACACACATACAGACTGCTGAGTACATACACACAGACTGCTGAGTCTATACACACACAGACTGCTGAATACATACACACAGACTGCTGAGTCTATAGACAGACACACACACAGACTGCTGAGTCCATAGACAGACAAACACACAGACTGCTGAGTCCATACACACACACACACACACACAGACTGCTGAGTCCATACACACACACACACACACTGCTGAGTCCATACACACACACAGACTGCTGACCACACACACACACACACACAAACAAACATACACACAGACTGCTGAGTCCATACACACATACAGACAGACTGCTGAGTCCATATACACACACACAGACTGCAGAGTCCATACACACACACAGACTGCTGAGTCCATACCATCACACACACACACACACACAGACTGCCTAGTCCATACACACACACACACACACAAACAAACACACAGACTGCTGAGTCCATACACACATACAGACAGACTGCTGAGTCCATACACACACATACACACATACACACAGACTGCTGAGTCCATATACACACACACACAGCTGAGCTGAGTCCATACACATACACACACACACAGACTGCTGAGTCCATACACACACACACACACACACACACTGCTGAATCCATACACACACACACGCAGACTGCTGATTCCATACACACAGACTGCTGAGCCAATACACACACACACACACTCACACACACACACACACACACAGACTGCTGATTCCATGCACACAGACTGCTGAGTCCTTACACACACACACACACACAGACTGCTGAGTCCATACACACACAGACTGCTGAGTCAATACACACATACAGACTGTTGAGTCCATACACACACTGCTGAGTCCATATACACATACTGCTGAGTCCATACACACATACACAGTGCTGAGTCCATACACACATACACAGTGCTGAGCCCATACACACACAGACTGCTGAGTCCATACACACACACACACACAGACTGCTGAGTCCATACACACACACACTGCTGAGTCCATACACACACAGACTGATGAGTCCTTACACACACACAGAGACTGCTGAGTCCATACAAACACAGACACATAGACTGCTAAGTCCCCCTCCCCACACACACACACAGAGACTGCTGAGTCCAAACACACACAGGCTGCTGAGTCCACACACACAGATTGCTGAGTCCATACACACATACAGACTCCACACACACACACACTGCTGAGTCCATACACACACACTGCTGAGTCCATACACACACTGCTGAGTCCATACACACACACAGACAGACAAACAGACTGCTGAGTCCACACACACATACAGACTGCTGAGTCCACACACACACTGCTGAGTCCATACACACAGACTGCTGAGTCCATACACACACAGGCACAAACACAGACTGCTGAGTCCATACACACATTCAGACTGCTGAGTCCACACACACAGACTGCTGAGTCCATACACACACGCACAAACACAGGCTTCTGAGTCCATACACACATACAGACTGCTGAGTCCATACACACACTGCTGATTCCATACACACATACAGACTGCTGAGACCACACACACACTGCTGAGTCCATACACACACACTGCTGAGTCCATACACACACACACAGACTGCTGAGTCCATACACACATACAGACTGTTGACTCCACACACACACACTGCTGAGTCCATACACACATACAGACTGCTGAGTCCATACACACATACAGACTGCTGAGTCCATACACACACACACACACACACACACACACTGACACACACAAGCTTCCTCACTAGCAGACAGACACAGACAGACACACACACAGTGTATATCAAGCCTACCTGTTGCAGGGGGTCAGACAGCCATCTTCATGCCGTTCCAGCAGCAGCATGGTCTACCGCTTAATGGTGGGGGTGGGGCTTATGTGCGGGAGGCGGGGCTTAATTTGGGGTCGGTGCCTGTGCCGGGGAAGCTGCTGAAAATACCCAGTGCTTCAGCCCCTCTGTCCTGCATTCCCTCGGGCTGTCACAGACTGTTACAGTCCGAGGGTATATAATTTAAGCTCATGGCCAGCAAGTTGCTGGCATTTGGGGGGTTCCAAGGGGGGGCACAGCATTACTGTGTTTGATGTTCCGAAACACTGAGCTGTGCTTGCACACTTGACTAAACACAGTAAAAAAGAATTAGGATTTTCTGTCTCTAAACAGTTAACAAATAAATCAATATCAATGACTCTAGGATCAATGACAAAATGTCAGTCGTCTATCTCACACTCCACGTTGTTTCAAGTGCTCCATGGCTCATGCTACGAACAATGACCCAGACTAGGCAATAAAAAAAGTTAAACTTTTTTGCTGTGAACACCACACTTCCCCCAAAAAGGATTCGCTTTCTTTAAACCATTATCAAGACAGTATATTAGTAAGTGGTAACCTAGTCTCACAATAGGAACAATAACATATGGCCAATCTCCTATCTCCCCACTCACTTTGTTTTAAGTGCCAAAGGCAGGAGCTAATAGGGTGATACAGCTGCTAGACAATAGCCTTGTCTCACATTATAATCAATGACCCAGGCTAGGCAATAGAAACTTTATTCTCTGTTACTGAACACTCCATACTCCTCTAAAAAATGATTTTCTTTCACCAAGCAGTTAACAAAAACAAACAAACAAACAAACAAACATTGGAAACCTGGGCTCACACTAGGAACTAGGATCTCCAAGTCTACTCCATAACTCGTGCAGAATGTAGTTTTCCATGCATCACCTTCTGTATCTGCAGTAGGTTATAAGCCCCCATTAGATTTAGTTTAGTTTAAATAGTACTGGTCTTTACTCTCAACAGTAACTACGTAATAAGAGTTAAGGGGGAATTCCCAATAGCCCACACAAGGACAAAGACAGCCAATATTTTTCCCTTAAAAAAATCCAGATGAGTATGAGGGATGGATTAATCCTTTCTGCATATTTTGTCATATGCATTCTTTCAGTATCTTGAATTCTGCTTCTGACAAGGGATACAACAAACAAAACAATGCAATTTGTAAGAATTCCAAAGTGGGACATATATGTATATTTGTACTTCTAGCACTTTATTATCACGTTTTTGGCACAGTTTATCGTATTGTTTTTTTTTTTTTGTATCTATTTTGCAAGGTTTTGGGTTTCCTTTGTGGATTTACTGCTGCATATATTATAGTGAGCGCTTACATATTTTCTTTCTTTACTGACAAGGGATAGATGCATCTGAAAGGTATAAACGCTCTTAGATCAATCAAATAATTGGATATCATCTAGTGGAAGTTTCTTACACAGGAGAAGGGAGGAATAAATTAACACTCCTCTCTGCATAGCAGGTGTCTGCATGCTCCAGACTCCATCTTGTAAATCTGTTTGCACCAATTCTTCCAAGGTCTTGGGGACCGTAGCTATGGTGCATTTGTCTTTTAATTAAGCATAATGCATTTATTTTGCTTTTTAAGTTAGAAAGTGGTGCTTGTATTATAGATTTGATGTATTAATTATGCTTGCTTTTTCTCCAGTGTCATATGTGTTTGTATTTAAATGTCATTGTTCAAAGTAAAATGTTGTGTGATAGTTCCATTAGGAACTGTGTGTTGTGTTTGGAAGGGAACTCTAGTAACAGAGTTTCAGCTTACTGGCTGTACTGTTCCCTGGTACTGGGAACCTTTAAAGGGACACTATAGTCACCAAAACCACTACAGCTTAATGCTATGCTGAGCATTTACTAATTAATATTTCTCATCACTGTCAAAACTATGAAAAACACTAACTGTTAATATTTTTAAAGCAGGGGCTATCCTAAGCCTAGCTGCCATGGTTCTTTGACCTCAGCAGCATTAAGTAGTTGGGGTTACAATGATAAACTGATGTAATTTTTATCTTCTGCTTACTACCACATTTTTGATGTTACCATCTCAAAGAGTTTGACACTAGAACTTTGGTTCTCATCTAAACTCACATGACTTATCACATCATTGTTACTTCACTAGTAAGCATGACCAGAAAGAACTCTAGTGCAGGGGAAGGCAACCTACGGCACGTGTGCCATGGAGAGCATTCGAGGTGTCTTTGCACGGCACTCAAGGCTGCTAGAGCCAAACAGCATTATTACACTTTGCTTTAATGCATTATCATTGGCAATCTCTAGAATAAGGGTTGGCAACCTTCGGCACTCCAGATGTTTCAGACAACATTTCCCATAATGCTCTAACAGCCAGAATGCTAGCAAAGCAACATGGGAGGTGAAGTCCACAACATCTGGAGTGCCAAAGATTGCCTAGCCCTGCTAGAAGAACAGGAGGAATGAAATCTGGCACATATTTTACTTTAAATCTTTCTCCCTATTGATTAATTAACAAAATAGAAAATAGCAATGTCAGGTGCGTGTTTCCTGGAAATAAAGCCGAAGTGGACAAAAAAAGCTCTTCAAGGGTTACTCCAAGCACAATGACCACAGTCAGTGATTTGAAGTGGTCATGGTGTCCTGGAGACTCTATGTACACTGTTTCACACTGAAACGATGCACATACAAAGTTTAATCCCTTTACTGCTGAAGGTGTAGCTCCACCTCTAGCAGCATTATTAGTAGCAAATGTTAATTAAGACACTGAGGAATCAGGCAAGGCCTAAACAGAACAGGGACACATGAACGGTGTGGGGGGGAGGGGGCAGGGGGAGAGAGGGGTGTATAGCTAAAATGGTAAGGAGGTCTTAGAATGGTGGGAGGAGGATTAGGGGCAAAGGGGTGGGGAAGTATAAATAGGTGGACATTCTACAGGCTAAGCAGTCATCTTAATTATCAGTTTGGTAACAGCTTCCCGCCCTCTCTCCCCTTGTTTGTTTCTTTGTTTGTTGTCTGTGGTGTTCATTGTCACAGCGTGGCGGTATATGGCCCTTGTCAGCGGTCCGTGGAAAGCGGATGGGTAGGGCTGTCCCTCCCCTAACCTCAGGTCCAGTTATGGATAACAGACGTGCCTAATAAGCCAATAATCGGCTAGTGGTTAGCATTATAAGAATGGAAGGCCTAGAAAGGCCTTGTGCTGGTTGGGACGAGGGGGAGGGCAGCTGCCCAATGAATGTTTTTGGTTGGCAAGGTGGTACTCAGTGACGGATATATTTACTGAGTAAGTTATGTATATAGGATATTTTATGTTATAAAGTTGAAGTTTAAAGTGATGTGGAATCAATCAATTGATTATCTTGTGTATCTGCCCCCGGCCAAATTAAAGAAGTAGTGCGTGCACGCTCCTAAAATAATTCACACCAGACACAGGTTTTGGGTTAATGAAAAACTTGAGGAATGTTTATTCTGAGGGGATAGCATGCCCCTTATAAATTACATCATATGCTTTGTCAGAGATAACATGAAATAATACATCAATAATTGGTTAGGTGTTAAGTGGTTCATTTATTGCTCTTCCTACCGGGTGTGATTTCACTGGTATCTTGGAGGTCTCCCCTAGATTCCAGCGCCATCTTGTTAGTGAGGGTGTTAGTCGATGTCGAAGGGAAACTCCATAGTGGCCATTTTAGGTAAATCACTTATAAAGTTGAATAATGCTGATTGTAGGTATGCTAAGTAAATAGGCATTTTACTAACATAAATTGAATTAATATTTTTGTCCACAACAGTCCCCCCTTAAAATGACTATTTACTAAAGAGACAACAACTAACTGACCCTAATAATGTCCCTACTTGGCTGCAGTTCATCTGTCTGAACAAGCCTCAAACGCTTCACTGCGTGGGTATCCCGTAGTGGCTAACCCACTACATCTCCCGCGTCAGACTTCTACCCGTGGAGACAGACGCTGTCCCTATGCTGTCCCTATAAGGAAGTAGTTGTCTCTTTGAGGTGGTGGGACTGAAGATGTGTGTGCGGTGTGTCACAGTCTATATTGTCAATGTCCTGATGTAGGAATATAGGTGTGGTGCGGTCAATGGTCTGACCTACAGTCTTCTGTAAATATTTCTGCACACAGGGCATCACGCAGCAACCCAGGAAGAGAAAGAGAATTACCACAGTAAGAACTGCCATACCTGCTTGAAGAAGAGTTTTCTGCCATCCACTCATCCAACCAAACCATCTGTCCCATGAAGTGTGGACTCCCGAGTTCTTTGTTAATTCATCAGAGAGACTTTCTAATTTCTCTATGGCCTTAGTTACCTTACCATTGGGACCTGTATTGTCTGGGAAGAAGTTACAGCATGTCATAGTATCGGGAAGTATTTTACACATGCCCCCCTTCTTTGCTAGTATGTCTAAGGCCATTCGATTCTGAAATGTCATTTGGGAGGTAGTCTGTAACTGTTCTGCCAAGCCCCGAGGGCATCTCTCGTGTAATTGACAAAGCGTTGCTGAATATAGTAAATATAATTGATCCAATTAACATTCTTGTTAGCGGTGATGAGTAGGATCAAGGATTCGAATCCTGCTGCAACCTCATCTCTGGCCTTGAACTCGTTTGAACCCCCCTTGGGGTTCGATATATACAGGGAGTGCAGAATTATTAGGCAAATGAGTATTTTGACCACATCATCCTCTTTATGCATGTTGTCTTACTCCAAGCTGTATAGGCTCGAAAGCCTACTACCAATTAAGCATATTAGGTGATGTGCATCTGTAATGAGAAGGGGTGTGGTCTAATGACATCAACACCCTATATCAGGTGTGCATAATTATTAGGCAACTTCCTTTCCTTTGGCAAAATGGGTCAAAAGAAGGACTTGACAGGCTCAGAAAAGTCAAAATAGTGAGATATCTTGCAGAGGGATGCAGCACTCTTAAAATTGCAAAACTTCTGAAGCGTGATCATCGAACAATCAAGCGTTTCATTCAAAATAGTCAACAGGGTCGCAAGAAGCGTGTGGAAAAACCAAGGCGCAAAATAACTGCCCATGAACTGAGAAAAGTCAAATGTGCAGCTGCCACGATGCCACTTGCCACCAGTTTGGCCATATTTCAGAGCTGCAACATCACTGGAGTGCCCAAAAGCACAAGGTGTGCAATACTCCGAGACATGGCCAAGGTAAGAAAGGCTGAAAGACGACCACCACTGAACAAGACACACAAGCTGAAACATCAAGACTGGGCCAAGAAATATCTCAAGACTGATTTTTCTAAGGTTTTATGGACTGATGAAATGAGAGTGAGTCTTGATGGGCCAGATGGATGGGCCGTGGCTGGATTGGTAAAGGGCAGAGAGCTCCAGTCCGACTCAGATGCCAGCAAGGTGGAGGTGGAGTACTGGTTTGGGCTGGTATCATCAAAGATGAGCTTGTGGGGCCTTTTCGGGTTGAGGATGGAGTCAAGCTCAACTCCCAGTCCTACTGCCAGTTCCTAGAAGACACCTTCTTCAAGCAGTGGTACAGGAAGAAGTCTGCATCCTTCAAGAAAAACATGATTTTCATGCAGGACAATGTTCCATCACACGCGTCCAAGTACTCCACAGCGTGGCTGGCAAGAAAGGGTATAAAAGAAGAAAATCTAATGACATGGCCTCCTTGTTCACCTGATCTAAACCCCATTGAGAACCTGTGGTCCATCATCAAATGTGAGATTTACAAGGAGGGAAAACAGTACACCTCTCTGAACAGTGTCTGGGAGGCTGTGGTTGCTGCTGCATGCAATGTTGATGGTGAACAGATCAAAACACTGACAGAATCCATGGATGGCAGGCTTTTGAGTGTCCTTGCAAAGGAAGGTGGCTATATTGGTCACTGATTTGTTTTTGTTTTGTTTTTGAATGTCAGAAATGTATATTTGTGAATGTTGAGATGTTATATTGGTTTCACTGGTAATAATAAATAATTGAAATGGGTATATATTTGTTTTTTGTTAAGTTGCCTATAATTATGCACAGTAATAGTCACCTGCACACACAGATATCCCCCTAACATAGCTAAAACTAAAAACAAACTAAAAACTACTTCCAAAAATATTCAGCTTTGATATTAATGAGTTTTTTGGGTTCATTGAGAACATGGTTGTTGTTCAATAATAAAATTAATCCTCAAAAATACAACTTGCCTAATAATTCTGCACTCCCTGTGTATATATATATATATATATATATATATATATATATATATATATATAATCTGGGTTTCTCTTTTTATCCTGAAGTACGTGTGTTGGGAATCAAGTGGGCCTTGGTGGTTATCAGAAATTATATGTATAGGCATGATGGCTTTGGTCAGAGTGCATTCTCCCCACCACAGGCCAGTCATTTTAGATCTGAGTTGCATATCACCACATAGCCAATAAATATCTCCCAATGACTTGACTTGATTTACTAATAAGGTAGTGGGAGGTTTCCGATAGGTGGCACAGTAGCCGGGAGGGAAACTACCCACAAATTTATCAGTGGCTCCGTGTATAGTGTAGCAAGTGTAATTACCTGGATACACGGTGATTCCATCAGGTGGCCTGAGATTCCCTTGAGTTATTGGATATACCTTTTTCCATGATTCACATACTGATGAGTTTGTGGCTGATTGTACATAGAGGCTTAGAAAACACATCTCAACATCAGGGGGTAGATTAAAAGGCACTGTACCCACATGGTGTCTGGCCCCACCACAGACATAACAGTTAGTTTATTGTGTGAATTAGCATTATACCTCATCCACTCAAGTCATAGGTTGGTATCTGAAAAACCGGTCTAAACAGCAATAGTGTCCTCAAATGTAGGATTGGCAATTGCCACCATGTCCTTAAGAGTTTTAATGTGTGGTTTTAGAGGGTTAGTGGTCATGTGTGTAGAGTCTACCCAGTCAGGTGATGTATGCATGTCTTGTAAATAGAAGGTCCCCAACTTGTTATATGAGCCACCCCCTCTCCAGTACATCCCCATTACGTACTCTCCAGTGTCTCCTGGGCTGGGATGTTCTATGTTTAAGGTGAGTTTCACTGGGGTAGACCCTGTTGGCTTACATAAGGTCATTCTGTGTAATAAGGGTTTCCCATGTATGTCTGTAGCCCCCTGGTTGGCCTATGTTCCAACCTGCTACTTTCCAGGTACTACAATGATGTCCCCAATGGTCACCTGTCACACAAATGTATGGGTCCTTTCTATTGGGTATGTCTTTGTATATTGCGTTTTGTGATTGTGGAAAAGTACAAGGAACAATATCACAGTAATCAAAGGTAAAAGTAGCTACATGTGTGTTTGAAGAGTTATACCAGAATGTGTAAACACGATTACCTTTTGTGATAGCAACTTGTTGGGCCTTTAATAGGCCTAGTAGCAGAAGTAGGCACAGGAAGTTAATGGTTTAGCGGGATCTGCTTCCTCTGGATCAGGAACTTTCTTATAGTGCGAGGCGTGTATCTAGGTATTCTTCCCAGCCAGTTTTACCGAGGTAAACGTGGTCAATAGGACTTGGAATGGACCATCAAACCTTGGCTCAAGAGTGTGCTTTCTCAGGAATTTCTTGACCATAACCCAGTCACCAGGAAGGAGTTTGTGTGCCTGTATTTGATTCTGGATCTGGAATAGAAGAAAACACCTGTGCATGGATTTTGGTCAAGGCATGAGAGAGTGCAGTTATATAATCTACCATTGCATCTGACTGAATTTGGAGTTGTTGAGGAAAGTAACAGCCTAACCTGGGTGCTGTACCAAATAAAATCTCATAGGGGGATAAGCTAAATCTCCCTCTTGGAGTGTACCTTACACTAAATAGTGCTATGGGAAGACTTTCCGGCCAGGGTAGGTTAGTTTCTTGGGCCATCTTAAGCATTCTGGCTTTCAGAGTGCCATTCATGCGTTCTACCTTACCACTACTCTGTGGGTGATAGGGTGTGTGGAATGCAAGGGTCACCCCCAGTGCTGCCCGGATTTCTTTGGTTAGTAAGGCGGTGAAGGATGTTCCCTGGTCACTTTCGATCACCTCAGGAACTCCGTATCTGCAGATGATTTCAGTAAGTAGGTGCTTTGCTGTGATCTTGGCAGTGAGATTGGTGACTGGAAAGGCTTCTGCCCATCCTGAAAACATATCCACTATGACCAGTGCATATTCATACCGCCCACTCTTTGGCATTTGGATATGATCAATTTGGATCCTTTGGAAAGGGTACTGCGGCTTGGCCAAATGGTTTGGTGCGGCTTTAATTATTTTCCCTGGGTTACATCTGTCGCAGATAGTACAGGATCTGCAGTAATTTCGTGTCAAGGTGGTGATTCCGGGAGCTTCAAAATATTTATCAATCAAAGAGTTCATGAGATGTTTAGATAAATGAGCTGGTCCATGGGCCCACTGGACGACAGCTGGGTACATATTCTTGGGTAGACAGAATTTGAGGTTTATTGTACATACTTCATTCTGGAGGGATGCCCCTTTATCTTTCCAGCTTTGTTTTTCTTGAGGGGTGGCTGTTGTTCTCTTAGGAGCTTGAGATCGGTGGGTAAGGTCTGCATAGTGTAAATAGGAGTCTTTTCAACGGGCACTCTTCTGTCCACTTCCCAACACTTTCGCGCCGCATCCTTAGCGGCCTGGTCGGCTAAGTGGTTGCCATGTGCTTCTTTTGAATTTAGTCTCCCATGGGCCTTTACCTTCAGTATGGCCACCTCTTCAGGAAGCAGTAAAGCATCCATCAATTCTTTGATAGCTGCGCCATGTTTCACAGGGGTACCTGTTGCTGTAAGGAACCCCCTGGTTTTCCAGATTAAGCGCAAATCATGTGCCACGCCTAGAGCATACCTTGAGTCTGTGTAAATATTAACACGCTTCCCTTCAGACATTTTGCATGCTACCGTGAGGGCTATTAGGTGAGCTTCTTGTGCCGACTTAGACGATGGAAGAGCAGATGCTTGGACTATTTGGTCTTCTGTGGTGACTGCATATCCGGTATGATATTGTCCCTGTTTATCTGCAAATCTAGAACCATACACAAACAGTGTGTAGTCAGGGTTGGATAGAGCAGCCTCGTGCACTGTTGGGAGATGGGTTGTTTCCATTTTCATCTGTTCAAAGCAATCATGAGGGGCATCCGGGTCTTGTTCTGTAGGAGGGATGTCTTCACATATCTCTGTATGATATCGAGGGTAACTGACTGTGTTGCAGTTAATGGTTCTTTTGGTGACACCCGTTAATGTGAGCTGTACTTGGGTCGCAGTACTCAATTTTTTGGCCATTGGGCCAAGTACTTTCCATGAGAGATCTGGAGACTTGGTGAAGGAGATCTGAGAACCAGCCACCTCCCAATGGTGATATAAATGAGAAACCTCCATAGGCAGGTAGACTAAGAGAACAATGTTTCCTTTGGAGTCACAAAACAGGTCTGTTAGTGTAATGCATATTTCTACCAGGCTGAAGAGTTCTTCATAGTATGGGTCAGGACCTGGGGTGCTCCTGAACCACAGGGTGCAATGTAAGTAATTCTCGGGTTGTTCATCATGTGGAACCGTAGGCTTTATCACTTGAAGGTCCATGTGAACATCAGGATTTATGTCCAGACTGTACCAGTATTGTGGTACTTCCCCCTTGGGAAGTGGCAGAAGAATGGCCGGGTTCAAAGAGTAACATCTTTGTAGAGTAACGTTAACAGGTAAGAGGAGAGAGGTTTGGAGGCGGAGGTGTCTCTGGGAGGAGAGGTGTTTTGGTTGAACTTGATTCAGGATGGCCGTGATATCATGGGGAGCAAGGACTGTAAGTTTATGTCCGAGAACAAAGTCATTAGTTTTGTCCAGCAGGGCACTGGCAGCAAAAACAGCATGCAAACAGGAGGGACCACCCCTAGCCATGGGGTCTAGCATGCACGAGAAGTAACCAATAGAACGTTGAGGGGAACCATGTGATTGAGTAAGGACCCCTGAAGCATGGCCCATCTTTTCTGAAACGAACAGTTTGAATGGTTGCTGATAGTCAGGTAAGCCCAAGGCAGGGGCAGAGAAGATGGCTCTTTGAAGGGCATGGTAACAGGTGCGAGCTATAGGAGACAATGAAAAGGGTTCAGTCTTCAAGGCGTCATAGAGAGGTTGCATGAGCTGAGAAGCCTCAGGGATCCAGGACCTGCAGTATGTGATGAGGCCCAAGAAGGCATGAAGAGCCTGATGGGTGGTCGGAAGGGTAAGGTTTGTAATGGCGAGTACCCTGGTCCTTGTTAGATGACGGGTGCCATGGGAAAGGCAATGTCCCAAGAAGACCACAGAGGGCTGGCACCACTGGAGTTTCATTCTGGAAGCTTTACATCCTTCTTCAGCGAGGAAACAAAGGAGATCTTCGGAATTTTGTTCAGCAGTTGGAAAATCATCCCCACAGAGAAGTAGATCATCCACATACTGGAGAAGGACCACGTCAGGGTGAGACTTCTGCCAAGGTTCTAGGACAGCTGACATAGCCTTTGCGAATTGGGTTGGGGAATTCTGAGCACCTTGAGGCATAACAGTCCAAGTATACTGTTGATGATTGTGTGTGAAGGCAAACAGATATTGACAAGAGGGATCCAATGGCACGCTGAAAAAGATCAACCACAGTGAAGAATTTTGCTGTGGGAGGAACTTGTGATAACAGTGTATGTGGATTTGGGACAACAGCAGTGTCTCGGTTGGTGACATCATTAACAGCGCGGAGGTCTTGAACCATTCGGTATTGGTCAGGTTGGCCTTTTTCAGTCTTCCTTTTTACTGGAAATAGAGGGGTGTTGCACGGTGAAACACACTTGACCAGAGCACCTTTTGCCAGTAGACTTTCAACTTACTTTGAGATGGTGAGTGCTTGTGCAGGTTTCAATGGGTATTGTGGTCGTCGTGGTAGATTAGCTCCCTTTATCAGCGTAACTACCACAGGTGGGACTTGTAGGCATCCAATGTCATCAGGACCCGTGGACCAAAGTTTAGCAGGGACTCTATACAGGGCACTGGGGGCGTCTGGGACCCTTACCTCCTCGGTGGGGGATGTCATGTGTAGTAGTAAGGGCAGAGAGCAGAGGACAGAAGTATCCTTACGAGAAAGGGGGGTTAATAATTGAACCTGGCCATCAGCAGTGAAAGAGATAGAGGCTTGATGATGGGATAGAACATCAGCACCTAAAAGGTTAATTGGACAAGTGGAAGAGACAACAAAGCGTGAGAGTATGTCGGAACCCACTCGCAAGAGCTTAGTTAATGGGTTATTTCTAGGGGTACCATCGACACCAACACAAGAGACATCTATGTTGGATAAGCAAGATGGGTCAGGCAGGTCTTGTTCTCTGAGAACACTGCGGGCTGCACCTGTGTCAACTAAAAAGGTTGATGACCCTCTATGGGTAGGACAACTGTGGCAAGAGGCCCCCCCTTTGTCCCCTGTTGACACTGCGATGACAGGGGTGTTAGACACAGGTTTGCCGATTACCTATTGCACAAGGTCTAGATGAGATTGATCAGGATCAGTGTAGTGACGTGTGGTTGTGGTGGAGTGACTGGCCTGATGAGGCTGGCACATGGGGCACTGTTGACTGGGTACAGGGCGGTCATCTGGTTGACATTCATCTGTATCATAACTATCAGGGGAAGGGTGAGCATAGCTGCGGGTATCTGCTGAAGAGGGTTGGTATATGGCTTGGGCATATTCCTGAGGAGGGGAATATGAAGTATGTGCCTGGGGAGGGGGGAGTACCTGTGGAGGAAAACAACCGTATGTGGCTGCAGGGGCATTGGGGTACATAGGATAGCCGAACACAGGATTAGACGGTCTAGTGGTCAGCTGTCTAGGCACTCTGGGGTGAGGGCAATCTCTCCTGAAATGGCCCAGTTGGTTACAATTAAAGCATGCCCTAGTTTGAGGCCTAGGGGCGGGTATCATCTGCTGTCCTTGTGCAGCTGGCATGGTGGATGACACGGGATATCCTGGGGGGACTGGGGTGGGTCTTGTGGTGGTTGTAGGACAGACTCTAGGAAACCAGTAAGAGAGTATCCAGATGAATAATTCTATATTCGGGGCGAGAGAGCACTAGGCCTTTCCTGATGGCTTCTTTAAGGCCAGCAACAAAGGCAGCAGATAACATCTGGGTATGTGCTTTATTATGTACACTGAACCCAAGGTCTGAGAAAGTTTGGGTCAATCGTGAATGGTACTTCTCCGTGGACTCGAGTTTATCTTGTATAATGTCATTTAGACAAGTAGCTTGGTCAGCTAGTTTATCCTGAGCCCAGGCTCGAAACTGTTCACAGAAAGTAATACCCTACTGGAAATCCATGTCGGTAGTGAGGAGAGCATCATTAAAACTCCTTTCCATAATGGGCCAATAGGCATCCCCAGCCTTGATCTCACACAGACTGTACAGATCACGCCAGGCTGCTGAGTATGTTTTACGAATCTGGCAATCCTCCGGAAGAAGGGCATGGGCTGTTTATCAGGGTCGGGGAGAGAGGATACTAGGGTTGCAGCTTGAGAGGGATTGAAATTAACATACATCAGGGGAGCCCCTTCCACTGACGATAAGGCATGGATATGGGTGACCTGTCTCTGGGAAATCGTATTATCCGAAGGACAGAATGGGCTGAGCCCCTGCACATTGTCATCCTCAGAAGGGACCGGAAATGGGAGACCACGATAGCTGGCAACATCTGGTGAATTAGGGGCTTGAGCGGCTGGAGCATCGGAGCCGGGGGAACCGACAGCGATGGCCTGGGGAGTAACTAACTGGGAGGCAGTGGGATGGAAGCCTGATGCTGCAGGAGAAACGCCTACAGCGTGAGGTTGTCCCGACATGGTAGACTCATTCGAGCCAACTACCATAATCGGATAACTGGGAACCGTCATGAGGGAGGTGGAGACAGGAGTTGGAACGGGCGAGGGGGCGGGCTGGGGTGGCTGAGGCAAATGAGCGGAGAGGGCGGAAACGAGTAACGAAAGATCAAAAAAGGGAGGGACAACAGGGTTAGAGACAGGAATGGGATGGGAATTGGAAAGAGGAGAGGGAGGCGGAGGAGTAGAGGGAGTGACACTGGAGGCAGAGAGGGCAGAAATAAGTGACGAGAGATCAAAGGAGGGAGGGACAACAGGGTTAGACACAGGAAGGGGATGGGAATCAGGAACTGGGATGGAGGGGGCGAAGGGGAGAGGAGAGGGAGGAGAAGAGAAAGTGGCACTGTTGGTACAGAGGGCGGAAATAAGTGACGAGAGATCAAAGGAGGGAGGGACAACGGGGTTAGAAGCGGGAAGGGGAGGGGAATCTGGAACTGGAACAGAAGGGGTGATGGGGGAAGGAGAGGGAGGAGTAGGAATAGAGGGAGATACGGCAGAGGGAGATGCAATGAGGGGAACAACGGGTGGAGGCGGGAGGCGAACAGGAATAGAAGGAATGTCAGGGAGAGGAACGAGGGGGGTGACAGGGGAGACAGCAGGTGAAGATGGGAGGGTAGCAGGAATAGGAGGAATGATAGAAGGAGATGGGAGAGGGGTGACATCGGAAGACGGGACGGTATTGGCAGTGACAATGGAAGGTGGAAGAGAGACGGGACCAGAGGGAACTGGGAGAGGGGCTGGGGTAATGGGAATGGCGGGATGAGGCAGGAGAGGGAAAAGGTAATAATAAGATCCGTCCGCCCCGAGGACGGTGTACAGAGGGATTGAGACAGAGGAGCATACGCCACCTGGAGGTGGCGACTGGGTAGTGATGGGGGAGGCGGGGCGAGATTCATTCACAGTGCTCTGGGCGCCATCGTACAGCGGTGGTCGGGGAACAGCGGAAGATGAATCATCATTGCAAACATTTCTGTGATATACATAAATCGTTTGTCCTTCAAAATCTAGTTCTTCTTCTGACCAACCCTCCCGCTTGAGATCCCTTGCTACCCGATACCAAGCCTCTATGGCTTTCGTTAACCCGTTATCCAGTAACAAACCCTCTTTATCAATGAGTAATTTCCTCCAAAACTCTGGTTGTAATCTACCACTGGGTGACATTTGAAAACCACAAATCTTTGCTATTTACTTCATTTTTAACATAGCCTCTTCCCTGCTCTCTCCTTAACAATATCACAAGCTAAATAGCCTTTAGAAGGTCTGGCATGTTCTTGTCCCATTTTTACTAAAAAGGCTTCCCACGTATGAGGGACAGAGAGAGAGAGAAGAAATAGAAGGAATGTCTACAGTGCTCGACTGTCACGAGGAATTGGTCCTCGTGCGTCTTCCCAAAACTTAGACTAGTCACGGGATCCGCCCACCCGAGATGGTGGCCACGGATGTCAGTGGGCGAGCATGGGTGACTACCACAGCTCTGGGCAGCAAGTACAGAAGAGGTAGAGAATAAGGGAAAAGGTGAACGTGGAGAGACTAATCAGAAGACATTTACATGAGTCACAGATGTAGAGATGTGCACATAATCCGGAATCAAGGATGAGCCACACAACACACACACACACACAACTAGGGTACCCACACTATGGCTATAACTGAATAGAAACCAAAAAATAATAAAGAACAGTATAACAACGAGCATAGTAATGACTAAACAGCAAATAAAACCCTGTTCTACTCTGAACAGTACAGCAAAATTCCCAGCCTTTCTCTAGGCGGATCCCAGCCCTTCACAGGGCGGACACTATTCCCAGCCTTTCTCTAGGCAGTTCCCAGCCCTTTATCAGGTGGACACTATTCCCAGCCTTTCTCTAGGTGGTTCCCAGCCCTTCACCAGGCAGATGCATTCCCTGCCCGCTAGGCAGTCAAGCTATAATAATAAAAATAGTAATAAAACACACACCAGCTGTCTCACATGCATACATACACTCAGGAGGCAGATAGACAATCAACAGGTTCGTTTTAAAAGGCACCAGATAAGAGATTACCTGTCTTGTAGCCTTCTGGAAGCCGGAAGTGGACACGGAGACAGACCAACACAAAACAGGAGAATACAGGCAAACCGCTGTATTTAGGAGGTGATCAGGTTCCGATCGCCCCACTTTCCAGAGGTCCGCTCAGGTCCCATTTTCCGGCCGTCCGAACCGGCGAAATCCGGTGCCCCACGTTGGGCGCCAAATGATGTGGAATCAATCAATCAATTGATTATCTTGTGTATCTACCCCCGACCAAATTAAAGAAGTAGTGCGTGCACGCTCCTAAAGCAATTCACACCAGACACTGGTTTCGGGTTAATGAAAAACTTGAGGAATGTTTATTCTGAGGGGATGGCATGCCCCTTATAAAGCAAAATTACATCATATGCTTTGTCAGAGATAACATGAAATAATACATCAATAATTGGTTAGGTGTTAAGTGGTTCATTTATTGCTCTTCCTACCGGGTGTGATGTCACTGGTATCTTGGGGTCTCTCCCGATTCCAGCGCCATCTTGTTAGTGAGGGTGTTAGTCGATGTGGAAGGGAAACTCCCTAGCGGCCATTTTAGGTAAATCACATATAAAGTTGAATAATGCTGATTGTAGGTATGCTGAGTAAATAGGCATTTTACTAACATAAATTGAATTAATATTTTTGTCCACAACAAAAGTTTTATACATATTTATATATTTAATAAAGGTGTGGCCTATTTTTACCAAGCAATTCTGTGGTTGGTTCATTTCGGGTTAGCGGTTGGTTATGGGTTATGCCCATACACAATACCCTCTACCTACGCACATGTGCAATGAGTTGCATTCATTAGCTGAGAGTGGTCTTAGCCAATGAATGGCCAGTGGTATTGGCATCCAGCTTTTGCAGCTCTGTAGAAGTTGGATTCACGTCACTGGGTATAGATGTAACCGACAGAGACAGCTTCATATCCACTATAATGGGCTGTAGTGAATACGATGCTTGGAGTAACTTAAGCTAGGAAAGTAACAAAAAAAAGTAAATGGACACTTGCAGAAGCGAAACAAGCACATATGTTTATATTGGATCATAAGTTTGTTTACATTTGCATAAACACTCCACTCTTACAAAATTAAATAGAAAATCAATTTTGCTTTTGTTTTCTTACAATCATACATACAATTTCAAAGAATAGTAACAATCCTTTGTCATTAAAGACACAGCATACCCTCTCCTGGATCCAAGTGATTTTCACAATAATAAACCTTTAAAAGTAGATCAATGGATGGAGATGCAGGGAGAGATTGTTAGTTATAGTTTATGTGAAGTTTTGAGGAAGAGCAGGATTTCTCATGAAGCAATTTCAAAATAAAGATGTGTCTGCAGGGTGCAAGATATTATAGGAAAACTCACTCCTTATGACTTTTAATATATTTAATATTAACATTATGTTAAATTTTGAAATACTGAAAAATACGATCCACTTTAACATAAAGATATATTCTTGATGAAATACTAATCAAAACTGTTGGAATTTCACTACATTTACTGACATGAGAACTTTCTTCCTATCCCTTCCTCTCCATTACTTTCTTTATGTGATTATGTGAGCACATTTTTTGGCTATAGACAGCATAGTTCCATTGGACAGCTTGTTCGACTAGTTGTTATAATCACCATCACCTGTTGATATATATCTATACAACCCAATAAGCCACTAGTATTCAGAAGGAGTACTTTGACAACTTGCTAAATAACTCCCGTCTGTTTTGACATTTGACTGGAAGCTGTACTTTAGGATTACTCAGACTCATCTAAATAATATACTCAGATAACTCTAATACTCCTGTTTTATATATTTCATTGGAGCCATACCAATAAAGCTCTTTTTACCTAATCAGGAACAATACTGAGACCACTATCTGACTTTTCTTATATGGACATAGGAAATAACCCTATAGGGTTATGACTACACAGACTGGGTGTGTTTCATAGTTTGGAATTCTCTAGATACATATTGCTGTATACCTTTTTATTATTTTTGTTTTCTTTTTAGCTATATATCCTCTATTTAATCTTCAGCTGACTACTACCATTATCTCCTGGCAGGGGAGGCATAGTCACCTTTGGTTTACTTGCATACCTCTTCTATTATTTTTGTAACGTTCACTCTCTGCATTCATTGGCACCTGCTGGATTGAATGTTACATGGAAATATTTTTTTCCGAGTTCAAGCATGAAAGAAAAAAACATTCAAAAGAACCATACATTTATCACTCACCTGATGTTTATATTCTAGATACCATAAACCTTGCAAAACTAGCTTTTAACACTCCACTAAGTTCCTAGCTCTCACCATAGTAATTCTTGCATTGCTGCAATTGGGAGGGCTACTTCATTAGACTTGGCTACTTGTTGGGAAAAAAAAAAAAAGTTGAGTGCTGAGAATCCCTTTAATTAAAGAGGGCCTGATGAGGTGGCGCTTCTCAAGAAAGAAAATTCGAAGTGTTTTCTGTTGAATATTTAATAACTGGTGATGGTTTAACAAACTAGCTTTCCCTCTGAAAATAAATGCATGTTTGGGTCCAGTTTCCTCCAAAACATATAAAACAATATTGAATGCTTAAAAAACATATAGCATATATTTTAGCAGGCTACACTAACTGTCATCCCTGACATCTCCACCAGTAAAACTGGTCCAGCAATGGTACATCGGCATGTTTCGTAGTGCATAGTGCTCCTGAGTCCTGGAATTATCTTGGCTGAAGCCTTAGAGAAACAGTATGAAAGCACATTATTACATATGTCTGAAATGGTTAAATGTCATTCAGTCATAGTACTGTTTTGCAATTGTTTACATACATTGACAAAAATATTTTAGATACAGTAGAATGTATAACGCCCCTTTAACAATTAAAATTTTCATTAGGCATTAAAAATTATTCATTATGTATTATTTTAAACAACGGAGGTAGAAGACTGCATTACATAACAGGACATAAAGATCAACAACAAGCAAAAGAAAATAAAAATGTTGAATTACCGTTCCCCTTACCAAAAAGGCAATCTTGCATTTTATATAGTTTTCATCTTTAAGGCCTATAAGTCAGTCATACTTTGTGCTTGAATACTTGTGTGTTTTAAGAGTGCTCTTTGCATCGGATAAGTTTTTTAAAGGCTAACTTAAAATCATCATTGAAGCTAGTATAAAGAAGAGGGTTAATAAGAGAATTAACATAGCCTAGCCAGGTTAAAAAGTCTGCCACTTGAGGGGATACAGTGCAGAGGCTAAGCCCTACAACCAGTTCCTTGATAAAAAAGGGTAACCAGCTTATCATAAAAGCACCTAAAATAAGTCCAAGTATGCGAGCTGCCTTCCTTTCTCTCGTACTGGATATTTGTTGTTGCCGATCCCCAACCAACTCTATGTCATTATCATAGGGTGGTGTTCTCGCATATGTGTTAATCTTCTCAAACTCCATGGTCGGATCTGATGTGGAAAAATCAGACACACAGAACGTTTGTGTGAGTTTGCAATGGGCGAACGAGTTTTGACTATCGTTGCTCCGATTACTCAAGTGTCGGCTTGAGCCTCTCTTTTGGTAAAGGCTCTTTGCAGCATGGTAAATTCTATAGTACAAAATGAGTATTAAAGTCAAGGGGATATAAAATGCACCAAAAGTGGAATATATTGTGTAAATTACATGGTCATGTTGAATTATACATCTACTTGGGGTACTTATATTGTGATGATTTCTCCAAAACAAGGGTGGAAGGGAAATAAAAATAGAAATTGTCCACACTGTTAATATCATTATTCCAGCTCGTCTTGCTGTTCGTTTCCTGGCGTATTCAATAGCATCAGTGATGGCCCAATATCGGTCTAGTGCAATGACACATAGATGGAGTATTGAGCATGTGCAGCATGTCATGTCAATACTCAGCCATATCTCACATATGACATAGCCAAGGGTCCATGTATCCATAACTATGTACGCAATGCTTAAAGGCATCACTAAAATGGCAACAAGAAAATCCGTAACAGCCAATGAGCATATTAAGTAGTTTGCTGGCTGATGTAATTTTTTGGTAGTGCAAATTGCAAGAATAACGGCACAGTTTAATAATGTAGTTAGTATAGTTATGACTGCCAAAGTTAATGAAATAAGCATTTTTTCAGTGACTGTTTTTGATTTGCTTGTGATGGATTCTGTTGTGCAATTGGTAAGATTCATCTTCCTCTGTCACTGGAATTTTCTAATTTTGCTTTCTGGTCGTCTTCGCCATGTTGAATTATTTTTGTGAAACGTCTTGTTATATGCAGAGCTTAGTAGATATTGTGATGGCCTTCTATTTACACATGACTCATCTGCAAGATACAAAGTGGTTACACATAGTTTATTATCAAGAGAAAACAGTAGAATACAAATAGAAATTTTGTTTATCTTTAGTCCACAGATCTTTAGCATTATGTTTTGGGGAGGGGGGAAACAGGAACAAAAAAAACCCCTTACTCGTGGGCTACATTTTTTCTTAGGCGCGGTCAACAATTGTTTGTTTCTCTACATAATGCTGTTGTTCTCCTCTTGTCACCCATCAATGTTTTTATGGTTCTGTACTTGAAAAATAATTATACTGGTTCTCCAACTCAATAAAAATAAGATTTAAAGAAACACTATAGTCACCTAAATTACTTTAGCTAAATAAAGCAGTTTTAGTGTATAGATCATTCCCCTGCAATTTCACTGCTCAATTCACTGTCATTTAGGAGTTAAATCACTTTGTTTCTGTTTATGCAGCCCTAGCCACACCTCCCTGGCTATGATTGACAGAGCCTGCATGAAAAAAAAAACTGGTTTCACTTTCAAACAGATGTAATTTACCTTAAATAATTGTATCTCAATCTCTAAATTGAACTTTAATCACATACAGGAGGCTCTTGCTGGGTCTAGCAAGCTATTAACATAGCAGGGGATAAGAAAATCTTAATTAAACAGAACTTGCAATAAAGAAAGCCTAAATAGGGCTCTCTATACAGGAAGTGTTTATGGAAGGCTGTGCAAGTCACATGCAGGGAGGTGTAACTAGGGTTCATAAACAAAGGGATTTAACTCCTAAATGGCAGAGGATTGAGCAATGAGGCTGCAGGGGCATGTTCTATACACCAAAACTGCTTCATTAAGCTAAAGTTGTTCAGGTGACTATAGTGTCCCTTTAACTTTCTTATCCAGACTTAAACTCCACACAACTCTACCCCTCTGTATCTTTTGCCCATTTACTCCATCCTCTCTTCTCAGCCTAGTTCTGGAACTATGCATCCATCTCAAGTGAGAATTGCAGAAATTCAAAGTGAATTTCAAATTTAAGGTCAAAATACAGGGAGTGCAGAATTATTAGGCAAATGAGTATTTTGACCACATCATCCTCTTTATGCATGTTGTCTTACTCCAAGCTGTATAGGCTCGAAAGCCTACTACCAATTAAGCATATTAGGTGATGTGCATCTCTGTAATGAGAAGGGGTGTGGTCTAATGACATCAACACCCTATATCAGGTGTGCATAATTATTAGGCAACTTCCTTTCCTTTGGCAAAATGGGTCAAAAGAAGGACTTGACAGGCTCAGAAAAGTCAAAAATAGTGAGATATCTTGCAGAGGGATGCAGCACTCTTAAAATTGCAAAGCTTCTGAAGCGTGATCATCGAACAATCAAGCGTTTCATTCAAAATAGTCAACAGGGTCGCAAGAAGCGTGTGGAAAAACCAAGGCGCAAAATAACTGCCCATGAACTGAGAAAAGTCAAGCGTGCAGCTGCCACGATGCCACTTGCCACCAGTTTGGCCATATTTCAGAGCTGCAACATCACTGGAGTGCCCAAAAGCACAAGGTGTGCAATACTCAGAGACATGGCCAAGGTAAGAAAGGCTGAAAGACGACCACCACTGAACAAGACACACAAGCTGAAACGTCAAGACTGGGCCAAGAAATATCTCAAGACTGATTTTTCTAAGGTTTTATGGACTGATAAAATGAGAGTGAGTCTTGATGGGCCAGATGGATGGGCCCGTGGCTGGATTGGTAAAGGGCAGAGAGTTCCAGTCCGACTCAGACGCCAGCAAGGTGGAGGTGGAGTACTGGTTTGGGCTGGTATCATCAAAGATGATCTTGTGGGGCCTTTTCGGGTTGAGGATGGAGTCAAGCTCAACTCCCAGACACCTTCTTCAAGCAGTGGTACAGGAAGAAGTCTGCATCCTTCAAGAAAAACATGATTTTCATGCAGGACAATGCTCCATCACACGCGTCCAAGTACTCCACAGCGTGGCTGGCAAGAAAGGGTATAAAAGAAGAAAAATCTAATGACATGGCCTCCTTGTTCACCTGATCTGAACCCCATTGAGAACCTGTAGTCCATCATCAAATGTGAGATTTACAAGGAGGGAAAACAGTACACCTCTCTGAACAGTGTCTGGGAGGCTGTGGTTGCTGCTGCACGCAATGTTGATGGTGAACAGATCAAAACACTGACAGAATCCATGGATGGCAGGCTTTTGAGTGTCCTTGCAAAGAAAGGTGGCTATATTGGTCACTGATTTGTTTTTGTTTTGTTTTTGAATGTCAGAAATGTATATTTGTAAATGTTGAGATGTTATATTGGTTTCACTGGTAATAATAAATAATTGAAATGGGTATATATTTGTTTTTGTTAAGTTGCCTAATAATTATGCACAGTAATAGTCACCTGCACACACAGATATCCCCCTAACATAGCTAAAACTAAAAACAAACTAAAAACTACTTCCAAAAATATTCAGCTTTGATATTAATGAGTTTTTGGGTTCATTGAGAACATGGTTGTTGTTCAATAATAAAATTAATCCTCAAAAATACAACTTGCCTAATAATTCTGCACTCCCTGTAGAGGAACTGGACAAATTCATCCAGTCACCTAAGCTTTTAGTTTGACTACTTTAGCCTTCGATTTTAAATTTACGTTGAATTCCCTGAAATTATCCCTTTAGAGAATAACCCTGTATGTATTTTACCACCCTTAGCCTGGACTGAGTAATCTAGCCAATTGAAGAATGCAATGGAAAGTGAATTTTAAAAAATCTCAGTAAAGTAATACTTCCTGATACTATTTTTAAACCTTTGCCCCTCTAATTTAAGACTATGTCCTCTTGTTGTGGTAGTTTTTCTTCTTTTAATGGCTTACTGTAATGGTTATGGGTGAATATTCATATGTTGTCCCTTGGAGTAAAGCACATGCCCTCTGACTGGTACAGCTACATAGTAAAATAGGATAATTATTATTAATTATTATATATATATATATATATATATATATATATATATATATATATAACAAGAGGGGGTTGGCTGCACTCACCTTAACATGCATAAATGGGGGTGCTGCTGGGGGCTAAATAATACAATACACAAGATCAAGCGCACTCACCTATCCACTAAACAGCAACTTCAATGTTGAAAGATTTTATTTGTTTTTTTAAAAACACCTAATCTAGGCAAAAATAATGGGGGTTTAGTTACATTATATGATCATACATTGACGTTGTGGCAGGCTTATGCACTGTATGATCATATAATGTAACTAAACCCCCATTATTTTTGCCTAGATTAGGTGTTTTTAAAAAACAAATAAAATCTTTCAACATTGAAGTTGCTGTTTAGTGGATAGGTGAGTGCGCTGGATCTTGTGTATTGTATTATTTGGCCCCCAGCAGCACCCCCATTTATGCATGTTAAGGTGAGTGCAGCCAACCCCCTCTTGTTTTATATATATTTGGGAGTCTAGCCAACTCCTTGGTTTTGCACCCCTCCCTGTCACAGGTGCCTCATCCCAGGGCACTATTTAGCCTTGTACTGCAGAGAGCCCCAGATGGAATTTCTTTCCCCAAGTAGGTTAATCTCATAAGAGCAGACATTAGGCTGTTAGTGTAGGACCTGCCAAAGATGGGGTTCATTGACGTTGTGGCAGGCTTATGCACTGTATGATCATATAATGTAACTAAACCCCCATTATTTTTGCCTAGATTAGGTGTTTTTAAAAAAACAAATAAAATCTTTCAACATTGAAGTTGATGTTTAGTGGATAGGTGAGTGCGCTGGATCTTGTGTATTATATATATATATATATATATATATATATTGTCTCTGAAGCTTCAGTGTGTGAATAGGAGTGTCAGCATGTAAAAGTACGTATACATGGAGGTAAAACATCAGTGTGTAACATGTATTTCTTAATAGCATCAGTGTGCGAAATGAAAGTAGAGGTACATTTTTTATGGATTGTCAGTGTGCAGATAAGAGGGTGTATTTCACTGGATACCAGAGGACAAATGAGATACAGGGAGGGTGGAAAGTTCGTCCCTGGTGATCTGTTCAGAATTAAGTCTACAGCTCCAGGGAGGCGCAGGCCATGTACATTGCTCTGTGTGTCTGGCGTTTCTGAATTAATAATGGATGGGTATCGCCATGCTATGTACAAAGGCAGTACATCTGCAGTAAAGTAAAAACATTAAGAATACCAAATTGCCACACTTTATGTAAACTATTTAACTATAACTAGCAGTCACACTGCACAATTTAATGAGAATAATAGAAGTTATAAAAGTATACTCAGAAGGTCAAAGCATTTAATATAACAGCTTACTTCCTATGGTTTATAAATCAATGCTGCTTTTCTTGTTCTTCATTTGACAATTAAGGATAATGCTGGTATTTTATCTCTCTTAACTCTTGTTGGTGCTTTACTCCTTTGAAGGATAGAATATATATTCTATTGCAACATAGAAAATGTTATTATATAGGAGATATTTTTGGTTACCTCTCGTTATCTAGGTTGTGCTCCCCAATCACTGCTTTGCCCATATGCCGTATATCTCATTTTATACAAGTAATCACATAAATAATGTCTTCTTAATTACCCTTCATGTATCACCGAATTTCAAGATTTATTAGACTTGTAGGTATAGAGGAGACATATTTTCATATTTGTATATATTTGTACATATTCTTACTATTTACAAAAAAGCATTTAAATATGACTTATTTTTAATGGTGCAGTCTATACACCATAACTAATACACGCTGATGCAGTTGCTACGGTGCCATTAGTTGTTTTGGCGTCAGGTCCTGGTGAAACTGTCGAAATAAGAGTGGAGTTAAACAGTAGTTTACTTTACTTTTCTCCATCACTGTGCTGGTCTCACCATGGCTGGCCCTGCCTCCACTGCTAAGATGATCAGTCTTGATAACTTCAGCTTATTCAATGCTTCCCCATGCGCAATAGCCTCCTAAAAGCCACCATTGGGAGGCTATTGTGTACGAGCAGCAAAATGTTGTGCTGTGCCAATCAGCATCTCATCATAGAAATGCACTGAATATTTTCTCTGAAACGGCAGAGTTTATAATGAAAACCCTGCATGGACATGCTATAGACACCAGAACCACTACATTAAGCGTCCCTTTAAATTGGTGCCCAATTTTGGATAGTACTTTATGAAAATAAAGTCTAAATATAACTTTCAAGTCTAGCCACATTTCAATTAGATTTTGTTGGAGAAAAGTTGCAATTTGTTTTGATGTTTATGGAAGATTGCTTAATTTACATAATTTAAGTTCATGTTTAAAGTGCAGCTAAAATGATTTTCCCTTATATTTACCAAAAGTTTGATTTAGTTAAAAAATATGATTGTTAACCTCTGAGAAATCGTGTTGTTATAAAGATCCAAACTATGATATGATTTAATGACATGTCTAATGCTAAGGTTTATCAAGTTGCAAATTAATCATTTAAAAACTGGAAGAACAGAAGACCCTCAAGCATAGAAAAAGAGATACAGATTTTAAAAAACTGGGGTAGATTACTAGCAATGGACACATAAAGTGTTGTCTGATAGACATAGGCAAGTAAATATATGCACAGAATTTAAGGAACACTATAGCGTTAAAAATATATTGTTGGCGTTAGAAAATCCTTCTACCTATTTAAACCCCCTACCGTGTGAGGTTTTAAATTATGTGTACTTTACTTTACTGTCATACCGCTCCTGTCTCCATCCTGCTGCTTTGCCTCTTTGTCTGAGATTATCAGTGTAGTATCATTGGAAGGCTAGTGTGAATGCGCTGCAAAATTCTAAAGTAGTCTGGGTGCCTATAGTGTCCTATTAAACAATAATCACTTTGCTTCACTAGATATCACCATGTAAAAAGTTGGCATTGCTGCAAATGTACATAATAAGGAAACTGTATCCATACTTACCACATTTTTATTTTCCTGGCTATTATTTATTGCACTATTTAACTAGTGGGTTAGTTCCACCATCCAGGCATTAGAACAGGAATATTAATCAAACAAATAAAGCAAAGGTGTAATAGGCTCCCCAATATCCACAGTCCTTCAGTCAAGTAACAGGACAATTCCAAGTTTGAAAGTATGAGAGTGGGTAACCCAAATGCTGCCATGCTTAATAGCCAGGAAAAAAATTACAGTGAGTATGGGAATATTTTCCTTATTCCTGGCTAATCATTACAGCATTTAACTAATGAGGAATCCCCAGGCAATAAATAATCAAAGGGAAAGGAGTACATGCCACAAAAACTGTATTAAACATGGAAATTACAGTAATTCAAAACTGAAAGGCCAAACTGAAGAGACATCCACTCTGTAATGTCAAACAAAGGTCTTCAGGGATGACCAATTAGCTCTTTAGAAATGCTCTCTGCGAGAACACCAGTGCCGAAGCGATTCGCATTTCTGAAAAGTGGCAAAACAAGAGAGAGGGAGAGAAAGTTATGTGAATGATGACAGGAATCTTGACCAACAAGCTAATTCCTTTTGTGCAATGTAATGCTTGCTTGCCCAATCCTGTTTCACTATTCCCTTTCCAATGAAATTAGCAATAGACGTGCAATTCGTTTCATTCCGAATGTACATTCGTACGAATTTCATGCCATTCGGATGCTTATGAATGACTGAAGTGCCAAAGTTCCAAAGAGCCGAAGTTACGACATTTTGCAGTTTCGAAGTGCCGAAAACCGAACCGAATGCCATTGGTCCGAATTGCCAAAGCAGACACATTTTTTTACTTACCTGAATTTCCGAATTGAACTGAATTTTTTGCCCATGCACATCCCTACAACATTTCTCTGAGCCCAAGTCATGATGGACTGTATTTCTTACATTAGTGAGTGGTTTCCTGATGATTAATAAATGCTTGCAGCCTTGTTGTCCGATCTCAAATTATCTACCAGTTCTGAAGAAGGGGTTGAAAGTGAAGTAAGGCCATGAAGGCTGCAAATAATTATCTTATGTTCAAAGGTAGGTGACAAGTTTGAAGAGGCCATTTTGTCTGTATGAAGAGTTTTCTGAAGTGGGCTCCCCATCCTAACTGACTGGCATGTGTTGTGATGACCAGCCAATCTATTTCCTTTAGTGGGAAACCTTTGGGAAGATTGTCCCAAGATAGACATCACACTAGGTCTTTCTTCAACTTTTTCATAATATTAAGACACAGTTGGAATCAAACTTTTCCAGAAAATATATATGAAGTGGACGAAAATTCCACTGAGCCCATTGGATGAGGCCTATTGTGGAGGAAAAGTTACAGATAATCTTTATGAACTTTCTTGCTGGAAATGATGTTCTGAAACAGAATTTGGTCAGAAGCGAAGCATTTTCCTTTTGTGAGACAGAGTGGCCATTGTCGATTCTGTGTTGAGGTCTGCTCTGAAATATTCTTTGAAGGGTTGTAATCAACTCTTCTCATGATTGATCAACCATCCGAAACAAGAGAGTGTCTGAAGAACCTGGAATCGATGTTGAATCATCACATTGTAATCTGGATCCACTACCAGGATGTTGTCCAGATAATCAAAAATTGCTACACATTCCTTTCCTGCTAAAGCATTTATGGTGAGCAGGGCATTGCAAAATCTCATTGGAACTGTGCTGATTCCAAATGGGAGAGCCTGAAATTAGGTGTGATTGTTGCCTATACAAAACCTCTGACGGGGATGAGCAATGTGAATATGGAAGTATGCATCCCTGAGGTCTACAGATATCATCCAAACCCCTTGGTGTACTACAGGTACAGCTTGCTTAATAGCGTCCTCTAAAAGTTTCCAAAAAAGTTAGAGAACAAAGGTTATGTTTTGAGGAAATATCTGCTCCACATGATCTTAACCAGAGAGCTGTTCTGGCTGCAATAGAAAAGCACATCATTTTTTATAGACCCTTAATGAGATGTGTAGAGGCTTCTAAAAGTTATTCGCTGGTTAGTTTGACATCTTTCTAGGAGTCTGCAATATGGCGCCTTCTTACACCCTAGTCCAAGTTGTCTACATCTCTTTCCTCTGTTTGATTCTGTGATACCTTCTACCACCACTTGTTTGATCAAATATGCAAAATCTGCAGAAATAGAAGTTTGTGGTGTTTAACTTTGTTCAATTCTCCTGCAATTAGGCCAAGTGTCTTTTACAAAGCCTGCAGTTAATAATCATATAAACAGAGTTGAGCGGACACCTGTATGTTCGGGTCCGGCTGGTTCGGCCGAACTTTGAAAGTCTGGGTTCGGGATCGAACTTGACCCGAATTTGACCCCGAACCCCATTGAAGTCAAGGGGTACCTGAACAAAAATGCCTCTAAAAAGTCCTGGAAAGGGTTAGAGGGCTGCAAAAGGAAGTAAAATGGGGGTAAGAGTAGGACAAGTGCTCTGCAAACAAATGTGGATAGGGAAATCACTTAAAATAACATACCTAAAAAAAATTAAATACAGCTGAGCCATAAAATAGCACTAGATGGAATCTTTGATTTTAGCTTTAGAAGAACATAAATCAAAATCTAAAGCATGGCTGTCAGGAGGATCACCAGAATTATCCATTTGAGAGAGGGTTGGAGTGCATGGTATTCTCTTTCATTGTTCAAACTGAGCTCAACTCCTGATGCATGGAGAAAAGGCCTTCACAAGCCTCTGCTATTGTGTTCATAGTTTATACTAAGTGACCCATAGGTAGAGGAGGTAGTGACCGTGGCTGTGTAGGTGGAAGCGGTGGTGGAGGAGGAGGAGGTAGCCAACACTGTTTTTTTTGGGGGGGGAAATATTGGGACATATAAAAAAAGAAACATTTGCAGCCTGCTGTGCATTTCTTGAAGTCCTGATACATGGAGAAAAGGCCTTCAAAAGCCTCTGCTATTGTGAACATAGTTTATACTAAGTGAGCCATAGGTTGAGGAGGCGGTGACCGTGGCGGTGGAGGAGGAGGAGGTAGCCAACACTATTTTTTATTTATTTATTTATTATAATTTTTTTATTGGGGTAGCCCCCCAAATATTGGGACATATAAAAAAAGAAACATTTGCGGCCTGCCATTCATTTCTTGCAGTCCTGATGCATGGACAAATGCTCAACTCCTGATGAATGGAGAAAAGGCCTTCACAAGCCTCTGCTATTGTGTACATAGTTTCAGGGCCAGATTAAGAGCCCAGTGGGCCTGGTGCTGACAATTATGATGGGGCCTAATTACAGAATTGTCACGGCCCCCGGCTCACCGCGAGGTGCAGTTGCACCGGACCAGTGTGACTGCGCCAATGAACTGAGCTTACCTGCTTGGGAGCCGCTCTGCCGGGTTCTCCTGGCTGCCTGCCCGGGTTCAAGATGGTGCCGAACACACGGTCGCAGCCAGATATAGCTCTGCCCCCCCAGGGTCACACACACACACACATACACGTTCTGCAGTTAGAGGCCAAAGGGATATTTAACCTAGGTTATTGCCCTGTCGTGGTTTTCGTTCCTGGTTCCTGAATCCTGAGAGTGCATTTTCTTGTCCTGTTTTTGATATTCCCAGTATTTTGACCTTGGCTATTCTTGACTATTCTGATTCCTGGCTTCCCTGACTTGGCTTGTTAAATGGTATTGTATATTTCTGGCTCCCTTGACCATTCTTTGTTTTTAACGTATTAGTCCGGCCATTCTAAGGACCGGTTTACGTTTTATCATTTTCTGTTCTGTCTATGTAGATGTTACATAGTTCTGTGTGCTGGACCACACTAGTAGTCATGACAAGAATCTTATCGACCATAGACACTAAAACAGTCATACCTCTCAAGCGTCAAGTATATAATGGAGATGGTGTTGGAGGGAAACTCGAAGGATGCAGCTTTAAGAAAACACATACTCTATGCTAATCTCTCTCTAATTTATGCTTTAATCTTTCAAGTAAATCCATACCCCCTAACAGTAGTGAAGAGTGAAGCAGGAAGTCAATGGGGACACTGTGAGAAATGGGGACACAGACACTAGGGACACAGACACTGGAAGACAAGGGGACACTAAGACACTAGGGACACTGAGAGACATGGGGATACTGAGACACTAGGGACACTGGCCGGGAGGCATGGAGACACAGGCATGGAGACACTTGGGGACACTGGGAGACATGGGGACATTTGGGGACACTAGGGACACTGAAAGACATGGGACACAGACACTGGGAGACATGGGGACACAGACACTAGAGACACTGGGTGGGAGACATAGGGACACTGGGAGACATGGGGACACTGAGACACTAGGGGGACTGGCTGGGAGACATGTGGACACTGGGAGACATGGGGACACAGACATTTGGGGACACTGGGAGACATGGTGACACTGAGACACTAGGGACACTGAGAGACATGGGGATATAGACACTGGGAGACTAGGGGACACTGAGACAATAGGGACACTGGCTTGGAGGCATGGAGACACTGTGTCCCATGTGTCTCAGTGTGTCTCCCAATGTCCCCATGTATCTCAGCATCCCCATATCTCACAGTGTCCCCTAGTTTTTCAGTGTCCCCTAGTGTCTCCGTGTCCCCATGTCTCCCTGCTGCCTTTCCCCCCATACTTCACTTACCTGAGCTGTAGTCTGTCTCTGCAGGCTGGGAGCTGCTGTCTGGACTCTCTGTGCTGTGTAGCTGCTCCCCTGTAGATCAGTGAGGAGAGAGAGGCAGGGAGGGATATGCTGTAACTTCCTATCCCTGCCTCTCTCTACACACAGTGACCCCTACTGGTTAGTGCTGGTATTACAGAGTAATCTCCATTTATACTGAGAAAAATACCTGCATTTTCTATTGTCGGTATTACTGCAATACCGGCATGGCCAGGCAGCCTCAAATACTGGTAAAATACCAGTCAGGTGGCAAACCTGAGAGTAGTGTGTGTGTAAAAAAAAAAAAAAAAAGTTTGTTTTTTTTTTTAAATGGGCCTATTCCATGGGCCTGGGCCTGGAGCTGCAGCTCCATCAGCCCCTATGTTAATCTGGCCCTGCATAGTTTATACAAAGTAACCCATAGGTTTAAGAGACGGTGACCGTGGTGGTGTAGGTGGAAGCGGCGGTGGAGGAGGAGGAGGTAGCCAACACTGTTTTTTATTTGTTTTTTTAATTGGGGTAGCTCTCCCTACATTAATAAGAGCTCATGTGACGTGCAGCGTTACGTGACTCCAGCTTATAGATAGAGCCTGGGTCACATGCTGCACTGGCCAATCACAGCCATGCCATTAGTAGGCATGGCTCTGATGGCTTCTAAGGGCACACAAGTCAAACGCTTGTTGATGGGCTGCCCTGCAGCCTTTCAAAACGCACCATTAAATCGCCGAACACCGAACTCCAACCGAACATACGATACTTAATGTTCGGTACGAACCAGAACTTTACAGTCCGGGTTCGCTCAACTCTACATATAAACAATGCTCACCTATGACCTTAACTGATTTTTCAGAGGTGAAAGATAGCTCCATAATTACAGATAGGCTAAAAAAAGGAGGCCTTAAATAAAAATATTGCAAATAAGAGAATCTTTTTACCTGCAGAAACTATAAATTGCAACCAGAGAGCAAAATTCATTCAGGGAATGAAAATACATTTTCCAAAATTAACTTAGTGTGTTGCTGCATTTTGAAATTTGCATTCCACGCCTTTAAATTCTCATGTACGTGCTTTTCAGAGGTAAGTGCCCCAACCACCCATTTAGAAATGGGCAGTAAGGGCTTACTCGATCCAAGTGCATTGCACATCTGCCTACGTCTGACATGATCTCGTGGGGAAGTGGCGTTGAATGGCAAAGTTCTGCTTTTTTTCTGGCCCTATAGGCGCTCTCAAACTGCCACTGTCAGATCTTACCGAACCTCGATCCCTCTGAGTTTACTTTGGCATTCGGGACTCCTCCCACCTGTATGATGCGAGTCATCCCCGCCTTATAAGGAAACCGCGCCAAAAGCAAATCCCTTAGCTAATTTGCTCGAACAGAGATCTTACAAACTGAGCTACTACCTAAATTGATTATTGTGTACTGAACCGGACCTTCTTCATCGACCTTGCTGATCTCTCCATCCCACGAACCTGCTTGGATTATCGACGTTGTTGACTTCTCCTGCCCCCAAGAACCGGGATGTTAAGAGATCATCCAAAACTTCACTGAAGATGCCTGAAGTTACAAAAGTATATCTCAAATAACTTCTATTCATAACCTTGGCTCGTTACTACTTTGCTACAATCTGCTACACTACCTATTGCAATAACAGTGTTGCTAATAACTTGCTGCTGCCATACTTTTTGTCTATTATTACCTTGCTGTGCAACCTACTATTCTGCTATTGCTGGACAATCTAATCTAACTACAATTTAAGTAAACCTTTTGGGAGGTTGGAATAATTGAATACTCATTGCATTTCTTCCAAGGACTTTTTAAGTTTATTGGAGATTCTCTTAAAGGTACGGTTACCAATTTTGTATTTCTGCAGTTGTGTTCCTCATTTAGTCTTCCTTTTTTTGACAAGC
Source organism: Pelobates cultripes (assembly GCA_933207985.1). Lineage (NCBI taxonomy): Eukaryota > Metazoa > Chordata > Amphibia > Anura > Pelobatidae > Pelobates > Pelobates cultripes. The sequence goes on from OW240913.1 coordinate 170,533,336, forward strand.
ATTACAGCCACACTGCTGGAATTCTTCATGAAGTGCATTGCACCAAAGGGAATACTAATCCCTGCAGACCCCAGGGGCTCCCAACCGCCAGGAAATGGGCTGCATGTACCTGTGGCTTCCTGGAGAGGGAGAGTGACCTCTCAGGGACAAGACCATTATAGAACAGTCAGGTGAGCATAAAATGTAAATTTTAAGTGACGGTATGTCCTAAGGCTAAGTGGATAAAACAATAGACTGGAGGTCCATGGATGCTGGGGAGCCTATTATACCTTCGCTTTAATTGTTTAAAGAGATTTTCCTTCCTCTTGGTTGGAGGGTGAAGCTAACCCATTAGTTAAATGTTGCCATGATTAGCCAGGTAAAATATGCTATTTACTGACTAGCATATCATTGCAACGATGATAGTTAGTAAAGAATACTGGCCAGAGCAAAATAACTTTATAAGGAACCATAAGGAAACTGTAAAGCTATTTGCTACTTACTAAGTAGCGTTGCCGTTCCACAGGCAAAAAAAGGCTTTTTTTTTTTTTTTCATAAATGATATCCTTAATGGAAACATTCCTCACCAATTAACCACATCCATCCTACAAGAAAGAGTGGCAAGATGTGCTACTCTCCTCAAGGAAAGTGAAAGTTTAGATTGATTGACATGTTTAGAATGTTTAGATAAATCAATTTAGGCTAGGGTCTGTAAGATGATGTGATGCCAATTCTACTGTCTCATAGGGGGTGCCCAAACCCTACCAATCCTTTAATACTAATCGGTAATAGTGTGTATAAACATGATTCTACTATATTAAAACACAGTATCCAAAGTATTTGTTGGGAGGAGTCGGGCAACTATAGGCCAGTAAGCCTTACTTCTGTAGTGGGGAAAGTAATAGAAACAATGTTAAAGGACAGGATTGTTGAACATCTAAAATCCCATGGATTTCAAGATCAGAGACAACATGGGTTTACTTCAGGGAGATCATGCCAAACTAATCTTATTGATTTTTTTGATTGGGTAACTAAAATAATATATCAGGGTGGTGCAGTAGACATTGCTTACCTAGATTTCAGTAAGGCTTTTGTCACAGTTGCACATAGAATTCTTATCAACAAACTGCAATCTTTAAGTATGGATTCCAATATTGTTGAATGGGAAAGGCAGTGGCTGAGTGACAGGCAACAGAGGGTAGTAGTCAATGGAGTATATACAAAGCATGGGCTTGTCATCAGTGGGGTACCTCAGGGATCTGTACTTGGACCCATTCTCTTTAATATTTTTATTAGAGATATTGCAGTAGGTCTTGATGGTAAGGTATGTCTTTTTGCTGATGCTAAGATATGTAACAGTGTTGATGTTCCAGGAGGGATAAGCCAAAATGATTTAGGTAAACTAGAAAAATGGTCAGAGTTGTGTCAACTGACATTTAATGTTGATAAGTGCAAGATAATGCATCTTGGATGTAAAAACCCAGGGCAGAGTACAGAATATTTGATAGAGTCCTAACCTCAACATTCGAGGAAGGAGGTTTAGGGGTGATTATTTGGGATAGACATAAGGCTATCTTAACTATAAGATAAGGCCAAGGACTAATGAAAGTATTTAGAAAATTGGGCAGACCAGATGGGCCGAATGGTTCTTATCTGCCATCACATTCTATGTTTCTAAATATCTCCAGGAAAATTTGCTGAAAAAATAAAAACAATACTGTGGCGAAACCAACCTCGCCACTATGCACTGGAGAAGCCTGGTTGCCAGCCTCCTGCCATCTGACTATGGCCCCCTTGTGAATTTGTACTTTTGTATGCAATATTTGGGCATGTGACATTTTTATATTGCTGCTACTGGCCCTTTAAGGGCCATCCGTGGACATATTCTGCCTGTTAGGAATAATGCCTTTTTAAGACTGTGTAGCAAATTGCATTCAGGCTGTATTTAATATTATATGTTCGGTAAACAGTGTTATGTGTATGCAGCATTCGCCTGATTGTTCGGTAGAATTACTCCATTCATTATATTGGGTGAAACTACCGAACAACCAGACCACCCTGGAGTAAGTGTGCCTCCAATTACCGTTTGCAACAATGTTGCAAACGGGTAATTGGCAATATGTGTAATGTGTGTTTTGTCCTCTGGGTGGCCGCCATTCGGGAAACGAACACGTGGCGGCGGCCATCTTAAACTCCCGAACAGCGGTGTTTTGCCGTCGAGTGTCTGGAACTAAAATCGGACACTCGACTAAGCAAACACCGCTGAGACCTCCAGACTTCCAGCAATTCGTGCAGAAACTACCGAACGGCCCGCCGTTCGGTAGAAAGGATCCCACGAACAGGGGGATTCATACGAATCCTCCCCAAGCTCTGTAACACAGGCAATTCGTGTGTTTGATTCCCTTTTCTGTGACCGACTGCAGGGCCAAAATACATGGAACTATTTTCGGATACTTTTGCCATGCAGTCGGTCAAAACTTTAACCCTTTATAATTCCTGAACCCCTGGTCCGATCTGGGTGATTTTCGGATATGTGTCTCACCCAGATCAGGGCTACCAGGGGATGTAACATTTAAAGGGGTATCCCTATGTTTAGGGGTACATCCAGTATCCCAGGGAATTTGTGTTTGTACTAATGGGATTATGTGTCACACTAAGGGGAGGAGATGTGTGGGAGGTAACTGGTACATTATTGGCTGGGGTACTAATTGTTGTGGATCCCTCCCTTGCATGGGAGAATGTCTTAAAAGGAGGTGGTGTGAATAAATCTGCAGATTCTGCTTAACCCTCAAAACGAAGTGTCGTCTCGTTATTGGGGGAATTGGATTGTGTGCTGACTGCCAGGAGTGTAAGCCGTTCGTATTGCTTTTCCTGTTCGGCTGCTTCCAGAGTTCGTGTATTTCTTGTTCGTGAGTTGGGGATTCGTACAGTTTGGAGTTTGGGAGGTTGGTGATTGCAATAGCTGCTGGTCTATGGGAAAGGGGATTATCGCCTAAACGGATTTATCCCTTTGTGAGAGAAACGGTCCGTTACAAATACAAAAAAGGAAATCCTTTATCACCCTTATGCTTGACTGTCTGGAAGGTGGTGCACGGACGGAAAGGTGGAAGATGCCTGTATGCTTCTGATGTTGTAACATTTTTGTCAGAGCATTGTGATTGGTTTGCTTGGAATCTAACCAGTTATAGTGCTCTGATAGCTATGTTTACTTTATATTGTTAGGTATTTTGTTGTCAGACATTTTGTGGTATGACTGAAACTAAAAATGTATACTTGAAAGTCACTACTTAACAGATGTGACTACATTTTGTAAAAGAGTGTAAGAACCCAGACACATTAGTTTCTTTCCCACTCCATTCAAGATGGGGTACATTAGCATTGTGGCAGGCTTATGCAATGTATGATCATATAATGTAAGTAAACCCCCATTATTGTTGCCTAGATTAGGTGTTTAAAAAAACTAAAAACATCTGTCAACATTGAAGTTGCTGTTTGGTGGATAGGTGAGTGCGCTGGATCTTGTGTATAATATATTAACTGTATACTATATATAAATATTACCTAGGTTAATAGTTAATGTTAATAATATTTGAATATTCATAGATGAAATCTAATGAATAAAGCTCATATTATTAAAAACTAATTAGGGATCGACCGATATTGATTTTTTAGAGCCGATACCGATAATCTGTTAACTTTCAGGCCGACAGCCGATAACTTGCCGATATTCTGTACATTTACCATTTTGAAAAAATAAACTATTTCCAAAAGGTAAATGCACAAAATATAAAAGCCACATGCACTGGATGCAGTGTGTTTAGACAGTGGAGCTGTGTATATTTGTGTAGTGTATATATAATGAATGCAGGGTGTGTTTGTGTAGTGTGTATAGTTAATGCAGTGACTGTAGTGTGTATATAATGAATGCAGAGTGTGTGTTTGTGTAGTGTGTGGTGTATAAAGGGAATGCAGTGTGTGTGTGTGTGTGTGTAGTGGGTGTAAAGTGAATGCAGTGTTTAGTGTGTATAGCGAACGCAGTGTGTGTATAGTGTGTGTATAGTGAATGCAGTGTGTTTGTATAGTGTGTGTATATAATGAATACAGTGTGTAGTGTTTGTAGTGTGTGTGTGTATATATGATGCAGTGTTTGTAGTGTGTGTGTGTATATGATGCAGTGTTTGTAGTATGTGTGTATGTATAATGCAGTGTTTGTAGTGTATATAATACAGTGTGTATGTGTGTATATAATGCAGTGTGTGTAGTGTGTGCATTAACACACACACACACACTACATTATATAGACACACACACTGCATTATATAGACACACACACTGCATTATATACACACACACACACATTATATAGACACACACACTGCATTATAAACGCACACACTACACTATATACACACACTACACTATATACACACACTACACTATATACACACTCTGCGTTATATACAGAGTGTGTAGAGTGTGTGTATATAATGCAGTGTGTGTGTGTGTGTTTTCCTGAAGGGATGTGATTTGGGTAAAATGGGGGGCGGGGGAGGGGGACATTTTTTTTTATTTTAATTTTTAATGTTTGTTTTATTTTTTAATATTTATGTTTATTTTAATATTTATTTATTTTAACTTTTAATATTTATGTTTATTTTTTTATGCTTATTTTTAATATTTATGTTTTATTATTTTTGTTGTCCCCCCTCCCTGCTTGTTACCTGGTCAGGGAGGGGGGATATGACAGTCCCTGGTGGTCCAGTGGCATTGGCTGAGCTGGGGGGGCCGCAGGTAGCGTTTACTTACCTCCCCTGCAGCTCCTCCAGCTCCCAGTGTAAATCTCGCGGCCCTTAGTGCCTGACGGCCGCGGGTCTCGCGAGATTTACACTGGGAGCTGGAGGAGCTGCAGGGGAGGTAAGTAAATGCTACCTGCGGCCCCCCCCCAGGACCGCCGGGCTTGTAATGAGCCCGGCGGTCCTAGGAGGTATTATCGGCAATATCGGTATCTGAATTGGCCGATACCGATATTGCCGAAAATACTGAATATCGGCCGATTATATCGGTAAAACCGATAATCGGTCGATCCCTCAAACTAATGTTAGCTTAATGTGTGTAAAAGACATGTATAAATCACATCTAATACAGACACATTAATTTCATACAATAAGGCAGTGTAACTAAGAAAACAAATATAATTACCAATATGGATACTACACTCTTCTGGATCCCAGGGTGCAACCGGGCCTGAGGCTGGTCAATCCTCACAATTTGATTTTCTAAAAAAGTAATGATGGTCCAGGGGCCACAACAGGGCCTTTGCCAAGCTTGACAAAGGGCCTGTTGTGGGTTGAAATTTAGTTTTTGCTTCTGCTCCAATAAATCTGCCCACTGGATTGAACTTGAGTAACTAAGAAACCCAGACAAAGATAAACTTACCAGAAAGAGATATTCCCTAAGTAATTTTACTTTTTAAATTGAATGGGATTCCTACAAGAATCCATTGTTAGAGAGAGTTAAACCAAAGTCCAGATGTGTCAAAAATATACTTTATGACCCAAAAATGAGACTGCAAGCCTAACAAAATCTTTTGAAGTTTTACAGCTAGCTTGATGGATGCACCGTAGCAATAAGACATTTTTGACATTGTATGCATCACGAAATTCAATTAACCCCTTTGACAAAGTGGAAGTTTGAATTCGTAATGAGAAATTATTGTGATGCTATCGCCATCTACTGATCAATGTCTATAAGACAATCAGTAGAAGGAACACCCACCTAATCCCATTGGTCAATCTAAATTCTTTAAAATTGAGGACAAAGGAGATCCAGGGTCAGATCGAAAGGGTTGGATGCAAGATCATCAGATGAGAGGAACACACTCTGGAGACACCTAATCTGTGTGATTCTTGCAAACTGTCAACATCTAAGGTTTTTATGATTTTAAACTGTGCTCTGTGTTGCATTCTGGGTGTAAAGGAATTCTCTAGCAGAACTCTGAAAGTTTCCTGTAGCATTGTAGAAAGGCATCTCAGTTGAAATAACTGTTAATTAAATTCTAGTGGAATTATTTGTAATTTTGCTTGTAAATACTTTAGAAGTTAATCAACTCCTGTTGCTGGATATGTTGCTATGAAGCTACCTTTAATTGTGGTTATTGTGTCAAAACTGTTGCTATATCTTGTATTTATTGTTATCCCTAAATATTCACTGATATTGTAATGCATGTTACAGATTATTATTATTATTAATAATAATTTGTCACAATAAATTATATTTTTTTTATATTCAGTTGTGGTTAATATGTGAAATATAAATCCTCTAATAAATGTACTCCAGGGTCTATGAGAGTTAAAGCAGTGGTGAAATAGTGCCAAAATATAAACTTTTGATAGTAATACAAATTAATAAATACATTTTTGATAATTTGTATGAAATATTATTTTGTAATATTTATTACTCCATAAATATCCTCACAATATGAAACTGAAATGGTTAGATGTATATAAGCATCCTCTAGGAATACCAAAAGTCTGAGTTTTGTCAATATACCCATAGGAACAGAAATGTGAAATGCCCACATCCTGGATTGGATGATGTGTCTTGAAAACCTGATTGGGATTATTTCAACCTTTTGGAATGCTATCAGACCCTTATAAATGCCTTGCCTATGGGTTCCTATCAATCTTATGATAACCTACTAAGTGACCAGTGATATGCTTTCAGAATCCTATTGTTTTAAAAATGCATAAATAAATGTTGCATTCTGTTTTTTAATTTAAATTTTAGCTAGCCCTGTATTTATTTTATAGATAATATGATGACTAAACATTTTCTGCTATAGGATATATTATTTATAATGCATAAATTATGTATTCCAAATTGTTTATCCAGCAATCTAAAAAGCACATGGGATGTAATTGTGTCATTTAACCCCTTAAAGACCAAACTTCTGGAATAAAAGGGAATCATGACATGTCACACATGTCATGTGTCCTTAAGGGGTTAAAAAAAAAAACAAAAACAAAAAAAACCGAAAAAATAAAAAAACAGACGAGTTAATATTCTACTCAGTTCTGAAAAAACATGAAAACAAAAATTTTCCAGGCATAGTTCATTAATCCTTTTCTACAATACTACAGAGCCTATGGTGTTATAGAAATTATGTATGCCACTGCTTTCATGTGACTGAGCAAAACAACATAAAATAGCAGAAATCTGATAAGCTGAAGAGTTTGGTTAAAATTTCAAAGTATAAATGGAAAATAATAATGGAAAATAAAGTTGGAAAGTCAACATAAATTGCACATATTATACAAAGATAAATACAATAGTCTCAAAAACTTCAGAATTTTATAGGCCCAAAAGAGCTCACATTCAAATAGAATAAACATACACTCAAATAAAATGTGGTCTATATCTAATGTTGTTCAAATTCAGGGCTGGACTGAGAGAAAAATTTGGCCCCGGTATTTTCAATCACAGAAGCTCAGTGTAAAGGGATGCAGCCAGAGAGGGGGTGTTTTGCCATCATCTATGACAAGCACGCCCCCCTCAAAGTAAGCATGTTTGTTGTTCAATACTCTTCCAGGGCAGCCCATGTGCAGAGCTCTCACATGAGAAAAAGGCCCTGTATTTGTTCTGCTCAGTGCAAGCAAATTTGCTTGTGATTTGCCTTAATAAAATTAAGATTATAGATACACTAAAGCTAGCATAATCCACAATTTTATAACATGAGAGGAGGCTTCATATTTGCTGTTTTAACACTCAACCAACAAGGCCAACGAAGCATGAACAGCTGTTCTGAAATAAAATTTTCAGAAAGTGTCTTCTAGAGACTAGTCAGCCGAACGCAGCATGTCTTGCAGTGAAGCGCCAGCCACTAGGGCCCCAGATGCCACCGCGCCCCTAACTGAATGCGCTCCGAAAGCTGGATCCATGCCTGCCAAAAACAAGAACCATCTGATCCATCGCACCAAGGTTGTAGAGGAAACCGGTTTGTGAGGTCGTACATAGGAGACCAGCAATTGTCCCGAGCGAGAAGGGCGAAGGGGGTTTGTAATCGCCAGATAAGGAGATAGGGCTGCCACCACGCAGAGCTTAGACAAGTCCCGGAAATATGGATAGAAAATAGCAGTCGAGTCCGACTTGGTACGTCTAGACACGAATAAGGTCACCCCCTCTGAAGAAAAGGAGAACTCGTTGACATCAAATGTCCACACATCAGAAACCCTGAGAAAGAAGATGAGGCATAGCCGAAAGCTGTCAGAAGGACAGGTCTTGATTGTTCGGCCAATCCTGTAGAAACGATAAGACCGTGTGTACGTCCCAGAGTGAGGAGTACTTAGGTGTCGGAGGATGTGTTAGTCTGATGCCCCTGAGAAGTCTGCAAACCAACAGGTCTTGGCCAATGGGAGAACCTTGGAGAGGCACATGAGCCACCGAGATAGCCAACCTTGTAATGTTAACCGAACAATACGGCCACCACTGGTTGAAAAGGTGAGAGAGGAAGTTCAAAACACTGGATACAGGGGCTGTAAAGGGATTGGTATTCTGTTCCAGGCACCAAAGACACAGAGAGTTTCATGCAGCTAAATAACATCTCCTAGTCCCAGGAGTCCCAAAGGAAGGTTCTAGCTGACTGCGATAGGTTTTCAACATTCCAGGTTCCCCTGAAAGAGACCATGCCACTGAGGAGAGGAGGCCATCCACAAGGATGAGGTTTGCCTCGTGGATCTGAGAGGAGTGTCTGTAGGGACGGTAGGAAGAGTGGGTCCTGACATGAGAGTTTCAGAAGCTTCGGGAACCAGGCATGGCCTTGCCAAAGGGGGATCAGTAACACTAATGACACACATTGACAACGTATTTGCAGCAGGACTCTGGAGATCATAGCGAATGGAGGAAATGCATAAGCTTCCTGAGATGGCCATTCCTGAAGAAAAGCATCTACTGCTGTACACTCCGGGTCCGCAAGCAAACTGAAGTAATTTGGGACCTGAAAGTTCATCCTGGAGGCGAAAAGATGCACTGTGAATAGGCCCCTCCGGTCCGCAACCTCGAGGAAAACCGAATGATGGAACCGCCAATCGCTTGCGTCCCATCAATTTCTGAAGAACCAGTCTGCCGCCAGGCTCGACACTCCCGGGAGATACTCCGCTTGGAGAGTGATGTTGCATTGGAAACAAAAGCTGTAGATCTCCTTCATTACCTCCGAAAGTATCTGAGAGCAGGCCCCTCCAGGCGGTTGATGTATTGCACCGCCAAGATGTTGTCCATCCTGAGTAGAATGCAACAATCTGATAGGTGGTTCACAAGGCTCCGTATTGCAAAGAGCCCACAATAAATTCTAGACATTTTGTGTGGTATTTCATCTCCATTTCCATCCATGGGCCTCCCGTGGAGCTGTTCACACAAGTGGCTCCCCAACCCCAGAGACTCGTGTCCAAATCCAGTACGAAATCCGGGGTCAGGCTGAAAATCGCTTTGCTGTTCCAGGCTGACATGTGCAATAGCCACCAGCGAAGCTCGATCTTGACCTCCGGTGTGAGAGGAATCACTTGGTCGTAGGAGGGCCTCCTTTGCAGGAAACTGGCCTTCAGGATTTGCATGTCCCTGTAGTGATGGGGTCCCGGATAGATCGCCTGCGGAGAGGAGACCCACAACACGAGCCAGCATTCGGAGTGGGATCCAGTCCTGCCTCAGAATCCTTCAGATTTCCTTCCGAATGGTGGATTTGACTGAGGAAGGCGTAGAAGGCACTCTGTTGCATCTATTTCGAAACCCAAGAAGTCAATTATCTGTGTCGGTGCGAGGACCGATTTCTCCCAGTTGACCATGTAACCCAGTAACTCGAACAAGGAGATCACAGAGAGTGTTGAAGATTTCAGTCTGGAGGGTTCCTCTCAAAATATCAGTAGATCGTCCAGGTAGATGATACAATGGAGACCCCTGGACCGAAGTTGTACCGTCACCGGTTTTAACAGTTTGGTGAAACACTAAGGTGCCGAGCTGAGGCCGAAGGGTAGGCAGGTGAATTGGCAAAGTCTGCCCCTCCAGAGAAATCAGAGGAATCGACGGCACATCGGATCCACCAGTACGGACAGATAAGCGTCCTTCAGGTCCAGTCGTGTGAACCAATCCCCAGGGCGGAGGATGTCCTACAGTAGATGGATGCCCTCCATCTTGAAATGAAGTGACAAAAGCATTCAGGTTCCTCAAGTTTATCACAGGGCAGAAGTCCCAGGATTTCTTCATCACCAAGAATATGGAGCTGAAGAAACCCTTGCCGTCTGGTGCCCACTGGACTGCACCCTTTTTGAAAAGGGCCAGGATTTCGGCATCTATTTGAGACTGATGTTCCCTTGACGATAGAGGGGTCACGTCTGAGGAGACCTCCCGCCATCTGTCTATGCAGTAATACAGCCTGCCTTCATGTAACAGAGTGGAAAACATAACTGACCAAACAGGGCTCAACTGTGGGCATCCTTGCACGTCCGCGGGCTCTGCTCCCTCTACTGCGGTCTGACCTTTGGGAGCTGAAAGGTCCTTGAGTGGTAGGTGGGGAAGAAGGAGGGTGCCTGGGATCCTCGATGGCCAGAGGGCAAGAAACATCTGGCGCAATGACCCCGCTCTCATCCAGCCCTGCCAAAAACACGTAAGCTGTGTGGTAGGAAGTCCCCTTTCATTGAGGTTTGGGCTTTGCTCAGGGTAGTGTAGAGGTCTACATGCTTGTGAAGTTCCTTGATGAAGGGTTCTCCGAAGAGCAGACCCTTGGCCAGGGGTCCTAGTTCTTTCGACCCCAATAGTTTTGCGTCCATGCGTAAGAGGATCGCCTTCCTCTGCTCTGTGCAAAGCGCCACAATAGTGTTTCTCAGCAGGCAAATAGAGCACAGGGCCCAGTCTTGTATGGTAGGTGGGTTCAGGGCGGCACCCTGAGAGAAAGCTTCGTCTGTCAGCATGAGGATTCTGGCCAGCGGACCCAGCATATCCAACAGCTTATCCTGCACCAGTCGGAGGCTGCGCTCGACCCCTTTTTTAGGGTCACGCCTGGTATGAGTCATGTAAGTGGAGACCATGGCGTCAAATTCCGGGGTCATGGTGACCTTATCTGGCAAAGTGGGTCTGGGGCATTCTGCCCCGTACCTCCCAGTCTAGATGTCTGCGGACCCAATAGTGCAAGAACTGTACCAGGTGGTCAGGTAAGGACCATTAAGAGGATCTGGGGTGCCTGATGGACCACGGGTCGAACAGGGGCTCGCCCGTAGCATCCAGGAACACATCCTCATGCAGCAGAGAAATGGGTGCCATTTGTGTAGAATGGACTCCAGAGTTTTGGGGCCAAATGGGGATGTCCATCTCGTCCTCCCACCATTCGTCTAAGATGGCTAGGGGTGGAGGGGGTAAGGACTCCTCCTCCTTGTTAGCGGGCGAGTCTGGCGCTTTGATGAAACCTTGCCAGTTTGGGCGTGGCTCAGGGCCTTCACCCTTCTAATAGCACTTGGGCGTTCTTGCCTGTTCTCTCCTGGGAGAGTCCGACTCTGCTATTCTCCACAGAGCAGCCACCTTAATCATGGCCTGCAGGCTTTGTTCTTGGGCCGAGTAATCCATAGTAGGGCAGGATGTGCTTGAAGCGTGACATCTAGGGTAAAACAGGACAAGTGTCACAAGCAGAATAACCGGGGTGGCACCCCAAATACTGCGGCAGAGGCAAGATGGTTAGTGTATCTAAACTATTTATTTATGTGTGTATGTATGTGTGTGTATATATATATATATATATATATATATATATATATATATATATATATATAAATAGCCAACCTGGCAGTCACCCAGTGGCAATGGAATAGACAGCGCATGCCAATCCTGGGGCACAGACAAAGCAGGGCAATCACGGGTCACAGACAGAGCAGGCCAATCCTGGGGCACAGTTAAAGGCAGGCCCAACCTGTGTGTTGGAAAGAACTGAGCTGTAAATCTGTGCACCAATAACTGCAGTTGGGGATAATCAAAATGAAAGTCTTGCAGAGATAAATTAGAACTTGTCAGAAATTCAGGCTATAATATTGTGCTGCCCTTTCTCAAATATGTAACATCCCTCCTCCTTGCAGCAAAAATTATCAGCTAGTGTGCCTCTAGGCGCTGGGGAGATCGGAGGAGGCAGCTAAATGGCGGTCTCCTGCAATGTCCGAGCTGAGACCAACATGGATGGCAATAAAATAAAAGAAGAAAAAGTAAAAAACTAGCAGACAAAAAGAGAAGGGAAAGGGCTGAAACAAGAATCCCCCAAATAAAGGAAAGGGAAAACAAAGTAAAAAGTTGATATAAGTAGAGCCTAGTTACAGAGAACAGGCACAAAATGAGATATAATCTAGGTACTTAGCAAATGAGCTAAAACAATAGAGACAGAAATATAAACAATATATAGATCTACTTAATCCCACAGCCACCTACAAAGAATAGGAGGCAGTGGTATTCTGACCTGTGCTTGATGCGGAGCAGCGAAGAAAGAGGGAGTAGTTGGTTGGGAGGGGACTTTTATTGTGCATTTTTTTCTGATTGGTTGTTTTCTCTCTATGTTAATGTGCTGTGTGGAGTTCTGATAAAGAGAGACTGAAGCAAATATGAAGCCAATTTTGTAAATAGCAGTGTTTTGAAAAAAAAGAGTAAATCTTCAAATAAAACTTTAGACATCAGCAGGAAATGCATACAATTAGTTTCAGTAAAACTGAATTTACATAAAACTTCTGGGACTTGCTCATGTCACATTTCTTACTTTATAAAACTAGTCTACTGTTTGTTTGTTTTTTACATTATTAACAGACACTGTTGCTTATACTGTGTGTAAACACTGTAATTTAAGCAAGAGAGTAAAGTTGTTAACCTTGACTACATTTTACTTTTACTTACTTACCAGTCTATTATATGCACCTGTCACAACAAATGTGTTATGCAAAAAAGAAAGTTCACAGGGTTAACACAAAGCTGCTTCTTATCCAAGCAAGACACCCACTACCTGCCAAACCTGTTTCAGGAGATCCCACATCCTATATACACCAAGAGAAATGATAAACTGTGCTTTGTTTTTGCCTATTTATCTTCCCATTTACCAGTTTGATGGTCAGAAATGTATGATGTAACCTAGTTAATGATACGTTTTTATTTAAAGATAGTGTATTTGACTATCACCAATAGAATTGATAAAATGCACTAATTAAAAATATATCTCCTAATGAAATGGTAATTAGACAATATAAATAGGGATGCAATAAAATGTTACACTGAGATCAAATCAAAGATCAAGATGGAAAAAGACGTAAAACTGGCAGTGGTATATAAATAAATAAAATCACTAAAACAGATCCACTTATCAGTTGCTAAAATGTCCACTTTAGTAGATTCACTTGAAAAATGTTTTCCAATAAAAGAGTCCTTGCACAGTAGCTGCACTTTCCAACTAAGATAACCTTGCCACTCCGATAGTTGTAAGGCACATTAAAAGGTCTTATATTTGTGATAATAAAATACACTATACTGAAATAAAGACTTATCATTAAGTACCTTGCAGTATAATTATGTGCTGCCTATTTCATCTCCAACAGTTCCCTCTATCGAATTTTCGGTAGCCTGTTTAAATTTCCCTGTACTACATTTTTAGCTCCCCTATCTCATTTCTAGACTCTCGCTTAACTCCTTAAGGACGGGAATTGACACATGGAGGGGAGAAGGGAATTGCTACATGGAGGGAGAGGGAAACTGACACATGGAGTGATGGGGGTAGGGGGAAATAGACACATGGAGGGACTGGGGAGGATGGATTTGCGCAATTGAGATGCATAAAGGGAGTGGGGGTAAATTGACACATTAAAGGGACTGGAGGAAATTGACATGTGGTAGGGACGAGGGGGGGCGGGTACTAAGACATATAGAAAGGGCTGGGTGGGGATGAGACACATGGGACCAGGGTAATTCTTGCAATGGGGCCCGGTGGTCTCTTGTTACGCCACTGAAGATTTCCCTTTGCTTTCATTTTTACACAACAACTCTTCTGCATTTTGAGTTTAGATTTTTCTACTCGATAAAAAGAATCAAGCCATTGATATATATATATTTTATATATATATATATATATATATATATATATATATATATATAAAATATATATATATCAATGGCTTGATTCTTTTTATAGGAAAAAGAGGAAAAAGCTTAATAGTGAGAAAACTTTAAACTGGATGTGAAAGATACCGGTTTGACGTAATGCAGAAATAACACAGAGCAAAGCATTTTTATGTTCCTAAGAATTCATAGCTCTAATGTCATCAATAAAGAGCAGTGGGTAATGGATCTGCTGGCTTCTCTCTGGTACACGTGTTCAATAATATTCTGTTGTCCTTGCAGTACTCAATGACATGTTTCAGTTGTAGCTTAAGTTTAGTACAATTGTGCTTCAGGGCAAAATTATGTCCTCTGCTAAAAAATGCACCAGTAGCAATTCTGATGTTCATGTTATCTTTGATTGAACATTCATTTCCAGAAGCTACACTGTATTTTTCTCTGAACTGGAAAACCGCTACTGGTTCTGATGCTCAGCATTTCTTTAACATATATTAAGGGATACTGTTACGGCAACCATGGGCATAAAAGGGTTAAACCGCAGTTTAGTCGATCTTCCCCTTCCAGAAACACAGGCACAGCTACTGCAGAACACCAAACTCCAGAACTGGATACAAGGGAATGCTCCAAACTCCCGAATTAGAACCTCACGAATAGCTGCTAGCAGACGAACAGGAAAAGCACCCAAGCGGCTTACACTCCTGGCAATCAGTCTCTAACAGCATACAGTAAATCCCCCCAAAGACGAGACAGAGCTCCGTGTTGGGGGTCAAGCAGTGGTCTGGTTTATTGAGGGCTACCTGCCCAGTATTTATGCAGGACTCCCACCATGTGGACACTCCCCTAGGGGACCAGATGGAAGACTGTAACACAGACAGACATGTATCACATTCAGACACACAGAAGTAAAACATCCCTACAATGCATCTTAATTTCCCTCCCTCTATCCTGGAGATAATTGGGAAGTAATCCAATTATCTCCCAGGACAGAGGCAAAACTCCATTATACACGCGGGGACACAAAGACAGTAAAATACATTAAAACATACAGTGTTACATTTATTACATAAAATACAGACATGTCATACATCCCCAGATAGCTTAGATCTGAGAGCACATCACTACCGAATAGCGCTCAGATCCTATTCACACAGTTCAAATGCCATGGAGCCAAAGTCTTTAATTACACAAATAGGCTCCATGGCATAGCTATCTGGGTTAAAACATTCACTGAAGTAAAGTCCCGATCAATTTAACGTTCGGCTAAACAGCCACGAATAGAAGCAGGGAAGGCTGGAGGCTCAGCGTTGCCTGCACTTAAAGTGTCTGTTTTTAGTGCACTGATTCCGGGCTGAGCACCGCTGGCCGTCCGGGGAGCTCCATAACACCGCCACCTAGCGGCCGCTAAGTGTAACCGCGGCCACCCAGTAACAGTCAATTAAGCTGCGGTTAACCGCAGCTACTGGGTGGTCAATTGACGGCACACGCTAGCTTCAGGGAGGTGAATTGAAGGCACACGCCAGCTTCCCGGTGGTCGCGCCTTCGGTATTTTGTTCGGTAGATAAAATCTACCGAACGCCCTGGCAGAAAGGCATGAATAAGCTTTTCTGCAGGTAAAATAAAGTATTTTAAAAGTCCGGTCCATAGTCTAAAGGGAGCAGGCGGGCAACTAGGCTCCTCCAATGCAATGTGGCGAGATTGCTCTTGTCACAGATACTATTCATAAATACAGGATAGTGAATGTTGGTCTAAGTAAACCTGTTATACAGCATGATCACAAATTGAAGAAGTTAGTATTACATTAGAAGTCCTTTACCTGTCATTTGTTAGTTGCCGTCCTCCTAATGAAACATACGCATTAGTGCAATACAAGAAAATTATAGCCAGCATGGGCCGAGGCCAACAAGGGAGAACCAAAAGACCTCCCCTCCCGACCCATTCAGAGTCTGCGCTATCGGAGTGCCGGCCTTGCTGTTTGAATTCATGGGCTGGTGGGGAGATCAAAGCTCTCACTCACTGGCCCACAGGCTCTTTACAGGACAGCCGACATGGGAGGATATTTTTTCTATTAAAAATACATATATATTTATATTACTCTAATCGTCCCCCCCACCTCACCCCAAACACACACACTCACTCTAACTGCACCCCTCCACACATACACTCATTCTAATCGCATCCCTGGCCCCCCACCAACACACTAACTACAGCCTGCCACACACACACTAACTGCACCCCTCACAAACACACACACTACACCCCCCACACACACTCTAACTGCACCCCTCACACACAAACCCTGCACCCCAAACACATACACTCTAACTGAACCCCTCACACACACGTCACCCTAAACACACACTGCTCCCCAAACACACACACTCTAACTGCACCCCTCACACACACTCTGCTCCCCAAAGACACACACTCTAACCGCACACCTCACACACACACTGCACCCCAAACACCCACTCTAAATGCACCCCTCACAGACTCACTGACCCAAACCACACACACTCCAACTGCACCCTTCACACATACACACTGCACCCCAAACACACACACGGCATCTTCACACACACACACACTGCATCCCTCACCCAGACACAGTCCCCCTCACACACACTAACTGCACCCTTTTAACACACACACAATGACTGCATCCCCACTTATGGAGACACAAGAGACAAGTCACAAACAAACACAGCACAAGCATGTTAATAAATTTACTTTAGCTGCTCAGAACAAATACAGGGCCTTTTTCTCATGCGAGTGCTCTTCACCAAAACTCTGCACATTGGCTGCCCTGGAAGAGCATTGAACTAACATGCTCACTTTGAGAGGGGGCATTCTTGTCATTGGTGATGACAAAACTCACCCCTCTCTGGCCCCGCCCCCTTCTCAGTGGGCTGCTGTTTTAAAAAAATACCCAGGCCAGATTTTTTTCCCCCGTCCGGCCCTGATAGCCAGTGACTCTTTATTTTATATCATTCCTATAACTTTAATTTGTGCAACAGATAATTTTATTAGATAACTCTAGGGGAACTATAGATACAACTGAGGACAAGAAATATGGAAATATGGCTTTACATAAACGTTTTCCCCAATTGTGATATTTTTGCAGCTCAGTGCCACAGACTCACTGTTCAGTGCATTACCACTTGAGCTGTGCATCTGACACACAATACAATGGTTGCCTCAATTTTAGTCTACTGCTGCAGACACATTTCCAACAAACAATGAGGTTTAATTACAACTGCAACAGCTTTGATTAAACATCAACCTACTAGTAACCTTATCCGTGTATGTGGTGTAGTGTATTTTTTTTTAGAGATTGCTATGCTTCCATTGCGTGTATGTTCTGATACATGCTGTTTGAAATTCTGAGGACTATTTGCCCCAACCTGTGGCAAAATGTCCTTCGACCTTCTTTTAATACGATTTTACACTAGGTTCCATCTTGTTTACATATGTTCCAGTGGTAATGGTGGTAGGGGTACTTTTGAGTAATTTAGAAGGGAGAGCAGAGTAGGGATGCAAACTTCTGGCTTGTTTGGTAATTACAAATGAATCACTTTTTTGTGCACAAAACTCAAATTTTTTTATTGATGGTTTTACTGAAAAAGAGTATTAGGTACATAGGTTTGACAAACGAAAGTTGATGAATTTGCTAAGTGTTACAGCACACACTGATCAGCCACAACATTAAAACCATCTAACTAATTAACGAATAGGTAACCATTGAAATGAAAGGGTGTATGTGGTCTACAACAATCTCTAGTATTTTAACAGTAAGAGACAGTTATAAATTGATTTGCATGTCAATGAATGAAAAAAGTATTTGACCCTGTAACGAAATCCCTTATTAAACAGACTATGCGAACCAGCCTGTTCGGTTATTTAGACGTGTGTGGGGTGATTTCGTGCAAATAGCAATAAAACGAATAAACTGCCGAATCACCCGACCTCCTACTGACCATTAACCACCCAGACTTTGCGGTTAACCACAGAGTAATTGGGGAACAGCTTGGTGGTCTGCGTTCGTCTGCCGAACACATGGCAGTCGCCATTTTAAATTGTCGAACGCCCAGCGGTAAATGGTGGCGATGCCCTGGAACTCTTTTTTTCATACTTATTCTGCCGAACACCGCTGATACCTACCAAGGTCCTCGTTCATAAGGTTGAAAACACACGAATGCCGGAGACATTGCACCATTCGGGACTTGGATTTATGCGAAAGAGACCGACTCCAGATAGCTACATTGTGGAACTCTTTGTCGGATACAAACACGCGAACGGCCGGTGAAGTCCAAACTTCATTCAACGTTATTGAGAACTGTGTTCGTGGGATCTGAGCGCTATTCGCCTAGAATATGCACTCAGATCCAAGCTATCTGGGGGTATGTGGGACTTAAAGTTTATGTTCAGTAAAATATAAGTTATAGATTTTTATGCTGTTTTGTGAATATGGGAAAAGCCATGTTTCTTTCTACCTGGAGATAATTAAGGCTCTCTTTACTACCTTAAGTTAATTATCTCCAGGATGGAAAGGAGGGAGTGACCTATGTAAAAGGGGAGTGCTTATGTTATAGCCATCGCGATTGGCTACTGTAATTCTTTTGTCCCAGTCTTCCATCTGGTCCCCTAGGGGAGTGTCCACCAGGTGGGAGACCTGCATAAATACCGGGCAGGTAGCCCCATTAAATCAGATCGTTTTACCCCTTCATGAAGTCTCGACTCATGTTTGGGGGATTGGAAGCTATAATCACTCTGTTTCAGCAGGATTTCGGGAGAAGATACAAGGATCAGCACTGCATGAATAGAAGGATCCTTTACAGACCCCTTCGATTTTTTTGGTCTCATCCGACCACAACACTTTTACTCAGTTCTCCTCTTAATCATTCAGATGTTCATTGGCAAACTTCAGACAGGCCTGTACAGGTGCTTTCTTGAGCAGGGGGATCTTGCAGGTGCAGCAGGATTTCAGTCCTTGTTTTATTGGTGACTATGGTCCCAGCTGCCTTGAGATCATTAACAAGATCCTCCCGTGTAATTCTGGGCTGATTCCTCACTGTTCTCATGATCATTGAACTGAGATCTTGCATGAAGCACCAGACTGAGGGAGACTGACAGTTATTTTGTGTTTCTTCCATTTGCGAATAATCAGCACCAACTGTTGTCACTTTCTCACCAAGCTGCTTGGCGATGGACTTGTAGCCCATTCCAGCTTTGTGTAGGTCTACAATCTTGTCCCTCAGATTGATTGATTGCCTCTGTGGACAGGTGTCTTTTATACAGGTAACAAGCTGAGATTAGGAGCACTCTCTTTAAGAGAAAAGACACCTGGTAGCCAGAAATCTTGCTGATTAATAGGGGATCAAATACTTATTTCACTGATTGACATGCAAATCAATTTATAACTTTTTTGACATGCGTTTTTCTGGATTATTTTTTGTTATTCTGTCTCTCACAGTTGAAATATACCTACCATTAAAATTATAGACTGATCATTTTTATCAGTGGGCAAATGTTCAAAATCAGCAGGGGATCAAATACTTGTTTCCCTCACTGTAAATGTCTTGATCACTGCCTCATGTCCCTCAATATTGACATGCAAACACCCTAGGGGACATCATACATACTTATCATAGTCTGGCAGCTTGTTCAGCACTTCATCAGGATTTCACAATAAACCATTCCAGGCTTGGAGACTACTGACATCACAGGTAAATACAGAAACCCATACAGTGCTGAGATAACAAATCCACTTCTGCACATTACACTGCCCAATTTAGGGCTCCCTTTCAACTCTGTTGCTAAACTCCCTCCGTCTCACTAGAGATTTTGTCTTTGGCCCAAAGCAGCAAGATGAATTGTTAGTGTAGGCCTCACCTGAATTTGCCTTGACGTGGCAGGTGAGCTTAAACTTTAATGACCTTTGAAGCAATAAAAGAAAAAAAACCTCCAGTTATTTAAATGGGCATAGGAAAATGGGATAGTGTGCAGGAAACTTTCTTTGGCTTTTGTTCTGATGCATTAACAATAATGGCAGCTGGTAATTTTCTGTTGCTAATGGTAAAATGTGTCAGTCGGAAAACAGACAGTAGCGAAAGGCAGCTTAAAGAGTAGCCGCTGGCTGGTAAAACGTAGTGACAACACTAAAAGTGAAGAGGCTAACGACCACAATGATGGAACTACTGGGCAGATACAACCAGCTGGTGCTTCATGTAAGGGACCCCATCTGTCCCTGTTAATAAGCACAATCAAGACTCAAGGCAACATGACAGGTAAATATAAAGCACTGAACACTCACAGACTGAGGAAAAATCATAAAATGCAATACATGTTAATTGCACATTTTTAGGCACTAACTAGGTTAGAGATAAGGTTAGTTTTTCCGTATCAGGAATATTCATAAAATTGTATCTGTGATTTCCCCTGCGTACTTTTCATAAATTTATCAGACAAATAATGCAGGAACTGGTCACAGCTACAGGAGGGGAGTTCCTGAGGAAGTCGTGACAGAAGAAACGAGTTGACCAAGTTCTATCCCAGAAAGAACATTGGCACAGCGGTACTTCAGACCTCCTTACTACTTCCTGCATACGAAAGAACTCTTTTGGATATCCAAAAGTACAGACTGCTGGCAAATAAAGAAACACATACCAGGGGACTTAGCCTAAATTAAAGACGAAAACTATGTTTGCACAATAGATCATTTCTAATTGTGCTAATACTTTTACGAGTGTGTTTTAAACTGGCTTTTTATTCAATATTGTTATTAAATGTTTGCACTATGATTCTCTTTATATGTTTCTTTTCTATGTGAGGATCAGCTCCTCTACTAAATGGTAACTGTACTTCACATTTGTGATTGTGACGCCCTGCAATGTATTTTAACTTTGGGTTCCATACAGTTTTTGTATGTATACTTAAGAGTGATTTTAGGGAGTGTTCCCATTTTCAGTGACTTGTCTGCATGTTTTTTGCACCCTAACACCTCACTAACCTGTTTCTGAACCTACAAAAAATGCAAAGCATGCTTTTTTTTTCTTGCTATAAAATCTAAATCAAGATGATTGCAAGACAACTCCTGTGGAGGTTTCATACAAACACACCTCATTGCCAGTTGTATAGAGATTTTTGTTCTGCTTGTCGGATAATAATTCATAGCAGTTTCAGATCTGAAATGAATTGCAGCTTACTGAAACCGTTGGAATTTTGCATAGGTGTACCTTTTATTGATTAATTTTTATTTTGAACGATATGTTGTAGATTACGATTGCCTCCTCTATATCAGTGGATCAAAACCCTGACCTGATTACTGATTTCACCACTGAGTACTTACTATCTATACCAGGGCTGGCAACCTTCAATACTCTGGATGTTGTGGACTGCATCTCCCCTGGTGCTTTACCAGCATTATGGCTGTAAAAGCATTATGGGAGATATATTCCACAACATCTAGACTAGAGCATGGGTCCTCAAACTCTGGCCCCCCAGATGGTGCTGAACTACAACTTAGTTTCAATTAACATTTTACTACAGTTCTTTATTCATTGTGTAACTAACAAAAAAAAATATATTTTGAGCTGAGTACACAAAAGAAGTATTTTTTCCATCTGCACAGCTCTAGAATATCTGGGTTGACATATTTCAATGACTCATTCTCCTTAGTAACATTATGTGACTATATCATTTAATTGATGGGGTTTATGAAAGAAACCAATTTAGTTTTTCATGACACATTAACAGATTTTCTTTTCTGCCCGTATCAATAAATTACTGGGTAAGAAACGGGAGTGATGATTTTTTTCATAGATAAAGAAATATATTCACAGCAAAATTAGGTAACTATATATATATATATATATATATATATGGAAAATTAGATTGAATTTAAAATCTATACATTTAACAATACACTACTTGCTTGGAAAATAAATCTAACTATTTTGAGTGCATGACTTTATTGATTATATAATTGTATAACAAAGATAAAATATCAAGTTGTAAAAAATTTTAATATTAATTTTGCAAAAAATTAATTTCTCCACCTATGAAAATTCAAACATGAGGTTTTTGCACTGAATTTCTACTAAGAATTTTAGAAAATTCTGCAGCTGGTCACATAAAACTTGGGGTTTGAAACTTGAATGGAAATAAATCATCACAGGGCAAGATGTTTTAAATACAAAGTAAAACAACAAAAAATAGAATAAAATTTAAATAAAATACAAATTATTTTTGCCACGTGGTTTGCATAACATATTAGACAGTGCAAAATATTAAATGCTGTGATAGAAAAGACAATATATATAAAAAAATACCAATTTGTTGCATTCACTTCTAATGCCATAAAACCCTAAATATGCTGTCATGTAACCAAGTGATTTAAAAGTCATACTAATTGTCTATAACAGTCCATATGGCAGGGTTTGTAAACAAAGCAGGAGGTCTTGCGGGTACCCAACCTTTAATCCCCCTCAAGAAAATACCCAAACTTGAATGTCATTGCTTCCCAGTCCTCTGTGCCCAGTAATTTAAGCCTCACTTTACATAATGTACAAGGGAAATGTCCAGTCCCCCAAAAAATAACTTCACGTGGACTATATAGGAAAATCTCTATATTAAACACTACCAAAAATATTATATTTAACAATCAACTTTAAAAAAAAAGACATTTTAAAATTCTCGCAGAGAATATGTGAATAGGCTGAATAAAGATGGAACGAATAATCAATAGTTTCCATAGAAAGAATTCACACAGTTACTATTGTATATGTCAGGGATGTATCACACTGTGAACGCTGTGTGCTGTACAAGTTACTTTAAATAAAAAATGACATTGCAGAGACAGAAAAAGATTTCAGAATACCAACAATAAATACAAAAGGATGGAATAATTACACTGTGAAAAACGTTGTAAAAGGCCATGACATTTTGTGTTTGAAACAGGAAAATAACGAGTTAGGACAAAAGATTTTAAATATATGGATTGCATATAAAAACTTACAGAGATTATAAACAAATCCACACAATTGAAGACATTTGCCTCTGTTCCGGCATTTCAACTGTTTGGTGGTAAAGTCAAAAGCACTAATTGGTTTTAAAATAGGTCTAATTGTGGGTGTTAATTGAGACAAAAGGAGAAACATGTATTTATTTCAACTATGGTTATTAGCTCCGAGGTTGTATTTAAATCAATGTCTCAAATAATCTTCAACCTTATAGTCACCACCCTTTGTTATGTGTACTTTAATGCTCTTGTATAAATTAATGGTATCAGTAAAATAAAGAAATGTGAGAACTCGAATAAACAAATAATACATAAACCAAATACAGAGTCAAAAATGGGTCGCAAGAGAATACTAATACCAGCATGAGTTCTGAGCGGGGACCCACCGAAGGGCAGGCTATTTTAGCTGCTGTCTGTTCTCAGAATACTCTTGCGACCCATTGTTTGCTCTCCATTAGTCTAAAGGGTAATCCAGACGTGGACCCCTTGCTCACGGTGCCTAGAGAGATATCAGCTATGCCTCACTGACGATGCCTAACAAGGCTGAAACGATCGTCTGGGGTTGCTGTATCTCTCGTGCAGAGAGAACTTGCTGGCATTTCGGGTCTGGACTGCCCGTATGGGTGGGACCAGTCTGATATGCTTCAGATATGTTCTCTCTGTAATGGCACAAGTTGAGCTAAAACCAGCATGAGTTCTGAGCGGGGACCCACCGAAGGGCAGGCTATTTTAGCTGCTGTCCGTTCTCAGAATACTCTTGCGACCCATTGTTTGCTCTCCATTAGTCTAAAGGGTAATCCAGACGTGGACCCCTTGCTCACGGTGCCTAGAGAGATATCAGCTATGCCTCACTGACGATGCCTAACAAGGCTGAAACGATCGTCTGGGGTTGCTGTATCTCTCGTGCAGAGAGAACTTGCTGGCATTTCGGGTCTGGACTGCCCGTATGGGTGGGACCAGTCTGATATGCTTCAGATATGTTCTCTCTGTAATGGCACAAGTTGAGCTAAAACCAGCATGAGTTCTGAGCGGGGACCCACCGAAGGGCAGGCTATTTTAGCTGCTGTCCGCTCTCAGAATACTCTTGCGACCCATTGTTTGCTCTCCATTAGTCTAAAGGGTAATCCAGACGTGGACCCCTTGCTCACGGTGCCTAGAGAGATATCAGCTATGCCTCACTGACGATGCCTAACAAGGCTGAAACGATCGTCTGGGGTTGCTGTATCTCTCGTGCAGAGAGAACTTGCTGGCATTTCGGGTCTGGACTGCCCGTATGGGTGGGACCAGTCTGATATGCTTCAGATATGTTCTCTCTGTAATGGCACAAGTTGAGCTAAAACTAGCATGAGTTCTGAGCGGGGACCCACCGAAGGGCAGGCTATTTTAGCTGCTGTCTGTTCTCAGAATACTCTTGCGACCCATTGTTTGCTCTTTATAAACCAAATACAGGTAAAAAAACAAACAAAAAAGAAAAACAACCACTTTTATATTAAATCCATTGTCGTCTAAATTTCCAGATTTCAGAAGACCGGCGTTCGGGTAATCCTGCTATCAAAGGATATAACTATTAGACCAAAATCAAGATTGCAATATGATTTGAAAACTACACTGAGATGTCCATAAAACTTATAATTGCGATGCACAATTGCGTACTGAGCAAGAACATCACATGGGTTCAAGCACCTGAGTATCTATTTTGACCCATGTACACATGTTCCCTACTTTGGCATGTGTAAACCCACCAATTGTATTTAATGTGTACATCATTCATTTTCAGCCCAGTCTCATACAGCACCCAATCATAAAGACACCCTATTTTTTACATTTTGTGATGTGAATAACAACTTCAGAAATTTGTAACTAACCAAACTCTTCACCAAAAGGATCAAGTTAAGTGTAACCAGCCACGCTTGAAAGGTAGCTAGAAGAGGACCAACAAGTTCACCATACAGTCAAAATTCCCCAAGTAAGGGTTAACTTACCTTACCTTACGGTCATTGTTTAGTGATGTCATGATCTAATGCTCAGTTGTCTCAAGTTGTTATAATCATGCATTGACTATTTAAACCTTGCTTTTGCCTAATTGCTGGATTATTGTCCCTGGACTTGCCTTGCCATGTGTAACCCTTATTCCTTTGTAGCATTAATGGCAAGCTTTTGAGGTTTCTCTGCGATTTTGCCCATTTGCAGAGTTCTCACATTCTCTGTTTTGCCACGGGACATTGAAACTGTGCCTCAGTGATATAAATATAGTTCCCCGATCATGATATTTAACTAAGTAATGAACACAAAACAGGATTTTGTAACCTTGATCCATTCTATCTGTAAAGCTTAGTCACAAATTGACAGGATGTGGCCCATATGTTTAAAATATTTCAGCTGGATTTCATTCCAGACAAAATTATAGTAGCCAAATCCGATAAACGGGTTGGCTGCTTGAAAAATATCTTCCAATAAATATCCTCCAAAAGCACATTTATTGGAATTTTGTTAATGACTAACACTGTAGTCGCTATTCTTTTCTCACAGCGAGTGGACACTGGCAGCCAGAGAGCAGATAGTGAAAAATTCAATTTTGCTGTCAATATTTACATTGCTATTTATAACAGATTATTTCCTTGATAAAGGGCATTGAATTGCTGAATCAAATAATTTTAAAGCTAAGTATAATATTGATTTTCAATATATTTCCTGAAATGTAGATTATTCTAAAGTGATTGGTTGAAACTGATAAAAAAAAAAATGTATTAGGAGCCAACTGTCATGGTATCAAACCCCAAAATGCAGTGTTCAGGACAGCAAGGAACAAAACAAGGAAATAACATATTACCGGGCCTAAGAACGGCCAGACTAATTGTTAGAGAAAAAGGGTAGTCAGTAACGGGCCGAGGTCAGGTTAACAAAGAGACAGTAAAAACACTGTTGTACTTAGAAGGCTTATCAATAAACTGCAATCTTTAAGTTTGGATTCCAATATTGTTGAATGGGTAAGGCAGTGGCTGAGTGACAGGCAACAGAGGGTTGTAGTTAATGGAATATATTCGAAGCTTGGACTTGTCACCAGTGGGGTACCTCAGGGATCTGTATTTGGACCCATTCTCTTTAATATTTTTATTAGTGATATTGCAGAAGATCTTGATGGTAAGGTATGTCTTTTTGCTGATGATACTAAGATATGTAATAGGGTTGATGTTCCAGGAGGGATAAGCCAAATGGCAAATGATTTAGGTAAACTAGAAAAATGGTCAGAGTTGTGGCAACTGACATTTAATGTGGATAAGTGCAAGATAATGCATCTTGGACGTAAAAACCCAAGGGCAGAGTACAGAATATTTGGTAGAATCCTAACCTCAACATCTGAGGAATGGGATTAAGGGGTGATTATTTCTGATGACTTAAAGGTAGGCAGACAATGTAATAGAGCAGCAGGAAATGCTTGCAGAATGTTTGTTTGTATAGGGAGAGGTATTAGCAGTAGAAAGAGGGAAGTGCTCATGCCATTGTACAGAACACTGGTGAGACCTCACTTGAAGTATTGTACACACCACTGGAGACTGTATCTCCAGAAGGATATTGATACTTTAGAGAGAGTTCAAAGTAGGGCTACTAAACTGGTTCATGGATTGCGGGACAAAACTTACAAGGTAAAGTTAAAGGGATTTAACTATAAATAGGACAATTACAAGAAAACTTACAGAAACGATAGGTTGAAGAGGGCCCTGCTCAAACGAGCTTACAGTCTATAGGAGGTGGGGCACAAAACACATTAGGACAGGAAGTAGCAATCAAATTAGGTGAGAGTGAAGCAGAGCTGGAGGGGAGAGTTGAGTGATGCCCTTTAAAGAGAGCAAGAGACAGGTTTGTGAGGTAGAGGTTAGTCTGGCAGGCCATAGGCTTTCCTAAAGAAATGGGTTTTAAGGCACTTCTTAAATGATTGGAGACTAGGGGACAGTCTGATGGCGGAAGGCAGGCTATTCCATAAGAAGTCCTGCAAGCACGAGTTGGTTGTACGGGTGCAAGCAGCGGACAGAAGGTGGTCACGGGCAGAATGGAGAGACCGAGAAGGGGCATATCTATGGATCTGTGAGGAGATATAAGGGGGGCTAAGATTATTCAGTGCTTTGTATGGGTTATCACTTTGAATTGACTCCTATAGTATACAGGAAGCCAATGTAAGGACTGACAGAGGGGTGAAGTGTGAGAGGACTGACTAGAGACTAATGAAAGTATTTGGAAAATTGGGCAGAATAGATGGGCCGAATGGTTCTTATCTGCCGTCACATTCTATGTTTCTAAGAACTAGCCAGAGTCAGGTACACGGTAAACAGTCAGACAGGCAAACAACACAGGAAAGGGTTAAAGAGAAATGCAGAGTCAGTAACAAACCCAAGGTCAA
The DNA here is from genome assembly GCA_933207985.1 of Pelobates cultripes. NCBI lineage: Eukaryota > Metazoa > Chordata > Amphibia > Anura > Pelobatidae > Pelobates > Pelobates cultripes. The sequence continues at coordinate 170,560,842 of OW240913.1, forward strand.
TACCAGATTTTAACATAAAAGAACAAGGAAGGCACTAAAGGATACTGGGACAGAAACCACAATAGGGTACAGGGCTAGAGAGGTTTAAATACCTTTAAGTAACATTTAATTGGTCCACGTCATGCCTGCATCCCCAAAACATGTGGGCATAGGGACGATGGAATGACATGGACCTATGGGAGCCGGAAATTACTTGGGATTCTCATTGCCCCTTTAAGAGCATACTTGTGACGTGAGATGCACTCTTAGTCAAATGAGGTGGGTCACGTGCCCATTCATTAAGCTGGTTGCACAGGGCCTGCTCAGGAAGAGGAGTGATCGAGCTGTGTGATTTTAAGCATGTTATTTATATAGTTCCTCCTTAGCATGTTACCTAAACAGTACCGTTATATTTATTACATTTTATATAGTCTTGCCTCTAGAAATAGTTTTCAAGTTTTGAGAATAATGGTAATGCCACATTAGTAGAGATGGCCAGATTTAATTTAAAGGTGTAGTTTGTGTTTCACTTTTTTTTCCTCATTCTAGTCTTATTTACAATTCTCTCAATTGTGATTTTACTATGGATACCCCAAGGCTATATGATTTCAAAGTAATATGATTTCAATATTACTTATATTGAATATAGCAATTCTATTTTTCATTTTAGAAATTCCTATGATCAGTTAATCTATTTTGTGAAGTGGTTTAAATAGTATTTAAAAAGTTAATTAAAGTACAAAATAATTTGTCGTAAGCATGCAAGAGATTTTTAATAAAATAATAATAATGCAGAAACAAAAAATATAAAATGCTATTTAGGTAATAGTGTTGAAAATTCTCAAATGTACACAAATACTAAAACAATCAGAATACAAATATGACAAAATCTTAAATAGTGGCTAGTATAAAACTTGATTTTCATGTTTGTATAAGTTGACAAAAAACTGAAAATGACATATGCTACAGCTAATATAACATCAGCACTATTAATTCTGTATATGTATAATTGTACTTATTATAGCAATAATTCGTAACAGTATATCAAAATTGAAATCCTGTCACAATACAACCTTCCTTATGGACTTTAACCAGTGTTTTCTGGAGATACAGCTTGCCTTAAAAAGAATCACAAAGAGTCTAATGAATGGCAAATTAAAATCATTTATTGCGCACAAAAAAGGTTAAAATGAGGACTCTTACTATGAAATAGTGAGCACTTATTGCTAAGCCTCGTTAAAAAGCACAATTACCTCTCTATGTAGGATTACCTGTGTAGTCATGCACCAGTTCACAGGGGACATCACTTTTGTGCCATTCTCCCAGTGAGACACCAACATGCTGACAAAATCTATTGGGTAAAACAACTGGAATCGTGCTAAAAGTAAACTAGGAACTGTGGAAATATAAATTTTAAATTTTAGCCTAAAATAGCCAAACTAGGAAAATGAATGAACCCGATCTTATTTGAGCTACTGTGGCCTTAAATATGCCCCCAAATTCTTAAAATCTTTAAAGTTAGTGAATAAATCTTATGATCTATTATAGTAAAACTATATAATGTAATTTTTGTGAAGCAAAACACACTAATAATTGAATGCTGTGAATGACTACCTATTTAAAAGTAAAACACAAAAATAAGACGCACTCGTTTGTTTAATACCTGTATGTAATTGAGATTTGCAGTAACTGTTAATTGAGTAACTGATTTCTTTTTAATCAAGGAACATTTCGTACAAACACATTCTTTCAATCAAATACAAGAGATTAAAAAAATAAAAATATAATTGTAGCAATTCTACTGTAACTAGTACTTAGAAGACCCTATGATGATTGAGGCGTACAAATTCCTGCTTGCTAAACCTTTATTTATTGATCTTAGCAAGCAACCCTGCTGTTCTCTACATGTAAATGTATGAGTTCTAAAGAGATATCACCAGCAAACTGCTGAAAAGAGACTGTTCAAAAGACTGTTGCATGCTGCGAACTGCACGATTAAACTGAAATAGCTTTATGAAAGCACAAGACTATCCACTGAGAAAATATACAAAACCGTTTGGGCTTGGTTCAGCCAAAATCTCACCCTGCGATTGACAGCTACATATCACAGTGCTAATTACTCCGTTCATAGTACAGTATTTCCTTGTAAAATAAAAAGGAAATCAGGGGTCACTCGAGCTACAGAGAAAATCAATGGTGGCAAACAATTCTTATTGCATAAAAGTGCAATAAAGTTTATGAATAAAGTGAATATGTAAACTTCAATTACATTCAACTGGTAGGTGAACCAACGCTCAGCTTGTGTATCTGGTTCGCTGACAAATCAATCCAAAATGATTGTAATTTCGAAATCTGAGCTAATGATATTCGTGTCACCATACCAGTCAAAGCTTTGCAAATAAGGCACGTGGTTATATCATGCATAAGACTTTTTCAACTAAGTACTATTGCCTCAATAAGAATATGCTTACTAACCTATAAAAGCCTATTAATACAATAACATATTAGATCCTTTAACAACATTATGACATGCCATTACATCCAACAAAGTCTGGGCTTTCACTCCCCTCGGACATATTGGCACATCCTAACATTCCGGAGTGGGGAGGATTAAACCCAATTATCAATCTATACCTGGGGCTGCACTCTATGTGGGGACCATATTTAATGGCCCCAGACTGACAGATGATCTGTATGTAGTGATCGATGAATGCAGTCTTTTAAATCTATTTATATTTTGCTGCTGTAATCACAGAGCATGAGAGGGAGATCTCCTTGTCATGCTAAAATACAGCCAGTTAATGCTAGTCACAGACCACTCCCTACTGGTTTAGCTAAGCTGATATTTGCTGATATCAGTAGGGTTAGAGTTAGGTGTAGGCTTTGGATTAATGTTAATGTAGGGTTAGGATTAGGTAGCTGTTAGTCCTTGGGTAGGGTTATTGCTATTTTAGGGTCATGGATTATGTGCTGTTAAGGGCAGGGTTATGGGCAGGGTAGGTATATGAAATACAAAGAAATCAAGGTGTATTGGCGCTACCAATTATCACAAATATAAAATTGCTGGTGCAGTGAAAAGTGTATCCCACAACACTTAGAGATAAATAATAAAACAATAGATTAAATACTGCACCAGTAAACGAAATGACAATTTGGGATCAATCTAAAAACACAAATAACATAACAAAAAGTCCCAGACACAATACCAAAGTAGCCCAAAGTATTGTATCTGGGAATTTTTCTTATTTACTCTGCGGTGTTTTATTTAGGCTTTGTGCCTAGTATATTTTACTATTTATACACTGCTTTTTGTGCCTGTTTTAATTGTTTATTTGTTGAATAAATTTTGGATTCTGCACTTTGTGCTGCTCTTCTCAAGGATATCGTTTTAGCCTTTTTAAGCACCCTCCTGCATATTACATAGAGCCTGGAATGGCTCTAAATCCTGTGAGTTTTACTCTACATAAGAGGTCTATCATTATATATATATATACATTTTGCACGTTATGTTATTTGTGTTTTTTAGATTGATCCCGAATTGTCATTTTGTTTACTGGTGCAGTATTTAATCTAGGGTAGGTATATGGTTAGAGTTAGTGTAATCATTGGCTTAGGGGTAAGGTTGGCATAAGTTTAGTGACATAAATGCAAACCATGTTGTGTAGCACACCTCATCGACTGTAAGCCTCTTGTCTAGCTGACGTTACCCATAGCAGAGACAGGTTCATGACTATTGACTAGGTTTCTTGTGCTACCCTAACTGGGTTAAATCTTAGCATCACTCATAATGTATGAGACTGCATGGCCTGACAATATTTTCAATCGTTTAGGTCTTTGCCATATTATGTACTCGTTTAAGTTTTATTTTGCTATAGGTATTACTCACTTTGTGGCATAACTGCAAAATTTTTGTAACTTTAAAATGGTGTTGAAAACTCAACATTTCTTGTTACTTTTCTGTGAACAACGTGAACCTATTGTATTGCCAAATCTCACTTATGTAACAAAGCACCACAAAAATAAAGAATGTAAAAAATAAAAATAAAAAAAAAGGATTGGACATATCCCATTTTGAATACCCTGGGTTGTGTACTTTGGCAAATGGTCTGCCATGATGGGGGTAAATCTCATTCCTGGGCTGCAATACAATCTCAAAGGCAACATAACCAATCTGGCAAATTTCTATGTGTAAAAAATTAAATGGGCAAGCCCTGTATTTGACCCTGTAACTTTCCAAAACTGTACATGCAGGGTAATGTTTTACTCATGAGACATCGCTGAATACAAATATTAATGTTTTAGAGCAGTATGATGTATAATGACAATGATATAATCAATAAAAGTGCAGTCTTTGTGTTAAAAATGCAAATAAAAATAATATGAACGCTAACCTCGGTCAGAGTTTGTGACCAAGTGGCTACTACAAAAGACTGGACATACCTAAGTTTGAATACCCTGTGTTGTCTTGTTTTAAGAATGGTATGCCATGCTGGGGTTAATTTTCATTCCTGCACTGCCATACAGTCCCAAAGGCAGCATATGCCCAGCAAACCAACCTCGCAAATTTTAATGTGTAAAAATGAAAAAGGGGAAAGCCCTATATTTGACCCTCTAACTCTCCAAAACACCATAAAACCTGTACATAGTGGGTACTTTTGTACTTGTGAGACATCACTGAATACAAATATGTGTAATTTATTGCAGTGAAAACAAACAGTATTATGATATTAACAGTTAAAATGCCATGCAGAACTTGAAAAATAACAATTCTTAATTTCTCAACATTTTTTACCTTGTATTCATGTTAAATTATGTTTCATATATAAATATTTCATATGAAATGAAAGCCCTGTTTCTCCTGAACAAAATGATATATAATAAATGTGGGTGTACGTCATATGAAATAGTTGAATTATGGTTGAACATAGCGCAAATTCCAGGTTTTGTGCAACGTGTACAACTGACTCCATCCTTAAGGGGTTAAACTATTTTGGAAAAAACACATAGCACACATTCTAGGTTTTGTTTTGGTTTTGGAGTTGGACAATTGCCACAATCATTAAGAGGTTAATAATCTTTGTCAGTGCTCTACTTTTAATCTACAGAAAGGACAGCATGTAGCCTATTAGTGCTTAGTATTAGGATTTCCAGGAAGCTAAAATTTTATCTTCTTGTTTCTAACTGTCTCAGGATTATGAAACTATGCATCACTTTTTTTTTTCAGGTGCTGTGATTCCTTTGTTGGTGAATAAGTCAGGGACTGGGAAAGGACCACATGTGTATAAATCACTATTGTATGTAGTTCTTTATATTTTATCATAATGCAGTATATGACTAATTGAAAATGATAAAAGAGTAACACCCAGCCTCTCAAGTTTGATGTCATATAATGTCAAAGTCAAATCTGAGATATGTAGGAATTACCAAGGCAACCGAAATTCTAAGAAAAAACTCACTAACTTCTTTGTCTGTTTACATTATTTCTTCCTTCTCCCTTATGCTTCTGTATTTCATGAATATATAAATGGATTTTTTTAGACTTTGCCTTCTTTAAGCCACTATTTAGACTCTTTAAATATGGTTCATATGTTCTGCTTATTCAAGCTTAATGATGGCCTATTAGGTTTTAAATGTCACCTATGTGATATTAGTTAATGCATGAAAACAGTCACAACAGGGAACTAGAAGGTCTTGTAGATCAGTGTTTCTCAACCATTTTACGGTGAAACACCGCTGCAGGTCTAAAATAATAAAAATCCCAAGTACCTTGAGAAAGTAATTTCTATTAACTTAAATTCCAAACAAAACGTGTAGAAAAGGATATTTAAGTTAATCCCATATTGGAGAACAAGCTTGGCACCCAGGTGTTAGACATTCCTAGTGGGTGGTGCCTTTAGGAGTGTATATAAAGGTTGTAGATATTAGCTTGGCTAGTAGAGCTTGGCAGCTGCTTCTAAGTGCTGCTACAAAGTATGTGATTGGAGATATTCTGGAGAGTGCTGCTACAACGTGTGTGATTGGAGATATTCTTTCCATATATCCTTTTTATTAGAGAATGTTATCAATGCATATAATATCAAAACTGTAACATTTTCATATAACAGAGTAAACAATTGCTACACAACAATTTACAACTATTTTTCTTTGCTTTGCTTAAACGTATTATGCTGTTGTCCTCCGGTAATTGTAGCCTTATTAGCTTCATTAAAACATAAGAATACCATAGAAAGATAACATAGAGGGAGGGGAATATAGAAAGGAAAAAGGGGGGGGGGGGCTAGGTTCACATTAATATTGCTTATGCAACAGTTCTTGTGACACATACGCTGGCCATAGAACCCTAGAGCCTGGCCGGACATTCAAGTCACACAAAAGTGGTGCCCTATAAGCTATTTATTCCTATCAGTTTCCTCATTGTTGGATGGTGGAGAAATTTTGTATATACTTTAGTTCTAGTATAAGGATAATTTGTTTTGTTTGGTTTAAATATACACCTCCCATTCCCCATGGTTCATTTGCATTAACACACAATCCCATGCCCAGAATCACATGGCCGGTAAAATATGCGACTATAAGTTTTTGTCCAATGGCTGACCTTCTTAAAGTGTTCACTATGAATGCAAAGGGTCTAAACAGCCCCCACAAGTGCAGACCCACTTCTGCACACACAATCCCCACAAGTTTCAAATTAAAAACTATACCCAAGCCTACCATGCAATGGCCAATACCAAATCTAAGGGAGTTTCCATATACTTTCATAACGACTGGGCATTCACCCTAAACAAACAGTATGCAAACAAGGACGGTAGACTGATAATCATATCTGGTACTTTGAACAGCCTTCAGGTCAGAGTGGCGTCATTGTACGCACCGAACGACACCCAGAAATCCTTCCCAAGTACCAATGTAAATTAGGACATATAATAGTAAGCGGGGACTTTATTTGTACCCCTGACCCGGGGATGGACATGTGCTGATAACATCTCAAACTGCACACACAAAAAGCCATCTCACTGGGCGTATACTTATCTGATCTCCTACACACACAAAATTATTACGATGCATGGCGCACCCTTAATCCCACAGATAGAGACTATATGTTTTACTCACAGGTACACATGACCTATTCCAGAATTGACCTGTGCTTACTTGACAAAATTACACTACGATATGCTATTGGGGCGAACATGGGCTCAATTACTTGGTCGGACCATGCACCACTGACGGTTATATTGATGGCCCCCCACCTGGCTAGGGGCCGAGGCACGTGGAGCTTAAATGAAGCAATACTAGACAACCCAAAATTTTTAACTGACCTGCAGACCTGTCTAGCACAATACTTTTTTGAACATAAACAATGTACGACCCCCCTAACGACCCAATGGTTAGCACATAAAGCAGTGGTATGGGGTCACTTTATTCAAATGGGTGCCGTAAATAAGAAAAAACACCTCGACGAACAAATTAAACTAGAACAAGAAATCATAGAACTAGGAGCCCTACACAAAGTCAACCCAACTAGACAGCACCACAAAAATCTAATGACTTTAAAAACTAAACTTACCTCCCTACAACTCCACACGACTGAACAGCATATGTGGTATCTAAAGCAAACTTACTATACTACAGGAAATAAAGCAGGCAAACGACTGGCCAACAAATTGAAACAGAGGCAATTGCAAACTAAAATTCCCTATATTACATCCAAACATGGGATAAAATTATATCATCCTCAGGACATTGTTAATGAGCTAGCAGGGTTCTACGAATGCCTCTACCAATTGCATGTAGACCCAGAAACACCAGGAAATTGATTGGAGATATTCTGGAGAGTGCTGCTACAAAGTGTGTGATTGGAGATATTCTGGAGAGTGCTGTTACAAAGTGTGTGATTGGAGATATTCTGGAGATAAACTGGAGGTAATCTGAGGTATTCAGGAGGATAAAACATTCAAGATTTTTTTTGGTTTAAATTATTCACCTTATTAAAATGGCAAACTTAGTTCAGTGTAATAGTTGTTATGCATTTGTTTCACGTTCCACTTTTTGGAGATTTGGATGCTGTCTAGTCTGTAGACAGTTCTCTATATTGCGGCAGGAGATTGTATTTTTGAAGTCTGAGATTTGTAGATTATCTGGTAAACAAACTCAGGCTGGAACTGCTGCAAAGCCACTGCCGCAGAGACGTACTAGGAATGGTAGATGGATTACTGTAGGATCTGGTAGACTTAGAGTTGTGGATAAAAGGCACATTGCACAGTCTGTTGCTCTACATAATTCATTTTCTGCACTTTCAGAGTGTAATATAGTGTTATGGAGACAGGCTGAGGATAGTGGTGTTGTGGAGACAGACTCAGGCACTGAGGGTAGTGGTGTTGTGGAGACAGGCTCAGGCACCAAGTGTAGTGGTGTGGTGGAGACAGGCTTGGAGACTATGGTGAGGCCTAATAGAAAGCAGTTGTTGTTGGGGAATTCTATCATAAGAGGGGTGGAGATGGACAATGGTGGTCTTGTGAGATGTCTTCCTGGAGCTACTGCTCAGAGAGACAGGAGACGTATTTGTAATATTGTTAAGCGAGCAAAGCAGGAAGGGGAATTGGATGTACTTGTCCATCTAGGGACAAATGACTTGGCTTGCAATGAGGTTTCACAGGTAAAGGAAGTTTTTAGTGTTTTTGCCAATGATATATGGCAGGTTGCTTCCACACTGTCATTCTCTGAAGTTCTGCATGTGCATAACACTCAGAACGACATGCGGATACGTATTAGGGACTTTAACTTGTGACTTGGTGAATGGTGTCGGGAGCAAGGATTTGGCTTTATTTCTCATGGTAGCTCTGTTTGGAATGGAAATAAACTGTCCAAAAAGATGGTTTGCATCTTTCTCAAAAGGGAACAAATGTTCTCAGTGAGCAGTTCAGAGGTTTTGTTAGGATGTATTTAAACTAGGAGGTGGTTTGGGGGGGCAAAAGGGTGATAAAACATCAATCCAATTTCCCCCCCAAAACAAGGACAGAAGGTGCCTGTAGCAAGTGTGTTAAAAAATGATAAGCTTAGAGTCATGTCTACAAATGCTCGAGGTTTAGGGAATAAGATCCATGAATTTATGGCAATAATGGCAACTGAGAATGTAGATTTAGTCGCTGTTACTGAGACATGGTATAATGAGAAAAATGACTGGGACATAGCAATGCCAGGGTACTCTTTATATAGATAAGACAGGGAAGGCAAGAAAAGTGGGGGGGGGGTGGCCTTGTATGTGAAGGATAGCATAAAATCTAGCCTAATAAAAGTTAGTGAGGCAAACATAGAGTCGGTTTGGGTTACATTAGAATTTGGTAATCACACAGTTACTCATGTAGGTGTGATTTATAGGCCCCCCAGGACAAATAGAAGAGTTAGATAATCTACTAGTTGAGGAAATAGCTAAAATGACAATAAAGGGGGAAGTTATCATCATGGGTGACTTTAACCCCTTAAGGACCGGTGACGGTTCAGGACTGTCATCGGCATTTTCGCGTTGCCGACCGCTGACGATCCTGAACCGTCACAACGGTAAGATGTACTTACCTGATTGCCGTCGTTCCCCCGGCAGCGATGGGTGGTTCTCCCGGTGTGGGGAGACTGCCTGCAGCCCAGACAGTCTCCCCATGGCAGATTAGGACCCCTGGGGCCATGTGATCGCTCAACAGAGCAGTCACATGGTCACAAGAGGTGTCCATGTGTCTGTCTGCAGGGGGAAAAATGTTAATGTTAATAAAACTAAGTGTATTTTTATATTAATACATTAACATAAAAATACACTTATAATTAAAATACACACGTATATATATCATATATAATAACTATATATTGTATATATATATATATATATTATTATAAAATACAAATAAGTAAATTAAATTAAATTTAAAAATTTAAAAATAATTAAAAAAATTATATATCTATATGAAATTTGATTCTAACTGTATTTTGATATTAATATATATATTTGTATCAAAATACACTTAGAATGAAATTGTATATATATCTATGTATATATAAATAAAAATAATACGAAATATACTTATGTCCATATACAAAATTGCATAAATAATTATATAAATATACACATAGACTTCAAATATGTTAATATGCATATATATAAATTCTACGTGCGTATTTATGTAAGATTTTAACATAATTAAGTAATTTTGTTGATTGCAATTTGAGGGACCTGCCTGACAACCCAGGCCAAAGGTCCAGAGAATTTAATTTGCTAGCACTGTATTTTACCCTGTAAAATACCCTGTAACTTTCTATGACACCCTAAAACATGTACATGGGGGGGGTACTGTTTTACTTGGGAGACTTCGCTGAACACAAATATTAGTGATTCAAAACAGTAAAACATATCACAGCGATGATATTGTCAGTGAAAGTTACTTTTTTGCATTTTTAACACACAAACACCACTTTTACTGATGATATAATTGTTGTGATATGTTTTCCTGTTTTGAAACACTAATATTTGTGTTCAGCAAAGTCTCCTGAATATAACAGTACCCACCATGTACAGGTTTTATAGCGTTTTTGAAAGTTACAGGGTCAAATATATAGGTCAAATATTTTTACATTGAAAATTGCCAGGTTGGTTATGTTGCCTTTGAGAGCGTATGGTAGCCCAGGAATGAGAAGTACCCCCATGATGGCATACCATTTGCAAAAGAAGACAACCCAACGTATTGCAAATGGGATATATGTCCAGTCTTTTTTAGTAGCCATTAGTCACAACCACTGGCAAAAATTAGCATTCAATTTAGTTTTTTAACACACAAACCAATATGAACGCTAACTTTGGCCAGTGTTTGTGACTAAGTGACTACTAAAAAAGACTGGACATACACCATATTGAATACCCTGGGTTGTCTACTTTAAAAAAAAATATGTACATGTGGGGTGTTATTCAGAGATTTATGACAGATGTCACTATTGATAAATTTTAAAAATGTATGTTTTGAAACCGCAATATCCTCATTGTACTTATAGCCCTATAACTTGCACAAAACAAAAAGCATGTAAACACTGGATATTTTTAAACTCAGGACAAAATGTTGAATCTATTTAGCAGTTTTTTCATTAGGTTTTGTAGATGAGTAAAATATTTTTCAAGTAAAAGTAAAATTTTTTTATTTTTTTCAATTTTCATCATATTTTTATTAAATTAAATTACATGAGATTATATAAATAATGGTATGTAAAGAAAGCCCTTTTTGTCCTGAAAAAAAACAATATATAATTTGTATGGGAACAGTAAATGAGAGTGCGGAAAATTACAGCTAAACACAAATACCACAAAAGTGTAAAAAGAGGCCTGGTCGCAAATGTACAACATCGCAAAAACAGTCCGGTCCTTAAGGGGTTAATCTTCCTGATGTGAGTTGGAAAACCAAAACAGCTGCTTATGCAAGGAGCACACATATTCTAAACTCCCTACTGGGATTGTCACTAAAACAAGTCGTTGAGGAGCCAACTCGTAAGGAGGCCATACTAGATTTAGTGTTAACAAATGGAAATTTGGTATCAGATATTACTGTAGGTGAAAGTTTAGGATCCAGTGATCATCAGTCAGTGTGGTTTAATATAAGAACAGTGACTGAGTCACACCACACAAAAACAAAAGTTTTAGACTTTTGAAAAACAGATTTTTCTATAATTAGAATATGTGTAAAGGAGTTTTTATCAGACTGAAGCAAGTTAAATGGAGTCCAAGAAATATGGGATTATTTAAAAGTTGCAATGCTGAAGGCAACAGAAAATTGCATTAGGCTTGTCAGTGAACGTGAAAAATTCAAGAAACCACCGTGGTACTCCACAGATGTGGCCAAAAAAGTAAAAAACTAAAAGTTAGCATTTAGTAATTATAAAAAAAACAGAGTGAGGAAGACAGAATGATCTATAAGATTAGGCAGAAAGAGGTTAAGCAAGTTATAAGAGCTTCCAAATCACACACAGAAGAGAAAATAGCACAGACAAAGTTAGTGAATGTTGTGCCCATTCACAAGAAAGGTAGTAGGGAGGAGTTGGGCAACAATAGGCTATTAAGCCTTACTTCAGTAGTGGGGAAAGTAAAGGAAACCATGTTAAAGGATAGGATTGTTGAACATCTAAAATCACATGGATTTCAAGATCAGAGACAACATGGGTTTACTTCAGGGAGATCATTCCAAATTAATCTTATTGATTTTTTTGATTGGGTAACTAAAATAATAGATCAGGGTGGTGCAGTAGACATTGCTTACCTAGATTTCAGTAAGGCTTTTGACACTGTTGCACATAGAAGGCTTATCAAAAAACTGCAATCTTTAACTTTGGATTCCAATATTGTTGCATGGGTAAGGCAGTGGCTGAGTGATAGGCAACAAAGGGTTGTAGTCAATGGAGTATATTCGAAACATGGGTTTGTCACCAGTGGGGTACCTCAGGGATCTGTATTTGGACCCATTCTCCTTAATGCTTTTATTAGTGATATTGCAGAAGGTCTTGATGGTAAGGTATGTCTTTTTGCTGATGATACTAAGATATGTAATAGGGTTGATGTTCCAGGAGGGATAAGCCAAATAGCAAATGATTTAGGTAAACTAGAAAAATGGTCAGAGTTGTGGCAACTGACATTTAATGTGGATAAGTGCAAGATAATGCATCTTGGACATAAAAACCCAAGGGCAGAGTACAGAATATTTGATAGAGTCCTAACCGCAACATCTGAGGAAAGGGCTTTAGGGGTGATTATTTCTGGTGACTTAAAGGTAGGCAGACAATGTAATAGAGCAGCAGGAAATGCTAGCAGAATGCTTGGTTGTATAGGGAGAGATATTAGGAGTAAAAAAAGGGAAGTGCTCATGCCATTGTACAGAACACTGGTGAGACCTCACTTGGAGTATTGTATGAAGTACTGGAGACCGTATCTACAGAAGGATATTGATACTTTAGAGAGAGTTCAGAGAAGGGCTACTAAACTGGTTCATCGACTGCAGGAAAAAACTTACAAGGAAAGGTTAAAGGAACTTAACATGTATAGGTTGCAGGAAAGACGAGACGGGGGGATATGAGAGAAACATTTAAATGCATAAAGGGAATCAACACAGTAAAGGAGGAGACTATATTTAAAAGAATAAAAACTACCACAACAAGAGGACATAGTCTTAAATTAGAGGGGAAAAAGTTTAAAAATAAGTATTACTTTACTGAGAATAAAAACTACCACAACAAGAGGACATAGTCTTAAATTAGAGGGGAAAAAGTTTAAAAATAAGTATTACTTTACTGAGAGGGTAGTGGATGCATGGAATAGCCTTCCAGCTGAAGTGGTAGAGGTTAACACAGTAAAGGAGTTTAAGCATGCGTGGGATATGCATAAGGCTATCCTAACTATAAGATAAGGCCAGGGACTAATGAAAGTATTTTTAAAAATTGGGCAGACTAGATGGGCCGAATGGTTCTTATCTGCCATCACATTCTATGTTTCTATGTTTCTATAACATAATGTGAACATTCTGTATGTAAGGAAGAGTTTTTGAACTAATAATCAAAAAGTTACAAAATGAAAATATAATAATGCTACTCACACACTGACACACACATTTACACACAGAGGGCACGGACACACACACACAGAGAACAGCGACACACACAGGCACACGTACAGACACACAATCACGGATAGACACACACAGAGGACACTGACACACACACACACATATTTACACACAGAGGACACTGACACACACACACAGAAGAAACTGAAACACACTTACTTACAGAGTACACACTCACTGACAGATGCTTTCACTAATTTGACACACACTGACAGACACATTACTGACACTGTGACAAAAGCCACTTCGCCACTGGGTTTTGTAGGGGACTACTTGCCAGCCTCTTACCCTGTGACTTTGGCCCCTGCAAGAAACCTAGCTGAAATACTTCAAACAGACTCTGTTCATGCAATTGGGACTATATGGTTCGTTTACTGAACAGCCGCACAAACAGAGCCAACCCTGGAGCTTGTTAACACCTATTAACAACTTGGGACGTTTCTCACCGCAGTGTTCTAATTGTTTGTCTGGGTGGCCGCGATTCCTATGAACAACCACGAGATGGCAGCAATCTTGTTCGCATGAATGCAGGCAGCGGTGTTTGGGCATGAATATCATGGAACTGAAATCGGATACAAAAACTCCCGAACACCGCTGGACTTCCATCATCGCCTGCGTTAGTTTCTATTCAGCTTAGAAGGGCACTGTTCGGTGAGATCATTTGTCTGGATGAAGGGAACAAGCTCCAGGGTAAGACTATTGACTCTGTTCGGTAGTTTGTTCATTTAATTTGGTATAGATAAAAAACTAATTAAATATTTACAAGCAAAAACAACACAAAAACATATGTACATATAGAATTAATAACAATGTAAGAAAATCTCCTTGTTGTTGCTGCAATGTGATAAACACTGCCTATATAATGGACTAATAAGCAAAGTAGCAATGAAAAGAAACAGAGCAGTGATAAGGTGAAGGAAAGTATCATTTCGTTAATTAGCAAGAGTAGCAACAGGGTAAAATACAAGGAACAGACTGGAGCTCACAGTCTGGCCTAACACTATGACAGCTGCAAACCAACAATCTAGGTAAACTAAACTAATTTGGTACTATACCTATATGAGGGAAGGGGGAAAATACCTATACTGGCCACTTCGAGGGCACCCCCAGTCTATACTCCCCTCCTGAAATAACAAAGTGGGTAGTAGTCTTAAAGGTACCTAGCAGCTGTGGAGAGAAACTACCTGAATTGGGAGAAACTTGAAAAATCAAAAGTATAATACCACAAAATCAACTTCGCAATCTATCAGCTTAAAGAAACAGACTGGATGGCTGGTCTGATAACCATTGAAGCTACACCAGCTTTGGGAAGATAGTTAGAGCCCCTGATAGAAACACATTTACACAGAGAGGACACTGTTATGCACACAGAAGAAACTGACACACATACATTTATGCACAGAGGAAACTGACACACTCACTGACAGAGACACTGTCTATTCTCATCGATTTGACACACACTGACAGACACACTATTTTTATAGACACTGACAAACACAACTGACAAACACACTGACACACAGACTTTCACTGATTTCAAACACATTGACAGACACAGACACACTGATATGACAAACACTGACAGACACATTGACACACATTCACTGATGGACACACACTCATTGATTTGACACACACTAATAGACACATTCACTGACACACACTCTTAATGACTTGACACACACTGGCACTGGTTTGACATACAGTGACAGACAAACACTCATTCACTGACAGACACGCCTCACTGACAGAAACATACACATTTTCTCACGCACACACTCACGAATCATTGTTTTTTATTATTTCTATTTAAGTCTAACCAACCTCCTTACCTCAGGGAGAGCTGGAGTGGATCCTTTCATTGGGTTCAGTAGGGGGCCTGTGTAATCTTTGTGCTATTGTAGTACTACTCCCTGGTGCCCTTTTTTTAACTCTGGCCCCGAAGAGCAGTGCTGGAAGATCAGGAAGAATACAGCTTCCTCGCTGCCTCAATTCTTCCCCAGCCAGCCGCCTCCTGAAGGGTACTAAGGTGGCTGGTTGGCCACCTCTTGGCATATCCCCTGCCTTTGGTGTACTGCCCCTGGGGAGTGTGTGCCACGAGTTGATAAACTAGGTTGTAGATTACTTTATATGTTTGTAGACTTGATTGGCTAGTTTAGCTGCACCCTTTCTACTCTATTCTGAAGCAGGAGTGGAATTGTCACTAGTAAGATTAATTCACAAGGCGACAACTAATTTAACAATAACCTGGCAGTCACCATAGAGAAAGCATACAGAGAGGAGGAGAAATTATATGTTTCAGTCTCTTCTCTTTATTTGCAATGTTCCTCTGGTTTTGGCTTTTCCTGAACTGGATTATGATGCTAGATTTGCTAAATCTTAAAATAAAGATCATAAATTGGATAACTGTAAAAGGAAACGGAATATCTCATGAAAAGGGTTAACACAAGTTAAAGGTGATGTTGTTTAATGTTATATTCAATGGTGTACATTTCAGAGAAGTAACAATTACACTTAAAGTAAGGTTTGGATTGTGCTACTTATTTATTGAAAATTCCCACTTGTGTTTGTGTTTCTAAAGAAACTAGGAAGTACAACCATTTCTTCCTATTAAACGACTTATAATACCTGTAGTCCTCTGGCACTATCCCTCTATTCTGAGTAAAAAGCACTTTGACATTAAATAAGGGTCCCTGGCCAAACGCAGCACACAGACTACTAGAGGTATAGCTAAAGCACAGATTATACACTTCCTTCTAGCTATAACAATTCTTACCAGTAGTGGGTGCTGTTATAGGCTTAAAGCTAATGCTCACAGCCGCCCATTTCTGCTCAGACTAATGCATCCTCATAGGCCCAAGCAGAACAGAGGTGAGATGGGCTCCTGGATACATTTGTTTAGCATTAAAACATTAAAATGGTTTAATGCTAAATGGGATGACAGAGTCAGGGACTCCAGACACTATAAGTATTTTAATGAGAGAAAGCAGCTACAAGGCATAAAATGTCCCTTTAACAACATAGCCATCTATTAACGCTTGAGCGTGCATGGCCGTGCCTGAGGAATAATGGGTAGACAAAGTTGCAGTAAACACGGAAATGTTGCAGAGGTAAGTGTTTTCACCCACCTTGACTACATTATTCATCTCAAACTTCAATAGTGTTTCCTGGAGGGAGGAAGAGGGCATGTAATTTCCAAAGAAGAACAGATCAATTTGCTTTAAACATGGCCCACTTCACCTTCTGTTCCCCTTTGTCTGCATTTGTTTGTCATTATTTACTCGTTTGTTTTGTTTATTCATTGTACAGTTACACACACTATGTTTGGTCTTTTTAATAAAATAAATATTATGAATAGGTAAAAAAACTTGTTGAAATGACCTTGCTAATAAAGATTATGATCTATACCTTCAATTTGCTTGCGCTCATACAAACTCCTTCCCACCAAAGAGAAATACATTGCAGTTACTAATTGCTAATTCAAACTAAAATGATATATTTACTGGTAAAGAAGGTGGAATTAAAATACTGATTTTAATGTGGAAATCTTGTAATCCTCTCGTGTGAATGAATTTTCCAGTTCATTTCACAACTGGCTGCTTGGAAACACCAACATTCACATAAATATTTACCCCAGAGTCAGGAAGCAGCATTAAGCCAACTCTACAAAAACAACTCTGGGAAGGTAAACTTGACAACTATCTTTCTAAATTTGTTTATTTCTTTGAAGTCATTACCTTCTGAAGATAAAGATTAATTTTCTTGTGTTCAATGTTACTCTTAGAAGAAAAAGACTGGGATAAAAACAAAGAAACAAAAAAAGACACAAAGGGGTATTTACTAAACAGTAAGATAACAGTCGAAATATATCTGAATTGGAGAAATTGTTTTCCATTTTCTATTTTGGCCTACATTTTAACAGCCTACTGATTCACCACAACATACCCTTTAATGAATGAACCTGATTTATTGTCTTCTTAAATAAAAGTAAACCTATACTGATATATACTATTTAATATATATATTATATTGCCAAATGTCCCAGTATCTCTCTCTCATTATCTGTATTGATATTTAGGGGAATCCTAGTGTCCATGAACAAATCTATTTTTTTTTTAATTTTGCCAAGAATTAGCTGTGTGGATGGATTTATATTGGTGAAACGACAAAGACAGTCCAAGAGAGGATTAACCAACACAAATCTAACATATGGACAAAAAATTAGGAATCCCTATGCTGGCATACTTTTTTTGAGCTGTGCAGCAGGTGACCAATTACATTTTTAGATTGTAGATTCTGTCCAATGATGGCTAATTAAAAACTGAATTATGACAATCCACATGGTCATAATAGAGAATATTCTCTCACTATGTTAATTTAAAATGTTTTACTTAAGATGTTTTGTAAGAATAATTTATGGAATTGTATTGTATTAACTATTGAATTGTATTTCTCTTTATGATTTAAAGATATAAATATTTTGTTTTTTAAAAATACTTCTCAAAAATATTTTCTAATCTTATATCTCTGGAATTCATTTTTTTAAGAGATGCTTTTGTGTAAATATACTTGTTTGCAGAATAGAATATTTTTTCTGAATTTTGTTTTTAGTTTTTGTAAATATGACCAATGAAGCTTTAAAATAAAAATATGACATATTCACCTTCCATGGTTTTTGATTTTAGGTACATAAATTGAACACTGAGTGGGACACTGAATTAAAAACCCACAAAACACAGTTTAGCAGATATGGCTATGAAATCACAGCACTGTTATATGTTTTCTGATCAATCATGGCAGCATTTACTCATGGAGTTAGCTCCTCCCCACACTGCAGAAAAGACAGGAAATAGAACATTGTATAAATAGATCCTCCCCCTTCCCATCATGCAGACTTTTTTCCTGTCCTTTACATCAGTTTGGAAGGCGTTCTTAAGCAGGCCTAGAATTTTTTTATGCTCACCAGGCCAATATTTTTATGGCCCTGCCAGGGTTCAGCCTCTAGGCCCTGAAGACCCAGCAACAGCACATATCTATGAGGTGCCAGTCTGGGGGTCTGACTCAACTCTCTCCCTCAGGGATTGAATGTGGTCCACTGCCTACTTGAGGCCCAGCCAGGGTTCAGCCTCTAATCCCTGAAGATCCAGCAACAGCACATTTCTCTGAGTTGCCAGCCTGGGTACCTCCTTCAGCGACCAGGGGTTTGACCCAACTCCCTCCCTCAGGGGATGAAAGCAGTCCACTGCATACATGAGGCCCAGCTGGGGCTATGCCTCTTTTTCCTGAAGACCCAGCAAACAGCACTTCCATAAGGTGACTACCTGGGTATACCTCTTCTGTGTATTCCACCATAACCTCAATGTGTTTTAAACCTTCCCCCACTGGTGATAACGAATGGCATATGGGGTACAGATGGAAGCCTACAGTTTAAACAGTTTGGGCTTTCAGTTGTTCAACTCCCTTTTTGCTGCTCAAATGCGGGCCTGCAGCTGTTCATTTGTCTCTATGGCTGTTTAGCATGTTTTCCCTTCTGAGGTGAGTGCATTAGTAATTTAAGTTTAAAAAAATTGCATAGGCACCTGGGTTTCTGTTCTTTCAGTTCCTCCCAGTTGCTTACATTAGGCTTCCTTCTAACAAATAGGTCACATTTAGGAGGTTGGTGTGGTGAGCATTTAGTTAAGTTTATAAATACAATGATGCATGTTCCAAAGGAGTGCGGATAATGCAATGATGCATAGTACAAAAGAGTGCTGATAATGATATAGTGGCTGTATAAAGTCTGCCTGAAGACCACAGTCCTGAAGACCATGAAGACACACGGTAAGAGAAAGCTTTCCTAACTGAATAATGGAATTACATAAATGTATGTCATGGGTTTTAAAACCTGACGCATAGTCCATGCAGACACCTGTCCCTATCAAGGCACAAGGCAATGATTGCTGTTATCTGTGCTTTGTAGCACATAAGCAGGCTTTTTCAGAGTGGAAGTTAATATCTTTTTTGGATCTATCTGCTTCTCTAAATCAGCATATGAGACCAAGATATCCTCTGAATGAACTGGTGTGAAGAACTTTTATGGGTTGGTTATCACACAGCCTAGGTATGTGTTACTAGTATTATCTCTGATATATGAGCTGGGACATAATCTCAGTGTGAAGCACAGCCTCAGTATAGGTGTACACAATCATGGGCATCTGCAGGGGGGGGGGGGCAAGGGAGGGCACTTTTTTGGACTTTTATGGCTACACTTTAAACTCTCAAAGCGGCACTTTGAACTCCTAAAGCGCTTCAAACTCCCAAACAACCGCATGAACCAGAGACCACCCTGGAGCTTGTTAACACCTATTAACAACTTGGAATGTTTCTCACCGCAGTATTCTAATTGTTCGTCTGGGTGGCCCAAATTCCTATGGACAACCACGAGGTGACAG
This sequence comes from Pelobates cultripes, assembly GCA_933207985.1. Taxonomy (NCBI): domain Eukaryota; kingdom Metazoa; phylum Chordata; class Amphibia; order Anura; family Pelobatidae; genus Pelobates; species Pelobates cultripes. The sequence goes on from OW240913.1 coordinate 170,580,889, forward strand.
CCATCTTGTTCGCATGAACGCAGGCAAAGTTGTTTTGGCATGAATCTCATGGAACTAAAATTGGACACAGAAACTCCCGAACACCGCTGGACTTGCGTTCGATTCTATACAACTTAGAAGGGCACTGTTCGGTGAAATCATTCATCTGGTTGAAGGGAACAAGCTCCAGGGTAAGACTATTGACTCTATTCGGTAGTTTGCTTATTTTCAAACTACCGAACTAGACCGACTGCAAGCCCTGATTCTCTGGAACTGTTTTGGGCATGGGACCATGCAGGCGGTCAGTCAAAATGTGACTTCCATAGAACTCCTGAACCCCTGAACTGATCTGGGTGATTTTTGGATATGTTGGTCACCCAGATCAGGGTTATCAGGGGATGTAACATTTGTTATGAGTTTTTATTATGTATTTTGAGTTTTTATATAAATATGTGTTTGACTCAATTATCTCCCAGGCAGAGGGGAGGGATTTTGTGCTGTGTGTGGGAGTGTTGTAACCATATTGTTATTGGTCTGTTGTAAATCAGTCTACCATCAGGTCCATGTGGGTGTACCCCTTGCATGGGGATTGTCATATAAGGCGAAGTGTGGCACCATTAAAATCACATCCTCTTCACCTCAACATAGAGCCTCATCTCATGTGTGGAGGGGACCGCTATATTCACTCTGAGGATTGCTATACCAGAGGATCGGCCACTGGTAGCTGGATCCTGGTCTTGGGTCCAGGGTGGGTGGAGGATGGCGAGACCCCAACTAAGCTGCGGCGGTATGTGGGATCTATGGTGCTGATGGTGTCTGGTGGAGTGCTTGGAGTCCTTGGTGAGCACTAGAAGCATCGACTGACGGAGGCACCCGGTCGGGGTGCCAGGCAGTCCGTCACAATTATAATTTCCTTTCTGCAATAAAAGGTATTATTTTGGGCTCATATGCTCCATGTAACTTTGATGCTGGTTATTGCAAGTATTTAAATGACATTGGAAGGTCCTTTAGTCACCAGACCATTCTACAGGTTTACCATTTCAGATAAAATTCACCTGCTACCAGAACATTAAGAAAAATCGCTGAATATGAAGTCCAATTACTGACCTCTGTTCTGATATTCATGGGGATTCATCCTGCATAATATAATATCGTAGCTTGTTTATGATAAAACATTTGGCTGATATGTTTCATTCTCTCTGTACCTAGATCCGTATATGTGATGGTCATCCCTAACATTGCATTGTTGTAAATCTTGTGGATTATATGCTTGGACTGGTGTTGATATGTTTGCAGATAAAACAAACTGCAGAATGATCCTATTATCACCAGAGGCTCTGCCTTAAGTACTTCATCACTATCTGAAGATAAAGTCAGAGTAAGTATGCAGTTGCTTGTTCTCATAAGGACAACTGAATATCTTCTACTATCCTGCTTTTTTGTGTCTGTTGCCACAATGGATACTGTGCCTCTGGTTACCACCTTTTAATATGTGTCCTGCCTATTGCCTATCTTCTAATGACATTGCACAACAGTCTCTAATCGATTTGATTCTACTGTTTTAAATAATTGGTACTATTTACAATATTTTTGACTTTGCATGTAGGTCTTGACGTAGTTGGCCTATATTGCCTTAAAACAGAGAAAAATACAATTTGTGGCGCTAAAATGAATAGCAGCTAGGACACACTGGTGGGTACAATCACAATAATCCCACAGAAACAACAGTATACAAAGACAGAAAAAGTGTGCAGCGCATGTACCAGACCCACAGATCTTATAGGAGTATAGACACAATCAGTGAATAAAAATCCAAAAAGAGATAAATACCCCAGTATTTTAAGGTATTTAAGGGTCATAGGTATTTGTCAGATCGCATATAAAAGTTGATTCAAGTAGTATCACTTTAAGGTGTCTCAAATCAAATCTTGAAGTTACTTTCAGGGATGTAGCTTGATCCTCAGAATATGCAAATTGTTGAACAAGCAAACATCAAATTAGAAGTATAAAAAGCACATTTATTATAAGTAAATAAAAACCTTACATTGAGGTCTTGTAAAATCAGCAAAAAATAACAGCATAAGTAGTAGCATTACTAGTAGCACTACTAGTAGCACTACTAAAAATAACAGCATAAGTAGTAGCACTACTACTTATGCTGTTATTTTTTGCTGATTTTACAAGACCTCAATGTAAGGTTTTTATTTACTTATAATAAATGTGCTTTTTATACTCTTCTAATTTGATATTTGCTTGTTCAACAATTTGCATATTCTGAGGATCAAGCTACATCCCTGAAAGTAACTTCAAGATTTGATTTGAGACACCTTAAAGTGATACTACTTGAATCAACTTTTATATGGGATCTGACAAATACCTATGACCCTTAAAGACCTTAAAATACTGGGGTATTTATCTCTTTTTGTATTTTTATTCACTGATTGTGTCTATACTCCTATAAGATCTGTGGGTCTGGTACATGTGCTGCACACTTTTTCTGTCTTTGTGGCCTATATTGCCTACTTATATTTTAGTTGTTGCCAAATTTCTATGGTTCATACTGATATTGTTTTAAGTAATCTGTATGATATGATTCTTCTTGCCTAGTGATATCTACTTGTGTTATTGGTTTCTACCTCTCCTGTAACTGTTCATTACTGTATCAAACATTCATTCGCAGTGCGAGGTATTGTTGAGAGTATAATTTTTGCAATATATCGTCATTATTGCTGTGTTTTAATAACACTCTTATTTCTCTACTTGGCTCTGCCTTTCTCTTACAGGTAGATGTTGTTTTGTTTCCTGTATCTACAGGTAATTAGTTCACTAAGCAAGATGAAGCGGTGTGAATTGTCTTCAATAAATAAATTCAGAAAATAGTAGGATTTTATACAAATAAAGTATATTAAAATATACAGTTTGTCACTGCACTTTAAAAATGTACATAATAAAGATCCTAGTCACCTTAAATTTATTGGAATTCAAAAATGTTTTTACCAAATTGGAGAGGTGACGATCTAATTAGAAAGATGGGCCAAACAATAATGAGGTGGATTTTTTTCTTGAACACAATGCTACCTCAAGGTCTTAACAGTGACTTTGAACTTTGTCATTTCTTATAATTTTATAACTGTCTATGGATTATTTTTTATGCACTAAATTGTTATGCACTTAATATATTTTAGTATACTTTATTTTTGTATTTTAGAAATGTATATGTTTAGGATTCTCAAATGTTTTAATATTGATTTTAATCATTGAAGACTGGACATTTAAAAGCTGGACAGGACTTGGTAGTGATTATACCGATTGAAAAAGCCGCTATACCGGCGAAATGCGTCTCGGGAGCTCCAGTGTAAGGATTTTATGTTTTATATATTTTGTTTTTATTCAAATTGTAATAAATAGATTTTTAACCCTTCCAGGAGACTCCATCCTACTACCTTTGGTCCTGTTACAAAGAAGGGTTCTGTGTCTCCTTTATTGACACACAAGCCTACAAACTAGGAGCCAATTATAATAGGCTCTGGAAAAGGTGAGCAGTTTACAACCTCATATATTTGCACTTTTATAAAATTGGCATATTGCACTAGGGGAGGTGTCACCATAGAACACACCTATTCAAGTGATCTAAGCCTGTCTTATGGGGCTCAGTTAAATGCGAGTGCACCAATATTGAGACATCTTTTTGTATAATACTATACCTTACCTATATAGTAAGGGTAATTGATAAAATTCTTAGCGCTTCACCGTTTAACTGGGGTGGGTACATACAAGGTTTTTTTGGTTATATTTGCTTTGAATGTGAGGAAGATTCACATATAGGTGGTAGCAGCTTACCCACTAAATATTATCTTGCCTATTGTTTAAGCCCCTATTACACAGCCTTACCATTTTTTAACTCTAGTTACAAAGACTGCCTGATGGGATGGGGGATGTAACGGACCGTTTTGCACACAAGGGGTAAAAACCGTTTAGGCAATCGGCCCCCTTTCCAGAGATACAGGCACAGCTACTGCAGAACACCAAACTCCCGTACTGGATACAAAATAGCACTCCAACTCCCGAACTGGAACCTCCCAAATAGCTGCTAGCAGACGAACAGGAAAAGCAGACAATCAGCTTACACTCCTGGCAATCAGTCTCTAACAGCATACAGTGAATCCCCCCAAGAACAGACAAGGCTCCGTGTTGAGGGTCAAGCAGTGGTCTGTTTTAATGAGGGCTACCTGCCCGGCTTTTATGCAGGTCTCCCACCTGGTGGACACTCCCCTAGGGGACCAAATGGGAGACTGTGACAAGGGACAGACAAGTAGACAAATAGGTCACACAGTCACAGTTTATTCCCACAATGCATCCTGGCTTCCTCCCCTCTGCCCTGGGAGATAATTGAGAAGTAACTCAATTATCTCCCAAGACAAAGGCAAAACTCCATTACACACGTGGGGACACAAAACCAGCATTATACTTTAAAATACATAATGTAACATTTATTACACAAAACACAGACATGTAACATATCCCCAGATAGCTCAGGTCCGAGCGGACATTATTAAGCGAATGGCGCTCAGACCACACGAATACAGTTTAATCGCCATGGAGCCAAAGTCTTTACAGTCAGTTTCATACGAATGGGCTCCATGGGATTCCTATCTGGGGTATAATACATTCGAACAAAAATACCGAACACCGGGCCGTTCGTGCACTTCCACCGAACAAGAAGGGAGGTCGGCGGCTTCAGCGGTGTTCGCGCAAAACTGTGTCCGTTAGTTCCATGAAAATAGAGGCGAACACCGCTGTGCATTCGTATGTTTTAAAATGGCCGCGACCTCGTGTTCGGGATACGAATGGCGGCCACCCAGCATTCATCAATTAAGCTGCGGTTGACCGCAGCTTCAGGGAGGTTAATTGCCGGCACACTCCAGCTCCCAGGTGGTCTATTCATTCGTGCGGTTGTTCGGTAGATTGAAACTACCGAACGACCGGCAGAAAAGCACGAATACAGCTTTTCTGCAGGCAAAATAAAGTCTTTTAAAAGGGGGCCATAGTCCAAAGGCAGCAGGCGAGCAACCAGGCTTCTCCAATGCAATGTGGCGAGATTGGTCTCATCACATCTCTCCCCTTTTCCAAACAGACTAACAGGGTATCTGACCTCCTGCCGGTCAGTGCCCTTGTTAGTCCAGCAGCCCACCCACAACAAATAATCCACAGCACAGCCCACCCACAATAAATGGTTACTACACCTGGGTAAAGGAGAAGCTTGTCCATGTCCAGGTGCCTCACCACAGCTGTGCTGGGTACGGGTACACTGACTGGGTGGGTTGCTGCGTGGGCAGAGACCAGCGGCACTCTGCCCTGTTGCCAGCGCTACTGGGAGGGTAGCCTGGTTTAAGCCTGGTTGTTGGAGGGGGAGACCGACTGTCTCCCCTTTAACTACACCGCTCTGCTGCTGGAGACCCACTGTCTCCCCTTTTGTTGCACAGCTCTGCTGCCGGAGGGGGAGACCGACTGTCTCCCCTTTGGATACTCTAAGCTGTCGCTGGGGAGAGGGGGTAACAGGCTCCTCTCCCGATAGAACACTCTGCCGCTGGGGAAAGGAGACTGAGCTCTCTATTCCCTGCCCATTAATGATCCGCTGCTGGGGAGAGGTGGTAGCAAGCCCCTCTCCCATACATACTTTCATCCTCTGTGGAGGGAGACCGACTGTCTCCGCTCCCAATACAGTGTCCTGCTGCTGGGGAAAGGAGACTGGGCTCTCTTTTCCCGGTAGGACACTCTGCCGCTGGGGAATGGAGACGGGGCTCCCAATTCCCAATAATCTGTGCTGCCGCTGGGGAATGGAGACTGGGCTCCCAATTCCCAAAAAATCATGCTGCTGCTGGGGAGGGAGGACACTGCTCTCCTCTCCCTGCACTTCACACTGCCTTCCCGGCATATCACTCTGCTGCTGGGGGGCAGGAACAACTACCTCTGCCCCTGTAACTCAGCCTGCCGCTGCGGAGGGAGGACGCTGCTCTCCTCTCCCTGCACTTTACACTGCCTTCCCGGCATATCACTCTGCTGCTGGAGGGCAGGAACAACTACCTCTGCCCCCTGTAACTCAGCCTGCCGCTGGGGAGGGAGGATGCTGCTCTCCTCTCCCTGCACTTTACACTGCCGTTGGGGAATGGAGACTGGGCTCCCAATTCCCGGGATATCACACTGCCGCTGGGGAATGGAGACTGGGCTCCCAATTCCCTGCATATCACACTGCCGCTGGGGAATGGAGACTGGGCTCCCAATTCCCTGCATATCACACTGCCGCTGGGGACTGGAGACTGGGCTCCCAATTCCCTGCATATCACACTGCCGCTGGGGAATGGAGACTGGGCTCCCAATTCCCGGCATATCACACTGCCGCTGGGGAGAGGAGACTGGGCTCTCTCTGTCCCGCAACTGTAGCTGCCGGTGGAGGTCCACCCACCGTGGCAGCTGACCGTCACCCTCTGCCCGGTACAGCAGAGTCTTGAATACTAGACTCCTCACGAACTTCACGGATTTCTCAGCTGGATTAGGCCCGTAGAAGTTCAGCCGCAACCACATCATACGGTCAAATTCCTGTACAGAGTATCTGTACTCCACTGCTGGTTCCATTCTGTTGCTGTCAGGGTCGCTGTACTGAGACATGCGTTGCCCTCAAATTGTAAAATCCACGGAATGGTGTCTCCTGTAGCTGTCCTTCTGGCTGTAGGAACGATCCCGCCGCTTGCCACCAATTGTAACGGACCGTTTTGCGCACAAGGGGTAAAAACTCGTTTAGGCGATCGGCCCCCTTTCCAGAGATGCAGGCACAGCTACTGCAGAACACCAAACTCCCGACTGGATACAAAATAGCACTCCAACTCCCGAACTGGAACCTCCCAAATAGCTGCTAGCAGACGAACAGGAAAAGCAGACAATCAGCTTACACTCCTGGCAATCAGTCTCTAACAGCATACAGTGAATCCCCCCAAGAACGAGACAAGGCTCCGTGTTGAGGGTCAGCAGTGGTCTGTTTAATGAGGGCTACCTGCCCGGCTTTTATGCAGGTCTCCCACCTGGTGGACACTCCCCTAGGGGACTAAATGGGAGACTGTGACAAGGGACAGACAAGTAGACAAATAGGACACACAGTCACAGTATATTCCCACAATGCATCCTGGCTTCCTCCCCTCTGCCCTGGGAGATAATTGGGAAGTAACTCAATTATCTCCCAAGACAAAGGCAAAACTCCATTACACACGTGGGGACACAAAACCAGCATTATACTTTAAAATACATAAAGTAACATTTATTACACAAAACACAGACATGTAACATATCCCCAGATAGCTCAGGTCTGAGTGCACATTATTAGGTGAATGGCACTCAGACCACACGAATACAGTTTAATTGCCATGGAGCTAAAGTCTTTACACAGTCAGTTTCATACGAATGGGCTCCATGGGATTCCTATCTGGGGTATAATACATTCGAACAAAAATACCGAACACCGGGCCGTTCGTGCACTTCCACCGAACAAGAAGGGAGGTTGGCGGCTCCAGCAGTGTTCGCGCAAAACTGTGTCCGATTTTAGTTCCATGAAAATAGAGGCGAACACCGCTGTGCATTCGTATGTTTTAAAATGGCCGCGACCTCGTGTTCGGGATACGAATGGCGGCCACCCAGCATTCATCAATTAAGCTGCGGTTAACCGCAGCTTCAGGGAGGTTAATTGCCGGCACACTCCAGCTCCCAGGTGGTCTATTCATTCGTGCGGTTGTTCGGTAGATTGAAACTACCGAACAACCGGCAGAAAAGCATGAATACAGCTTTTCTGCAGGCAAAATAAAGTCTTTTAAAAGGGGGCCATAGTCCAAAGGCAGCAGGCGAGCAACCAGGCTTCTCCAATGCAATGTGGCGAGATTGGTCTCGTCACAGGGGAGGATCTATTTATACCAACTTCAGAGTTCTATTTCCTGTCCTTTCTGCTGTGAGGGGAGGAGCTAACCCATGAGTAAATGTTGCCATGAATAATTATCAGGAAAAGAAAATTACGGTAAGTATCTAACAATTTTCCTTAATCTTTGGTAAAGTGATTCTTATATCAGATAAAAGCAGAAGTTTATGAAGGAACACTTATTATGAACAAAAATAAATCACAGTGCACACAAATAAAAAGAGAAAATTAACAGAAAATCCCAACACTCACTGTATTAATGAAATGCCAGTTTGTCTGTCCCAAAGAAAATTAAAATCAACTACTAATCTGATTTAGCTCTCAAATGGATTACCGAGTTCTTCATGTTTCATCAGCTATTTATGCTCAACTCAGGTTCTTAGGCAGACCTCCTGAGTAGGGTCTGGGAGGGCAGGGATTCCAGTTTTATGAGAGGCAATTAATCAATTCCAAAACCTGGCTGAAAATGTACAATATTATATACTTATGCACAAATATTTCTTCTGACCTCTTTGGGTTCACAGATGATCTGGTATAATTACAGACAAATAGTCTGAAACCAAACATGGCATACAGTTGTGCGCAAAAGTTTGCGTACCCTGGAAGAAATGGGGAAATTTTGGCACTGATTTTGAAAATATGAAAATATTTGAAAATATGACTGATCATGCAAGAAAAATTTATTTTATTGAAGGATAATGAAGCCATTTATTATCATATAGTTGGTAGGCTCCTTTTTAAAATATAATAATAACAGAAATCACCCAAATTGCCCTGATAAAAAGTTTACATACCCTTGAATATTTGGCCTTGTCACAGACACACAAAGTGACACACACAGGTTAAAATAGCAATTAGATGTTAATTTCCCACACTTCTTAAATTGCAATTAGTGTCTGAAGCAGAAAAGAACTGTCAAAAGACCTGCATAACAAGTGTGACAGTGTGAGGGAACACTGCTATATTAGCCCAAGAATGGCACTTTCAGTGTTCCCTGAGAAGAGGGGGTTAAAATCAGGTTGCTCTAGTACATCAATTAGGGAGATACGTAAACCCTATGCAGAGGGAAATCACTCTCTCCTGTGAAGAGCTGGGGCACAGACAGATAGACTGTGAGTCAAAAAGACTGCTGAAACTGCTTTTATTTTTATTTGTTAAACTACTGGGCTTAGCTACCCAGTAGCATAGAAAGGGTACTCTATGTTAGTTTGTCTCCGGTGTGGAGTAGGTGTTTATTTTGGTTTTCAGTACACAAACATCCCACTTCTGACACCACTTGTAGCAGGCTGGCCGGGTCTTGGGTCATGAACAACAGAAACGGTTCTTTCTTCCAATATAAGGGAAGCTTTATTTAGCAAGCAGGTCCCAATTGAGCCACAGCCAAACATGAAAATATATTGCACATTTAAGCATTTTTTTGCAAATGTGAAAAGTCACTTTAATAAGGGTGAAGTTGTATATTGTGTATTACAATTTCACTGTATTTGTGTTAGAAATTATTTTGTCTTAAAGACACAGCGCACCTTAAATTTAAAGTTCAGCTATACCACCTGCAAGAATTAAGGCCCTCATAGACAACTATTACAAAAGACTGTGTAACAAAATGATAGGCACTTACTATAGTCGAAATAAAATGACTCAGGCAGCGATAAATAGTATAAGGATTCCCAAACCTTAATCAGTAAGCAAGAACATGAAAAGGGATAGAATATACTGCGCCCAGTAATATACTGTGAATTTATACATACATTGGTCGTTGGATTTTTACAACATTATTGACTTCAGAGCAAAAAAATTAAACAAAATAATAGTTTAATATAGTTTGTGATATGAATGTATAGTTCTATTTTTTCTACACTACACACTCACATTTGCTAGAGCTAACTTGGAGCTCTACCATTGTGCACATGGACGGTATGAGCCCCGTCTTAGGATATATGATGGTACGGGAATAGCAACGATTATCCCAGTTCAGCGCAATATGTAGAGTATATGTGGAAATAGAGAAAGGAAAAAACTCAAATGGTTAAGTAAGTACTTTTTGGAACCAAGTGAAATGAAGAAACATTCTTACATTTTCTAGAGAAGGACTTGCTCTAGTATAACCATCATGGTATGATCCCCAACTAAGGGTAGGGTGGTATCCAGAAGCACGATGGTAAATAAATAATAAAAAGTATAATAAAAGTTAACTTTTTATTACATATATAAGAGATAGAAACAATAAAAAAGTACTAAAACTGGACCCCACTTCATGCGTTTCGTCGCTTCAAAGGCTTCATCAGAAGTGTGGTAAGTCCATACAAGTCCGAGTTTTTATATGATACTGTTGATTGGAGATTGCTTCATAGTGTGGTTGAAGTGTCCATTTCCTGTTACCAAGCTGGAATGCACGCGTCATACCGGAAGTGACACAGCATTTTGATCAGCATTGGTAGCCAAGATTGGCCTTATGCATGTCAGCTTGGAACGCACGCATCGCCAAAAGACTGCACGCTGTCATTTATGCTAAACAGGGCAATACACAGTATTAATAACTAAGTGGATGCAAACTTTTGAACAGGGGTCATTTATTTTTTTGTCTTTGCCATGTTTTGTTTAATGATTGTGCCATTCTGTTATAAACTACAGTTGGATATGAATCCCATAAGAAATAAATATGTTTTTCCTGCTCACCCATGTTTTCTTTAAAAATGGTACATATATTACCAATTCTTCAAGGGTATGCAAACTTGTGAGCACAACTGTATATTTCATACATAATGCCCCCAAAATAAAATAGCATCTAAAACCACTTCCAAAACTTTCAACAAAAGTGGATGACCCTTCATTGAAATTACTATGTACCCTGCAAGTGTGCTCAGTTTCTCAAGTTAGCTCTGACAACTAATCTGATAAGTCCCGGGTAGTAAGAAAGATCACTGGACCTACAAAGACAAGATATATATATATATATATACACACTGTTCCAAATTATTATGCAAATTCTATTTAAGTGTCACAAAGATTAAATATTTTGTTTTTCAGTTTAACTCATGGATGGCATTGTGTCTCAGGGCTCTTTTGATCACTGAAAACAATCTCGGACACCTGTGATAATTAGATTGCCAGGTGAGCCCAATTTAAGGGAAAACTACTAAAGGAGTGTGTTCCACATTATTAAGCAGAGCACCATTTTCATGCAATATGGGGAAGAAAAAAGATCTCTCTGCAGCCGAAAAGAGTGAAATAGTTCAATGCCTTGGATGAGGTATGAAAACATTAGATATTTCACGAAAACTTAATCGTGATCACCGCACTATTAAGAGATTTGTGGCTGATTCAGAGCACAGACGGGTTCGTGCAGATAAAGGCACATTGAGGAAGATTTCTGCCAGATCCATGCATCGGATCAAGAGAGCAGCTGGTAAAATACCATTACATAGCAGTAAACAGATATTTGAAGCTGCTGGTTCCTCTGGAGTCCCACGGACATCAAGGTGTAGAGTCCTCCAGAGTCTTGCAACTGTGCATAAACCTTCTATTCGGCCACCACTAACCAATGCTCACAAGCAGAAACGGCTGTATTGGGCAGAAAAATGCATGAAGACTAATTTTCAAACAGTCCTGTTCACTGATGAGTGCCGTGCAACCCTGGATGGTCCAGATGGATGGAGTAGTGGATGGTTGGTGGACGGCCACCCTGTTCCAACAATGCTGCGACGTCAGCAAGGTGGTGGTGGAGTCATGTTTTGGGCCGGAATCATGAGAAGAGAGCTGGTCGGACCCTTTAGGGTCCCCGAAGGTGTAAAGATGACCTCTGCAAAGAATGTGGAGTTTCGGACTGACCACTTTCTTCCCTGGTACAGAAGGAAGAACTATGCTTTCCGTAATAAAATCATCTTCATGCATGACAATGCACCATCTCATGTTGCAAAGAATACATCTGCATCAATGGCTGCTATGGGGATAAAAGGAGAGAAAATCATGGTGTGGCCTCAACAGAACCTTTGGAGCATCCTCAAGCAAAAGATCTATGAGGGTGGGAGGCAGTTTACATCCAAACAGCAGCTCTGGGAGGCTATTCTGACATCTTGCAAACAAATTCAAGCAGAAACTGTCCAAAAACTCACAAGTTCAATGGATGCAAGACTTGTGAAGCTGCTATCAAATAAGGGGTCCTATGTTGAAATGTAACGTGACCTGTTAAAATGTTTAAAAAGTTAAAATGTTGTTATAAGTTTGATTGAAATAGCTTTTGATTTCAGTAAATATGCTGCAAACACAACAAATGACAATTTTCTTTACAACCTATAAAGTGTTTTGAAACTTACTGTGCGTAATCATTTGGAACGGTGCATTGTAAGTTTTTTATGTTTAAAAAAATACTGTTATCATTAGGAGGTTTGTTAAATAAAATTTGAATTGTACTCTTAATAGTTGATAACATGAGAATTATGCTGACTGTTATTTACATCAATTGTTTAGGTAAATGAGAAAAATATCATTTGCATACTAATTTGGAACAGGGTCTATCTATCTATCTATCTATCTATCTATCTATCTCACGTATCTGGTTTACAAACAGGAAAATAAAATATGCCTTAATTGCTCTAATATGTAATAGTATTTCTGTTGCTTCTTCCTACACTGTTGGCCTCATTAGTCTATTATGGCACTATTATGGGTAACCATTGCATGCATTCACTACACACATGACAGTGATTGATAATATTTTTTACATTGAAAAGTGAATTATGACACTGAAGATTTAACATGGGTTTAAGATTTATAGGAATGATACTATGACAATGAATCTTTAA
>OW240913.1:170593726-170764014 GCA_933207985.1 Pelobates cultripes
TAAATACATAGAAGTAACTTCCATACTGTAACGGATCACCTGGCACCCCGACTGGGTACCTCCGTTGAAGGATGCTCCTAGCGCTTCCTGAGGACTCCAAGCACTGCAGCAGACACCACAACCACCGAACCGGAGAAGCATATGAATCCTCTCAAGCATATGAATTCTGTAGACGGTTGAATAGGAACCATACGAATAGGTTTACTCTCCTAGCAGTCAAACTGGAACAGCATACAATAAATCCTTCCCCCAATAATGAGGCGACACTTCACTTTGAGGGTTAAGCAGGAACTCCCTGTACTGTCACATACAGTCTCTTTTATTCCCAATCCACAAACATAGTACAGCCCACAGGGCGTTACAAAACAACCAATCACATCACAGTTACATCCCACATATTCCCTCCCCTTATCCTGAGAGGAAACTCAATTATACATACAGTTAAAACATACTTTCTACCCAACTTTCATAACTCCAAAAACATACATCACATTCACATAAAATTACATATTCACAATCAATCCATTCAGGGGAACAACATATTCAAAAATGGCACAAATCAGACAAGGGGTTCAAAAGTTAGTAAAAAGTCCTTTGTGACTAAATGAAGCATGGCTCTCTGGCCCAAACCAGTTTCAGAGTCTTCTATCCTGGAGATAAGTAATTGAATTATCTCCCAGGACAGACACAAGACTCCATTAAGCACATGGTTGCAAAAAGACACAAAACACTTTAAAATACATAAAGTCACATTTTACACATAACACACAGACATTTCACATATCCCCAGATAGCTCAGGTCCGAGCGCACATTATTAAGTGAATGGCGCTCAGACCACACAAATACAGTTTAATCGCCATGGAGCTAAAGTCTTTACAGTCAGTTTCATACGAATGGGCTCCATGGGATTCCTATCTGGGGTATAACACATTCAAACAAATCTACCGAACCCCAGGCAGAAAAGCACGAATACAGCTTTTCTGCAGGCAAAATAAAGTCTTTTAAAAGGGGGCCATAGTCCAAAGGCAGCAGGCGAGCAACCAGGCTTCTCCAATGCAATGTGGCGAGATTGGTCTCGTCACATCTCTCCCCTTTTCCAAACAGACTAACAGGGTGTCTGACCTCCTGCCGGTCAGTGCCCTTGTTAGTCCAGCAGCCCACCCACAACAAATAATCAACCGCACAGCCCACCCACAATAAATGGTTACTACACCTGGGTAAAGGAGAAGCTTGTCCATGTCCAGGTGCCTCACCACGGCTGTGCTGGGTACGGGTACGCTGACTTGGTGGGTTGCTGCATGGGCAGAGACCAGCGGCACTCTGCCCTGTTGCCAGCGCTACTGGGAGGGTAGCCTGGTTGAAGCCTGGATGTTGGAGGGGGAGACCGACTGTCTCCCCTTTAACTACACCACTCTGCTGCTGGAGACCGACTGTCTCCCCTTTAGACACACAGCTCTTTTGCTGGAGACCGACTGTCTCCCCTTTAGATACACCGCTCTGCTGCTGGAGACGACTGTCTCCCCTTTTGTTGCACAGCTCTGCTGCCGGAGGGGGAGACCGACTGTCTCCCCTTTGGATACTCTAAGATGTTGCTGGGGAGAGGGGGTAACAGGCTCCTCTCCCGATAGAACACTCTGCAGCTGGGGAAAGGAGACTGAGCTCTCTATTCCCTGCCCATTAATGATCCGTCGCTGGGGAGAGGTGGTAGCAAGCTCCTCTCCCATACATACTTTCATCCTCTGTGGAGGGAGACCGACTGTCTCTGCTCCCAATACAGTGTCCTGCTGCTGGGGAAACGAGACTGGGCTCTCTATTCCCGGTAGGACACTCTGCCGCTGGGGAATGGAGACTGGGCTCCCAATTCCCTGCTGTATCTCCCGCTGGGGAATGGAGACTGGGCTCCCAATTCCCGACACATCACTCGGCCGCTGGGGAATGGACACTGGGCTCCCAATTCCCAAAAAATCACGCTGCTGCTGGGGGGCAGGAACAACTACCTCTGCCCCCTGTAGCTCAGCCTGCCGCTGGGGAGGGAAGACACTGCTCTCCTCTCCCTGCACTTCACACTGCCTTCCCGGCATATCACTCTGCTGCTGGGGGGCAGGAACAACTACCTCTGCCCCCTGTAACTCAGCCTGCCGCTGGGGAGGGAGGACGCTGCTCTCCTCTCCCTGCATTTCACACTGCCTTCCCGGCATATCACTCTGCTGCTGGGGGGCAGGAACAACTACCTCTGCCCCCTGTAACTCAGCCTGCCGCTGGGGAGGGAGGACGCTGCTCTCCTCTCCCTGCACTTTACACTGCCTTCCCGGCATATCCCTCTGCTGCTGGGGGGCAGGAACAACTACCTCTGCCCCCTGTAACTCAGCCTGCCTCTGGGGAGGGAGGACGCTGCTCTCCTCTCCCTGCACTTTGCCTGCCACTGGGGAATGGGGCCAGGTTCCCAGGGTGCAGGCGCATCACCTGCGGCGCTGGGGAATGGAGACTGGAGAACCAGTTCCCTGCATATCACTACCCGGCTGGGAATGGAGACTGGGCTCCCAATTCCCTGCATATCACACTGCCGCTGGGGAATGGAGACTGGGCTCCCAATTCCCGGCATATCACACTGCCGCTGGGGAGAGGAGACTGGGCTCTCTCCTTGTCCTGCAACTGTAGCTGCCGGTGGAGGTCCACCCACCGTGGCAGCTGACCGTCACCCTCTGCCCGGTACAGCAGAGTCTTGAATACTAGACTCCTCACGAACTTCACGGATTTCTCAGCTGGATTAGGTCCGAAGAAGTTCAGCCGCAACCACATCATAAGGTCAAATTCCTGTACAGAGTATCTGTACTCCACTGCTGGTTCCATTCTGTTGCTGTCAGGGTCGCTGTACTGAGACATGCGTTGCCCTCAAATTGTAAAATCCACGGAATGGTGTCTCCTGTAGCTGTCCTTCTGGCTGTAGGAACAATCCCGCCGCTTGCCACCAATTGTAACGGACCGTTTTGCAAAAAAGGGGGAAAAACCGCTTAGGCGATCGGCCCCCTTTCCAGAGATACAGGCACAGCTACTGCAGAACATCAAACTCCCAAACTGGATACAAAATAGCACTCCAACTCCCGAACTGGAACCTCCCAAATAGCTGCTAGCAGACGAACAGGAAAAGCAGACAATCAGCTTACACTCCTGGCAATCAGTCTCTAACAGCATACAGTGAATCCCCCCAAGAACGAGACAAGGCTCCGTGTTGAGGGTCAGCAGTGGTCTGTTTAATGAGGGCTACCTGCCCGGCTTTTATGCAGGTCTCCCACCTGGTGGACACTCCCCTAGGGGACTAAATGGGAGACTGTGACAAGGGACAGACAAGTAGACAAATAGGACACACAGTCACAGTATATTCCCACAATGCATCCTGGCTTCCTCCCCTCTGCCCTGGGAGATAATTGGGAAGTAACTCAATTATCTCCAAAGACAAAGGCAAAACTCCATTACACACGTGGGGACACAAAACCAGCATTATACTTTAAAATACATAATGTAACATTTATTACACAAAACACAGACATGTAACATATCCCCAGATAGCTCAGGTCCGAGCGCACATTATTAAGCGAATGGCGCTCAGACCACACGAATACAGTTTAATCGCCATGGAGCTAAAGTCTTTACACAGTCAGTTTCATGCGAATGGGCTCCATGGGATTCCTATCTGGGGTATAACACATTCAAACAAAACTACCGAACACCGGGCCGTTCGTGCACTTCCACCGAACAAGAAGGGAGGTCGGCGGCTTCAGCGGTGTTCGCGCAAAACTGTGTCCGATTTTAGTTCCATGAAAATAGAGGCGAACACCGCTGTTCATTCGTATGGTTTAAAATGGCCGCGACCTCGTGTTCGGGATACGAATGGCGGCCACCCAGCATTCATCAATTAAGCTACGGTTAACCGCAGCTTCAGGGAGGTTAATTGCCGGCACACTCCAGCTCCCAGGTGGTCTATTCATTCGTGCGGTTGTTCGGTAGATTGAAACTACCGAACAACCGGCAGAAAAGCATGAATACAGCTTTTCTGCAGGCAAAATAAAGTCTTTTAAAAGGGGGCCATAGTCCAAAGGCAGCAGGCGAGCAACCAGGCTTCTCCAATGCAATGTGGCGAGATTGGTCTCGTCACAGGGGAGGATCTATTTATACCAACTTCAGAGTTCTATTTCCTGTCCTTTCTGCTGTGAGGGGAGGAGCTAACCCATGAGTAAATGTTGCCATGAATAATTATCAGGAAAAGAAAATTACGGTAAGTATCTAACAATTTTCCTTAATCTTTGGTAAAGTGATTCTTATATCAGATAAAAGCAGAAGTTTATGAAGGAACACTTATTATGAACACAAATAAATCACAGTGCACACAAATAAAAAGAGAAAATTAACAGAAAATCCCAACACTCACTGTATTAATGAAATGCCAGTTTGTCTGTCCCAAAGAAAATTAAAATCAACTACTAATCTGATTTAGCTCTCAAATGGATTACCGAGTTCTTCATGTTTCATCAGCTATTTATGCTCAACTCAGGTTCTTAGGCAGACCTCCTGAGTAGGGTCTGGGAGGGCAGGGATTCCAGTTTTATGAGAGGCAATTAATCAATTCCAAAACCTGGCTGAAAATGTACAATATTATATACTTATGCACAAATATTTCTTCTGACCTCTTTGGGTTCACAGATGATCTGGTATAATTACAGACAAATAGTCTGAAACCAAACATGGCATACAGTTGTGCGCAAAAGTTTGCGTACCCTGGAAGAAATGGGGAAATTTTGGCACTGATTTTGAAAATATGAAAATATTTGAAAATATGACTGATCATGCAAGAAAAATTTATTTTATTGAAGGATAATGAAGCCATTTATTATCATATAGTTGGTAGGCTCCTTTTTAAAATATAATAATAACAGAAATCACCCAAATTGCCCTGATAAAAAGTTTACATACCCTTGAATATTTGGCCTTGTCACAGACACACAAAGTGACACACACAGGTTAAAATAGCAATTAGATGTTAATTTCCCACACTTCTTAAATTGCAATTAGTGTCTGAAGCAGAAAAGAACTGTCAAAAGACCTGCATAACAAGTGTGACAGTGTGAGGGAACACTGCTATATTAGCCCAAGAATGGCACTTTCAGTGTTCCCTGAGAAGAGGGGGTTAAAATCAGGTTGCTCTAGTACATCAATTAGGGAGATACGTAAACCCTATGCAGAGGGAAATCACTCTCTCCTGTGAAGAGCTGGGGCACAGACAGATAGACTGTGAGTCAAAAAGACTGCTGAAACTGCTTTTATTTTTATTTGTTAAACTACTGGGCTTAGCTACCCAGTAGCATAGAAAGGGTACTCTATGTTAGTTTGTCTCCGGTGTGGAGTAGGTGTTTATTTTGGTTTTCAGTACACAAACATCCCACTTCTGACACCACTTGTAGCAGGCTGGCCGGGTCTTGGGTCATGAACAACAGAAACGGTTCTTTCTTCCAATATAAGGGAAGCTTTATTTAGCAAGCAGGTCCCAATTGAGCCACAGCCAAACATGAAAATATATTGCACATTTAAGCATTTTTTTGCAAATGTGAAAAGTCACTTTAATAAGGGTGAAGTTGTATATTGTGTATTACAATTTCACTGTATTTGTGTTAGAAATTATTTTGTCTTAAAGACACAGCGCACCTTAAATTTAAAGTTCAGCTATACCACCTGCAAGAATTAAGGCCCTCATAGACAACTATTACAAAAGACTGTGTAACAAAATGATAGGCACTTACTATAGTCGAAATAAAATGACTCAGGCAGCGATAAATAGTATAAGGATTCCCAAACCTTAATCAGTAAGCAAGAACATGAAAAGGGATAGAATATACTGCGCCCAGTAATATACTGTGAATTTATACATACATTGGTCGTTGGATTTTTACAACATTATTGACTTCAGAGCAAAAAAATTAAACAAAATAATAGTTTAATATAGTTTGTGATATGAATGTATAGTTCTATTTTTTCTACACTACACACTCACATTTGCTAGAGCTAACTTGGAGCTCTACCATTGTGCACATGGACGGTATGAGCCCCGTCTTAGGATATATGATGGTACGGGAATAGCAACGATTATCCCAGTTCAGCGCAATATGTAGAGTATATGTGGAAATAGAGAAAGGAAAAAACTCAAATGGTTAAGTAAGTACTTTTTGGAACCAAGTGAAATGAAGAAACATTCTTACATTTTCTAGAGAAGGACTTGCTCTAGTATAACCATCATGGTATGATCCCCAACTAAGGGTAGGGTGGTATCCAGAAGCACGATGGTAAATAAATAATAAAAAGTATAATAAAAGTTAACTTTTTATTACATATATAAGAGATAGAAACAATAAAAAAGTACTAAAACTGGACCCCACTTCATGCGTTTCGTCGCTTCAAAGGCTTCATCAGAAGTGTGGCAAGTCCATACAAGTCCGAGTTTTTATATGATACTGTTGATTGGAGATTGCTTCATAGTGTGGTTGAAGTGTCCATTTCCTGTTACCAAGCTGGAATGCACGCGTCATACCGGAAGTGACACAGCATTTTGATCAGCATTGGTAGCCAAGATTGGCCTTATGCATGTCAGCTTGGAACGCACGCATCACCACTGCACGCTGTCATTTATGCTAAACAGGGCAATACACAGTATTAATAACTAAGTGGATGCAAACTTTTGAACAGGGGTCATTTATTTTTTTGTCTTTGCCATGTTTTGTTTAATGATTGTGCCATTCTGTTATAAACTACAGTTGGATATGAATCCCATAAGAAATAAATATGTTTTTCCTGCTCACCCATGTTTTCTTTAAAAATGGTACATATATTACCAATTCTTCAAGGGTATGCAAACTTGTGAGCACAACTGTATATTTCATACATAATGCCCCCAAAATAAAATGGCATCTAAAACCACTTCCAAAACTTTCAACAAAAGTGGATGACCCTTCATTGAAATTACTATGTACCCTGCAAGTGTGCTCAGTTTCTCAAGTTAGCTCTGACAACTAATCTGATAAGTCCCGGGTAGTAAGAAAGATCACTGGACCTACAAAGACAAGATATATATATATATATATACACACTGTTCCAAATTATTATGCAAATTCTATTTAAGTGTCACAAAGATTAAATATTTTGTTTTTCAGTTTAACTCATGGATGGCATTGTGTCTCAGGGCTCTTTTGATCACTGAAAACAATCTCGGACACCTGTGATAATTAGATTGCCAGGTGAGCCCAATTTAAGGGAAAACTACTAAAGGAGTGTGTTCCACATTATTAAGCAGAGCACCATTTTCATGCAATATGGGGAAGAAAAAAGATCTCTCTGCAGCCGAAAAGAGTGAAATAGTTCAATGCCTTGGATGAGGTATGAAAACATTAGATATTTCACGAAAACTTAATCGTGATCACCGCACTATTAAGAGATTTGTGGCTGATTCAGAGCACAGACGGGTTCGTGCAGATAAAGGCACATTGAGGAAGATTTCTGCCAGATCCATGCATCGGATCAAGAGAGCAGCTGGTAAAATACCATTACATAGCAGTAAACAGATATTTGAAGCTGCTGGTTCCTCTGGAGTCCCACGGACATCAAGGTGTAGAGTCCTCCAGAGTCTTGCAACTGTGCATAAACCTTCTATTCGGCCACCACTAACCAATGCTCACAAGCAGAAACGGCTGTATTGGGCAGAAAAATGCATGAAGACTAATTTTCAAACAGTCCTGTTCACTGATGAGTGCCGTGCAACCCTGGATGGTCCAGATGGATGGAGTAGTGGATGGTTGGTGGACGGCCACCCTGTTCCAACAATGCTGCGACGTCAGCAAGGTGGTGGTGGAGTCATGTTTTGGGCCGGAATCATGAGAAGAGAGCTGGTCGGACCCTTTAGGGTCCCCGAAGGTGTAAAGATGACCTCTGCAAAGAATGTGGAGTTTCGGACTGACCACTTTCTTCCCTGGTACAGAAGGAAGAACTATGCTTTCCGTAATAAAATCATCTTCATGCATGACAATGCACCATCTCATGTTGCAAAGAATACATCTGCATCAATGGCTGCTATGGGGATAAAAGGAGAGAAAATCATGGTGTGGCCTCAACAGAACCTTTGGAGCATCCTCAAGCAAAAGATCTATGAGGGTGGGAGGCAGTTTACATCCAAACAGCAGCTCTGGGAGGCTATTCTGACATCTTGCAAACAAATTCAAGCAGAAACTGTCCAAAAACTCACAAGTTCAATGGATGCAAGACTTGTGAAGCTGCTATCAAATAAGGGGTCCTATGTTAAAATGTAACGTGACCTGTTAAAATGTTTAAAAAGTTAAAATGTTGTTATAAGTTTGATTGAAATAGCTTTTGATTTCAGTAAATATGCTGCAAACACAACAAATGACAATTTTCTTTACAACCTATAAAGTGTTTTGAAACTTACTGTGCGGAATCATTTGGAACGGTGCATTGTACGTTTTTTATGTTTAAAAAAATACTGTTATCATTAGGAGGTTTGTTAAATAAAATTTGAATTGTACTCTTAATAGTTGATAACATGAGAATTATGCTGACTGTTATTTACATCAATTGTTTAGGTAAATGAGAAAAATATCATTTGCATACTAATTTGGAACAGGGTCTATCTATCTATCTATCTATCTATCTCACGTATCTGGTTTACAAACAGGAAAATAAAATATGCCTTAATTGCTCTAATATGTAATAGTATTTCTGTTGCTTCTTCCTACACTGTTGGCCTCATTAGTCTATTATGGCACTATTATGGGTAACCATTGCATGCATTCACTACACACATGACAGTGATTGATAATATTTTTTACATTGAAAAGTGAATTATGACACTGAAGATTTAACATGGGTTTAAGATTTATAGGAATGATACTATGACAATGAATCTTTAAACATTTGAAAATTGTGTTAAATTTGAAAAAATATTGTACGGTTTATATAGTTAATAGTACACTGTATCTAATCTTTGTTTTTAGCTATGACAAGCTAAATATTAAACAACACATTATATGGAGTATCTAAAACACTACAGTGCTAATTATAACTGTGTATATAGAAACATCTGTATAGTTAAGATTTTGGCTTGAAAAAGGTCGGTCAATTGAAATGTCACTCTTTATCTATGTGGTATATTGTTTTCCAGGAGCATTGCTACGTGGAAAAAAGAATACAACTTAAGGGTAAATTGTTATGGCCGTCCCATCCATATTAAATTAAACACCTCAGAAAACCAGCCTATACCATACCCAAAGTCTAAAACTAAATCCTAACGTGTCGTACATGTTGTGGAAATTTTGGTAGACCTGTCTATTACCAGGTAGAGAATGAGCTAACACTAGACTCTCCACTCATGGCAAACATTATGAGCATCACTGAAAAAAAATTTTATACCATAGTTTGATATATTGATAATATTGATAACATAAATATTGTACAAATAATTGGTTTAGAATTGGTGCATAAAGGTGTAACTTAAGACTGTTATGGGCAGTTTTTTTCAGGAAGCACAACAGATAAGAAACCAGGGTAAGCTAGCAATACACTAGAATAAGGGGCTTTGTTCATATCACGTGCCTTCAAGCTGCATAGTATACATAACAGAGGACCTTGAGAAGATATTTACAGCTTAAAAGAATTTCAAGTAAACTAAGCAGTAGTTTTCACAGTTGTAGTAAACAAAGCAGTTCATTTTATTTTACATCATACATTTGTGACACCAAATCTTTGATTAAATGTACTATTCCCAAGATTTAATTGAGAAATTTACAAATAGAGGTCCCGTTCCCCAATCAATCATTAGTAATAGTGCCATGGCAAATGAGAGTTAAAACTCCTTAGCATTCTCCACTGCTGCCACCATCACCACCACTATTAAAAGTATTCAGCATGAGGATAGCAGAATTAGTAGCCTGTCCATGACATCAGATTCAACATCCAAAAGGTCATACATTTTTCCCAACATTTTCATGCTGCAACAACTTGTGCTGTCACTTCCAATGCAGCTCCTTCTACCAAAGCTAGCTCAAGCCTTATACCTTCCTGGTGAGTGTGGGGTCTGCAACAGCTCACTATTTGCTTCTTTTCCCATTGCGACCTGTCTGCCGCTGCCTCCTCTCTCCCCTGTGGTGCTCTCTTTATGATGCTGGGAGGAAATGATTGCCTCTTACTTCCTTTGAACATATGTAAAATAAAGGTACACTCCACAACCCAAATACAAAAAAACATAAAAATCACTATTTAGTAGATATATCTCAAATGAAAACTTGCATTTAATTATGCATTTTTACATTGAAGCTATATCTAAAAACAGCTTGCAAAAACTGCAGATCTCTTGTCTGCTGCCTTTGCAAGCCCTCCTCCTTTATCCTTGTGCAGACTTTCTTTGGCTGTGCAATTACAGAGTTCCCAATGCAGCTCAATGAGAAGTCTATGCAAGGTAGGTTTTTATGGGCAATTTCTGCCTATTGAGTTCAGTGCAATTAAGCTAACCAAACCAGGAAGTAACAAGATCTGTTGTCTGCTTGACAAGACAGGGTGGTGTAACCAGGTTAATTTAGAAAAGTGTCAGTTTCTATTGAAATCTGCAAAATGAAAAAAAAAAAAAGAGGCCCCCCTCTTCAAACATAAAGCTTTTCAGCAAGCTAAAGTGCTTTCGAGGTCTGACGTGTCCCTTTAGCAGATGAAATTAGTATCTTGTAATACCTTTTTTTATTGGACTAACAGAATTTGGGGTCAAACAAAGAACACAGAAATTGTTCTAGAATAGTGTAATATGCCTATGTGTGTATATTTATGATTTCACATGCATATTCTAAATGCTGGAATATGGGTACATGCATAGGCGTGCGCACGGGGTGTGCCGGGTGTGCCTGGGCACACCCTAATCCCCGTGCGCACCCCTATGGTTTGAGTCCTGCAGGAACAGCGTTCCTGCACTCTTTTGAGCAGGAACGCTGTTCCTGCAGGCACTCAGTGCCCCCTGTTTCACCTCTTGCCCCTGTCATGGGAGGGCAAGAGGTGATGATTCCCCCCCCCCACCCTACAGGTCAGCGCGCGGCGAGGGAGCTCTCTGCTGTGTCCTCTCTGCTCCCTCTCGCCGCGCGCTGATGCCGGGAGCCGGAATATGACGTCATATTCCGGCTCCCTGCTACAGCAGACAGCCCGCGCGGCGAGAGGGAGCAGAGAGCAGAGAGCTCCCTCGCCGCGCGCTGACCTGCAGAGAGGCGCCCGCCCCCACTGGACCCCAGGGACAAGTCCACCAGCACTCCAGGTAGGAGGCTGGGTGGACATTTAAAAAAAAAAATTAAAATATAATAATTTGTGTGTGTGTGTGTCTGTGAGTGTGTGAGTATGTGTCAGTGTGTGTCTGTGAGTGTGTGTCAGTGAGTGTGTGTGTGTCAGTGTGTGTGTGTGTCTGTGAGTATGTGTCAGTGTGTGTCTGTGAGTGTGTGTCAGTGAGTGTGTGTCAGTGAGTGTGTGTGTGTGTGTCTGTGAGTGTGTCAGTGTGAGTGTGTGTCTGTGAGTGTGTGGTGTATGTGTCTGTGAGTGTGCTTGGTGTGTGTGTCGTGTGTGTCTGTGAGTGTGTGGTGTGTCTGAGGTGTGTGGGTGTGTGTCGGTGTGTGTGTGTGTCTGTGTGTGTGAGTGTGTGTGTCGGTGTGAGTGTCGGTGAGTGTGTGTGTCTGTGAGGTGTGTCTGTGAGTGTGTGTCTGTGGTGTGTGGTGTCTGTGTCTGTGTGGTGTGTGTGTCAGTGGTGTGGTGTGTGTCTGTGAGTGTGTGAGTATGTGTCTGTGAGGTGTGTGTGTCGTGTGTGTGTGTGTGTGTGTGTGTGTCTGTGAGTGTGTGTGTGTGTGTGTGTGTGTGTGTGTGTGTGTGAGTGTGAGTGTGTGTCTGTGAGGTGTGTGTGTCTGTGAATATATATATATATATTATATATATATATATGTATATGTAATATATATATATATATATATATATATATATATATATATATATATATATATATACACACACACGCGCGCGGCGTGTGTTTGTGCTTTAGGGTGCACACCCTAATGCAATAGGCTGCGCACGCCTATGGGTACATGCTCTATTAATTTGTGAAATTTAACAATAAAAGACACAAACTATTACAAATTTTAATAGGTTTATAGCAAAAAAAGTCACTAAAATTTGAAAATAATGTCTGTATGTGGGTATAATGCCAATATACAGTAACAACAATTGCCCAACTTAAAGCAGGAACCTACACTATACATAGTATTGCAATCTCCTACTACTCTACACTACTATTAACAGTTGCATTGATAAATGCAAAAAAACTCTGAATGGAGCCCGGACAGAAATATTCCCTTTTCTATGGGATGAAAACTGCAAAAACAAGACAAAACACATTTTATAAGTGTATATCTGTAATTGGGATGAATGAGGTTAAACTATTTTATATGTGTAGACAAATATTCACAAAATAGAAATATTTCAGCATGTTGGAAAATGTGCCCTAAATTTATACATTAGTGTGTTATTTCAAATAGCTCTAACAAGGGTTTAGAATCTATGTTATAATTTAGTTTGCACTCTTATAACTCTTATATGCACTGAAAAACACTATAAATATTGTATATGTATTCAAATACTATCCTTGTAATCTGGAATGAAAATAACAAAAAAAGCAGAGTATGAGTGAGAATGGCTTTCAGTTTCACACAATGGAAATCTAAGTGAAACCCATTCATTTGTGCTACCTTACTTGATAAGCTAATGCAGCCAGCAAAAACAATCCAAAGATAAGGACAAAAGACTTGATACAGGTGTCAAAGACCAAGATTACACATCAAGCTGTTGAGGTTAATTAGTCCACATAGTTATTTTGTTGTCTTCCATAAGAAAGACATTAAAGTGTGCTTTAAGGATAAAATCACCATTAGTACAGTGCACAAGATTAATGAATAGCTAAAACTCAGATGGTGGTTGTTTTGTATGCAGGATACATGTACATAGTTGACAATTTTTAAATTAGTTTAACAGTTGGTGCTCAGAAAATTCCATGTTATTTGCCAAATATCTGTTTGTAAATGTTAGTAATTAGAATTACTGCATCTTTGGAGTGTACAATGTGCGATGGAAAACATATGCACACAGGCATTACATGGAAGTATGGACGGATAGACAGATAGTTATCTAGCCAATGAAAAACTGTCTGTATAAATACAAGGATGGTTTGGTGTTTGACTATGTAATTCATTTGTTGCTATTCTTCTGGGCATTTACAATCTTGCATTCTAGAATTATCAACATGCTAATGGCTGCCGACGAGCAGTTATTCAAAATATTTTTCTTTGCATATAAAAAAATAAACATTAAGAACAGTTCTCCAGGCTTGATGATGCATACAAGCAACATTAAATAAACGTATGTTGTTAAAGGGCCAGTCTGGGCACCATAACAACATAATTACAATGAGGTTGTTATGGTACCAAGAGGTCCCAAGTGCCATCATACCATAAAAATTTAAGCCGTTAATGAATGGTTAAACCACAAACTTTGGAAGACAGCAGACATTCGCTTTACCCAGCTACTTCCTTTTTAGCTCTGAGGTTTTTCTCACAAAGCCTTGGACCAGCTTTCACTCAACTACCTTAGTGAAACACGCAAACAGCAATTTCCTTAGAGAACCTAATGGGTTAATTACTCACCTTTCAACAGTTAGTAACATCAATGTTCATGGCTGTAACCTTTAACCTGTGATGTAACTGAAAAGCCTCGGAAAGTGTTTTTTTCTTGGTTAACTTCATGCTATCGGCCCATTGGGTTTAAGATTGTGAGATTTACAAATTAATTCATAAGGTAGCCCAGTTTTAACTAAACAATGTTTTCTGACATCTTTGAAATTACCTGCAATAATATAGGCCATTTCTTTTGTTGTTTGATCTTTTAGACAACTGTCTTGTGATTTCAGCAGAGTGTCAAGAAATGATACTCACTGGTCACTAAGGCCGGTTTGTAATTTTATTGATTGGTTACCGATGCTGAATAGTGATATCAGAAAATGTTATTGATTGGTTATTGGTGCCAGATAGTGTAGAAAGTAGCAAAAGATATGTGGACGCTTCATGGTGTGCTGTTCTCACTATATAATGATTTGTCCCCACTGACTCTAGAAGCACAAAGGGCCCTTAAACCTGTCACTGAGCTTCTAAAACAGCAGAGCATTCCATACAGGTGGGGGTTCCCTTTAGCTTATCTGCCCTTTTAGCTTATCTTCGGAATGAATGGATCTCGATCCGGTGGCCAGAAGAAGTTCCACACTTTCTAGAACAGCTTGAGCTACCATCGGTAGGGATACAGAATTGGGTGTTGAGACCACTAGAACAAGCTTATTAAGAACTCTTAGAAGACGGCAAGATGGTTTACCAGAGGGCTCATCTCCTCAAAACAATCTGGGCTCAGAGGGTTCAGAAGCTTGAAATATAGTAGATTCTGGATTTTCTTGGCCCATTTAAGAAATGATAAGCATATGGATGGGGGACTCTCAGATAAATGTAAAAAAAAAAAAAGGAAAAAAAAGAAAGAAAAAAAGAGAAATGAAGAAGAAAAGAGGGAAGGAAAAGAAAAGAAAAGTTGTGGGCAAGGATATTTATCGAACTCTCTATATGTATGTAGCCCTGTACACTCTTTACACAATGAGACTGTATGATAATACCTACCGGGGCTGAGGGGATTTGTTTATTTTTTACCTGATATATCAAGTTGACTCCAGATGTAATATGGTGATAAGAGGATAATATTACAGTGTCTGTAGCAAAGTTTGGAGGAATGTCTGCTATGATACATGGGAGGAAGTAGTGAGAACTAGAGCATTGAGATGTGTTTCCATTTTTTTTTAACTGGGCCCAGATGGGCCAGTGTGGAATAAGATGGTTTCTTGAATGTTTTTTCTTTATTTCGGAGTATAATGTGGTTTATTATATATATATGGGTTACTTATCTTTACTAAATTAATTATTGTTATTATTACTTGCGGCTGTGACTGAGCACTATATTTCATGACCCACCCTCCCTCCCTTTACCAGATGAAATCAGTATATTTTTTATTTACTTGCTTGTTTTACCTATTGATAGGTTTTAGACATTATAAATATAAACTACTAAATAGGGTATAAAAATTATTTTGTTAATTTAATTTATGTGATGTGGACATCGTTAAATGACTTCATGACACTCTGAAGAGTGGTATTTGATTCCATTAAATGGTGGGTCGTTCTTATTTTGCTCCTCCTTTAGATAGATAGTTTTCTGCCTGCTCCACAGGCACAGGTGCTTAGGAAGGTATTGCTTAGGATTTCCATGGAGTTCTTATGTAGTATAGCAGTGATTTCTAGCAGGTGTCCTAGATGACATAGTACAGGATCCTCTATGGGGCTTGGTTTAATCTCTATAGTAGTGATATAAGGAATAATACCAGAGTAGTGTTAGTTTTCATTAAACAGTGGTTTCATATATAATTTTTCAACTGACTTTGTGGGTAGACTTATCGAGAACCCTGTTTTTTAGTGGAGGTTTCACCTCTCCGGTAACATAGATCCCTTACACACTTCGATAGACCATTACTCCCCTTGAAAATTAGCAACATTATCACTACAGACCAGTGCTATTGAGACATTGCTCGGCATCTATCAGAGAAATACATTGTATTCAATATTATGAAGCTCACACTTGAAAGGTTCAGATATTAGTCAGCCGTTATAAACACAGTGATTCAGCCCTATATTTGCTTAGTTTGGCTTTACTAAAACTCTGTACCCTATACACTGTATATATTCTTTTTCTTGTAAATAGTCTAATTTTTTTTGCACATTAGCCAATGACATTAGTCTTTAAAACTGATATCATAAAAGTTAATTTTTAGACATTTATATAGAACTTTGTTATTTCTTTTGTTAGGGATCTCTCTTTATTTACCTCAAATATCTCACTGGGCTCATGCCACCACTTATTATTTGACCATTTCATTTCAAGCTCCCATTCTTCCCAATTTCCCAATTCAGTTAAATGAGTAGAGATTTTTATCTGTTAGGACTTAGTTAATTATATTTTTTATAAACTGGACCCTAAGTTTTTGAAAGTTTCCCCTAATTTAGAATCTCAAAGTAAATGGACAGCTTTACAGGTTAAATCAGCTAAAGTTTAAGTTAATATTAATTAAATGACACCTGGGCTTTATTTTTGCTGTCATATATTACTGAATGAGTTAATATTGGAAAACGTCTTATGGATAACTCATTTAAACAATGGAAAAAGGAAAAAAGAGAAAAGAAAAAAGGGGGAAAGGAAGGGAAAGGGATGGAGAAAGGGAGCTAACGGAAGCTGTATTATAGATTTAAACATATTATGGAAAGTTTGAGGATCTATTAAAAGGCTAGGAAAACTAGGAAACAAGTGTATGTATATTCATTAATTTTTTTAGATACTTTTTTTTTTAAATTAGATTATCACAAAATATATTTACATCTAAATTATGCAAACCCAATTAAAGTTTACAGACTAAGCTTAATCTGACATTTGGAATGATATCCCACATTCTGTGCATAAACAATGCTGCAACTAGGAATGTAACATAGTTGGATCCATATAAGTAATCATTCTAATGTGGAAATTGTTGAGACACTTACACCCGTGTTTTTCTCTTTACTCAGTTGGACTAAGCTGCATCCCCTCAACTATACTAAGTATAGATAACTGTGAGGAACTCGCTCCGTTGCTCAATCGGTGCTAGTCCGTAGAGTATGGCACTAGCTGCCACCTACAGACACATGGATCCCTCCTTTCTATTTGTTAAACTTTTTTTTGAAAATATTTTTTTCCCTTTTTGTTTACATTTTTTTTTTATTCTTCATATTCTTTTTTATTTGTTTTTTTTTAAGTACATACCAATTTCATAGCAAACATAGATTAACAACAAAAAAAAACTAACAAATAAGAACTGTTATTACTGCTGAGGAATATGAGGTCCAAATATTCAGTAAGATCATTATCAAAGTGAACGTTTTTACTTAGGGTAATCAAGTTGTGAATGTTATTTTATTCTTGTTAACCATTGTTCCCATATATACATTTTTTTTTTTTAATTAAAGAGATTAATACTAACATTTTTCTCCATCTGAATCTGATCCGTTAGTTGAATATATGCTTTCTCCCACAGCGGACTAATAGTGGATTTCCAATTTTGTGCTGTGATTCATTTAATGGCTAGTAGCATATGGGGGTAAATAGCATTTTATCGTTCAAGGGCATAATTGGCCAATTAAGATGTAGTAAAACTTCTGTTGAAGACCAATTTATTTTAAGGTTAGATATTTTGGTGAACCAGTTCATTAATTCCAAATATCCTTAAGCCTATCACATTCCCACCATATGTGTAAGTAGTTGCCTATTTGTATGTTGATCTCCAACATAAGTCAGACTCAGATGGGGAAATTTTTAGAGACTTTGTGGGGACCCAATACGATCTGTTAATAATTTTGTAATGCATCTCTGGTTTAGACAGTGAAATCTTTCTAAAATAATGTCTTGATCTTGAATTGATGTCCCGAATGATTTAAACATGTTTATCAAGTAATTTTTTAGATCATCCTGGGTAATGGATTCTGGGATGTTTCTTATTTTTAGATTTGCTCTTCAAGATCTGTCTTCCAAATCAAATTCTGGTTTCTAACTTTTATGTTTTTATAGATATTGCTTTCGTGTATGTTTTAAGGATTCTTGTTCAGTGTTTAGTTTATCTATTGTAGCTTCATTTATAGTGTTTAAATAAACTGGTAGTTCAATTCCGGCGGCACAGTAGCCTTGTGGCATTGTGTCGTTATAGCATATAGTTTCTAGCTTCGTCCTTATGTCTCACCACCTCCGGGTTATGACACCGGATGGCGGTATATCGGTATGCTGGTATATTACGAGTTTATCGGCTGTGATTAAGGACCGTCAGTAAAATGCTTGCTGCTTTTACACAGCCAATGTAAAACCTTCATGGATATTTGGGTGCTGCATGCTATTCTTCGCTTTTCTCATTTTTCGCTGCTTACTCCTCACCCCACTATCATGGCTCCATTAGCTCCTCCTCCTGGCATGCGTATGTTACTCACACCATCACTCTCGCCCCCCCCCCCCTTTTTATTTCCTCTTGTGGGCTTCTTTATGATTTCTTTTCTTTTTTTTTCTTTCCTGGCTGCCTTCCATCACTCGATTGTGGTGGAACGTGATCAGGAGACAGTACAATTTATACATTTTCTATTTATTCTTATATTATTTTTTTATGTGTTGTATGTTGTAACTATTGTATCTGGACACACGTGTAAATGAATGCATGCCAGGGGAAATTAAAAAAAGAAAAAAAGAGGAGAGAGAGGAAAGAAGGAGAGAAGAGCGAAGAAGGAGGGAGAGGGAGAGGAAGAGGAAGGAAAAAAATAAAAATAAAACTTTGCTGTTTACAAGAATCTTTTATAAGTAACGGGAGCATCCTGCTAATATGGCATTTTGCTCTGCACCTCTAGTAGGTCTCTCGCAGAATTGCAGGGGACTTAATATTCCGCAACGTAGATCACAACTCCTTAGGGAGCTTTGACAAAAAACATCTTATTTGCTTTCCTTCAGAAGACTCACTTTTTGAGTGGAGCTGTGCTGTCACTAAAGAATAAATATTACCCCACGGGTTATTTTAGTAATCATCCTACTGCCCATAAGGCCTGGTTAGGCTATTTTATTTGAGGCTCATCTGCAATTCTTAGAGATATATAAGGAAGTGGACTTAGGGGGATGGTATACTTTTGTTAAAGGCAAAATCACTAATTGGAGATACACATTCGTTTCCATATATGCTCCAGATCAAAACCAAGCACAATTCATATGAAAAACACTTACAAAATTACCATCTTTCACCGAGGGAACTTTCATACCGGGGGGGGGGGGGTGATTTTAATGTATCTATGGATCCTATATTGGATTATTTTACAGGACATAGTAGCATATCTCAGTTAACAATTCAAAGTATTCGTGGAGCTCTTCAAGATCTGAGATTGACAGATTGTTGGAGAGTTAAACATCCAGAGGAGAAAGATTACACTTATTACTCAACTGTACACCGCCGATACTCTAGAATAGATTATTTTTTCATTCAACAAGGAGGACCCATGCAGCTACAGAAAATAGAAATAGATACTTTAACCCCTTAAGGACACGACATGTGTGACATGTCATGATTCCCTTTTATTCCAGAAGTTTGGTCCTTAAGGGGTTAACTTGGTCAGATCACTGCCCAGTATGAAAAATATTGGATTCACCTTTACAGCACCCAGTAAGCGGGACCTGGAAAATGAACGTATATGGTTCGACCCGAAAGTTGTAGAACAAGTAACAAAATATCTGCAGGAATATTTTGACCACAATTGTACAGAAGGAATGTCGTATATGACAATCTGGGAAGCGCATAAGAGTACACTAAGAGGCTGTTTAATACAACTGGCTAAACATATAAAGAAGGGGAATCAAAAATAAATTAATGAACTAGTAGATGTCATATCTCAATTGAAAACTCTGCATAAATGGGCCCAGGTGGAAGCAACATATACTCTTGGAGAATAGGAGGAAATTAGCAGAGCTTTTAAAGAAAAAATATTTCAGGAACATGCAACGGTCCAAAGATTTTTTATATATGCATGCGAATAAGGGGGGGATATTATTAGCAAAGATGCAACAAGGACAACAAACTCAAGCCCAAGTTCATAGAATAAAGACTGATTTGGGTAAAATTACCCAATCTCCAGAAGAAATTGCAAATTAATTCAAACAGTTTTATTCAAAACTCTATAACATCCCTCGGTTAGATAAGGGA
Organism: Pelobates cultripes; assembly: GCA_933207985.1. Lineage (NCBI taxonomy): Eukaryota > Metazoa > Chordata > Amphibia > Anura > Pelobatidae > Pelobates > Pelobates cultripes. The sequence continues at coordinate 170,613,682 of OW240913.1, forward strand.
TCTACCTTAATGAGTGATTAAAATGAACGATTCTTGGAGGAACATTTTCTTGATTCAGTCACCAAAGAGGAAACAGATTCACTCGATGCCCCAATTACTGAAGTTCAGATAGCGATTAAAAATGCAAAATTTGGTAAAGCACCTCGACTAGACGGATTCTCAGTAAGCTACTATAACAAATTTGAAAAAGACCTGATTCCTAAGCTGATGAAAGCTTTTAATGCATTGATAACCGGGGAATTGTTCCACCAGGAATCACGTGCAGCAATAATAACCGTTATACCTAAACCAGGTAAAGAACGGGATGTATGTGGGAGCTATAGACAAATTTCCCTCCTTAATGTTGACATAAAGCTATTATCTAAAATATTAGCATGTAGAATTCAGCATTTTTTACCGAGACTAGTTCACCCAGACCAGACAGGTTTTATACCTGGACAAGAAGTACAAGACAGCACCCTCAGAGTCTACAATCCAACATCTTGCTAAAAAGGAAGATAAGCCTTTGCTTTTGTTGTCAACAGATGCCGAAAAGGCATTCGACCGGGTGCTGGTATAGAAAAAAAAAGGAGGCACAATATTAAGGCTTGATAAATATTTGGAATAATTGCTTACAAGGTTATGTATGTTTTTTATTACCTTTTTTTTCTGCATTTTTTGTTATTGTTGTTGTTGTTATTATATTTACTAGGTCCTATCTATATATTGGGGCCATCAGGCGCCTGTGTTTATCTAGATTTGCGAACCTTACCCTGTCTCCTTTCTCAAAATTTTTCCCAATAAAGAAATATTAAAGACAAAAAAAAAAAAAAATACACAGTATTCAGAAGGGAATGCAAAGTTTTGAGCAGGGATCATTTCATTTTTTCTTTGTTGCCATGTTTTGTTTTATGATTGTGTCATTCAGTTATAACCTACAGTTAAATATGAATCCCATAAGAAATAAAAGAAATGTGTTTTGCCTGCTCACTCATGTTTTCTTTTTAAATGGTACATATAATACAAATTCTTCAAGGGTATGTAAACTTTTGAGCACAACTATATATCTGTGTAAGTATATTTGTGGCAGTACATATACAGACATCCCAGCAATCAAACACCAACACAATACAGCACACACCCCTGCAAACAAAATATCACAAAAACACTACTGAACTCCAACTCCAAAATTATATACAAACACTCAAACACCAATACTACACACAAATGTATATCAACACATTTAAAATCCAACACTAAAATCCAACACCAATAGTACACACTCAAATGCAAACATTACATACAAACACATCCCGGTAATAAAATGCTAAAATTATATACAAACACCAACTCCACACACAGAAGCACACCATCTCCTAAGTACTACAATCTGTTTACTATCTGTAGAAATTAGTGAGTATATATGACATAGTGTTTCAACATCGTTGAACCCCACAATATATAAAGGGTTCAATGGGGAAAAAATATTGAGAACCCCTGGTGTAGAGAGTAGAGTGTATTCAAGACTTTACAACATTAAAACACATGGTAAGAAGTAGTGTGTACAAATATATCACAGAACTCCACACCATAAATCTTACAGAAATAAATAAATAAAAAGACTATGAGATTAAAAGAAGACTCCTGGAGCACCCTCACACCCCTCTCCCCCCCCTGCCAATGTAAGTAGTCAAACATTTTAGAACAGGTTTTATTCTTACCTGCTGTTCACTGCTCCCTGCCGCAACTGCAGTCTCCTTTCTAGCCGTAAGATCTCTGTCAGAGCTATGCCCTATGATACATAACTTAGCTCACTTGTTGAGGGCAATCAGACTGCACTCTCAGACAATGAGCTAGCCCTGCACTGTAGGACTTATATCATTAAGTAGGGTCTTCTTGCTCTCCTGATGTCAGAGAGGAGGTGGGGAGCAGTGCCCAGCAGAGCCCAGGTAAGAAGTCAAACGATTATAAAACAATTTGACTAATGGAACTATAACCTCAACGGTGCATTGTAGTAGTTATAGTGCTTAGAGTATTTCTTTAGGTGTATTAGCAAGCCTCACAGCAATCATTTCACAGTAACATTTGTTGTGCATATAATTGTGTTCCATAGCACCCAGAAACACGGTCTACATTAGTGCAGCAGACATTCCTTTAATAATGTGAAGTACGTTTCATATTATATTCATATTAATAGAGTTATTATTATAAAGTTCCAAAGAAATCATACTCACAGTAACATGCTGTAACATATGAAAATACTGAATCTGTAAATAGACTGTACAGAGCCCCACAATAGTAAAAATCGCTTTAACGTGCAGTGTGAATATAACCAAATTCCTGTGCGCCATACATACAATTGTTTTTAGCTATAAATAATTTTATAATTATTGCATACCATTCAGCACTTTGTTCAGACCATTATGTTTTAAGAATATTGTTATAATGGTGGGCTACTGAAAGGTAATCTAGGGTGAAAAAATCATAGAAAGATGGGAGGAGGAGGGAGAAGCCCTTTGTACCAGGCTTTAAGATTTTTTTTTGTTTGCAGCCCTGAAGCCTCCAATATGAAATGGAATTAGCATCAGCTAGAACAAGCACAAGATAAATGCATACATGTGCATTTTTATTCAAGTGCAGATGTCATACATAATTAAAATGAAATGTCTTTGCTTTCTCTTTTCTTTTGCAGTATGGGTACACTACAATAATCCATTGTTTATAGAACATTTAAGGTATCAATTCGATCCCCAGGGAATGACACCCATAGACCATAATAGGAAGCATTTAAAAAAAAATAGTCCTGTAAGTACGAGACTTCTGCATTAACCCTACAAGTGCCATGGGTGTGAGATGGGTTACTCACGCCACCTACCTTTTATAAATACTCCATGCAAATTAACCACCTACATTCCTTGTACAGTATATGGTGCAAAGACATCACTGCATGTCTCCTCAATTAGTCATAATATTCACCAGCGTGATTAGCAAACATTGTTATACTTTAATTTAAATCCATCATTAAAACTCTAACTGCTATTTGTTTTTTTGTATTTTTTTTTTTTTACACTAACTCATAGCAGTTATATTATTTTTCAAATCCCATATCTGGGTAAACGAAGTGAAATGTTCCTTCACAAGTTGTGAAATCTGTTTCTTTTAATATTTAAACTATATTTAGTTTACATTTTATTACTATGTTGTGCTAAATTCAGCACTATACTGCACCAGACACCATATATTCATTTTTTATGTACTCTAATTATTTTCCTTTTATCTTCACTTCTTCCACTAAAATATCTTGTTCAGTGTGCAATTTACCGACATTCAATACTTCAAAGAGACTACATACAGCACGTATTATCATTTTGTACATGAAAATTGGAAAACAACCCTTTACGTATATTTAGTGCCTGCAACAGTGCGAATGTAAACTTTATTAGAAATGTACAAGTCTGGAATGTAAAAACATGCAGGTTTTGATATGTGAGGCTATTATGAGGTTCCTAGATGTATTAGTTGATTATGGGGACTATAGTGCTTTTATACTATTGATAAATTTAGCATACTGAAGAGATTGAGAAGAATCTAATAGTGTTTAGTTTAAAAATATAGTTGGTGTAACGGCACCCCCAGGCATAAAAGGGGTTAAAAGCTGTTTAAGAGATATTCCCCTTCCAGATATACAGGCAGCTACCACCAATCCGCCAAGACACCAATCCGCCGAACAGGAAACCATATGAATGCCGTAAACAGCCGAATAGGAAAAACCATACGAATAGGTTTACACTCCAAGCAGTCTAACTGGAACAGCATACAATAAATCCCCCCAAGAACGAGACAAGGCTTTGTTTTGAGGGTCAAGCAGGAACAGACAGAGCTGTGGGTTTATTGTTCTTATATACACATTCTTACACATTAGTACCACCCACAGGGTTTTGGAAAACAACCAATAAACACATACAATACACTCAGACACTGCCACACAAAATCCTCCCCTCTGCCTGTGATACAATAACCTTACACAATGGGTAAAGTAATTATCACAGGCAGAGAAATACAGTTTTTCATAATTTTAAAAGTATGCATCACATTCACATAATTACATTTTCAGAATCAGCATACTCCAAATACAAACATACGTCAAAATCATACAAATTGGTCCAATGGTTTAAAAGATAGATCGTAGTCCTTTGTGACCAAATGAAGCATGGCCTTTCTGCCCAAAACCAGTTCCACAGAGTCTTCTATCCTGGAAGTAATCCAATTATCTCCAAGGACAGAGACAAAACTCCATTGAACACATGGCATCAAAAGACAATAAAATACATAAAAATATATAACTGTGCAGCCATTGCATAAAACAGGTACATTCAACATATCCCCAGATAGATCAGATCTGAGCGCACATTATTACTGAATGGCGCTCAGATAACACACATACAGTTCAAATGCCATGGAGCCAAAGTCTTTCCCATAGTCTTTCATTATACGAATGGGCTCCATGGCATAGCTATCTGGAGTATCGCCGCTCAAACAGGGCAAGCACCGAATGACCCGGCTTTCGTGTCTTTGCAGGGGAAAATCAAGCGTTTCAACACGGGGCCATAGTCTAAAGGAAGCAGGCGGGCAACCAGGCTCCTCCAATGCACAGTGGGGAGATTGGTCTCGTCACAGTTGGTATATGTATATCAATATGCATTTGTATTACAGTAATCTGTTTATTAGCAGCGATGTTTGATGTACTCCATTTGTTGAGTGACCACAATGCACTATTTACTGAAGAGACAGGCAACTGTATCTTTGTCTTATGGTGCAAATAGAACAGCATCATGACAAAATATACTTTTCAGAATAAATATCATTACAGTATAAAAACAAAACAAAAAAAATCAAAAACAACAGGAATGAAGGGCCACTTCACCGCCCAAATAAAAATTATTTTTATTAATCGCTGTTTAGTAGATATATTCCACATTAAATTAAATGCATGCACTTAATTATTCTTTTCTTTATTGTAGTTCTATCTAAAACAGTTTGCAACGGCTGCAGTTTTCTTTTCTGCTGCCTTTGCAAGCCCTCCTCTTCTAACCCCACCCAGACTTGATGTGGCTGTCCAATCAAAGAGTTTTAAATTCAACTCTTCGAGAAGTTTTTGCAAGGCAGGTGCTCTGTGCAATTTCTGTCACTGAGCTAACCAAACCAGGAAGTAACATAATCTGCCTAGTGAATTGGGACCCCTACCTTGATTGAGATAATGATATTATTAATATATATTTTCTACATTATAATAATACACTAAATTCTCTATCTTTTTGTCTGTATACTTCTCTTGACTGCTAAAAATTACACGTAGACACCAGTTATGAATCACATGATGCTGGTTTTTAATCATAGATTTTGTGTACCAGTTTAAATAACAGAGGCTCAAAAACGCTAACAAGAACAAATGTAACCAAATAATGATCTGTAAATCCAGCCAATTAGTTTATTTGCAGAATTGAAAGCTTTTCCGAGTAGTTCTTTGTAAGCAAATCTGGTTATAGTCTCTGACTCACTTGTCAGTGCAGATGCCATTGTGATTATCATCCAGCTACCCTGAAATCAAAGAAAGCATTGCATAAACGTATACAAAGCTTAGATTATATAACTGGAACTGAGAACATTTCTTGCAAGCTTTCTGCAAAACTATACAAAGACTCAGATTTATTTTCTTTATGGGAAACAAACAAGGACCATTGTAAAAAAAAAAAAAAAAAATACTTAATAGAAAAATATTTTTCCCAATAATTAATCAGTTTGTTTTGCACTTGAGAAAAGGTCCGCAATGCAATAGTTCATGACTAATGTTCCCATACTTGTTTTTCGTCACTGAAACTGTTTTGTCCACTCAACACACTTTGAATCATTATGAGACACTGAGAATCTTTGTCTTTTGGATCATAACGAATCATGAGCTCAGTAGTAAGTTAAATGTATTTAAATTGTATCAAATTATTTCAATTTATCAAGTTAGGGTGAAGTCTGTATCGAATATGTACAGGGCCATGCGGACTTCAGTTTGTTGACACTAATTTACAATGTCCAGATTTTGCAATTTAAGCTTTGAATAAACCTAAATTAGGGCTGGATTTCAGCTGGACTGAATCTTGCCGAATGGCTGGATCTAGACCTGAATTTATGTCACAACTATTTGTCATTTCACCTTTTAGTGAATAGAATATTGAAATATTCTGAAATACAAAACAATTCTAGCTCAATGAAGCAGTTTTAGTGTATAGATCATGCTTTTGCAGTCTCACTTATCAATTCTCTGCCATTTAGGAGTACACAACTGTTTCTTTTTATGCAGCCCCAGCCACATCTCACCTGGCTGTGACTTGCACAGCCTCCATGATTAAAAAAATAAAAATTCAATTCCAATCTTAAGTTACAGCACAGTTTGTTTATGATAGAAGTTATCTATCTGCTCTGTTTATTGAACTTTAATCATACACCTGAAGCAGATCAGATCTTGCTTGGAGTATCCCTTTAATGGTAGCCAGACTAAGCAGACAGATAGATCTGTAATTGTCACTGGAGTAAGTGTAAAATACTCACATTGCTAAGTTTTAAATCAAACAGTGACAAATCATACCAAACACCTGTTATTTACTTAAACTTAAAGAACAGTATGAAAATTCAGGTAAAACAGTTCTACTTTTCCTGTATTCACGTTTGTGAGGTTACTGGGAAAAGAGCAGTGAGAACAGTCTTCTATCCTGGAGATAATTGGGAAGTAATCCAATTCGGGATTGTAGAATATTGCATATTCTATGTTTCTATTGATTATATATATATGGATGTGTGGATTGACATAAGTAACAAATGGTATCAATAAGTCACAAGGCTTTCTTTGTCCGAGAGCTCTGGAATGTGGATTCGGGGGTCTTGTCCTTATATGGCTAGAGGTAAACGCTGACGTTAGTATGAATACTTCTATATAGTAACAGAGGGACACGAGGTCGCTGTCTTGGCTTGGCTCTTGGCTCTGTACAACGATGTAACTCTCCCATCAGAAGTCCAGCAATTACCATCTGCTGTTGAATGTCCATTATCCTGTAACATCATTTATTATGTTTTATTATGTATCCGTAACAAAGAATAAACCTGAAGAAACCGTAAGTCAGATTGCGTATTACTACTTTTCAATAATATAGACATATATTATTGTGGCGAGCATTTGGCCCAAGAATATATATACAAAAGACGTATATATATATATCAATCAACTGAAGATAAGAAGAAATTAAGAAGATTCTACATTATCACCGTCCATTCCATCAACATTTTACATAGGCCAGCCAGCCAGTCTTCTATTCAAAGTTTTGTTCCCACTTCAAGGGGGGAGAGAGAAGAATCGAGTTACAAAGCTATTTTGGAACTGGGAAAACAAACTTGAAGAGAAAAAAAGAATCTAGACTGACTATCATAGAAGAACTGTGGTTTGTAAGAAAAATAAAGTTTTCAAATCACAAAGACTGTACAAGACTATTTTCTACAACTGAGACAAAAAGCACAAGATACAACGTGAAATCTAGAAGCAAGCACGTGGCAGAGATTGGCACGCGTCCAAAATCAAGCGTCCAGAACTGCGCAGCTGTGTGGATGAAGCAACGAAATAGACAGAGATAACTGATCTGGTGAGTAACATGGAATTCATAAATAATAATGCAGAGAAAAGTAAATTGCAGTTTACATGTAATAGCAGCTATTCAGATGCTGTATTGTGGCAATCTTTATACACACAATGTGAAATTGCCAATAGTGAAATTGCCAAGAAATTGTTTGTTAATAAGAAAAAACAAAAGATCAGAAATGTTATGAAACTAGTCTGTACTTACAATGCATTGATTTGTAAATGAGATGCAGGCCAAGACAATTTAGAATCAGCAGAAAAAGAAATAGATTTGAATGGGTTAACAGAAGACAAATCAGCTTATTGTCAGAAAAAGTCTGTGAATTAGAGGATAGAGTTGAACTAAGAAATGATCTTATTTGCAAGCTTAGAAATGAAGTTAAACTAGTGTGTGTTAATACAAGAAAAATACAGGCACAGAATCTAATCCCAGAATCAACAGATACTGAAAATGTATCCTCACAGAATGACGTTGCTTTATTTGTGGATAACTTAAGGAGAGAAACCAATAATGAAGGGGTTAAAACGACTTGTGGATTTAGGCAGAGAAAGAAGTGAGGATTTTACACCCCTCCTCCTTCTTCTTCTAGGACTCAGTGTAAAAGAGTGATAAAGACAGCTGAGCCACTCCCAATTTGTTCAAATCAAAGGCAGAATATAACTCCTAAAATTATTCGTTTTTGGTGCAATAAACAACATTATTTAAGATCTTGCAGATATTTTATCCGAGATATCAAATCAAAAGCAAATGAGAAATTAAATTTGTTGATTGAAAATTTTGACAGAGAAAATACATGTGGAGATAAATCAATTAAAGCCTTTCCTTGTAAACTGATAATCAGACAAATAAAAGCAATTTTAGCTCAATCGAAATTAAGAGACAGACAAGCAATGCAGTGTAACACAGAAAGTTATAAGAATCAGATAACTTCAAGAGATATGATCAGTTTAGGGAATGAGCATGGATATGTGTGCCAATAGATGTACACAGGCTGATTCCAGAATTAAGAACAGCACACAAGAATAGAGATCTATGTTAGTTTGTTGTTTTAATGAATTGTTAGTCTGAACTGTTTTTTCATTGTTTTTATGTGTGTTATAAGAAAGTATTAGGTTAATTAATTGAAATAAAAATTTACATCAAGTTTGCAAATATGACAGAATGAAATATACTAATGTAGCAGTGAGGAACATGCAATCTATGATATATTGGGTGTATGCAATTATACAGTAACTCCAATCATTTTACAGAAGAAAAAACAATGTTGTTACTTCTGAGGTTGATTTAAAATCTGATTTAATTCACGAGAATGAGATTTTAATGTCATGACTGATAATGGATTACTATATTTTGCAAAGCCTGGACATACATATATTTTGACTACATAGAAGACAAAAGTTTTGATAGAATAAAACCTAGATTTACAAATACATTTGATGAAGGAAACAATATATGTTTTTTGTAGTTTGTTTCATGTGACAAAATGGTGCCAGTGTTAAAACAAGATGGCTGCTATTGCTAAAGTATAGTGGAAAACAATATTTTGTTGTAACATCTTATATGTGATTAGGTTATACCTCCAGATTATTAAACAGTTTAAAAGGGGGGTATGATTAATAAAATGTTCAGAAAGATTTGAATATAAAGGAAATTTAAAGATTATACATCACATGGCATAAATGTAATGACCACTAGATGGTAGATCTCATGAGATGAAATGAGTATGTTTTGTGTAGTCAATATAATTCAATGTTAAACTGTGTAATAATAATGAGATATAAACATTGTAAGCCATTGTATTGATGCTGCACATGTTTTTTGTTTTAATGTAGATAAAGCGTGACAGATCCTTGTGGCAATAAATCAGGAAAGCATTCCTTTAGACAACTGGACATCGACTGTTGGAAAGAGACTTCATCTGATCTGCAAACTGTGATGGAAGATTCTACAGAGTTCATTCGATTCAGAAGATTAACAGACTTACAAAGAAATAAAAGATTGACACTAAGATACATATATATTCCTAAATATTAATGAAGAAGAAAACAGACAATGAAAAGTTATTGAACAGTTATGAGTATTAATACCAAAAGAGACTACTTATAGCTAGATAACACATGGAGTACAATTACGAAAGGATAGTATTATGAAAAGAACTATTACATTATTACCTATACATAGGATGAGAAGTATCAGAGGTAGATAAAATATGACGTTGATAAAATAAGGATCATGGTTACTTAATACTGCAAAGATTGAGTGCAATAGTATTTCATAGATTAACTATAATGAGTAATTTGTTTATATCGAGGTGAAGTAAAACAAACAATGGTAACATAAGGAAGAAAACTAAGGAAGGATAATTTATATTGATTAATATTAAGTAATTATATACATTAAGAATGCCTTGGATATAAGAGTTCAGAGATCCAAGAGGAATTGAATTGAATGGATAGAGTGTAGTACACAATTATATTTGACCTAAGTCTATAAAGGTATGGACTAGGGAGAATAGGTTTCTGGATATGGTGATATCCAATGAATAAGTTGTTTTATGATTACCCTGAGTTTGTTAGACACAGACTAGGAATAAGAGTTTCTGGGCAGTATGACCCCAAGTTTTGTTTTATTTTATTTTAGTCAGTTGAAGTGTACTAAGGAATACAGATTGGTCAGAACATTAGGACAATCCTGCTTTTAAGATGTATTACATTAATAAGTCATCACAATGCTAATGAAGAGAGTGATGCTAATGAATTTATATTATTCTTTCCAAGTTCTTTTAAAGTAAACCTTTCTCCGATTGAATGAAAAGTTTGTTACTACAAGGTGGAATTTTAGTGAAAATTATAATTATGTAAACAAAACAAAAAGATTTCTGGGTGAAGAATTTCTAGAACAATAAGTATTGTCAACACCAGGAACATTATTTCAAGAATTATTATAGAACTTCATGGTTGATAACACATCCTTTGAATGAGTCTTATAAGTAGTGTTGATATATTTTAGGTAGTGAGAGCCTACTGAATATACAAATTAAATACTATGATTGTAAAGTACTGATACAATCATCACTAGGTGGTATTAATGGTATAGGAATGTAATTCATGAATACAAATGACCTGAAGATTTTAAGGTTGCTAGAATATAATTGGACGTATATTATAGTAATACATGTATTAGTATTTTAGTAATATCAGGTATTGAGAATGAAAATACTATACTATATATGTATCTGTAGGAATATGATAGTGATACACAGTTATTATTCAGAAAGTTACGATCTTGATTTTGTTATCTACAAAGATATGATTGTACCTGAGCAGGTAGATCTTTCTGATTGCTTTATTGTTTATTGGATCAAGATTTGTAAATATTTTATTCATTTATTATTGTTATATATATGTACATATTATGTTCAAGTAGTTATGATGTAATATGGATATGGATATCAGTACATAGCTGAAACAGAGGGAGTTTTGAAGTAAAGTAAGCAGTATGAGGGATAGAAACTCGACCTTCTAAGAACTCTCATATAATAGAAAGTTTTGACTACATTCTGTTCTATGCTCAATGAATGTGATACAAGTGATGTATGAATGGACAGGTTAGTGACATTGTGTTATGGTTTTAAAACAAACCATAAACAGAGGGAATGTAGAATATTGCATATTCTATGTTTCTATTGATTATATATATATGGATGTGTGGATTGACATAAGTAACAGATGGTTTCAATAAGTCACAAGGCTTTCTTTGTCCGAGAGCTCTGGAATGTGGATTCGGGGGTCTTGTCCTTATATGGCTAGAGGTAAACGCTGACGTTAGTATGAATGCTTCTATATAGTAACAGAGGGACACGAGGTCGCTGTCTTGGCTTGGCTCTTGGCTCTGTACAACGATGTAACTCTCCCATCAGAAGTCCAGCAATTACCATCTGCTGTTGAATGTCCATTATCCTGTAACATCATTTATTATGTTTTATTATGTATCCGTAACAAAGAATAAACCTGAAGAAACCGTAAGTCAGATTGCGTATTACTACTTTTCAATAATATAGACACATATTATTGTGGCGAGCATTTGGCCCAAGAATATATATACAAAAGACGTATATATATATCAATCAACTGAAGATAAGAAGAAATTAAGAAGATTCTACATTAACATCCATTCATCTAGATTTTACAGGGATTAATACAATTTGGGTAACAGTAAATGGGTTTAGATGAAGGTAACACACAGAAGACACATGTAACACAAAATGGAAGATTTATCTAGGTGATGCAGGTTCTACTCTGAGTGCAAAGTGCAAGTAACACACCTCATGACGCTGGTCCTCCTCCAAATTACGCCCATCTGTCCCAATTTACAGGCAGGACATGTTGGGAGGTATGAGAATATAATAAGAGGCTCTGGCCCTATATACTTGCACAGTCAGTGCATGTATATGCTTCATCTCACAGGCAAAAGCTGCTGAGGAAGTAAGCAAGTAGGGCCTAGTTTCACCCATGATAAAACATTTTTATAGTCTATACTAGAGGACAACAGCCATTATTTGTCACAAAGAAAATGAAAAGGCCAGTAAGCTGCAACAATCAAACCTGGCAGAAGATTGAAAACTATAAGTGGATGGGAGGAGTGAGTAAAGATAAAAATAATAATAATTAAATAAGTGCAGGCAAGCCTCGGTCTAAAGGTCACTCCTAACCTTTTAAAACATAAAAACACTATGTAAAGAGAATATCAATACAAAAAAACAGGGCACCCCAGTCACTATATGGGCATAAAACCATTTTGGATGGCAGTTCACGGAAAAAGACCTTCACGGTACAAAAATCATGGCACAAATAGATCAAGTGCAAGTACAAAGGTACAAGATAATTCAAGTAAAGTATAGTGAATAAAGTGCTTTGATGGCTGCTTTAATGGCAGCTAGCTAGCTTCAACTTCCTTCACAGCACACAAGACATAGCACAAATGTAAAGTACAATATGCAAAAAGAACTGGAGTGGATCCAGTGGGGCTGTTTGTGCTGCTGGATAGACAGGCAGGGGGCCAACTGGCAGAGTAGGCAGCGAGCGAGCTCTGATCTTACTGCTCAGCTCACTCGCGTGCCGCTTAGTGATGCCTGGAGTTGGTCTGACATCATATTCCGGCTCCCGGCATCACTAAGCAGGGCACGAGGGAGCTAAGCAGTAAGAGATCAGGCTACAGCACTCTCAATAGAAGCGGCCGCCCGTCTCATGGTGGGTCCAAAGGTGGCCAGCCAGCCAGGTCTTGGGCCACCCGGGACACGAGACTAAAAAAAGGCAGTGCCGCACAAGGCAAATGCCTTGTTATCCTTGTGGTGAAAACCTTACCTATGGCCGCGTGTCCACAGAGAGGTGCCATAGGTTCGCCATCACTGGCGCAGGAAAATTACATTTGCCATTTTTTATTTGTAGAGTTCAGATATTGTTATATGCACGTGTCTTGTAAAGATGAATTAATTTAAGATAGGAAATGCTGCATCTATCATCCAAACTGTTTAGTAATGTCCATCCCCCTCCACTTCCTCCCCTCCCCCCCCGCCCAGCTAGAACTCCACATTAAAAGACGATCACTCTGTTACTGCAACAACAGTCATTATGGTACTTTCAGGGTTCCTCTATTAGATTGCTATTCTTGTCCCTGTATGCCACTGAATGAGGATAAGATAACCTGAAGAATACCATATTAGTGAGTACAGGAGACCATCGTTTTAAAGAGATACCGTAAGCATCAAATCAACTTTGACAAAATAAATCTATCTGGAACAGATAAGTGCACCTACACCCAAGGTCTAAAATACTGCCTAAAACATTCCCAAGTTATCAAAAACATTTACTCATTAATACAAAAAAAAAAAAAAAGAACAATGATGGGTGTGGAAAAGGTATATGGTTAAAGATTATCAACCTCAGAAAGAGTACTAGAACCTAAATATTTGTCAAATACATCCGAAGAGTTAAATAAAACTTAACTTTTATTGGTATAGATAAAAACTAAACAAATCTATACAAGCAAAAAATAAATAAAAATTATGTACATACAGAACCAATAACATAATGTAAAGTCCCCTCTGATGAGTCACCACTGGCGAAACGTACATCAGGAGCTCTAACTATCTTCCCAAAGCTGGTGTAGCTTCAATGGTTATCAGACCAACTATCCAGTCTGTTTCTTTAATCTGATAGATTGGTAGTTTGATTTCTTGGTATTATACTTTTGATTTTTCATGTTTCTCCCGATTCAGGTAGTATCTCTCCACAGCTGCTAGGCACCTTCTAAGACTACTGCCCACTTTGTTATTTCAGGAGGGAAGGAGTATAGACTGGGAGTGCCCTCAAAGCACAAGCAGCCAGTATAGGTAATTCCCCCCTTCCCTCATATAGGTGTAGTACCAAATTTGTTTAGTTTACCTAGATTGTTGGTTTGCAGCTGTCAGAGCGTTAGGCCAATCTGTGAGCTCCAGTCTGTACCGTGTATACTACCCTGTTGCTACTCTTGCTAACTAATGAAGTGAAACATTCCTTCACCTTATCACTGCTCTGTTTCTTTTCATTGCTACTTTGCTTATTAGTCCATTATACAGACAGTATATATCACATTGCAGCAACATCAAGGGGATTTATTTACATTATGTTACTGGATCTGTATGAACATACATTTTAGTTTTCTTGCTTGAATATATTTATTTAGTTTTTATCTAAACCAATAAAAGTTACGTTTTATTTAACTCATGGGATGTATTTAGCAAATATGTAGGTCCTATTAGTCTTTCTGAGGTTGAAAATCTTTAACCATATACTCCTTTTCCACACCCCTCATTGTTCTTTCTTTTTTTAGTTAGTTCACTATTTAGGGATTTTGCCCCCCATGAAGGTGTTGGTATACTTGACTCCAATCCTTATTGAATTACTCATTAATACATATCATATTCAATGTTATGCCAAAAACAGTTGAAAGGAAGCAGGGCCGGACTTGGAATAAAAAGCAGCCCTGGAAATTTTTTACACCAGCCCTAACATTTATGGTGCCAACTGTGACAGATATACAGATGGAAAAACACAAAAGATTGAAAATTATCTACCCAACATTTCATCACCAAAACTTGAATAGTCCAGTAATGGGAATGAAACACTGACTGAGTGTTGCTGCATGTCTGATTTAAATTAATCTTATATTTTATATTTTGTTTAGTCCTCAAACCTATGAGTGCACTCTGTGTTGGATATAGTTTGATACCAGGGAATGAAAGACTGAGAGAAGGGCAGGGTTATCCACTAAACAAATAATTTTTGTGAATAAATTCAAAAAATTCGGCTTCAATAGTCAAGCTGTCAATATGACTAAGTTTGGATTTTTCAAATCTGCTACTTTGGTCTAAATAACGCAATTTAGATTTTCACTTCCTAAAATTAGAAATTTTGTGAATAACCCTTTGACAAATGTAAAACTCTTGTTACATTTATATACGTGTGTGTAATTTACAAAGATTTATTATGTATGCATATGTCTATTAACCATATGTGCATCATACTGATGTTTGTATATATATTATAAACATAATAATTTATAATATTACGTTTGTGTGTGTGTATACACACACACACACACTCACGGACAATTTTGCTTGTAATCTAGCAGCCAGCTAGAAAAGTTAGGAGCCAAAGAAATCAACATCAAAAATACAATTCTTAAAGGGACACTATAGTCACCAGAACCACTACAGTTTAATGTAGTTGTTCTGAAGTCAGTGTTTACATTGCTTCCTGGTGATACCTCTAGCGGTCACTCAGACGGCCTCTAGAGGTGCTTCCTGGGTCAATGTTTCACACTATGCAGCACCTACTTTAATGTTCCCTATACGGATGTGTGATGAAGTGCCCTTCGCCACTTGGTACTGGAGAGGCCTGCTTTCCAGCCTCCTCCCCTGTGACTATGACTCTTTGATGTATTTGCCTTTAAAGCCCCTATTCTACCTTCAGACAGACTATTTATGTAGGCTGCTTTATTTATCTTATGTTTTAGTCACCCTGTACCCATTATAGGTGCAGGGTGTGTGTAATGTAATTGTTTATAGTGTGTGTGTGTGTACTGTGTAATGTATTGCCTGCTCTCTTGTATTGCTGAGGTTTGCTACCAACTAGGTGGGTTTGGCTATGGAGCTGGTCTAGTGCCCTCTGTTGGTAGCAACAGCAATATGCACTACCTGAATTGCAAGACTGGTTCATTTGCATATTCGGGTAGATTTGCATATTGCTAATTCTGCAGGCAGGTGAGATATTTAATGTTAAATATTGTCTCCCCCCACCCCTTTAAAAATGTGCCATTGTGTTGTGATAAGTCACTGTGTGTTGCTTGATGTGTTTTGACTGTTTGTGATTTTATTGAGGTTTCACAACAATGTTATTGTGGTGACCGTATTGGCTGGTCCCAAGGGAAATAAAGGTTTTGACAGTTCTTCTTGATCCCTCTAAACGTAGCCTTGTCTCGTTATTGGAGGGAGCTGTTATAATCACACTGGGGATTGCTATGCTCTGCATGCTCCCCTGAGCTTGAGTCACTTAGCTCTTTTAAGAGCTTGTTCCTGACACGCTCTCCTTGGAGGAGGGGTCTTCACCACACAGTCCTGGATGCTGGAGGTTCATACAGGGTGGAAGGGAGAGTTCTTTCCCACACAGTCCTGGAGGACAGAAGCTGATCCAGGGTGGAAGGAAGACGGCAAGACTCCAGTCAAGATACGGCGGTTGCGGAGTCTGTTGTGGTTGTGGTGTCTGCTGCAGTGCTTGGAGTCCTCAGGAAGCGCTAGGAGCATCCATCAACGGAGGGTACTCAGTCGGAGTACAAGGAGCTCCGTTACATTGGTGGCAGCGGTGGGATGGCGTCCTAGTGCGAGGAGAAGCAGCTCGGAGACACTGGTATCGTATAAGAGGTTATTGAGGGCAACGCTAGCCACTGTGCAGCGTCCCTAACTACAGCAGCATGGAGCAGGGATGGATAGAGCCCTGCGAAGAGCACCTAAACATGATACGTCGCTACGAGGACGACGCTTACATTGAGGAGGTAAACAGGCGGTTGGTCTGCTATGGCCCAGACCTTTCGAACGAGGTGGTCCATCAAGTAATGCGCCAGTTGAGTGCTGAGAACAGTGCGGCAATGGCCTTTGAGCGACAACTGTGGAGGTTGAGGATATGGACACCTAGTCTCCAGCGGCAGTGCAAGTTACAGGGAGCCGAAGGTGTCATCCTTCCTCCCCAGCGGCAGTGCAAGTTACAGGGAGCCGAAGGTGTCGTCCTTCCTCCCCAGCGGCAGTGCGAATTCCAGGGGGCCGAAGGTGTCGTCCTTCCCCCCCAGCAGCAGTGTGTCCTACAGGGAGCAGAGACAGTTGGTCTCTCTCTCCAGCAGCAGGACAATGTTATGGGAGTGGAGACAGGCGGTCTCCCTCTCCAGCGGCAGCCTGTGTTTCAGGGAGAGGAGCACAGCACCCTATCTCCCCAGCGGCAGCTTACCCTACCAAGGGGAGACACCAATCTCCCAGATGGCGCAGATGGGACCGTGGTCTCTGTGCCTGACCTACAGGGATGCTGGACAGCCTGTCCAGATCCCCAACTACCCTCACAGGGACAACAGGAAGAGGGGGTAAGTACGAATTCCCCTCCCCAGCTAACTCCTAACTTGGCCCCAGGGTTAACAGAGGAGATGTTAACCCCCACTGACTCCCATGTTCCCCTGGCTACTGAGCCGGACTATGTTCCCAGCACCCCAGCGGAAGAGCTGGCAGCTGGGCAGAGTGCAGTCGGCCTCTGCCCTCCCTTTGTCCCTTGTCCAGAGCCTGATGTCCTGCAGGCTATACCAGCGGAAGAGCTGGCAGCTGGGCAGAGTGCAGTCAGCCTCTGCACCCCCTTTGTCCCTTGTCCAGAGCCTGATGTCCTGCAGGCAATACCAGCGGAAGAGCTGGCAGCTGGGCAGAGTGCAGTCGGCCTCTGCCCTCCCTGTGTCCCTTGTACAGAGCGTGACATTCTGCCGGCTACCCCAGCGGAAGAGCTGACATCAGGGCAGAGCGCCGCTGGCCTCTGCCCTACCGACCCCCTTGTTACAGGACTGGTCTGCAACCCCCTCTCCCAGCAGAAATGCGGGCATCAGGGCAGAGCGCCGCTGGCCTCTGCCCCCCAAGTACCACCAGCTATTTGCCCAGCTGCACCAGGAAGGCAGAGGATGCTGCATTTTCATCCTACAACCTGGAACCTACAGGCCAGTACTGTTTATTGTGGGGGGGCTACTTTGCTACTTGTTATTTGTGGGTGGGCTGCTCTAATAACTGTTTGTTGTGGGTGGGCTACTCTGGCACTTGCGTATGGTCGGTGGGTGAATCGACTAACTTAGGCACTGACTGACAGAAAGTCAGGTGCCTGGTTAGTCTTCCCCCCGAAGGGGAGATATGTGACGAAGTGCCCTTCGCCACTTGGTACTGGAGAGGCCTGCTTGCCAGCCTCCTCCCCTGTGACTATGACTCTTTGATGTATTTGCCTTTAAAGCCCCTATTCTACCTTCAGACAGACTATTTATGTAGGCTGCTTTATTTATCTTATGTTTTAGTCACCCTGTACCCATTATAGGTGCAGGGTGTGTGTAATGTAATTGTTTATAGTGTGTGTGTGTGTACTGTGTAATGTATTGCCTGCTCTCTTGTATTGCTGAGGTTTGCTACCAACTAGGTGGGTTTGGCTATGGAGCTGGTCTAGTGCCCTCTGTTGGTAGCAACAGCAATATGCACTACCTGAATTGCAAGACTGGTTCATTTGCATATTCGGGTAGATTTGCATATTGCTAATTCTGCAGGCAGGTGAGATATTTAATGTTAAATATTGTCTCCCCCCACCCCTTTAAAAATGTGCCATTGTGTTGTGATAAGTCACTGTGTGTTGCTTGATGTGTTTTGACTGTTTGTGATTTTATTGAGGTTTCACAACAATGTTATTGTGCTGACCGTATTGGCTGGTCCCAAGGGAAATAAAGGTTTTGACAGTTCTTCTTGATCCCTCTATACGTAGCCTTGTCTCGTTATTGGAGGGAGCTGTTATAATCACACTGGGGATTGCTATGCTCTGCATGCTCCCCTGAGCATGAGTCACTTAGCTCTTTTAAGAGCTTGTTCCTGACACGCTCTCCTTGGAGGAGGGGTCTTCACCACACAGTCCTGGATGCTGGAGGTTCATACAGGGTGGAAGGGAGAGTTCTTTCCCACACAGTCCTGGAGGACAGAAGCTGATCCAGGGTGGAAGGAAGACGGCAAGACTCCAGTCAAGATACGGCAGTTGCGGAGTCTGTTGTGGTTGTGGTGTCTGCTACAGTGCTTGGAGTCCTCAGGAAGCGCTAGGAGCATCCATCAACGGAGGGTACTCAGTCGGAGTACAAGGAGCTCCGTTACATTGGTGGCAGCGGTGGGATGGCGTCCTAGTGCGAGGAGAAGCAGCTCGGAGACACTGGTATCGTATAAGAGGTTATTGAGGGCAACGCTAGCCACTGTGCAGCGTCCCTAACTACAGCAGCATGGAGCAGGGATGGATAGAGCCCTGCGAAGAGCACCTAAACATGATACGTCGCTACGAGGACGACGCTTACATTGCATGCTCCCCTGAGCTTGAGTCACTTAGCTCTTTTAAGAGCTTGTTCCTGACACGCTCTCCTTGGAGGAGGGGTCTTCACCACACAGTCCTGGATGCTGGAGGTTCATACCGGGTGGAAGGGAGAGTTTTTTCCCACACAGTCCTGGAGGACAGAAGCTGATCCAGGGTGGAAGGAAGACGGCAAGACTCCAGTCAAGATACGGCGGTTGCGGAGTCTGTTGTGGTTGTGGTGTCTGCTGCAGTGCTTGGAGTCCTCAGGAAGCGCTAGGAGCATCCATCAACGGAGGGTACTCAGTCGGAGTACAAGGAGCTCCGTTACAGGATGCATTGATTCAAGCTCTCCTCCTCCTATCAGCCTCCGATCCTCCTCTTCGGCTAGCTGTGCGCGCATTCAGCCAGTCTCATATGGACGCTGGTGTCTTCTCACTGTGATTTTCACAGTGAGAAGCACGCAAACGCCTCTAGCAGCTGTCAATGACACAGCCGCTAGAGGCTGGATTAACCCATTTATAAACATAGTTTCTATGAAACTGCTAGGTTTATAAAAAAAAAAAAAAAAAGGGTTAATCCCAGAGGGACCTGGCACCCAGACCACTTCATTAAGCTGAAGTGGTCTGGGTGCCTAGCGTGGTCCTTTAAAACAGAAGGTATAAGTTACCCCTCCCACCCTCAATCTTTTTGTTCCTGTCCTATCCCTAGGACAGACTTAGTCATTCTAAGACTAGAGAATTTTTTCTTTTTGGCTTACCTGAGGGTTGTTACCTTCTCCCTCAAGGGAGTTCAGCCTCTCTCCCTTGGGCAGTCTCTAGTACACGGCCCTCTGCAAAGGTGACCCCCTGGAGAGACCCCTTTAGTGACCGGGGGTTCTAACTTCCTGTGACCCTAGGGGTAGCAAGATCATGCCATCACCATGATTCCTGCAGTGACCAAGGGGTAGCAGGCTGGGCATGCACATACAGAGCATAGGGATTTACTTGCGGTGACCCTAGGGGTAGCAAGATTATGCCATCATCCTGTCTCCTGCAGTGACCAAGGGGTAGCAGGCCAGACATGCACATAGAGAGCACATGGATTGCAAGAATTACTATGACAATGACTAACATTCCATGGCTGAAGGAGTTAATGTGAGACAGTCTAGCATTCCATCGCTGAAAGGGTTAAAGTACAACTCATTATCTTATATTTTGCCATGGATTTACTTGCTGTGAACCTGGAGTAGCAAGATTTTGTCATCATCCTATTTCCTGCAGTGACCAAGGAGTAGCAGGCTTGGCAGGCACATACAGAGCATATATATGGATATAACCCCTTCTACCCTTCATCGGTTTCATCTAAACAGTAAGAGATTCCTGCTAATCTGAATTTCAATCAAAGTTTTGCCTAGGCTTCTGTGTCTTATTCCAAGGCCTCTGTGTCTTTTAATATATCCACTGGATTATTTATTCCTAGGCCTCTGCTGGGCCTTTTAATATAGCCACTGGAGTCACTTATTCCGAGGCTTCTGTGTCTTTTAATATATCCACTGGATTACTTATTCCCAGGCCTCTGCTGGGCCTTTTAATATAGCAGCTGGATTAATTTATTCCTAGGCCACTGTCGGGCCTTTTAATATAGCCACTGGAGTCACTTATTCCGAGGCTTCTGTGTCTTTTAATATATCCACTGGATTACTTATTCACAGGCCTCTGCTGGGCCTTTTAATATAGCAGCTGGATTAATTTATTCCTAGGCCACTGTCGGGCCTTTTAATATAGCCACTGGAGTCACTTATTCCGAGGCTTCTGTGTCTTTTAATATATCCACTGGATTACTTATTCACAGGCCTCTGCTGGGCCTTTTAATATAGCAGCTGGATTAATTTATTCCTAGGCCACTGTCGGGCCTTTTAATATAGCCACTGGAGTCACTTATTCCGAGGCTTCTGTGTCTTTTAATATATCCACTGGATTACTTATTCACAGGCCTCTGCTGGGCCTTTTAATATAGCAGCTGGATTAATTTATTCCTAGGCCACTGTCGGGCCTTCTAATATAGCCACTGGAGTCACTTATTCATAGGCTTCTGTATCTTTTAATATCCACTGGATTACTTATCCCTAGGCTTTTATTTATCTTTTATTGCAGCTGCCTCACCTGAGTGTGGTGAGATAGCTCAGTGGGCTAATACTTCATCAGAAGAATCTGTTTGTCCCTTGGTAAATAAAATGCGTGCCATTAAATTGGGTAAAAGTAACATCCCTATGATATACTTGGAAACCAGAAAATATCTGAATGTCTCTTTCCTGGTTCAAGATTTTGCAATAGTTGTTTCTAGTGCCTTTTAATACAGCTGCTTGGTTCACTTATTCTATGTGCTTTTTAATTGCATTATTATATGCCTCTATGTTGGTTTTATGTATTCACTAAATTTCTTATCCCATTTCTATGTGTCTGTACTTGGTAATAGGCTATTCGCTGTTCTGTTCCTCTATCTCAGCTTTTCAACCTGTTTTATTATAAGTCCCTAAGTTTCCATTCTTACTTTTAGGCCCATTCAGGTTTTTTCCTCTGCGTTTAATCCCCGCGAATAGGCAGAAGTTAGTCTAATGGTCGCGCCATGCCATTACCGCGCATGCACGGAAATCTAATTCTCTTGTGCGTATTCTAAAATGTAAGTCCGGTTGCAGGGTCATATTGGCTTCCCCTTTTCAGCACAATGTTTTCTTATAGGTTTTTTCCTATATTAAGTAATTAGATTTGTGTGCAGTTTTCATCTTAATTTGAATTCTTCTTTTTGGTTTTGGTAAGTGTTGTGGAAATGAGATATGGACATATACACATATATCTTTGCAGTTAGTAAAATATCTATTTACCCATCACACTGAAATCAGTATATAAGCTATTCACGCATATTTAGACAAAATGGCTGCTAGAAGTTTCTAACCCCTCCCTCCCTATAACCTCGACTAACTACCTCGTGTAAAAGATGGCGCTGAGATCTGGGGGAGACCCTCATGGTCTCAGTGACATCACCTCTAGTAGGCAGAGCATTAAGGCAACTACTTAACACCTAACCAATTAATACCGTATTATTCCATGTTATCTCTGACAATGCTTATGATGTAATTTTGCTTTAAAAGGGACTTGCCGTCCCCTCTGAATAAACATTCCTCAAGTTATTCAACTACCTGAAACTTGTGTCTGGTGTGAATTACTTCAGGGAGCGTGCACGCACTATTTCTCAATTTGGCCAGGGGCAGATACACAAGAATAATCAATCGATTGAGTTGATTTCCACTTCAATTGGCGCCCAACTTGGGGCACCGGATTTGCCGGCTCGGAGGGCCGAAAACCAACGGACCGGAGTGGACCTCCGGAAAGTGGGACACCCGGAGCCTGATCACCTCCACCATACAGCCGTTGTCTGTATACTCCTGTTTTGTGTCGGTCTGTCTCTGCGTCCTTCCGGCATCCAGAAGGCTACTAGACAGGTAATATCTTGTCCGGTGCTCCTTTTAACGAACCTGTCGATTGTCTATCTGCCTCCTGAGTGTTTATATGAGTGTGAGTGACGGCCGGGGTATGTGTTTCTTTTAAAATTTTTAGCTTGCCTGCCTAGCGGGCAGGGAACGCGACAGCCGGTAAAGGGCTGGGGACCACCCTTGTAAAGGGTTGGGGAATTGTGACAGCGCTGGGGACCACTCGTGAGATCGTGTTGGGGAATTTTTTTTGACAGCCTGGAATAAGGGGCTGGGAATGTTATTTGATTTGTATTGCATTGTTTGATTATGTACATGGCCATATTGCTCTCCGTTATTTTGTGGATTTTGTTCAATTGTTGTTACAGTGTAGGTACTCTTGGTGTTTGTGTTGTGTGGTTTGTTCTTGACTCCAGAGTGTACACCCATTTCTACGTCTGTGATTTCTGCAAATGTCTAGTACTTAGTGTTGCTACTTTCACTTTCTCCCTCATTCTGTATCTGTCCTGTCTCTGTTGCCCAGAGCTGTGTTAGGCACCCCGCTCGCCCCCCCCCCGGTCTGTGGCCACCACCCCCGGGTGCGCAGACCATCGTGACTAGTCTATGTTTTGGAAAGACGCACGGGTCCCCCGTGGCAGTCGAGCACTGTAGACTTTCTTACTTTTTCTTCCCTCTCACCCGCTCCCCTTTACTTGGTAGACCTCGCTTGGTCAAGATGGGGCAGGAACATGCTAGACCAGCTAAGGGACTACTAGCTTGTGATATTGTAAAAGAAAGGGCGGGGGAGGATGCAGTGTTAAAGATCAAGAAAATTTATAAAGTTTGCGGTTTCCAATTGCCACCTGGTGGTAGATTACAGCCTGAATTTTGGAGGAAGTTGCTTGTGGACAAGGAAGGGTTGTTGTCTGATAATGGGTTAACCAAAGCAGTAGAGGCTTGGTATCGAGTTGCTAGGGGACTAAAACGGGAGGGTTGGACAGAGGAAGAGCTTGAGTTTGAGGGACAAATGCTTTATGTGTATCATCGAAATGATTGTAATCCTAATGTTTCTCCTGACCACCCCCGGCCACCGCCCTATGATGGCGCTCAGACCATGCTGAACAGTACCCGCCCATCTTCCCCAGTCAATGCACAGACGCCACCTCCCGGTGGCGTAACACAAGCCTCCTAGCCTCCTCCCACCCCCTTGTGTCCCGTGCTTGGAGCCGACGGAGCCTATTACTATCCATTGCCATTGCACTCCTTCCCCCATGCCCCCCTGCCTCAGCCATTCCCCTCCCCGGATCCGGTCCCGCCCCAACCCGATTTCCTAACTCACTCCCAGTCTCCAGTACCTTCCCCGTCACCTCCCTGTCCGCCACCCCGCCCCAAGACGCCACCCACTCCTGTTATTCCACCTTCTGTCCTCCCTATGTCCGATCACGACTCTGCCCCGCTGCTCCTGATCCCCGTCATTCCCGACACTCCTCTTGACCCGGCCCCTACAGTGACCCTTTCCGTTTCCCTTCCTAACCCTATCACTAATGCTTCCGGTTCCTCTACTAGTCTAGTGTCTTCCCTTCTAACAGCCCTCTCCGCTGCCCTCGAGTCTCCTCCTCCTCCTCCTCCTCCTTCACTTCCTGAATCCTCCCCTGTGGTGGACCCATCCTCTCTCCCAGCTTCTCCGTACTGAATTGTCTCCTCTTCTCTCCGCCCTTTCCGCATTGATCCAGTCGCCCGCCCAGTCTCACGTCACCCCC
The DNA here is from genome assembly GCA_933207985.1 of Pelobates cultripes. Classification (NCBI taxonomy): domain Eukaryota; kingdom Metazoa; phylum Chordata; class Amphibia; order Anura; family Pelobatidae; genus Pelobates; species Pelobates cultripes. Next base: position 170,638,190 of record OW240913.1, read on the forward strand.
TCTGGCCCGGCCCCTACACCTACCCAAACCGCTCCGGACCCAAGCCCCGCCTTCCCCCTCATGGTGGTTGGTTCTGAAGAACCTGCTACGTCAGCCAAACCCCATGCCATGGGCGTTTCTCCTGCGGCTTCAGGTTACCACCCTACAACGTCACAGCTGGGCAGTTCCCATAACACGTCACTTGGTCCCCAGACTCCCATCACCCCGGCTGTCCCCGGTCCGATTTCCCTGGGTGCTGCCTCTCACCAGGGCGATAATGTCGCTCCATGCGACGATGACATTGATGATAATGGCCCATCCCTTCCACTGGATAACAGATCGTTGAGACAGCCTGCAGCGCGGATGCATCTCCATGTACCCGCTACTGCCGCTGGGGCCCCTCCCATGTATGTCACCTTTAACCCCTCACAAGCCGCCACCCTTCCTGATCCTGAGAAACAACCCATTCCCTTTAATCGTTGAATGTCCCAAATTCATAAAACCTCCTCCGCAGCCTGGAGGGATCTCTATAGTTTATGCGACATCCCAAGTTTATCCCAATGATGATTATTCCCCTAGACACGCTTCTATTGGTTGCTAAGGGGTTAGAGTCAGTGGTGCAACCCACACAGAGAAGACCAAACCCAATGATGTTTAATGCTCCTACCACAGCTACAGGGTCAGTGCCAGCTGTTCCCGGTTTCCATACACTTCCAACTGTACCAACTCCTAACCGTGCTCAATTTATAGCTGCCAGGACTTGCTATAACTGTCATCAACCTGGCCATTTCCGTACGGACTGCCCGCTCCCTAGATACAGTAGGCCATTGCCTCCCCGGTACCCTGGCCCTCCCTCAGCAGCCCATGGCTACCTTCCACCAGGTTATCCTAGGTTTCCCTCACATCCTCCAGTTCCTTACTTTCCGCCTCCCGAGTACTCTCCGGTCCCTACACTGCCTACGGAGGCCGGTCCTAGTCCTCCAGCTCCTGCTACTGATATAGAGGAGGACAACCAAAGACCAAATCATAATCCACGACCCATGCCTCAGTCAACCTCTGCACGCCGTTATACCAGCCCAGATCAGTCCCATTTAGACTTACTGCAATAGGTAACTGGCAAGCCTGTGTCAGACATCCCTGTTATGGCAGTGTCTTCAGGGGATGAGGGAGGGCCCCTAGCTACTGTAGTTCTTCGTGTTGAGGGTCACACCACCACTTTCTTAGTTGACACAGGTGCAGCCCGTAGTGTTCTTAGAGAACAAGACCTGTCTGATCCCTCCTTCTTGTCTGACATCGATGTCTCTTGCATTGGTGTAGATGGTACTCCCCGCAGTAGTCCCCTCACCAAGCTCCTCCATGTAGGTTCTGATATCCTGTCCCGGTTTGTTGTTTCCTCAACATGTCCCATTAACCTCTTGGGTGCTGATGTTCTGTCCCGCCTCCAAGCATCTATTACCTTTACTGCAGATGGCCAAGTTCAGCTAAACACCCCATTATCACGAAAAGACACATCCGTACTTTGCTCCCTTCCATTATTGTTACATCTAGAGTCTCCCGTAGGAGAATCAAGGGTCCCTCATGTCCCCAGTGCTCTGGACAGGATCCCCACAAAACTCTGGTCCACTGGCCATGATGATATCGGTCGCCTTAAAGTTCCTCCTGTTGTGGTTTCACTTTTGCCAGGAGTTGTTCCTCCCAGAAGACCTCAGTATCCGCTGAAACCTGCTCAGGCTCTCGCAATCTCCAAACAGGTGGAAAGCCTCCTAGCCAAGGGAGCTCTTGTCAAGTGTGTGTCACCATGTTACACTCCTTTATTCCCTGTCAAGAAAAGGACTGAAAAGAGTCAACCTGAACAGTATCGTATGGTTCAAGATCTACGTGCAGTTAATGATGTCACTGTCAAGGACACAGCTGTTGTTTCAAATCCACATACATTGCTATCACAGGTTCCACCCTCTGCCACAATCTTCACAGTTGTGGATCTTGCTAATGCCTTTTTCAGTATACCCCTGGACTCATCCTGCCAATACCTCTTCGCCTTTACCCATGAGGGCCAGCAATATACATGGACTGTTATGCCCCAGGGGGCTCAGAATTCACCCACCCAGTTTGCCCATGCCATGTCAATGGTCCTTGGAACCCTGGCAAAAGACACACACAGATGTGGTTCTGCTCCAATATGTCGATGATCTACTTCTCTGTGCTGATGATCTTCCAACTGCTGAACGAGTTTCAGAAGATCTCCTCTGTTCCTAGCTGAAGCAGACTGCAAGGCCTCTAAATCGAAACTTCAATGGTGCCGGCCCTCAGTGGTCTTCTTGGGACATTGCCTTTCCCATGGCACCCGTCACCTTACAAAGGACAGGATCTTAGCCATCCTGAATCTACCTATTCCAGCTGATGCAACCTCTATATGATGTCCTGAAAAGTGATCCCTTTTCGCTCTCACCGTATGCTCTTGATTGTTTCACTACTTTGAAGAAAGCCATTGCATCCGCTCCTGCCCTGGGCTTTCCAAACTGCCAGTTGCCTTTTAAGCTGTTTGTGTCTGAAAAACTGGGCCACGCTTCTGGCGTTCTCACTCAACAACATGGCTCCAGACAAAGACCTGTTGGCTATTTTTCCTGCATGCTTGATCCTGTTGCCAGAGGCAGCCCCTCCTGTCTCAGAGCCGTGTTTGCTGCCAGTGCTCTCCTGGACAAGACTAATGCCTTTGTCCTTGGGCATTCCCTGACCGTCTTGGCTCCACATGATATTTCTGCAATTCTTCAACAAACCCAACCACGACATCTTTCCTCTCAACGTCACTTGAGGTTGCAAACCTCGTTATTACTACCAGACAATGTTACTCTTCAACGCTGCTACTCACTGAATCCTGCCACTCATCTGCCACTTCCCAAGGGGGGAGTGGCACAACACTGGTACAGCCTGGATATCAATCCAGATGCCCGAATGGAGTTCCAGCTATCCACCTTTACAATTCCTCATGACTGCCAATCAGAAAACGTGTTACATTGCACCTTATGGTTCAAAGACAATCCAGGCCCTGATGTGGATTATGAAGAAGAATTATTCCAACTGGTTGAAATTCACATCACACTGACAGATCTGTTGTGGGACTCCAGAGGCAACATGCTCCTATTGATAAACCTTCCAGCAGGGGTGTCTCACCTCTACCGCCATTGGGAAACGGCTGTCCCACACATATCCCTCACCAAGTCCCCCGATATCCTATGGAAAGATTTAGGCCCAATGGCCAAATCCTGGAGTGCCATGACCCAAGAACAACTTGAATTATCGGGAGCCACTAAGAGAATCATCAATTGTAACACAACAGGATTTCCTCGACACCACACAGAGATCTGTGAAGACCTCCCACCTATGGAACAAGATCCAGAGGCCCCTCATGATTGCTTCGAACAAATGAAGATGAAGACTACCCACTTACCAACCGTACATGAAACTGCCCTACCCAATCCAGACCAGACATTGTTTGTGGATGGTTCTAGATTTGCTGAAGAACAAGGGCAATATCATACTGGATATGCAGTTACCACAGAATACCAAGTACTACAAGCAGCTGCGCTTCCATTAACCAAATCAGCACAGGAAGCCGAGCTAATAGCCCTCACAGTGGCCTGCAAATTATCTGATGGCCTACGTGTTAATATTTATACAGATTCAAGATATGCTTTGGGAGTAGCACATGATTTTGGCCTAATTTGGAAAACCAGAGGATTCCTCACAGCTACTGGAACTCCAGTAAAACATGGCCTAGCCATTAAGGAACTAATGGACTCCCTGGTACTGCCAGTAGAGGTAGCGGTGCTTAAAGTGAAAGCCCATGGAAGACTGCTGCAACCCCCCAGGAAAAACAGAGTTGGAAGAGCAGGGGGGCCATTCTCCAGGATGATGTTTATACCATCAATCTTAAGTTCTGTTTACCCAAAAATATGTATCCAGCTGTTGTCCAATGGGCTCATGGACCAGCCCACCTGTCAAAAAACTTGATGAACTCTCTGATTGACAAATACTTTGAAGCACCAGGCATTACTACCTTGACACAGAACTATTGTAAATGCTGTGCAATTTGTGCCAAATGCAACCCTGGGAAGATTGTTAAAACTGCACCCAACCATTTGGCCAAGCCACAATATCCTTTCCAGAGAATACAGATTGACCATATTCAGATGCCAAAGAGTGGGCGCTATGAATACGCATTAGTCATTGTGGATATGTTCTCAGGATGGCCAGAAGCTTTCCCAGTGGCCAACCTTACCGCTAGAACAACAGCTAAACATCTTCTAACAGAAATTGTTTGCCGGTATGGTGTTCCAGAAGTAATTGAAAGTGACCAAGGAACTTCCTTCACCGCCTCATTAACACGGGAAGTCTGGACAGCACTGGGGGTGACCCTTGCCTTCCACACGCCATATCACCCACAGAGTAGTGGTAAGGTAGAACGCATGAATGGCACATTGAAAGCCAGAATGCTCAAGATGTCCCAAGAAACTAACATGCCCTGGCCCGAGAGTCTCCCATTAGCACTATTCAGTGTGAGGTCCAAAAAATCCATGCCCAAGTGTTTTCTTCTATTCCAGATCCTGAGTCGAATACAGGTACACACAAGTTGCTTCCTGGTGATTGGGTTATGGTCAAGAAATTAAAGTCTACGTAGGTTACATTATATTCTAGCCAGAAAAATGACTTTCTTTGTTTTTATTAGCTGGGCTCTTTGGCTTAGTACCTGGTCCACAGATGCATCCTCCTATATTAATGGATCAAGAGAACGGCAGAGGGCAAGAAAGCTTGTCTACTTCAAGACCTAAGGTTCAGGAGACCCTTTCAATGCAAAGATTCTCATTAACTTCCTTCTCAGACCAAGGTATTTCACACCAGGAAGAGAGTGTGGTAGATCTCAACCTTGATGTAAGTGGTCATTATTCTACCAGAGGAAGAGAAAAGGTAAAAAGAGATGCTTTGTAAATCTCATGGCGTCCCTTTAATTAGAGGAAGCTATTGTGAGACTTTTTTAAAAAGCAACTAGAACACAAAGAATCTGTTTCTAACATGTGTTGGAGATCCATTCTAATTTACAGGATTCTTGAACATTCTTATTTATAAAGGTAGTATTCCTAATACATTGGATGATGTCTATAGATTTGCAGGATGCTTATTTCCATGTATCCTTTGCCTCACATCACTTTTATTTTTACATCTTCATTGTGAAAGATGAATGTCTGCTGTAGTCACCTTGCTCCCTCCCAGTTCAGGGTATAGCTGGGAATACAATTCGACATGGTACAAGGCACGGTACAGCTCTTTTCAGACTAGCATATTACCCCAGCAGAGAGAGTTTTGATCAGGTCCTCCACCATAGATCTGATAAGATGTCACAAGGGTGGAGGTTAACTTACCTATGGAAATCCTTTGGACAGTGATAACCATGAATACCATCCACTGGGGTTGAGGAACTTTTCTCCAAATTCAAATATGTTCAGGAAAGGGACACCCTTAACATCCAACATTTCTCTTCTGCATAGGTTGCAAGAGCCAATATCAATCATCCTGACAGTTCCATATTAATACCCAGTTCATGGTTTCCACTTCTACTTTTCTCCTTCAGTACCTCCATGTGCTACTTTCCTCATTTTGAAGGTTTCGATAATGTAGAAGGGATTAAATATGAGTTTTTGAACTACAGTAATTAATACCCTTCTGAGGGCCATGGGAAAACTTATATCCTTGGCTACCTTTACAGAGTTGAGATGCCTTTTTTTCCTGGTCTATTTCCAATTAGGTTTTCATTCAAATTCATTCTTTCAAGAAGGTTCTAAGTTCTTCAATCCAGGACTTATCTAGGAATTGGCCACATCACCTCAGAGATGTCTCAGCACTCTCTGATCTCTCTTTCGTGAAAGGGCTTTAACATGGAGGTATCTAAATTTCTGTCAGCTGTATTTATATGATCCCATGGTTATCTATTGCTCTCCGTGGAATTCTTCCCTGTTTTTTTAGGGCTCTGAAATCTTAACCCTTTTTAATCATGAGAGTATATCTCTCCACAATTGCTTAATATTAAGTTAGCTCTATCGGTGACATTGGCATGGACTGAAGGGTATTAGATCCTCAAGCAATATTTTGCATAGAATGTAGAGTAGAATAGTAAAACTTTCTCCTCCTGTCCTAGATAGATGCCTTAAGATCTATTTCTATAGATCCACTTTCTGGATTTCTTCTGTTTATCTTTACTAATAAACCATAAAGATCTTCAAGCCTCTATATAAGCCATCAACAGATGGATAGTCTTGGCTGTTCTTTAGGCTACTAAGCCCTAGGGATTACATTTCTCGCTCTAGAGCCATTTCTCCCTCTTAAGCATCGGTGGCCAAGCTTCCCTGGAACTTGTACGCAATCAATTTTCGGACATTTTTTTTTTATACATTTGAGTTGGTCAATTTGATAATGTACCAATAGTGGGCAATCAGTTTTTCATTTCCAATGTCCTTATGTGGTGTGTGTGTGTGTGTTGTCAATTTGCATTCATATTTTGGAAGTCTTGTGTACTTCTTTCCCTCCCTTGGTTATTGCTTGGGTATTACCCATTGTTGTGCTGCCATGGATATGGCCAGGAAAAAGGAAAATGTATTCCTACTTACCGTAATTTTCTTTTCCTGGTCATAGGCCATGGCAGCACAAAGATCCCGCCCTGGGATATTGCTGGAAACAAGACTGAGGGTAGGAGGGGTTACTTATACCTTCTGTTTTAATTAGGTTCCTGTCTGGTTATGGATAGGGAGAAGCTACCCATTGTTGTGATGCCATGGGCTATGACCAGGAAAAGTAAATTACGGTAAGTAGGAATAAATTTTCCTTTATATATATAAAACACACATACATTTATGCATATACATATACGCAGACTCCCTGTTTTACGGAAACATCTGCATGATATTTTATTTCTGTAATAAGAAGCTGTAAATCTATTTTAAAGCTTGTTTAAAAGCTGTAATGGGGCATAAAATAATTTTAACACGCTGATTGCCTTGAAAATGGGTTGTTAAATGTAATGTCTGGCAGTAGACTTTACTCTAATTACTCCAGTGTTGTTACTGCTCACAATCAAAGCAAACAGGAAAATGCATTAAGTTCAAATAATAGTCTTAATGATTGTTAAATATTGCATTTATTTCAGCAGGCAGTGTTAGCATGATTACATTAACATGCACATACAGATAAAGACACATTAGCTTTAAAATGACAGAGCAGTCTATATAATTATTTTAGTTCATGGATCAAAATTAACTCATTCATTTTCAGAGTGACTGACTCCCCCCTTCCCTGTTGTTCAGAAAGTCAAAGATAGTCAAAGTCAAATAGTCTTTGCCATGGCATACATTTTGTCACCTGTTCATTTACAACTTCTTATTACAGAAATAAAACATTATGCAGATGATAGGACTGGAGTGTTAAAATGGCATTATTACTGGACCAGGAAATGTTTTTTTTTTCTCAGTGATTCAATTTTTATTGACAGTTTTGTCACATATTGTCTGTATGTCCAGAAAATATAGTTGAAGGCTTTCTCAGCATCCAGCACAATCAAAAGCCCCGATGTCCACTCTCTATACAAAATTTCCATGTTATGTTTATGAACCTTCTGGTATTGAACCTTCTGGCATAAACCCAGCCTGCTCTGCTGAAACCAAGGATGGCAGCAGAGGTCGTAACCTGTTGACCAACACCATGGCTAACCACTTTGTGTCTGCATTCAGCAGGGATATAAGATCAAAATTCACACAACTTGAAGGTTGTTTACCTGGCTCTGGAAGTCTAATAAGATTTAGCTTCAGCATTTACAGGTGCCTGAATGTTGCCTGAAGACATTATATGGTTAAATAAATCAGTGAGAAGTTGGCCCAAGGCATCCATAAATTTAAGGTAGTAAGGATTCAAAAAGTTATCTAGTCCTAGGGCTTTTTGCTTCAGAAGGGTTCTAATTGCAGATGAAATGTCGTCTTGAGAGAATGGTTGTTCTAAATCGCTTATTTGATTTGAGGAGAGGCACGGTAGATTATTTGTATCAGGAATTCATTAATGGATTCCTGTGGTTGGGCATTGGTTGGTATCATACTTTTAGATTGTATTGTAATTCATAGAAACAGGCACATTCATCTACTGTCTGCATCGGATTCACTAGTTTAGTGCCATCTTTAGCTATTATAAATGGAATCTTAGTTTGCATGTATTTCTGTTCTAATTCCCATCGTTATTTAATTGGAAATAGTATTTGTGCTTCATCCTGCACAGATTGCCTTCTGTAATTTGTAGCTGAAGAGCCTATAAGTCACTCCTCACCTTGTTTAACATACACGATGTATGTGCATTCAGTTAAGACTTATATTGAGCCTCTACTATGGCAAGGTAATGGAGGAGTTGCACCTAGACTCCCTCAAATAGTTTCTTTGTGCACTATGTTTGAGTATGAGCCCAATTAACATCACTTTGTGCACCAACCAAGTATTATATAGGGATGTCTGTGTAGGTAAATTGTCATTAAAGAAAATTACAAGAGCTGTTTTAATATGGTGGTACACCACCGGGGTCTCTAATAAGGCTTCATTAATGCACCATACCACTGTACCATGCACCAGGAATAAAGTGGAAAACAGAAGGGTGGTTCGATGATGAAATAGAATCTATACACACATCTATGAGAACGGTCTGTAAAGCACATGTGGGAATATGTGAAATGTACTTTAGAATAAAAAGTATTGTCCATAGTTGCAGGGTATAGACATCTTCAAGTATCAAATAACCCATATGTGTGGAGAAAGTTAACGAGTTTGGCACTTGTCATGTTAGGAGAAGTGGATGGCGAGTTGTGGCATGTAATATCTAATGTAGGGTCTAAAATACAATTGAAATACAGATAAATATACAACTGACCAACTTGGACCTTCTCAATTTTCCGAATCGTCTTGTGTAGGAATTCTATTCTATTAATTTTGGAAGTGTAGACATTGTCAATAGTGACCGGGTTGTCTTTTAATGAACCCATCAAAATGAAAACTCTGATATTCTTATCTGTATACAATAAAAAACATAAATTAAGTATATATAACAATGCAGCATTAACAACATTAGATGAAGGCCAAAAATTGCGGGTTTGACTTTGAACAAATCTTTATTACACTTTGAATTATCCTTCGTCCGATTAATGGCCTGTTTCTTATATCTGCTACGAACATATGAATATCTTTTATTACCATGCATAGATGTGTGAACCTGGATATACAAGTGACATATAGCAGAAGAGAATTAGAAGATGTAAGGTCTTGATGGGAATATACTGCAGGAGTATGCTATGGCAGCCCATGTAACTTGCACTACCTACCTAACTGTACAATTATACTAAATATGAAAATAAAGATCATCTTCCTACAGCAAGCAAAGACGCAGGGGAATATCAAAATGTCATACCTATATTACGTAGTAGGATTTCCAAAGTGGTGCCTGTAATGAACTGTTAGCAATAGCAGTGGTGTATTTTGGATTGGTGCTGCCCTAGGCATCATGGAACTCAGGCACCCCCTAATTTAAATTTGCACAACCCCTTCTTGCCAAGGCCACACCTCTTCCTGTACTAACACACATTTTGACTGACAGACACACACACTCATGGACAAGCACACACTCTCAGGTACACTGACATACACACTCACTGACAGAAACATACTGACAGGAACATAGACACACACTCATTGACAGACACACACACACACACACAGATAATACCAAATGAGGAGCACAACCATAGAGATAAAAAAAAATACTTTATTAGTTGGGTCCAGTACACTAGGTATCCCAAGTTTATACCAAACTACATTAGCAATAATGTCAAAACAATGCTTAATACAAAAAAAAAAAAAAGCATGCAAGGTATACAATAATCACATGTATTCATGGAAAACAACCAAAAAAGTATAATAATGCTATTAGCAGTATAGAGCCACAATGATACCTAAAACAAGCTACCAAACATAAAAATACATACCACAATAGAAGGATAAACAATTGTCAGAAGTAGTGAGAAGAGGGAGAAAGTCAAAATAGCACCCCAACGTTTATCAAGGGAGCATCATGCTGTGTCAATCTGAGTGGCGATGCCTTGTTTGGTACCGGTGATAGTGCTTTCAGTAGGCCCCAACTTTGCAGAAGAGTTTCTCCCTCTTCCAGGTTGTCTGCCTTCACCAACTTGGTATTTCTCAGAATTAGCAGTTTAGGGGGGAATCTCCACTAGTAGGAAATGTTATTATTCCGAAGCATTTTCGTGATCTTAATGAAATCCCTATGTTTGTCCACAGTGGTACCCAACAGGTCAGCAAACAGGGATATGGTAGGAAAAGCTTCAGGTGAGCATTTAGAATTGTGTCCTTGATGTGGTAATAATTTTGTCTAACCACAACATCTCTTTGAACTTCTACAGCCAAATATTTAGGTTTCTGCACCTTTTGTACTCGATCAAATAGGAGCTCTGCATCAGTGATGGAAGGCAGTATCGCCATGAAGACTTCTCCCGAAAATCCTCCTTCAGTGTGGACTGCAGTTTCTTAGCAAGTCTGAGAACCTGCACTCAGACATAGACAGCTGGTCACCATGCATATATTGTCAATTAGTGTCCAAACCTCTGTTGGAGAAGTGAGTGGGATACTGAGGGTGACCACCATGTTGTGCCTGCTTTGCCCCATTTTTCTTGCTGGGCCAAAATAATTTGTGGCTTTGAGGGATATTTAAAATGCCATATTACCTCCATTTTGTTACACACAGCGATAAATGTTATGTACCACGGATTCTTAGTTAGAACTGTATAATTTCGTCGCTAAAGGTCTTATCTTCAGAAACAAGCCCGCCATGCGACCGCTCCGCAGTACCGGAAGTCCCTTTACCATAGGGAATATTTTTTAAGGATTGTGTGGAGCAGAGCAGATATACTTAGTAGCAACGGTGGAAATAGCAGCAGTGCCTTCACACTTCACAATTCTTTACTTGCTTCCTAAACTGTGATGAATTAAAAAATGCATTTCATTTAAAAAAAAAAAAACACAATTAACTTATTCTTTATTTACCACAATGCATTGTTAAAAGTTCTGTAATCTTTCTTATCGTTCCATTTCAAATTTTTCAATCCCTAAACCTTAATTTACTCTTTAGCCTACTTTTTTTTCCCCTCTCAGATGTGTCCTTGCTATATTTGTCCCTAGTTTTTTTTCCTCATGTTTGCCATAGAACCCATGGGTTTTTACCGAGAGATGCCTGGTTTGATTGTAGTCTTCCATTCTAACCAACTTTTTTGACAGCAACAGTTATTTTTGTCCAAACAACTCTTCTGCTTGTTTTGTAGCTGTTCATTCTGTTTCCAATCATCACTGCCTCTATCGGGTTTGGGCACACACTTTTTTAATGGATTGCCTCCTTTATTAACCTGGTGAGGATTGACAACTTAAAGTATAGGGATTATAATGTATGTACGAAATTGATATATAAGCCTTAAATCTTGTATGATGGACTATGAGAGAGAAAATGCTAGGTTCTGTGTGCTCATCTACTTGATAACAGTGTGCTAATTATCAAAAGGTTTTGGAAAATAAAAGGAGATGAAGGGAGAGCTGTGGCGGAATTGACCTGTGTTCCCTTATGATTCCCTGGTTTGTTCGGTGAAACCGTGTTCACCTAATTTTTATTAGACATGTGCAATTCGTTTTGTTCTGAATGTAAATTTGGCCTAATTTCAGCAGTCCGAATTGCCGAATTTCCGAAGTGCCAAACCAAACCAAACTGAGGAAGTGCCAAAGTGCTTTGGATTTCTGAAAAATGACAAAACAAGAGAGGGAGGGAAATTTATGTGAATGATGACAGGAATGTAGACCAATAAGCTAATTCCTAGTACCAGGAGCAATATACATGTGTAAGTGGTTGTGGTGGCAGTCCGGGCACCTAACCTTACCCTTAATGCTACACCTAACCCTAGATGTGTAAGTGGTTGTGGTGGTTATGGTTAGGGAGCCCTACAGATGTGTAAGTGGTTGTGGTGGCAAGAGAGGGATGTTAACGAATGTCCGAATTGCTGAAGTCCCGAATTTCGGATTTTGGTATTTTGTGTATTGTGCGATTTTGGGATTTGGTAGTTTGCGCGTTTTTGTGCTCCCGAAAGAGACCAACCGCTACCCCAGATTCTATGGAATTATTCTGGGCAGGAGCTGTGTTAGTGGGATGTGTGCGCTTTTCGAATATGTTATGCGCTCAGAACCAGGCTATCCGGGGATATAGGACTTGAGGGAGCACATGGTTATTTTATGTGTATTTTGGGGTGTCATAAAAATTGTAGATGTTTCTGTACCTGAAAGATAATTTAATTATATGTTTTCCCCCCAGGTAATTATCTCTCAGGCACAGAGGATCATGGGAGGGATTACCCTGTAAGTTTGTATGGGAAACCCCATGTAGGCCCGTGTGTGGCCCTGAATAAACCATTTGATTCCCAGAACTGTGTGTTGTTTGGTCACTGGGGGATTGGGCTATATCTGCTTAACAGTGCTTTCTTTCCAGCTTCAGAGAACTCCAGCAGAGATTTGGGATTTTATAAATTGCAGCTCCGGTACAAGAGCCGTTTACATTTTTCAGCACCTGCTCCTGGTTAAAAAAAAACAGTGGATTACATCCCTACAGAAGTCTTCCTGCCAAGCGGTTTTCCATTCATCTTCTCAGAAGATCAAAGTTATAATATTCAGCAAATTGTCAATTTAGTTCCCAACAAAGTTTTATAAGGGTGTGATTAAATGTTGTGGCCAGGGTAACTAACATCTAGGTGTAACAATGCAAGTATTTGTATTTGTTTTTCCAAGCCAACCCATTTTCAAAGCAGAGAAATATCCAACCTGCCAGAAAATCCATCCTAACTGGTTACTTCTTACAGAATGTTCTAATATAGCAGTGAGAGAGGGATCAAGGATAAAAAATACCAAACCACTCAGACGTTCGGACCGCAAAGGGAAGTTCCAAGGAGGTCAGCTATGGCGAGCTGCTGCTAATCATGATCATCTGTGTGTTTTATTTGTGTGCATTCCCTAATATACACATGTTAAAAAGTATTAAATATAAATAGGCAAGCAATCAATTAAATTTCTGCTTGAATTCTGGTACCGTACAATATTCCTGTACATGGACGTCTGCACCCAGTAGGGATAATGGAGCTGAAGCCCATGAAATAGGCTTATTGATTTAAAAAAAAAAAAAAAAATGTTTTTTTCACTACTTTTTACATGCTATAGCTTTGAGGGATGTAGAGGAACAAAGCCTGTGTGGATTGGCTGGCCATAATTTAGTTAAGGTAAAGATGACTTTGTACACCGTGTAAATGTTGCTGCTTTGGTCTCTAACAGTGCAGCATGTCCCCTGAATTCTACACTCACTGTGTTCACATTTTTCTCTGTACCAAACTGCATACTGGGAGCTTCTGCCTGCTAGTAAGTGAAGGAGAGGAGTGGACAAGTGAATGCTGACTGGCACCAGGGAACTGTCCCCAGAAAGCATAGGGAAAGTGCATCACTATATGTGTTTGCACCAAGATCAGGGTGCTAAAGCAGTGCTGTCTGCCTAGTCCATCCTTTGTTGGTGGACCTGCTTGATTGGCAGGCAGCATGGCATGCATTCACGACAGGTTAACTCTTTCTGGATGGGTCCGTCCCTTTGGGCAGTGTCAATGATGTGATTCACATCACTGGCCCACCTTGTTTTACCCCGCCCACCGACATCCCATTTCACATAATGCTGGTGTTGGGGGAGTATGGATTTGCTTGAGATATGAAAGGGTAGGATATCAGTTTTTCTTTAAATGAATCTTCTGAGTTTCCCTCCGGCACCACCTCCACCTCCACCAGATACATGAAAATTGGGATGTGTAACTTTTCTGTTTGCTAACAATAAGATTCTGTAATTAGGCCCATTGTAAATGTCAGCACTAGGCCCAATTGGCTCATATTCTGGGCCTGTCTGCACCATGTGGCAAGAAAAGGAAGTGCCCCCATTCTTGAAACTACACTTTTTTATTTTAATAGTGACTGCGTAATTATATCCATGGCACACTGTACTATTGCAATGTCTCACAGGTGGGGCCCTTACCCATATACCATTCCAAGTGTTGGGGCCAACTGTGGGTTATTCTGTTTTGTCAGGACTTGCTTAGCTCAAGTGCCTTGTCAGCTGCATCAGCTGAAATTCTACCCCTCATTACTAAACCCACAGAATAGGCATTTAAATATTTTCAGTAATCTCATTCTATACCTTAACAGGAATACTCTGAGCACCAAATCTATTTAAGCTTGATGAAGCAGTTTTGGTGTCTAGATTATGGTCTTGCATTATCTCTGAAAAATAATAATAATAGGCTATTATTAGACTACGAGATTAAAAATCTAAATTAAACACACTTTACAAAAAAGGTATAAAAATTAGATCTTCCATTACCGGAAGTGTGTTCACAGTCCCAATGGTCATATAAACTCCACAAAAGAAAAAGGCCTAGATTATGGAATAAAATTACCATTTTTTTTTGTTTTTTTGAATAAATACAGGATTAGTAGGCTTGACACTGATCAAGACCTCTGCATATGTCCTGTAGCATCTGCTATAAATGCCACTAGGACAGTATCAGCAGATCTTTTAAGTCCTGCAATTTGTGAGGTGTGGTCCCACAGATGTTAAATCGGATTGAAATCTGGGGAATTTGGAGGCCAAGGCAACACCTTGAACTTTTTGTCTTGTTCCTCAAACCATTCCTGATACATTTTTTTGTATGTAGCAGGGTGTCAAAGTAATATTCAAATGAATGCAAGGATCCAATTTTTTTAGCAGAACATTACAGGGAACATAACACTGCCTCTGCCAGTCTGCCTTCTTCCCATAGTGCATGGGGCTGCAATCTCTTCCCCAGATAAATTAGGCAACCGGCAATCAACCTTATCTAAAAGAATACATGATTCATCAGACCAAGCAACCTTCTTTCATGTTCCATTTTTGGCATTTATGTCCTCTTTGAAGGTGCTTTTGGCGGTAGACAGGGGTCACAGTGGGCACTCTGATCAGTCTGTGGCTACACCGTCACATAATCAGTGTTATTTATTTCACCTGTCAGTGGTTTTAATGTTGTGGCTAATCAGTGTATAAGTTAATATCACTTTAAGAGAACAATGAGGATGTTGTATCAGGGAAACAAGTGCTATTCTGGGGCAAAGTGTCAGGATTGGCCTGACCCTACCACACATACCTAGGTATTGTTACGGACTGCTGGCACTCCGACCGAGTACCTCCGCCAATCGATGCTCCTAGTGCTTGCTGAGGACTCCGAGCACTCCAACAGACACTATCAGCACTGCGGGCCCTACTTCCAGCGATGCAGCTGCGCCGGGGTCTCGTCGTCTCTCACCCACCCTGGATCCACGACCAGCATCCAGCTCCCAGTGGGTGAACCTCTCCTAAATCCAGAGAGCGTAGCAGGAACAAATCAAGTTCTTACAAGAGCTTACTCTGGGGAGTAAGTGATTATAGCAATCCCCAGAGTGTAGGTATCCCTTCCCCCAAGCATGAGCCAAGGCTTCAAAAAAGGTGCAAGTAGGTCTGGTTTATTGAGGGCTACCTGCCCGGTATTTATGCAAGTGTCCACCAAGTGGACACTCCCCTAGGGGACCTGATGGAACAATAGGACACATAATGGAGATTAGCCAATCACAGACAATACAAACAAAACACTCCCACAGTGACATCACAATCCCTCCTCTCCATCCTGGAGATAATTGGGATGTAATCAAATTATCTCCCAGGACAGAGGCAAGACTCCATTAACCACATGGTTACAAAAAGACATAAAATTACACAATGTTACAATTACTACATAAAACATATACATGCAACATATCCCCAGATAGCTTAGATCTGAGCGCACATTATTACCGAATGGCGCTCAGATAACCTACATACAGTTCAATCGCCATGGAACCAAAGTCTTTTCCATAGTCTTTTGTTACACGAATAGGCTCCATGGCATAGCTATCTGGGGTAGCACTACTCACATACTGAAAGTCCCGAACGCCCCGGCAGAAATACACAAATAAACCTTCATGCAGGGTAAAATACAGCTATCAGCACAGGAGCCATAGTTGGAAGGCAGGAGGCTAGCCAGTAGTCCCCTCCAGGCACAAGTGGCGAAGGGCACTTCGTCACAGGTATGCATACTGGTCCTTAGAGTGGCCAGGCTAGCACTGACAATATACTCAGAAAGTATCCAAGCAGACAGATTGTGATTGGTTACAAAGGGACATGATGTCAAAAGTGTGTACAAAACATCAAAAAGCACCACAAAGACTGACATAAAAGCAGACCAATGGGAATGTTCAAGTCATATATGATGTCATAATGAGGCACCTGGAAGCTAGGGATGAGTACAGAAGACATGGTACTGTGACACAAATTGCTAAACAGGGAGCAATCACCGTGATACCAATCTCAACATTTAGCACTTGGCACCCAAAATAACACATATTTTGCTTTGATAAATCATACCTCCAAACATTTCAAATTGACAAAACAGGACATTTTCATTTTAGGGGTGTGGCCAGGGATGGGGCTGTTCTGAGAAATTGTATGTGACTTACTAATAACAATTTAGGCACATGAATTGGAATTTAGAACAAGATCAATGTATCTTATTTACGCAGATCGATTTCTAAACACATTTATTATATTTTAATACACATTATTGTGAGCATAATTATTGTTGAGCACTGGGATACACCTAGAAAAAACAACAAAGTGGAGTTTCTAGAAAAGAGGCATAATAGAATAGAAAAGAGGGACAGACAAATTTTTGTCCAAATAGGACACTTTGGAGGACACTTGAGAGGTAATATAAAATTCCCCCAATTGTGCCTTGTGATGTGTAACTGGACACATAGGGCTGCTTTTGTCTTGTCATAAATATTATATAGGAGATGAGCATGTTAATTTACAAAGCACTGAAAGATGACATAGGAGACTCTACTGAAATAAATCTTTTAATCAGTCTGTAAATCTCATTAGATGCAATGCCAACATTTAGTTGTACAAGCTCTATGTTAATGATAGTCAGGGGCGGAATGACCGGTCGGGCACTTCGGATATGGTCTGAGGGCCCGGCCGGGAGGGGGGCCCGCTGCCATTGCCGCTATCAGGGGGCCCAGCAGCAGAGCTGGTGGCACACTTTGAGGGGGCCGGCCACGTTCCACGCTGGAGACGCCGGGCCGGGTGGCAGCCTCGCCGATGCTGTGCTGGGAATTGTGGGAACCGCAAAGGAGTATGAGAGAGAGACATGCTCCTCCCTCCTTCCGTCCTCAGCATTAGTGACAGGAGTGCCGCCGGACCGGCGAGGCTGCCACCCGGCCCGGCGGCTCCAGCGTGGAACGCGGCCGGCCCCCTCTGTCTTCTCTTGTTAAATGGGAGGGGGGAAAATAAAACAGAGAGGGGGAATAGATAGAGGCAGGGGAAGGGGGAAGAAACAGACAGTGGGAGAATAGAGAGACACAGGGGGAGGGGAAGGAAAGAGACATAGGGGGATAGAGAGTGACAGGGAAAGGAGTTAGAAAGAGACAGAGGGGGAAGAGTGAGACACAGGGGGAGAAAGGGGGGGAATAGAGAGATGGTTGAGGGAGGAGAAAGACAGAGGGGAAGAGAGATGTGGGGTAGAGAGAGACACAGGGAAAGGGGGGAGAAAGAGACAGTAGAAGAGAGACACAGAGAGAAAGGAGAGACACACACAAGGGGAGGGGGAGAAAGAGGCAGAGGGGGAAGAGAGACTGGGAAGGGAAGGGGAGACATGGACACAGAGGAGCAGTGAGGGGGAGAAAGAAACATACAGAGGGACTGGGGGGAGACAAAAAGGCACACAGAGGGGCCTCCTATATAAATATCACTGGTGGATCCCCCCTGGCCGATCTCTCTCCCCGGTCTGCAGGCACTGTGAGGGCAACTGGCAGGGGAGGGAGGAAGAGAGGACCCGGGAGCTCAGCCTGCAGCTACTCTGGGTCCTTCTTGCGCAAGCACAGAGCGTTGCCGCGGTTACCATGCGACGCTCCGGCTCTCGCAAGAGTGAACTCTAGCCCTGGAGCTACGGGCTAAAGTTCACTCTCAACACTGTGACCACCAGGGATTACTGGTGGTCACAGTAGGGAGAGTGAACTCTAGCCCCATATACACACTGCCCCCACACACACACCATACACATTCACACACTGCCCCCCATACACACACACCATACACATTTACACACATTGCCTCACACATACACTGCCCACCCATACACACACAGACCCTCATACACAGCCCCCATACTAACATTGCCACACACATACACAGCCCCCACATACACACATTGCCCCAGACACCCTACACATTCACACACTACACCCCCCCAGACACACAC
Source organism: Pelobates cultripes (assembly GCA_933207985.1). NCBI lineage: Eukaryota > Metazoa > Chordata > Amphibia > Anura > Pelobatidae > Pelobates > Pelobates cultripes. The sequence goes on from OW240913.1 coordinate 170,656,680, forward strand.
TGAACATTTCACACACACTACACCCCTCACACATTGCACCACTGCTCCTATACCCTACTACAGCCCCATATCCCAGCAGACCCCAGGTAAGTTTTCAAACGGTTTGACTACTTACTCTGGGAGGGGATCCGGCCCTCCTGGGACAATAACCACTACACAGAGCAGCAGTGGATTTTGTGCATGGATTATTTCTTTAATCTCCAAGTGCCCCAGTAGCCAGTCAGCCCACAGGCCAGCAAGCCAGTCAGCCCACAGTCCAGCCAGGCCACAGGCCAACCAGGCCACCAGACAGCCCACAGGCCACCAGTTAGCCAGCCCATAGGCCACCAGCCAGCCACAGGCCAGTAGCCAGCCCACAGCAAGCCACAGGCTTACAGCCAGCAAGCCACAGCCTGCCAGCCGCAGCCAGCAAGCCCACAGCCTGCCGGCAGTAGCCAGCAAGCCCACAGCCTGCCAGGAAGCCGCAGCCAGCAAGCCCACAGCCTTCCAGCAAGCCCACAGACTGCCATCCAGCAACAGTAATTAAGGTAAGAGGAGCCAACTTGGCCTAGGTATCAGCAAGCTACGTTGTGTTGCTATATTGGGAACCAGAGTGTTGGAGAGACCCCCCTCCAGGCCCCATTAGACTCCATTGTAGTCTCTAATGGGGTCTGGAGGAGATTCTTACTAACACACTCTCTAAAGGACACTGAGATAGCCTCTGCTAGAAAGACCTCCCCTCCATGGCCCATAAGCCCTCAATTGTAGTCTCTACTGGGGCCTTGAAGCGACTGTTTCCAGCAGAGGCTATCTAATGGACGCTGAGATGGCCTCTGCTAGAAAGACCCCCTTCCAAGCCTATTAGACTCCATTGTAGTCTCTAATGGGGCCTGGAGGGGATTCTTTCTAACACACCCTACACTGAGATAGCCTCTGCTAGAAAGGCCCCCCTCCATGGCCCATTAGCCCTCAATTGTAGTCTCTACTGGGGCCTCGAGGGGATTATTGCACTTTTGTTCCTTGTGTCTAAAGATTGTGTAGGGTGTGGCTGGAGGCGGAACAAGGGTGGGGCTTGCTGCGGAGCATGGGTGTGGCCTGTAAGGGGACCCTTGATTTATTTCCCCGGGGGCCCTGAGGGTTCTCAGTCCACCCCTGTTGATAGTGGAGGATATCTGCAAATGAAAAAAATACATATAAGAATAAATTATAACAGCTATTTGCTATCTCCTAGGAAATGTTGCCGTAATGCAAGGCCAAGTGAAATACCAATCTTAATACTTGTAAACTGACATAGCTTCCAGGAAATCCTTCAGTAACTAGCTGTATGTTAATAGGTGTCCTGAAATGCAGCAAACTATACAAATTTTTTGTTTTTTTAGTAAAAACATAGTGAAACTTGCCAAACATTCCCTGTGCCTGCCCATACTGTCCTGATAAATGTCTATAACTTTGACAGTTTTAGGACTGAATTAACTCAGAAATGTATGTACCATATATGCTTGAGTATAAGACGAGTTTTTTGGCACATTTTTTGTGCTGAAAAACCCCACTCGTCTTATACTCGAGTCAATGTCTGTATTATGGCAACTTACATTGCCATAATACAGACCAGGACCGCCGGGCTCATTACAAGCCCGGCGGTCTTGTTGGGGGCTGGCAGCGAGCTGTAACTTACCTTTACAGCAGTTCCTGTCAGCTCCCTCCTCCTGCGTTGCGGTCAGCTCCCACTGTAAATCCCTGGTATTTAGAAATTTATCAGTAGTTGCTGCATTTCCCACCCTAGTCTTATACTTGAGTCAATAAGTTTTCCCAGTTTTTCGGGGTAAAATTAGAGGTCTCGACTTATATTCGGGTCGACTTATACTCGAGTATACATGGTATATAATTTTAAAGATTTTGCTTGAGGATTCTGTAAAATTTCGAGATACATGTTTGGTATTATTTAGATATTGGAATATGCAGGAAATAATTTCTTTATGTTTGATAGATGCAGTTACACTTTCTCCTTTTGGTTAAGTAATATTTTACTTGTTTACTTAAAGGACCACTATAGGCACCCAGACCACTTAAGCTCAATGAAGTGGTCTGGGTGCCAGGTCCATCTAGTTTTAATCCTGCAGCTGTAAACATAGCAGTTTTAGAGAAACTGCTATGTTTACCTTAGGGATTGTTTTGGCCCAGTACTACTAAAAGGTCGTCTACCCCTGTAATAAATGAATGCTACTTTCCTACAGTTTCAACCTATTTCACTTAACTTTAGCACCACATTCTTTTATATTAGTTATGTAACTGACAACTTATCATATCAAAGAGAGATAACATTTGAGGATATCTCTTTACTTTTACAAACTAAGCCTACCTTCAATAAGAATTCTTCTGATACAGTAAGCTTATCTTCCCCAGTTACAAAAAAGGTTTCTGATTTGATGTTATTTTATCCCACAAAATGTCCCTTTGATCAAATTTCCTTCAACTGCTTTCTTTCTTCTGATCATGTCTCGTTTTTCAAACATAAATTACTTGCATTCTAAACAGCTCTTTCTTGACCAAACCTCTTCATAAATTCTTATCTTGTATACACTGTGCAGATTTTTTTTTATTTCATTACTAAACATGACTGTCTTTAACATGTTTTATGCTTAACGTATTCAAGTAAATCTAGATTGACCAAAATGGCCAACAATTAAAACCAAATAGCAAAACCAATGATTGACCGAAGATTTAATTCCAACGCTCAACAAAACATTGTTTCCAATGACACCACTGTTACTAGGTTCTCATCTTAACACCTTTTACCTAATATCATTCACTATTGGAGTTTTGAATATTCCATTTAGGATTCCCTACAATATGACTCTACATTTTCTGTCTTCACAATCTACTGCTTTCCTATGGATAACAGCACAACCAAAATGCCCAAGACACATTTTTCTTGACCTGATTTCTTTTTTTACGTCTGTCCCCATGACTTTAACTGTCTCTGCTCTAATTTAGTGATAAAAGTGATAAAAAGTGATACATTTTAAATTTTAGGGGTCTAATAGCTTGATTGGCTTTTTTTTCTTCTAGAATTGCAATTCCTTGAATAATTCTTCAAAATACCACAATTCTCAAACAAAATTGCCTCTCTTTTATGCTTTTAATTAAAATACTCGCTTACCACTCCATTAGACATTACTCTTCACATCACCTCTCTAGAATAGGAGGAATAAGTATGTGATGATTATTTTATATAAGAGCATATGGTTCCCATTATTTACATGTTTTAATTCCTGATACATTTTACTAAGTAATTAAAGTGGTATACATGATAACAGCATGGGTGGGGCCTGGTTTCCTAGTCTTCATGCTTTGCAGGATACAAATGTGAAATTAGCATTTTCAATCTCGAACCAGTGAACGTACACCACGTTTCTTCCAGGCCATTGATGTAAATTAAATCAAGTTGGCACTTGTTTTGTGATATATAGACACAAAAAGACATTGTATGTTTTCATCAGTATTTATTATTGCTTTTTCATTTTGTGTTTCTAAATGTGCATTTGAAGAATCTAGGAGCTCTATGCAGGCTGGCACTTGATTTGTGTTATAGACACTATAAATATGTATGTTTTCATCAGTATTTGTTTTATTGATTTTTTTTTGTTTGTTTGTGTGTTTGAAGAACCCAAAAGTCATGAACCAAATTATGACAGTTGAACAGGCTTAGATATTACTCACAAGTGTTTTTTTTTTTTTTTTTGATCTAGCAACAGTTATTTGGGATTTATTTTCATATATAGATCCGCATGACAAAAAAGGTGACACTTGCATTTCTGCTAGGAGTCAATATTATACTTTACAAAGCTTTATGATTTTCTGATTTTCTTGTGCATCTTTTCTTACACAGCATAATATAAAAACATAATTAATTTAACATTCAATGAGATGACTTGATTAAGAGGCTACAAACCACTGGGATTAGGAACTCTCTAAAATATTTATTAATTAATAATCTGAGACATGAATACTTCACTTGTGGGAGAATAAATTTCACAAAATGAGCGTAGAGCATTGGGATCTATCAAGGAACAAACTTACATTTGACATTATGAACCTAATTTTTTACTTTGACCGTTTGATTATACTTTTTAATTATCTTCTTTACATTAATTTATACATGGCTGCTTAAATTAAGAAAACATGTAGAGAGTGCATCCTACAAGGAGATAGTTTCTACCGCACCTTCAAAATTCTAGGATGCAACTTATTTTAACAAGGAACTTTACCGTGCCCCACAGAAATAGCTTTACTTATCATGCCAACTTATCTCAAAGCTTCGGTCTTTTAGCTTGGATACTTTTATGTAGCATTCAGCTTGCCTTATCCACATTTGCTTAAACCTTTAAATGTGTTTTCTATAACGGACTAAAAAACAATTTAGGTGTCCGCTATAATAATTTAGATTTTTATTATAAGAGGTTTATTTTATATATATTTAAATGCCTTATAAAGGGACACTGGGCTGTAGTTCACAATATACTAATTTTAACACTATCATTTGTTAACCAGTCCTAGCTTTCGCTTAGCTCAATGTGTTCCATAAATAAATGGAGTGTGTTTCTGGGCTGTAAAGTGTGTGTGTGTGTATTTATAGGGCCTTCAGAGTGTGTGGGCCTAGTGGTGTTGTATGTGCTGTACTGTGTTTGTGTTTGTATATCTTGGGGCTGCAGGGTGTTGCATTGTGGATGTATGCATTTAGGGATTGTAGTGCACGTGTGTACATAGGTGTGGTCATGTGTGCATAGGGGGTTCAGGGGTTTTAGGTGTACAGTGGGTGCACAGGAGGAGTAGTGTGTGTGTATAATAGATAAAGTGTATGTGTATATGGGTATAGTGTGTGTAAGTGCAGTGTATAGGGGCTATAGAGTGTGCGTGAGTGCAAGGAGTGTAGTGTTTGTTTATAGATGATATAGAGTGTATGGTGTATTTGAGTGTGTAAGTGCAGGGGGTGACGTGTATATAGGGGTATAACGGGTGTGTAAGTGCAGGGGGTGTAGTGCATATATAAGGAGGTATAGAGTGTGTAGTGCAGGGGGTGTAGTTTGTGTATACAAAGATAGCATAGGGGGTTAAATAATCAATTTACTAATTGAATTATTAAATGAAAAAATACAAACACAAGCACACATTATCAGCCCTTATCACCTTGCAGGCGAGTAGGAGCATGCAGATCCCTTGTGATCCAGTGGCTGGCTATTCGATCTGCACCTTCTGTTTTCTCTGGATAAGAAACCCTAAGGATTAGCAACTGGCAGCTTAAAAGTAAATTTGCAGTTCAGCCTAAGTGCAGGGATCCCTGGTTTATATATATATATATATATATATATATATATATATATATATATATATATACACATACACACACACATATATACAGGGAGTGCAGAATTATTAGGCAAATTAGTATTTTGACCACATCATCCTCTTTATGCATGTTGTCTTACTCCAAGCTGTATAGGCTCGAAAGCCTACTACCAATTAAGCATATTAGGTGATGTGCATCTCTGTAATGAGAAGGGGTGTGGTCTAATGACATCAACACCCTATATCAGGTGTGCATAATTATTAGGCAACTTCCTTTCCTTTGGCAAAATGGGTCAAAAGAAGGACTTGACAGGCTCAGAAAAGTCAAAAATAGTGAGATATCTTGCAGAGGGATGCAGCACTCTTAAAATTGCAAAGCTTCTGAAGCGTGATCATCGAACAATCAAGCGTTTCATTCAAAATAGTCAACAGGGTCGCAAGAAGCGTGTGGAAAAACCAAGGCGCAAAATAACTGCCCATGAACTGAGAAAAGTCAAGCGTGCAGCTGCCACGATGCCACTTGCCACCAGTTTGGCCATATTTCAGAGCTGCAACATCACTGGTGCCCAAAAGCACAAGGTGTGCAATACTCAGAGACATGGCCAAGGTAAGAAAGGCTGAAAGGCGACCACCACTGAACAAGACACACAAGCTGAAACGTCAAGACTGGGCCAAGAAATATCTCAAGACTGATTTTCTAAGGTTTTATGGACTGATGAAATGAGAGTGAGTCTTGATGGGCCAGATGGATGGGCCCGTGGCTGGATTGGTAAAGGGCAGAGAGCTCCAGTCCGACTCAGACGCCAGCAAGGTGGAGGTGGAGTACTGGTTTGGGCTGGTATCATCAAAGATGAGCTTGTGGGGCCTTTTCGGGTTGAGGATGGAGTCAAGCTCAACTCCCAGTCCTACTGCCAGTTCCTGGAAGACACCTTCTTCAAGCAGTGGTACAGGAAGAAGACTGCATCCTTCAAGAAAAACATGATTTTCATGCAGGACAATGCTCCATCACACGCGTCCAAGTACTCCACAGCGTGGCTGGCAAGAAAGGGTATAAAAGAAGGAAATCTAATGACATGGCCTCCTTGTTCACCTGATCTGAACCCATTGAGAACCTGTGGTCCATCATCAAATGTGAGATTTACAAGGAGAGAAAACAGTACACCTCTCTGAACAGTGTCTGGGAGGCTGTGGTTGCTGCTGCACGCAATGTTGATGGTGAACAGATCAAAACACTGACAGAATCCATGGATGGCAGGCTTTTGAGTGTCCTTGCAAAGAAAGGTGGCTATATTGGTCACTGATTTGTTTTTGTTTTGTTTTTGAATGTCAGAAATGTATATTTGTGAATGTTGAGATGTTATATTGGTTTCACTGGTAATAATAAATAATTGAAATGGGTATATATTTGTTTTTTGTTAAGTTGCCTAATAATTATGCACAGTAATAGTCACCTGCACACACAGATATCCCCCTAACATAGCTAAAACTAAAAACAAACTAAAAACTACTTCCAAAAATATTCAGCTTTGATATTAATGAGTTTTTTGGGTTCATTGAGAACATGGTTGTTGTTCAATAATAAAATTAATCCTCAAAAATACAACTTGCCTAATAATTCTGCACTCCCTGTATATATATATATATATACACACACACACACATATATATATATATATATATATATATACACACACACACACACACACACACACATATATATATATATATATATATATATATATATATCTCACACATACACATCCTAGGGATGCCACTGCCAAGGGGCTAACTGTCGATATAGATTTGGTATGGTTTTTATGATGCATTCAATTTAATTTATTAAATGTTTGATTGGAAACGTAATGATATAAACTTCAAACGTCTAGTTAATTTTTTTATTTTTAATTGTATCCTTTTTTAATTTTTTTGATCTCCTCCTCTCCAATGAGAATCTACCTGTTCATTGTTTTTCTTTAATTTATATTTTACATATTTTTTTTTTTGTTAAGAGTGTGTTTACATATATCATTTGGTGAAGTGTGAATGCACATTTTGGTAACATAAATGGATATTTATACAATTTTGTGGGGCACACTGATTAGCTACGTATTTATTGGATTACTATCAATATCATAATACGGTCATGCCGCAGACCCGGGGAGTCCACGTGCCCGCGCCAAAATAGTTCGGTTGTGAACCTGCGCCCGGTACACACGACAGTGCGGACATGCTGAAATTAAAAATAAACTTCTATTGCCGGGTCTCCTTCCACTCTCCATGCTACACAGCCGGGAGTCGGGCTGGCATTCCCACAAATGCAGGGTGCTTCCAAATGCCGCAAATTAAAGGCACATCGCCCATTCTGGTTGCTGGTGACGTGGATATGCGTGTGTCATCAGTTGAAGACCCGCTTCCTCAGACAAAACCCCACATACAACCAGATGGTTCCTCTGACAGACGAGGTTCGTCAAGAACTCTAATGGTGGCTCAATTGTATACAAGCATGGAATGGTCAAGGCTTCTTTGGCAGCCACACAGACTTCATACTGGAGTTGGACGCTAGCCAGTGGGGATGGGGTGCTACCGATGGGGGCGCATCCACGGGAGGAACATGGACAACCCAGAAACTCACGATGTACATCAACTGCCCGGAATTACTGGCCGGATCCTTCGCCATCTGCAGCCTGGCTAAAGTGCAATCCAAATGCTGTATTCTCCTTTGGATGGACAACGTCTCTGCGGGACATTACGTCAATCATCTGGGAGGTACTCGCTCTCAGACATGGACAGAGTTAACATAGGAAATTTTAGATTATTGCCTTCACGATCAGGGCCAAACATATGCTGGAGATGTTGAACCTTACAGCGTATTGGTACTCCCGACACTGGAGAGACGGCAGCGACTGGCAATTAAACCCTAAGGTCTTTGCATGCCTGAACAACCGGAGAGGTCCACTCCTACTGGACCTGTTTGCCTCACGCAACAACCATCAACTACCAGGGTTTTACAGCTGGCTCCTCGACCCGGAATGCACAGCGGTGGATGCCTTCACCCAAAAATGGCCAACACAAGGGGCTTACGCTTTCCCCCCATTCGCAATGACTGCGAGAGTACTCCATCAAATACGGAGACGAGAAGTGACGATTCTCCTTCTAACACCGTTATGGCCGAGCCAACCCTGGATCCCAGACCTCCTCAACATTTCTTGCTAGGTTCCAATTCTCCTGCTGGACGACCCATCACTACTCCGGGTCCCAGAGGGAAACCCACATTCTATGCTCCTGGACGGACGCCTGTCCTTAGTGGCCTGGACTCTTTCAGGGGTGCATGATGTACCAACGACTTATCGTCAGCGACTAGAAACCTGCTGTAGGATTCCTGGGCCCAAGGAACACGGAAAAGTGACCTATTTGCTTGGTGATCTTGGACCGGTTGGTGTGTGGGACGGGACCTTGATCCCTTTACAGCACCTATTTCCGTGATCATGAATTTCCTCTCTTCACTCTTTGAGGAAGGTAAGTCATACCGCACCATCAATGTCATTGGGTCCGCTATATCGGCAGTCCATGGACCGGTTCAAGGGAAGGTGGTTGGTCAAGACCCCATGATCTGTCGACTACTACGAAACATCAAACTCAGACGTCCTCCAGCTCCTTAAATATCAACACTTATGAGATGTGGACGTAGTGCTATGGTTTTTGAGAGTGTGGCCATCTAATGAACTTCTATCCTTACGACAATTGATGGCCAAATTTACCTCCTACTGTGTCTCGTTTCGTTCCGACGAGTCTCGGATGTGTGCGCTTTCGACATGGACACTTTTACGGTCGTTCCGGAGGGAGTCACATTCCATATTTCATGACGAACTAAATCGGATTCGAGGTCGGTCTTCGCCTCGAACCCTCAACTATCAGTGGTTACGGCATTGTGGGCATATGTGAAGGCAACAGAGACATTGCGCCCAACATTATCCCGACAACTGCTGGTGTCATATGTCAGTCCTCACGTACGGTTTTGGTCACCACCCTGTCTAGATGGATTAGATGGCTCCTTATGATGTCTTTTGGTGCATCATCGGCCTTTATGGCGGGCGCGTCACTTTCGGATATCCTACAAGCGGCGGACTGGTCACGCAAATCTACGTTTCTGATATTCTACTTCCGTCCGTCGTCTAACGCCGCGTTTTCTCTTCTTCCTAAGCGTTAAAATTGCTAAATGTAAGGTTAGTTATAGAGTCATAGGACACTTGGGGTTTCTAGTAATTTATATGTCTATATGACGTGTATGAGACTTATTATCGGTTATGGAATTTTTATTCTGGCATGTGGGAATAGTTCTCGTTAGGATAACATCTGGTTTTGTTAGAAAACTTTAGTCTCATTAACATCTGCTTACATAAGCTCAATGTTATATATTCATACGGTCGGTTCCGTATCACTGAAACTAGTCTCTTGTCGTACAGCTTAACCAGTCATCAGCATCTATGGGAGGATTTGTTTCCCTTGTCGTTTTCAAGTTTAAAGTTGGATTTTCATACGAAGTCATCCGTTAGGCTATGGACTTGTGATGTCGCATTTGTCAAGAGGAAGTGCTCTGGATATGCTTTCACTTATATACACTCTGACTGTATTCTGATTGGTTCTTTATTTTACCTGTTTTTTCTTTGCTTCTATGGAGTTAGTAAAGAAAGTTAATGCAAAATACTCGCCTCCTGTCATTATTAACATTAAGATTATTAGTACACTACGCTAGTATAATCTTGAATTGTCTGCCTCTTGAGTTTAGCTGAACTTAGCTAAGCAACTAGCAAGTAATAGGATCAATTATCTGATCGACATCTGGAAATGTAACAAAGTGCCAATTGCACTTTTTGTACAATGTAAAAAATAGGACACACATGAAGCTAAAGTGCTTAAGGAATCTGGAGTGGTCTTCAATAATTTTAATATTTCAGGAACGTGTTTTATAAACCACTGTATCTGTGATGGCTCAACCATAGTTGCCCTTAAGGGCAGTGCTTGCAGATTTTGTAAAATCTCGTTGAAAGTTGTAATTTACAGGATAGCATGTGTATAGTGAACTACACTTCTGCTGCAAATGTTATGCGTTCACTTTACACATGTGGTAGACTTCTCTTTTATTTTTTACTCATTATTTGCGCCTCAGATTAAGGGATTGGGATTTTATCCCTTACATTGTTATGTTACTCTACTTTACATAATTTCACCTATTGAGTTTCTGTGGAGTAAATAGGTTTACTTTCTGTGTTTATCCATGTAAAATAAAATATAAATAGCATTTAATATCTGAAAACAATGTTTGTTTTTATCTGATTTAACAAAAATCATCAAAAGAAAAATATTTTATGCACATAAGATTTTCACCAGCTGAGCTCTTACCTAATAGGCCACAGGGAGCTCAGTTTCAATATCATCATTATGCATATCTGGTTTTAACCCCTTACAGTGTTACTCTAATGACCATGACTACTTCTGCTTTTTGAAGTGATCATGATGGTAGGAATCTGTTCATGCAGTGTTTCTGCTTTAAACATTACACGTACACTAATATTTTCACTTTTGTGCCAGGTATTAGTTACCATGAGCACATGTGATTGGTACAGAACCTAATATGAATTCTGTACATAAAATACATCTGTTGTCAGTGCGCACAGCTCGGTGACAAACAACATAATGAGCCTCTTATAGGCTGCGCTTGGAGTGAGACTGCAAGGGGAAGCCTTGATCTCCCCTCCCTCCATGCACCCCTCAACCGTCTTCCTGCATTTAAAAAAAAAATCCTCTAACTCCATCTGTCTACCCTCCACTCGCTACCTTTCCAGCTCAGAGCACACCCATGCACTCTGATCTGTTGAAACAGTCCAATCAAATGCTATTTGCACCTCTTGAGGGCAGACTAGGCATAGAAAGCAGCGCAGCATGCTTTGCCCGATGCTGGATTCCAAAAACATTTATTGCTTTTTTTTTTGCATGTTTTAAAGGGGAGTCCTTATTAGTAATGCCCAAAAGGGCATGCTAAATAAAAATAACTATTGGCTATTAACAATTAAAAGGATTAGAGTAACTCTTTAAGGCGACAACTGCCCAAGTTCTGAATCAAAACAAAAGTACTTAGTAATATTATGTTTTAAGAAACATATTTTCTTTAAATAAAACAAACCTCAAAATAGAGTTAGGTTTAAATTCTGATTGTTAAATACCTTATATTTGCCTAAGATTTAATTAATTTTTTTGGTAGTTAACGCTAGCCCTATACCAATCTCCTCCATCTCTATACCAACTCTTCCCCTAACCCTATGCTTACTCTAACTAACTGTACACTTACCCTAACCCCTAAACTTTAGTGTCCACTATCCCTAACCCTAAAACAGCATTAACAGTAACCCAACAATTTACCCTAAAACTACCCTAATTCTTCCCTAAACCATACTGCTAACCCTAAGGAAGCCCTCTGCTAAAATCTGCACTGATGGGTTCCCTAGTTAAAACAACAGAGAGCAGTCTGTGACCACCATCTACTGGCTGTTTTCAGTATTAAAGAGAGATTTCCCTGTAATACTTAAATCAAGCATGCTCTCCCAGTCAATTCACTGATATCTGTGCTGGGAAGCTTCCAAAGCCAAGTACCAATCAGAATCAAATTGGGGCATACAGAGAGACCCTGTCAACGAAAAAGCCAAGAAACACCATGTCTGAGAGTAATCCCTCAGCCATGGTGTTCTCAATTAAATTAAAGAGCTGTATGTAGTCCCAGCAGACAGAGGGAATCCCCAGTTTTTCGTTACTATATAGGTCTCCTTGGTGTAAGCAGGGTTTTAACCAGTGGGGCATTTAAAATGTCCATTTAAAAGGTTGTATGCAGTGCTTACTTTGAGCATTGCATACAGCTTACCTGTCTGTCTGGTACCACTAAAAATGGGCGGTATTAATTGATACCTGGGATTTACCTCTGCTCATACCAAAATGTTATGACATTTCATGCCACCCTAATGGCGTTAAATCTTGTGGATTATTGCATGGAATGCCCAAATGTCTGGAAGGGGTTAATGTGTCATCCGAAAGATATTCTGTGTGTCTTCTGAAAATAACTTCCTAATGTCAGCACTGTTTGATAAAAATGTGTTCCACAAACCCAGCAGCATGTGCCTACTAGAAATGTTTTACGCAGACCTACAACAGTGGGTCTATCTACTGAAGCATGCTGCCAGACTACCCGAGGTTTCCAGGTGTAGTCAAATTCTGTGGGTGGAGTATGGCAGCCCACCATCTTAAAACTAAACCTGTCCCCACTTCACTGTTTAGTACTTAGCACTAGCTACCTGTGTTTATAACCCAGACATTACACAATTATATAGAGATGGAACAATCAACATTGAAAAAAGATAAAGAAAGGAATGAGTATTGCATTATGCTTGAACCTTATAAAAACACATACATTTCTGATGTTGGTATGACATATTTTGCCCATGTTTCTGGAAATTGTGAGTTTAGAAGCCACACAGAACATTGCTCTACCGTAATTGAAGCTGGGTCACACATATGGCCAATTAGGTTAAAGACATAGGTAAGCAATAAAAGTCAGAGGACAGGAAAGATGGAGAAGACTGTGAGAGAAAAAGTATAAAAGGTCCTTATACTCTCTGCAGGTCTCCTAGGCTGTGTTTTATATATCTAACTTTATTTTTTTTTTTTTTGACAATCTTTATTTTGACTTTTGCAGTTAATACATAAAAGGAGAAGACAGGTAATTCACATGACAGAGAAGGTTGTGTTAAAATTATTTGTGTAGTTTTGAGTTCAAAACACACAACACTTAGTGGCAGTGCTCAATAGTATGCCTATCACCATCAGTTTGGGTTAAACAACAGGGTGGATATTTGTCCACCTCTTGAGTGACGCTACCACAATAAGTCTTGCAGGTTAAACCCTTCAAAATTACGCTACAGCCTGTTTAAGCATACCATTGTTAATCTTGCTGTCTAAAAGGTTGAGATCCTGACACTGCACAAATATATACAGGTTGACCAGTTATTAGTATGTCCTCATCATGGTTCGTCGTACTATATGTAAGCATAGTAAACTGTTTCCCAGGCCCTGGTTAATGTTGTCATGTATGCCGACCATTCCCGCGAGTCGTGCACTGATTGTTGACATATTTTAACTGCTGTCGGTGCTTTAGTTCCAGTACACAGCTTCCTTGGAGACTTTGATGTATTGTCCCAAGTAGGCAGCAGATCCAATGTGGGTCGAGTCTGTCGTGTCAGTTAGCTATGCGGTTGCTGGTCGGACATTTGAACCAGTTATGCCCCTTGTTCTCCTCCAGCGAACCCGAGTCAATTGACAGGTTGGTCCGGGAGGCTACCTTGAGTTCAGTAGATGCCTTTGCAGGCAATGTTCCGTGGTTCCCTTCAGGGAGGCTGTGAGCATTTCCATCTCATGAATCTATTCAACCCTGTCCATCCATTATAGGAGGGTAGGCACCTGTGTGGAATGCCATCTAGCAGGGATTAGCAGTTTGGCTGTATTTAGAAGGTGTTTGGTTAGCGATTTCTTGCACCTCGAGAGAGGCATGGCGGTGTGATGTAGGAGCATCTGGAGTGGCTGGAACGGGAGGTCTGTATCTAGTATGTCTTTGATCCTTGTGTAAACATCAGTCCATTATGGGGCTATTTTTCTGCAAGACCACCAAATGTGGAGATCTGTGCCCACATCATCTTCGCATCTCCAGCAGGTCTCAGGGGCCCTTAGGAAGCATACGATGTATCCTCTCCGGTGTTCTGTACCATCCGATCAATAATATGTAATTGAGTTCCTGTTGTTTGGAGCTCTGGTGGGTCAAAACGTGGATTTTCGTCCACTGAGGGTCTGAGAGCATGACACCAGTGGCACATTCCCAGCGCACTATATGTTTCGCGGGCTCAGCTCCGGCCGAAGACTGGACCAGCGTGTAGAGAACGAAGATGCCCTTGTATAGGTGCGCTCGTGCCCTGCACAGTTCTTCAAACTCCATCAGAGTCCTGTGGAATAGGTGTCGTCCATACTGGGACATGTAGAATGTCTTAACTTGGAAGTAGTGAAATCTGTCCAGGTTTGTCGGAGTCTTGTTTGGCAGTAGGTCCAGTAGCTGCTTTAGTGCGTCTGATGTGCACCACTGGCGCATTTATGTCCAGTCCGACTCACCGAATGCACTGATGTCCTTAGGATTATATACAACAGCATTCCCAGGGTTTTGGATTACATAAGTCTGGTCCTAATCGAGTACCATACTCTCAAAGTCGCCCCTATGAACGGCTGGTTCTGGGTCCGCGAGTTCCTCAGGGGGCCATGCAGTCACAGTGCGGCCAGAAGCGTCCCTTCCATCTGAGTCATTCCATGTGTATCCAAATCTTGGTAGTCTTAGGTACATGCCATTCCACCACCCAGAGTAGGTGTGTTGCTCTATGGTTATTTTGTATGGAGAGAAGTCCCACTCCCCCCTGTGCCTTCAATAGGTTCAGTTGAGCTCTCCCCAGTCTGGGTGCCCTGGATTGCCAGATAAACCTGAAGATGGCTTTATCCATGGATTGGAAGAAGGCAAGTATATTGGGATCGTTTGGAAAAGGTATAGAAGGCGAGAGAGGAGGTTCATCTTGATGTCATTAATTCTCCCGAACCACGAGACACAGAGACTGGACCAGCGAGCCATGTCAGTTTTCAGTGTGTGAAATAGTTATGTGAAGTTGTGGGTGTATAGCTGGGACAGGTCTGCGGTGAGCCAAATACTGAGAAATTTAAGTTTGGCATTGCACCAAGTGAACGCAAACTTTTTGCAGGTGGGCGGCAGTCGCTTCCTCAATTGAGATGGGCAAGGCTTCCGATTTTTCTGTGTTCAGCTTCATGTTTGAGATCTGGCCGTATTCCGTGAAAGCCCTCAGCAGATTTGGGAGGACGATCAAGGGGTTGTTGATGAAAAATAGCATATTGTCTGCGTAGGCGGTAACCTTATCTTTTCAAGGTAATTACCCCTATTCCCCCGTCCCATCTGTCCGCCTCCAGGAATGGTTCCAGGGAAAGGGCAAACAGGAGGGTAGAGAGTGGGCATCCCTGTCATGTCCCATTGCGTATTTGAACAGGTGCTGAGAGAGCCCCATTTATCCATATCCTAGCACTCAGAATCTTATACAACAAAGATTTCCAAGCCATCAGGTATGGTCCAAAACCCATGGCCATCAGCGTCGCTTTCATGTATTGCCAATCCGCATGATCAAAAGCTTTCTAAGCGTCAGTCGAGAGAAGGAGGATCTTCTGTGTCGAGTGTCTGGCTGCATGGATGACGTTCAGTGAATGGATGGTGTTATCTCTCGCTTCTCTTCTGGGGATAAATCCAACCTGGTCAGGATCTACCAGTTCCAGGAGGACTCCACTAACGCGCATTGTTATAATCTTCGTAAATGCTTCAGATCCGCATTCAGGAATGATATTGGCCTATAGCTTGCACAGCTGGATGGGTCCTTACCTTCTTTGGGGATGATGGCAATTTTCGCAGATAGAGAACCTCTTGGGAAAGCTCCTCCCTCCAGTAAGGAATTAATACAGTTTTTAGGAGTCTGTATAGAAGCACGTCTCCGTACTCTTTGAGGTATCTCACCGGCAGACCATCCGGACCTGGTGTTTTGTTAAGTTTGGAGTCTTTCAGAGCTGCTTGGAGTTCCTCCAGCGTAATGGGGGCCTCCAATTCTTCAGCCGCTTCCCAACTCAGTTTTGGTGCCATGCTGTTTCAAATATTCAGTGATTCGTGTCTCCCTGCGGTGAGCCGCATTTTGGGCGCCTCTCTTGGGTAAGTTGTACAGGTTGTTGTAATAACCTTGAAAAGCTTTGATAATCTTGTCCGGGAATTGTGTTGTCAACTGGTCCTTCGTTTTAATTTTGGTGATATGGCACAAGAGGCGGCCCCATTTGCCAGTGTACTCATAAAAAAAAAAAGTGATGGGATTTGCGGATAGTGTGTTGCAGTTTCTGGGACAAAATATCAGAGTCCTTCGAGTGTTGAGAAGGGCCTTGTAGGAGTCATCAGACTGTGTGGATTTATGCGCTCCTTCCAATTCCGAGATCCGCAGGGTCAGTTCAGCCATACGTCTACGCTGTTCATTCTTCCTTTGTGTACACAGCTTAATAAGCTGTCCCTGAATAATGAATTTATGTGCTTCCCGGACAGTTAAGGACGGCATGTCTGGAGATTAATTTTCCTCGAAGAAAGTGGTTAAGGCCACATGGAGTTCAGTCACAGTGGGCATGTCGTTAAGGACCAATTCATCCTCCAATGGCGATCTCTGGGTCTGAATAAAGGGGATTTGATGCGAGTCGATATGGGGGAGTGGTCAGACCAGCTCCGGGACGGATTTTCGCTGAGACAAGCAAGGGTAAGAACTCCTGGGCTAGGAGTATATAGTCTAATCTGCTAAAACCCTTGTGAACAGTGGAGACATAGGAGTAGTCCCCATCATTGAGGTGTATAACTCCAGCAGTCCATGAGACCGGATCCTCACAATGTGTCCCTGATATCCCTCAGGCAGTGGGGCAGAAAGGAGCTAACCCATCTGGAGGTGTCGAGTCTTGGTTCCAGGCCAACATTCAAGTCGCAGGCTACCATCAGCAAACCTTCTCGGAACAGCGTGAGCTTATTCAGCATCCTCCTAATAAATCTATGTTATCGAAAATTAGGGGCACAGATGCTCACAAAGATATACTTGCTTTCAACGATGGTGCCTTTAAGGAACAGGAAGCATCCCATGGTGTGTGCAAGAACTTCTGTGCACTCAAATGGCACGGTGCTTGCAAACAGTATTGTAACCCCAGCCTTTTTATCTGTCTGGAAGTTTACAAAGTACCCTAGGGGGTACTGTGAGTCCCTAAGCGTTGGGCCTGCGTCCCTTCGGAAGTGAGTTTCCGGCAAGAATGCAATAGATACCCTCGTAGCCCAGAGGGAGCGCAGGAGGTGAGACCTCGGCTCAGGCACATTCAGGCCTCGGACATTGTTCGACCATAGATAGAGAGATGTGGGCCCCAGATTTAGGAAAAGGGAATAGGGATGGCAGAGGGAGAAGAGAGAGAAGAGCAAAAGAAGGGCAGGAGAGAGTGAGAAGTAAAGAGCCCAGAAAGAGAAAAAGGGAAGAAAGGAAAAAGGAAAGAAAATGGGGGGGAGGAGGAAGAGCTTAGCCGGAAAGGTGTGAGAGGGGAGGGTTGAGAGAGAAGGAGTAAGTGGTAGATCAAACCTTGGAGGGGTTTGCGATGACTTGACACCTGTAAAGGAGTCGTTGTGCGGAGCACCTAAATTTAGAGTTGTCCGCATCTCCTCTCACTAGAGCAGGGAGGGTGTCAGTCACAGGGCACGTGTCCAGCGAAATACACGCACAGAACCGAGTATGTATCAAGTGCTCCAGTGGTGTTAGTAGAGTGAGTAGAAATAAAAAGAGCCAGAACGTGATTAACTTTCAATTAACAATATAATCTGTGTCCCCCACCTCCTGGCTGGTGTGGCACAAGAGGCATAATGGTCCTGAAAGCCTTAAGGCGAACTTTAGCAACATGTATGTACATAGGTCTGAAGTCAGTGTGGAGAACAGGGTCTCACCTTCCCTTAGTCTCTAGCTACCAGTCTAGGGATCCTGTGCATGCAAGTGACGTCATGAGGCAAAAAGGCAGTCTGTCTGTTGTATCGGCCTATCATCTGCCAGGTGTGTGGGCTGTGTGTGGCCTTTCGTCCCCAAAGCTCTCTATGCTAGCAGCTTCCCCTAAGTCCCCCAAAGCAATCTCTGGTCAGGGCCTATCCTCCCTCCACCCATTCCCCGTCGTCAGCTCCTGCATCTGATCAGGGTCCCTGAAGTACCCACCCCTATACAGGGTGGAGCCCCAGGGGGTGCGCGCAGATGCCCTGTAACCACATTCACATTTAGCCATACAGCAAGCAACAGCTTTCCCCGTGCATTAGCAGTAAACATAGTAACCTTGTCGTGCATTCCCTCCCCCATTACCCAACCCCACGGCTGCAGGGCGACCCACGATTAAGGCTGTGCATATGAGATGCAGGTGACACTACAAGAGGTTCACCGGGCAGCACCCGAGCACCAAACATCTCTCCAACGGCTCTGTGCCACCCCCAAACTAAAACAAGCATTGATAAAACACAAGGAATAGAAAAATGAAGAGGGGGATTTGGGACTGCAGAGTCCACCTTCTGCTGGTTTAGGGGTAAATGGGCAAAGTCTCGCCAAAGTCTCAGTCCTGGGCAGGTAACAGACTCTACTGGAATTCATGTGGGGGGCTCAGAGGCATTGAGGTTAGGCAAGCAAGCCCACAAGCCCCTGTCCACCGATCTTTGGGCATCTTTGGGCATCCTTGTATTCCCTTACCCCACCCCAAAATAAGTCATAGGCACGGTTCCCTAAGCAGTCCTGCATACAATAGTGTCATGCTGGTGGGCTCAACTCCACCTCTCCTCCCTGGGGCAAGGGCTCATACAGAGGAGCGGGCTGGGGCAGCTTTTGTCTGTGTTTCCCAAAAAGCCCCCAACTCTACACCGAACGGTGGCAGCTAAGTCAGAGCCAACCCTCCGGGCCCGCACTACATGGAGATCTGTGGGGCTAATCTACTTGGGAAGTCCCCCCCTATCCTATACTCCTCCCAAAACGTCCCGTCTCGCTGCAATGGACTCTTTCAGGATACAGTTCTGGACCCGGATTACTGGCAAGTGGAGAGCTCTCAGAAATCTCGGTATGTGTTCCAGCCAGCGAGCGGTCACCCACGAGTTTCCTTGTTTTGCTTGCAGGATGAAGGAGAAATCCCCAGCAGTATGGAATCCTATTTTCATGTAGGACACTAGTTACAGGGCGTAGAGCTGGTCTGGCGTCGAGCGTAAGGCTTGACAGGTCCTGGTACAGGGAGACTTCCGCCCCACGGAACATGGTGGAGGGTGTCCCCCTGGCGGCAGCCATTATCTTGTCTTTCAGGCTGTCTTGAAGCACACTACGTCTTGCCGGTCCCATGGCCCTGTGAGCGCATTCAAGTCTGATCGTGTCAGTGGCGTCTGTCCCTAGAATCTGCTTAAAGAGTGCTTCTAGGGTGGTATTGAGTGGATCAACCTCAGCTTCTACTCCTGTTCTCAAGATCCTCCACCTGTCTGCGGAGAGTAATCAGCATGTTATCTTGTCTAGTAACCGCTACTTCCGTTGCTCTGTGTTGCTGGTCACAGCCTTGGGCTGCAGTCTCCACCTCATCAACTCTCTACTCTAACGTATTCAAGTCAGTGCACAGGCCGGACAGTTCATACATTAGCGCTGTGCGGAGTTCCTGCACCAGGGTGCCTGTGTCTGCTTTGGATAGCATTCTTGTTGAGATCTAGGTGAGCTCTGCTCTAATTTGTGCTAGAGCTCCTGATGGGTCTCCCTCTCCCTAGGATTCCCCCGCACATTCCGAGATCGGAGAGGCAGGCGCCATTTTGTCTTTGAAAAAAGAGGGCCTCACAGATCCGACGGCGTTGCCACAAAGTTGTCAATTGGCCGTGTAGCGACGCTGGGGCTTACCTCAGCCTTCCCCAGGACAGAGTCCTTCTTGTTTTGGACCATCACAGCTTACAAATGTGCCTCAAAGTGAAGTTTAATCAGCCAGGGGTGCGTAGCTCGTTTACCGTGCACCCTGCACCATGCTCGTCCAGGCCACGCCCCCATATATCTAACTTTAATGTTTTGTTTTTTTTTTAGAAATTGCTAAACTGTACAAACATATAGAGACACTCCAATAACAACACGACAGACATCAGTATGACAATTCTTTAGAATTATTCTGTATTTGTGAGTTACCTAAAACCTGCCATTTAATTCCTTGAAGTAAAATTATGAGAAACCATAGCAGATATAATCTTGCAGCAACTGCAAGGGGGCTCTGAAAACAATATATGTATATAATGTACATAACCATAATATGGTTCTAATTAAAATACCTAATACATTGGTCTGTTTTGTAATTCCGCTTGAACAGTGAACTATTTTTACTAGAAGTTTTTCATATGACTAACAATATTTATGCACTAAACAAGTAATTGTGGAAAACTGCCATTGTAAATTAACATTTCAGTCTAAATTAGTGAAACTGGCATAATGTATAATTTCAGCTATTTTTTACATCTTCTATTTTACCATACATTTTCAACTTTACGCGACTGTCAGTTCAAAACAAGTATTTAGCTGTAGTTATTCTAATTCTGTATTCATTTCTGTCACATATACAACAAATATAATGTTGTTGATACTTATTCAGATCTGTGGATCCATTGGTGTTGCAACGGAGCCACAACTGTTTCATTGTTTCAGTTTTTCTCATTATTGCTAGTTATACATTATTTTAAGCAAACCATTGACATCTTAACTACATTGAGACTGAAGAATGTACCTTTTCCATGTGTTTCTGTTTGTGCAAACATATAAGACAATTATTGACTTGCATAATGACATATTGTGAAGTGTGTCCATTGCATCATACTTTATCATCTACTGCCATAATTCAAAGGAGAGATTCATTATCACATTTCAACTTAATTGCTCTCACTTCAAAATAATAATGACGCATCTAATGTTTGTTCTAAGGACCATCCGTATGTATTTTACTACTAATAGATTAAATGTGTGGAAAAGTTTGTTTATTCAGCTGCAGCATACGTCTTGAATGCAAGTGTAGGATTTTCGTTTCAAATAATGTAAATAGTTTAATTTCATTTTTTGTTTTCTCGTTTTAATTTTATGTATTTTGCACATTTCCATTAACTTGATGTATTGATGTTTTATGTTCTTTTGGAATCAATTCAAGGAAAACTGCCATCATGTTAAATTATTTAAAATTTAACATTATATGTATTATAGCTGTGTGTATTTTATAATGCTTGCATATATGCATTACCTCTTTTCGATAAGGGTAAATAATAGATGCACTATAAACTTACACTGATCAGTCACAAAATTAAAACTACCTGCCTAATATCGGGTAGGTTCCCCTCGTGCTGCTAAAACAGCTGTGATGCATCATGGCATGGACTCCACAAGACCTATGAATGTGTCCAGCACATTAGCAGCAAATCCTTTCTGTCCTGCATGTTGCAAAATGGGGCCTCCATGAATTGGATTTGTTGTTGCAGCACATCGCACAAATGCTCAATCCCATTGAGATCTGGAAAATTTGGAGGCCAACGTAACATTCACATGAATGCTAGAACCCAAGGTTCACAGCAGTACATTTCCCACAAAACTGCCTCCACCGGCAAGCTTTCTTCCCATATTGCATCCTGCAGCCACCTCTTCCCCAGGTTAATGACACACACACACATTCGGCCATCCAACTGATCTAAAAGATTTGATCTGATTTATCAGACAAGGCAACCTTCTTCCATTGCTCCATGGTCCAGTTCTGATTCTCACATTCACATTGAAGACGCTTTCTGCTGTAGACAGGAGTCATCATGGGCACTCTGACAGGTCTGCAGCTACACAGCCCCAGATGCAGCAAACTGCAATGCACTGCGTGTCCTATCAGGGTTTTCAGCAATTTGAGCTACAGTAGCTCTTCTGTGTGACTGGAACAGATGGGCTAATCTTTGCTCCCCATGCGCAAAAATAAGCCTCGGGCACCCATGACACTGTCGACGGTTCATCGGTTGTCCTTCCTTGCACCACTTTTGGTAGCTACTACCTGTATGTGTCTGTCTGTACGTGTGTGTGAGAGAGATAGAGAGACTGCATATAACTGTGTGTGACTCTCTGCCTGTAACTGTGTGTGTGTGTGTGTGTAAAACTGTCTGCCTGGAAATGTGTGTGACTGTCTGTCTGTACCTGTGTGTGTGTGTGTGAGACTGTCTGTAACTGGATATGTCTGTCTGTATGTGTGTGTGTGTGTGTGTGTGTGTGTCTGTGTGTTAGAGAGACAGAGACTGCATATAACAGTGTGTGACTCTCTTCTTGTAACTGTTTGTGACTGTGTGTAACTGGATGTGTCTGTCTGTACCTCTGTGTGAGAGAGAGAGAGAGAGAGATAAACTGTGCATACCTGTGTGTGACTCTCTGCCTGTAACTGTGTGTGTGTAACTGTCTGCCTGTAACTGTGTGTGGGACTGTCTGTGTCTATCTGTACGTGTGTGTGTGTGAGAGAGAGACTGCATATACCTGTGTGTGACTGTCTGTACTTTTGTGTGTGTGAGACTGTCTGTACGTGTGTGTGTGTGTGTTTGTGTGTAAGAAAGAGAGAGAGAAACTGCATTTAACTGTGTGTTACTCTCTGTCTGTAACTGTGTGTGTGGGTGTGTGTGTGAGAGAGGCTGCATATAACTGTGTTTGACTCTCTGCCTGTAACTGTGTGTGTGTTTAACTGTTTGCCTGTAACTATGTGTGACTGTCTGTATCTGTGTGTGTGAGACTGTCAGTAACTGGATGTGTCTGTCTGTACCTCTGTGTGAAAGAGAGAGAGAGAGAGAAAGAGAGACTACATATAACTGTGTGTGACTGTGTGTGCCTGTAACTGTGTGTGTATGTGTACCTGTCTGTAACTGTGTGTGACTGTCTGCCTGTAACTGTGTGTGTGTGTGACTGTCTGTAACTGTGTATGTGTGTGTGTAACTGTGTGTGACTGTCTGTCTGTACCTCTGTCGGTGTATGTGTGAGGAGACTGCATATATCTGTGTGTGACTCTCTGCCTGTAACTGTTTGCCTGTAACTATGTGTGACTGTCTGTCTGTATCTGTGTGACGAAGTGCCCTTAACCACTTGTGCCTGGAGGGGACTACTGGCTAGCCTCCTGCCTTACGACTATGGCCCCTGTGCTGATAGCTGTATTTTACCCTGCAGAAAAGTTTATTTGTGTATTTCTGCTGGAGCATTCAGGACTTGCAGTATGTGAGTAGTGCTACCCCAGATAGCTATGCCATGGAGCCTATTCTTGTAACGAAAGACTATGGAAAAGACTTTGGCTCCATGGCGATTGAACTGTATGTATGTGATCTGAGCGCCATTCGGTAATAATGTGTGCTCAGATCTAAGCTATCTGGGGATATGTTGCATGTATATGTTTTATGTAGTAATTGTAAAATTGTGTAATTTTATGTCTTTTTGTAACCATGTGGTTAATGGAGTCTTGCCTCTGTCCTGGGAGATAATGTGATTACTTCCCAATTATCTCCAGGATGGAGAGGAGGGATTGTGATGTCACTGTGGGGGTGTTCTGTTTGTATTGTCTGCATTAGATTGCATTGTTCCATCAGGTCCCCTAGGGGAGTGTCCACCTGGTGGACACTTGCATAAATACCGAGAAGGTAGCCCTCAATAAACCAGACCTACTTGCACCTTTCTTGAAGCCTTGGCTCATGCTTGGGGGAAGGGATACCTGCACTCTGGGGATTGCTATAATCACTTACTCCCCAGAGTAAGCTCTTGTAAGAACTTGATTTGTTCCTGCTACGCTCTCTGGATTTAGGAGAGGTTCACCCACTGGGAGCTGGTTCCTGGTCGTGGATCCAGGGTGGGTGAGAGACGGCGAGACCCCGGCGCAGCTGCATCGCTGGAAGTGGGGTCCGCAGTGCTGATGGTGTCTGTTGGAGTGCTCGGTGTCCTCGGCAAGCGCTAGGAGCATTGAGTGTGAGCACTGTGTGTGAGACTGTCTGTAACTGGAAGTGTATGTCTGTACCTGTGTGTGTGTGTGTGTGTGTGTGTTTGTGTGTGTGAGAGAGAGAGAGACACTGCATATAACTGTGTATGACTCTGCCTGTAACTATGTGTGTGAGACTGTCTGTAACTGGATGTCTGTCTGTACCTCTGTGTATGTGTGTGTGTGTGTGTGAGTGAGTGAGAGAGACTGCATATAACTGTGTGTGACTCTCTGCCTGTAACTGTGTGTGATGGTGTGTAACTGGATGTGTCTGTCTGTACCTCTGTGTGTGTGTGTGTGTGTGTGTGTGTGTGTGTGTGTGTGTGTGTGTGAGAGAGAGAGAAACTGCACATACCTGTGTGTGTAACTGTCTGCCTGTAACTGTGTGTAACTGGATGTGTCTGTCTGTACCTCTGTGTGTGTGTGTATGTGTGTGTGAGAGAGATAGAGAAACGGCACATACCTGTGTGTGACTCTCTGCCTGTTACTGTGTGTGTAACTCTCTGCCTGTAACTGTGTGTGACTGTCTCTCTCTACCTGTGTGTGGGACTGTCTGTAACTGGATGTGTCTATCTGTACGTGTGTGTGTGTGTGTGTGTGTGTGTGTGTGTGTGTGTGAGAGAGAGAGAGAGAGACTGCATATACCTGTGTGTGTGTGACTGTCTGTCTCTACTTTTGTGTGTGAGACTGTCTGTACGTGTGTGTGTGTGTGTAAGAGAGAAAGAGAGAAACTGCATATAACTGTGTGTAGAGTGCTTATTGAAATAAATCAATAATAAATACAGGACTCAGTGGAAATGGAAAAAGCGGATTGCAAATGAATGAATAAGAATATCCTTGAATAATCCTTGAATAGTCCATAAATGTATCAGCTAGTCTCAAATGACAGTCTGTTTTTTTATTAATAGTCTTTTATATTCTTGTGTGTGTTGTAGACAGTTTATTTGTACCAATAAATTTTTATTAATAGTACTCTGTCTGCTGCACCATATATTAGACTTACTTTTAATCCCTTGGGGATTTCTATAATATATTACTATTATTATTTTTATTATTTATTACTTTGGAGTATGGTGTATTGATTCTATAGATTATAGAATCTCTACTAGATTACCCCTTAGCAGCCAGTGGATTCCACCTACCTTATTCCATAGGAGGTTAAGATCTGACTAGCTGATACATTTAAGGACTATTCAAGGATATTCTTATTCATTCATTTGCAATCCGCTTTTTCCATTTATTATTGATTTATTTCAATAAGCACTCTACATTTGTTTTTATCTTTCAACCCTTGGTGGTGGTTATTACTTTTACTAGTGAGTTTATTCATCATATAGTTATATATTCATATAACTGTGTGTGACGCTCTGTCTGTAACTGTGTGTGTGTGTGTGTGTGTAACTGTTTGCCTGTAACTATGTGTGACTGTCTGTATCTGTGTGTGTGAGACTGTCTGTAACTGGATGTGTCTGTCTGTACCTCTGTGTGAAACAGAGAGAGAGAGAGAGAAAGAGAGACTACATATAACTGTGTGTGACTCTCTGCCTGTAACTGTGTGTGTGTATGTGTACCTGTCTGTAACTGTGTGTGACTGTCTGCCTGTGACTGTCTGTCTGTACGTGTGTGTGGGAGCCTGTCTGTAGCTGGATGTGTCTGTCTGTACCCCTGTGTGTGTGTGTGTGTGTGTGATGAGACTGCATATAACTGTGTGTGACTCTCTGCCTGTAACTGTGTGTGTATGTGTACTGTGTGTGACTGTCTGTCTGTACGTGTGTGTGTGTGTGTGTGTGTGAGTGAGAGAGAGAGAGAGAGAGAGAGAGACTGCATATAACTGTGTTTGACTCTCTGTCTGTAACTGTGTGTGTGTGTAACTGTTTTCCTGTAACTATTTGTCACTGTCTGTATCTGTGTTTGTGAGACTGTCTGTACTCCTGTGTGTGAGAGATAGAGTGCATATTACTGTGTGTGTCTGCCTGTCTGTACCTGTGTGTGACTGTCTGTCTGTAACTGTGTGTACGACTGTCTGTGTGTCACTGCCTGTATCTGTGTGCATGTACCTGTGTGCGTGACTATATATCTGTAACTGTGTGTGACTATGTGCCTTGGACTGTGTGCATGTGGCTGTATTTGACAGTGTATGTGTATTGCATGCATCTGACTGTGGTACTGTGTGCATGTGAATCTGCAAAAATACACACCTGCTTTCACATATAGGCCTACATGTATATTTTATCTGAATTAAATACTCTTCACACATATCCAATAAACCCAGCTGTGAAGATTTTTTTGCACAGGGTGTCTAAAGACCTAAGGCCAGCCCTGTGTAAGGTATACAGTACACGGGTATGTCAATAAATAACTGCACTTTTAACAGCACTCAGCATTTGTGGGCAAACCATAATTTTGTCCTATGACACTATGTCCCCTCCGCTAGTTAATAGATGCCCCACCATGGGGGTATTTGTTGGGGAGCATTTGTGGGCAGGGCCGCTTCTGTTTTTACATATTACAAGGAGGGAGCCGCGCGCCAATAGCTCCCTCCATGTAATAAACCAAACGAACGAACAAAGAGGTCTTTGTTCATTAATTTGAAATTTCTATTCATTTATTTGTCTTTCTGATGAATGAATGAGTAGATGAAATTCCTGTTCAAATGCCCAATTGTTTAACTGGGCATGCGTGGGAATTTCACAGCGCTATCTAGTGTGGGCAGATGATGTGTCCCACAGGGACTTCATCTACCCACACAAAGATGGTGGCGCCCAGGGCAGAAAATAAAGATTAAAAAAGAGGTAATATAGGGTACATAGGGGCATTTGTGGGTGACAAGGGGGACAATTAGATGTATTGGAGTCTGGAGGGGGGTGAAAAAAAAAATGGGATTTGGCCATGACAGTGCCGCTTTAAATATATGGTTTTATTGCAAATGTCTTGTGAAAATAGGTATTATACATCATAATTTTTGCTGAAAAGGTGTACACTAGGTTATTCACTGAGAATTCAAAATTAATTTCAAATTTCAGGTCCAAATGGCAGAACTGGAAATATTATTTAAAATCATCAATGTTTTAGGTAGAGCTAGTCTGGCCTTAAATTTAAAATTTACTTTGAATTCTCACCTTTGTAAATAACCCTGACAGATATTCAATAGCAGGGGTTGTTAGTGGGAAAATTATCTTCATGTGAACTATCCAAACTTCATTCAAAGTAAAGAAATATATTTTGCCTAAAATTATACAACCCTGCAAGTTATTGTAAAGACGTAAAGGGATACTATGGGCATCAAAACAACTGTAGCTTAATGCAGTGGCGGACTAAGGGGGGGGCGGAGGGGGCGGTCTGCCCCGGGTGCCAGTGGGTGGGGGGGTGCCATGACCCTGGTCTGGGAGCTGGAGGGGGCTGTGTGAGCTGTGGCCGCACAGTGCTCCATGGCAGTTAGGGTGCAGTGCGGCCAGAACAGCTCACACACTAAGAGCAGCTGAACTGGCCGCACGGAGGTAAATTGTGGCGGAGCTAATTAAAAACCGGGGAGGAGCCAAACCATCCACAGGGGAGGGGCTTGATATGGCCCTTACCGGTTACTGCTGTCTCTTTCCACAGGCTTCAGGGAATCCAGTCCTCCTCCAGCCCACTGTCTGTAAGTAATAGTGTGTGACAGTGTGTGTGTGTGTGTGTGTGTAAAACTGTCTGTAACTGTGTGTGTATGTATGTGTATGTATTACAAATTGTAAAAAAAAGAAAACATTTAAACATTTTTACAGGTTTGTTTTTTTTTTTTTGGGGGGGGGCTGGGGGGCGAGGGGGTGCCAAGCACAGGATCCACCCCGGGTGCCAAATGCTCTAGGTACGCCCCTGGCTTAATGACACCGTTTTGGTCTATAGATAATGCCCCTGGAGTCTCACTGCTCAATTCTCTGCCATTTACATTGTAAATCACTTTTTGTCTCTGTTTATGCAGTCCTAGCCATACCTAGTCATGGCTGTGACTGACACAGTCAGCATTAAAACAAATTTCCCAGCTGTAATTCCTTTTAAGTAACTGTTTTTTATCTCTCTTCCTTAGCCCCAAATCATCATCCATCTCTGCTACAAGGCCTTTTAATTTTACTCAGCTCTACCCACCCACCCTGGTTTCTTCTAACTATAGAGCATTTTTTTTCCAGCTATTTGGAACCACAGCCAATCACCACCTCGTTCCCTTTACATGTTATCAGCTGCTGCAGTAATACTATTAACTCTCTCTGCCATCACATACAAATCCCTCTGCTACCTTTTGACTCATCTCCCCAGTTTACCCTTTAGATTTTAAGCTCACGGACGGGGCCCTCTACCTTATTGTGTTGTCTTTCCCAATTGTACAGCGCTGCGGAATATGTTGACGCTTTATAAATGCCAATAATAAATAAATAAATAAAAAGAATCACACACAGGTGGCTCCAGCATGATATAGAAGGTTATTAACAGAGTAGGAGATATGAAATTCTAAATTAAACAGAATGTGCAATAAAGGAAGTTTAAACATTAGATCTATCTAAACGTTAAGTGATTTGGAAGGCTATATAAGTCACATGCAGGTGTGACTAGGGCTGCATAAAAAAAGTGAATGAACTACTAAATGGCAGAGAATTGAACAGTGAGTCTGCTGGGGTATGTATACACCAAAACTGCTTCATTAAGCTAAAGTTGTTTTGGTGCCTTTAGTGTCCCTTTAAGATATTTATATATTTAGGCAAATTCTATTTACCTCTGTAATACTCTTCAGGTTGCAGGAACGAGAGATGTGGTATCATTAGAATGACTTGCGTCATCATTCTAAGAGACAGACTCTATCATCAGCATATATACCTTAATAAAATACAGATACGAGATTGATGTTATTATGATGTTGTGATCTTAAATTATTTGCCTTATGATGTTGTTATCAGATGCTATAATGTCATTTTGTTACTGGACATTAGTTTATGATTTATGCTCAGTGCAGGAAGAGAAGACAGGAGCTGAAATGGAAAACCTGGTGTATTCAAAGCTCCATCAAGGTGCAAAATTCTAGCTAAAAGAGCATATGTTGTAAAAAACATATTCAGTTTTCCCAGATCATATGGCCCAAATTGGCTAATCCTTGTATTTCTATTTGTGCTATTTGCATTGCAATATGGTTTTAGTAAGTTACTCATGTCTTTCTGATTCACATTAGAAAGACATTAGACAACAGAAACCTGAATTGTGAAATTGTTTATTTGATGCAAAGAATGATCACTCAATGTGAACTAACTTCCAGACACACCACTATGTTGCTGGAAAAGATTTGTCAATGTGTAAATCCAGTTTGGCTCAATATAACTACATTTTCAATTCAGTTAATTCCAACTGCCCCAGTTGAAGTGTATTGTAAAATGCCAATATCACTAAGCCTTGTTTTCTTGCCTGCTGCTGAAAATGTAACAAATAAGTATGCAGTATTCCAACTGCGTATTTTAGAATCACATAGTCAATTGTGGAAAGAAGGAGATCTATTCTTAAGACATATGCTTACTGCACATCATAATTCTATACAGTTACTGTGCTCTCTTCCTTTCATTCAGATGACCTATTGTTCCTGCTAAACTATCAATTTTGATTACACAAATGATTGGATTTTTGCTTGGAAACCGAAAAGAGTGCCTCAGGTCTCTACACACATATGTATGTGTAAAATAGATACAGCGCTAACAAACTGTCAGGCAGCCAAAAGGCAGCAAACCCAAACCACATGGATGAACAAAACAAAGAGACAAAACTCCTAATAAATTAAGTAAAATAGTAAAGCATATAAATCAGTACATAGAATCAAAAGATTCCAAATATTTAGATAATAGTTGATACTTTTGAAATAGTCCAAATGAATCTTTGTAGTAGATGCTCTTACAGATAATGGTGCAAGCAGGAATATGTAAAAGGATTCCGTGCTGGCCGGGTATTTCTCAGTGAATCATCTGCTGGATATGTAAAGAGATAAAGCATATAAAAATCCCTCTTATAGTGTGGTATTTATAATAAGTGATGTATCAGAGCAGTAGAATACAAAAATACACTCACAAGTGGAGAGTTACAAAATAGCTCAGGGATAGTAGCATGTAGCAATATATTCCTCACTACGGGAAACATAGATATGAATGTGTGCACAGTAAGCAAAATGGGTAGATATGGTCTTGGCCTTAGCCTGGTGAGATATCTATATCAGCATATAGTGGTACAATCCCCGCTTAGGATATATCTGTAGAACCTCCTCATCTAATCCCTCTATACACATATAGCTTGTTTTACATGGGTTATGAATGAAGGGAACAGAAATCAGTCACTTTGGTGTATCTGCACAGGTTAACAATAACATACTGGGGAGCAGCTGTCACATGAGTTATTTTTTTTTAAATTCTTTATTTTTATGTGCACAAGAGTAACAGTTGTCCTTGCAATGCCCCAACAGCAGTGACAAGTCAAAGAGCTAAACATAGCATAACAGGTAAAAGGCATTCGAGTGTACTGCACAATTTTTTAAAAGTGGTATAAGGTACATGTTAGGTCTAACATGTCTAGAGGGAGTACGGAGAGTAAGCGTGCGCTTCCATTATTACAAGCTGGTTCATAGACAAGTAGCGAAAGATAACAAGGTAGTTTGTGACACATGCTTATGGTGTTAAGGGGCAATGTTAAAAGACAAGTTTGTAATACATGCAAAACATCTGAAGACTGGCCTTTTCTGAGGGTGAGCATATTTCAAGCCTATCCCTTGAAGCAAGCAAAAAATCCTAGTCTGTGTTGCGTCTATACGTTTTTAAAGGTTGTAGAATACACAGCAAATCATATCAAGCTAATCTGTTTGGGTCTGCGCAATCTAAGCACAAGCGATATTAAGTGATGTCAGATGACAGTGATACATTACTAGACATAGTAAGAGGCATGCGTTAGGTAGCAAACTAGTGAAGCATATAATATATGAACTGGTAATTATATAGGTGCCATAAATTGATCAATACAGTCAGAGTGTGACATGAAACTGCATTCTCTCGTTTAGGGTAGCTTTGCTGGGAGCCACAATTAAGCGTTAATACGTGGTGGACGGCTGATCATAAGCTTTGTGTCTCAGAATGTCCCCTAATGCCTCCCCTATCCGCCTATGCCTTCAGGGGTTACTGTCCAGACCTGTGAACCGCACGGCACTCAGCCGTCCAAGGTCCCAGTCTCAAGAGTCCTGATGCTAGGCTTCCCGGTGTGTGTCTGGCATTGGAGGCATGCTGTATAGCGTCCAGGTCTGTTCGTCCTCGTTGGCTGGGTCCTGCGTGGGTATGGGTGCTTGCTCTGCATGGTTTTTATGCTTGGCTTAGTTTTAGGCTGGGATGAGGCTGGCTTCAACCTGCTTCGGGTAGCTTTCAGTTGTGGGAGCCGATGTTGTGCTGTCTTTGGTGCCATTTTCTGGCTTGCAGCTTTCGGCTTGTTGTGCCGCTGGACTGAATGCGAAAGGGCTGTGCCTTTAGTGAGTGCGCGCTCTGGGTTTTTGCTGTGGCCTGTCTTTCTTCCAGCTTGTGCCAGAAGGCCTCGAATAAGGCATCCAGCCTCTTCAGGCTGTCTCTTGCGTCGCGGTGAGTGTCTCCGGGCCGGTCACCGCCATTTTCAGCTCGGCTCAAATTGCTGCCACAACGCCCGAGGGTATCCTCCTGGGACCAGGATGACCCCCATCGGTCCATGGGGGGGGGGGGGAACGTGGGCATGTGAAGAGGTCAGTCAAGTATATAGGCGGTGGGAGAGTTCGAGTGGGGCATCCACATGTGTGATATCGTTGCGCGGGTCGTGGGTTGCTTTGTCGTTTGCCAGCCCGTGGGTAACCAGTTTCAGTGTCTTTGAGGGAAAATCGTCGCTTAGAATACTGTTTATCGCAGGAGCTCTTGCTGCCTGCGTCCACTCTGCTCAGCGGTCAGGCTACCTCAGCAGACACAGTTAGTAGACACTGATGATAAGGCACTTTTTTCTCACACTGAAAGACAGTCACACTATATAATGGATGTGTGGAAATTACTTTGTTCTTCTCAGGGTGGGAGGGGTGCAGGGCTGGCGCGTCCATAAGGCGGCACAGGCGGCCGCCTTAGGGCGCACCGGCTCAGGGGGCGCAAAATTCCAGTGACCGGCAGGAGGGAAGTGCTCCCTCCTGCCAGGTCACCTCCTGGATCCCCGGCGCGGCGTGCGGCTGAATTGGATTCTGAGGTGGCGAGGGAGCTCTGATCTCTCTGATCTGCTCCCTCGCAGGCTGTTTACTGATGACGTCATATTCCGGCTCCCGCGGCATCAGTAAACAGCCTGCGAGGGAGCAGATCAGAGAGATCAGCCGCACGCCTCCCAGTAGCCCCACTGGACCACCAATGAGAGACCCACGCCAGCTCTCCAGGTAGGGAGGCTGGGTGGGAAATTTAAATTTAATTTAGATTATTAATTACTGTGAGTATGTGTGTGTGTGTGTGTGTGCATGTGAGTAAGTGTGTCTGTGAGTTTGTGTGTGTGTGTGTGTGTGCATGTGAGTATGTGTGTCTGTCAGTGTGTGTGTGAGTGAGTGTGTGTGTGTGTGGTTCTGTCAGTGTATGTGTGTGAGTGAGTGTGTCTGTCAGTGTGTGTGTGAATATGTGTGTGTGTGTGTGTGTGTGTGTGAGTGTGTCTGTCAGTATGTGCATGTGAGTACATGTGTCTGTCAGTGTCTGTGAGTTTGTGAGTTTGCGTGTGTGTGTCAGTGTGTGTTTGTCAATGAGTCTGTCAGTGTTTGTATGTCTTGTAATTTGCCGTGTGAGTGTCTGTCAATGAATGAGTGTGTCAGATAAGTGAGTCTGGCTGTCAGAGATGTCTGTGTGTTTGTCATTGTGTGTTTTTTTACCTGTCAGTGTTTATACACCCCTGACTGTAGCGTGGCCAAGCGGAGTGTACCGTGGTACAGGAACTTCTGTTTTCTGTACCTAGCAGGACTGACATGAAAAGCTCACTGTACCGGGATTCGCTCCGCTCAGCCACGCTACAAGAAAGGTAGGAGGCACACCAGGAAGGGGAGGGGAGAGATACCCTAAGGTACAGGAGAAGGAGGGGGGGAGAGGAACACTTAGCGACAGGGAACAGAGGGGGGAGGGGAGAGGAACACTAAGGGACAGGGAAAGGAGGGGGGAAGGGAAAGGAACACTGAGGAACAGGGAAAGGAGGAGAGAGGGGAGAGGAACAGTAAGGGTCAGAGAATGGAGGGGACCATTAAGGGACAGGGAGAGGGGCTGGATGTGAAAGAAACACATAGCGGGGTTTGAGAAGGAAAGAGACACACACAAAGGAGCTGGGAAGAATAAAAGACACAAAGGGGCTGGGAGAAAAGGAGTCACACAAAGGGGCTGGGAGGAGTAAGACACAAAATGTGGGAGGATGTAAGAGTCATACAAAGAGGAGAGATAGGAGTCACACAAAGGCAAAAATAGGAGATAAAATACCCTAAAGGGAGTCAGATATTTAAAAGACGGGATAAGAAACACAAAAGGGAAGTTAAGAGGCACATGGGTGAAGATGTTTTTGGGAGGGCGGAAAAATGCATCTTCGCCTATGTACCCAAAATTCTTTGCACCGGCCCTGGAGGGGTGAGTGCATCAGTCAACTTCCCAGTACCCACTCACTAAAGCTTAAGTGAGTGTCCTTCAGTGTGGGGAAGAAAGTAGTGCTCTATCAGCTTCTCTCAACTGTGTCTGCAGTGGTAACAGGCATAGTTACACCGAAAGACACATCCAGGCAGGGCAAAACCACTACAATGAAAAGCCTTAGAAAAAAGGAGGAGCCGAAGAATTAGGAGCAGAAATTTAATTAACTAATTTTTATTTTCTGCCAAATTTAGAAACATCTTTGCAGTGAGTGGCCAATTGGAACTCAGCTAGCAGATATTAAAGTGAGGAGTAGGTTAGCCTAACTTGGGTCGATTAAACTTGAGGACTATTTGCTCCATCAGTTGTGGGGACATATGTGAGCGTTGTGGATTCAGAATTTTCTCTGTACAAGAAAATACTTGCTTACTTTGGACAGTGAGTAACAGTGTCAGTGGACATGACAATAACTGCTGGGCAACCAGAGAGCAGGCCACATATTCTTCTTGTCATACCAGCAGGTCAGAATGCAAAGCATGTTCAGACAAGTTAGCTTTCACAAATTTCAGAGGCACTGTTCTCAATTTAGCTGCATATATGTATACTTTCTCCACTCCCCGCTCCTCCAAAACTGCCAGGAGCCTCAACCTAAACCACAACTACCTCTGATTTGTGTGGGATACACTGCTGCTGGGAGTAGCACCCAGTGACAAATACATCTAAATAGGTTCTATCTACAAATCTTTCTCAAACAGTATGCCTCTCTGTACCTGAAAATCATGAACCATAATTTTGTCCCTCAAGTATATCAGGCTGTTGTATCAGAATACCGATTGCCCCTTAAAGCAATGCTGGGAAGCTAATATATGGAAGAAGTTATTGTGTAGCTGGTGGTCTTTACGACTTTGCTTCTGCAACTACTGATTCATCTGCTGACAGAGTCACAACTTGGAGCTTTGAAAGGTTTAGAAACACATTTGCCTCCTGGGTGGTGAATTGAACATAACTGACATGCTAGTCCCACTATCATCATCATGAGGCTGATTACTACTACTACTACTAATGGTGGTACTTATGGTGGCAGCAGTGCTTGTGGGGGCTGCAACAGTGATGGTGTAAGCAGTCCTCAATACTGAGGAAGAGGCATTGATACTCTGAGTGGCCATGGCACCACTGATGATGGATTGGGGAAACAGACCAATCATGTTCAATCTAGAACAAGAGCAGACTGCTGTAACATTATTGTGTTTGGCTTTAAAAAACGCTACACCGCACACAGCAAACAGTGCACTGCACACAGTACTCACATACTGGACTGAACAAGCATATATATTTATTTTATTTATTTTTTTAAATCTTACCATATTTGCAGTTCCCTCCAGCTTTTATTTGATTATCTGTTAAAACCAGATAAATCTCTGCATCTAACTTTTATTTTCACTATTCACATCCAATTTGCACATGACTAACTATTAAATCCACCTTGTTAATTTGATCCAGTTTTACTGCTCACCAAGGAAATTGTGCTCATAGCACAAGTCACCCTAACGCAACATTGAACTGCTCTTAACAGTATAACTAACTACACCATAGCCCTACACACTACATGCAACATCTTTGTTTGTTTTTATTGCAAGACAATTCAGCAGCAATATGGTTAACATTGAGTCAGAATTCCATTTATGGTGCTGTTTTCAAACACATCTCAGTAATACAAGCAAATTCATTTGAAAATAGTGCACACCAATTTGCCTCAATCTGTTTTCAGCCTGTATTATGGAGCCGTAATTAAGGTGTTTTATCATCCAATTAAAGAGAATAGAGAAAAAATAAAGTTGTAGAATTTCCATTTGGGTATTTAAAGGAACACTATAGGAACTCCCAGTAGCATTTGGATATTTAAAGGATCACAAACATGTATTCATTTCCTGACACTATAGTGTTAAAACCACCATCTAACCTCCCTGGCCCCCTCTTGTCTCCCTAGATATAGTAAAATCTTACTTGTATTCAAATCTGCCTCAGACCTGCCCCTGTCTGCTGACATCTTCAGAAGTGGTGGTCTGAACCAATCACAATGCTTTCACATAGGATTGGCTGAGGCTGTCAAGGAGGCAGATCAGGGAGCTATATGCAGGTAGTGGAAATGCACTCAACCCTTCGCCCTGGACTCCTGGGTGCTCAGCTGGATCAGTCCCAGTACCAAAAGGACCAAATGTAAAGTTTGAATGTAGAAAGTAATCCAGGCACTCCAAAATTTTCCAAAAGATAGGCAATTTTATTGGACCCAAGAACCAAAAAACAAAGTTTCGACCCCTTAGGGCCTTTGTCAAGGAGGCAGATCAGGGGCAGAGCCAGCACAAGTCAAACACAGGCCTGGAATCTATGCATCTCTATGAGGAAAGTGCAGTCTCTGCATGCAGAGGGTGGAGACATTGAATGGCAGTGCTGCTTACTCTGCCAAACTTCTGGAATAAAAGGGAATCATGACATGTTACACATGTCATGTGTCCTTAAGGGGTTAATGGAGGCGAATTAGGGATAACAACACATGATAAGGACTTGGGAATTGTTATAGACAACAAACTATGCAGCAATGTGCAATTTCAATCAGGAGTGGCTAAGGCCAGTAAAGTATTGTCATGTGGGAATCTCTGAGTGAAGAATTGGGTCCATCAGAGTCTGTACAGATGTTTAAACAGCAACTAGATGCATACTTGCAAAAACAGAATATTCAATTATATAATTTTTCAACTGTAGGGTAATACCTGTTTAAACAAAGGATAAATCTGACTGCCATTCTGGGGTCAAGAGAGAATTTTTTTCCTAGTTTGTTGCAAAATTTGAAGTCCTTCAAACTGGGTTCTTTGCCTTCTTTTGGATCAACAGCAAAAAACAAATGTGAGGAAGGCTGAACTTGATGGACATGTGTCTTTTTTTAAGCCTATGTAACTATGTCATTTCCAAACGGCATATAGTGCTGAGACTGGGGGAGACATTTCCACAAAGTAGTGCTGGGACTGAGGGAGACATTTCCACTAGGTACATTGTGCTGGGACTGGGGGAGAGATTTCCACAAGGCACACAGTGCATACAATGTGAGGTTTCTAGACAGCACACTGTGCTGCTATTGGATGACACATTGCTTGCTATTGGCCCAGCAGACACATATAGAACTGAGCTAAGCTGCTTTGTGTGTTGTCCTATAGCCTAGTGGTTAAGAGCTATATTTTCACTCTGGCATCCAAAGTTCAAATCTTGTCAGTGCATAACATGTTTTTTTATTATGATTTTGCTAAATGAGATAAAACCAAACACTGTTTTAGATGTTGCATGCAGTGAATATATTACTTTGCATGTACCAAAACATAAGAAAGTAAACCTAATCACTTTTGTATGTTCACTCCAAAACAACTAAATAAGTGAAATTAAAGGAACACTAATCACAAAAACAACTTTAGCTTAATGAAGCAGTTCTGGTACATTGACCATGTCCATTCAGTTTCACTGCTCAATTCCCAGCCCCATGAATCTCATGTACACAGAATTAGCAGAAACAACAACCATAACAAATGTATTTCAACTCACAAACTTTGCATAACATACCCAAGCCTTACCTTTAGGCTACTTTCTAGGCAGTAAGATTACAAGTCTTTTGAAATATTATACAGTCAGCGTTCAATTAAAATGCCCAACTGGAGATTGAATAGGGTACTACAAAATCACCTTGGGGGAATACTAAGCATGTCTGAGGTGAGCTGCTCTCAACAGTTTATCCGCATAGCCCTCATTCATTATCAGTGAGTCCGTTTGGGCTCTAGTGGATAATAGGGAGGGTAAATGATAGCACAGCAGTACTGAATGTTATATGTTTACCATTTAAAATGAAAAATTACAAGTTGACCCCTTCTCAAAAGGTAAATAATGTCTCTTTGTCAATTATGTTTATATTATGACAAAAATTATCTGGTGCAGCACTGACCAAAGTGCCCCTACGAATATGCCACTATTGGTTGCCTTTAGACTTCTGGTTAGTGACATTTATATCCCCAGGCTCCAAAACATTTTCGAAAGAATGAGATGAAAAAAAAAAAAAAATCAGAGCATATTCTCACATTATGTCAAATATATAAAAACAAATGACATAGATAAAGGGGTCAAGTTCAAATTAGTGCTCATGGTTTTAAAATGGAAGTTTCAACAAGCTCTTATGGTTGTGATGGTCAAGTGTCCATTTAGTGTTCATTCTTTTGTTTATGATTATAACTAAGAATCTAGAGGGCTAATTTCATTAGCAGAAATTGTTTCTAACACCTGGGGAAATTACAATGTCCTGGTTTTAAGATGATAAAAAGTTTTCTCACTTTGGCAGATTTACTGGAAGAATAACAGTTCATCAAATTTGGATTGTGATTGTTTTAATAACTGTCATGAAATACCAGCTGAAAGTCAGAAAGTATTATTAAATGTTCACCAATGCCAATGTTGGTTTTAACACTATATGGTCAGGAATATGTTCCTGACTTCATGGAGTTTCTTTTAAACTAGGAGAGTCTAAGAGCTGCATCTCCACAGTTCATTCTCCAATCATCAGTTGTAGCAATAGCTTTTTGTGGGTACTAGCTTTGCAGAATTTTAATGGTTATCTGTGGGTAGATCTACCAGGGAACAATTCTTGCTTTCTGTTTTACCTGCTTTCATGCACAACAGTCATAATTTTGGCAGGACAGTCCCAATTTCAGGGTCCTGTCTCATGATATTGTTCCCTGGTGTCCGACGTTAGATACATTCAAGCTACACACAGGGCAGTAGGACCATACAGAGAGCACAAAAACAGCACTCTCTGCATGGTCCACCTTTGGTATGCCAGCCTGCTTGATTAAGTGAGTTTGTCCCCTTAGGGCAGCACCAGTGATAAAATTTGCTTTGATGGTCCATCCCTGTTAACCAGGCCAATGGTGTCCTGCCCTCCATCAGACCTTCTTACTGTTCCAATTTCGGCAGGACAGTCCCAATTTTCTTAATTCCCCATTTTCTGTCCAGCCATCGACACTTTTGGGGACAACACAGAACTACCTCAAAAAGCGCAGCACAAGTGCATCATTAGACGTTATTGCTCTGTGTTCAGGGCACTAAGACCCTGCTCCCGGCAGGGTTTGTCTTCAGTTGGCTGCAGTGGCGTAGCTAGAGCTTTTGCTGCCCCTGAGTTTGCCACCCCTATCTCGACCCATGTCATGTCTGGTGCAGTCGCAGACGTCCGTGGCTGCACCAAACATACCTCTTTTAAGTACTCAGTGCCTCTAGCCCAACACAGTTTACAACCTTTTCAAGCTTTAAGATATACATGTAACGGACCGTTTTGCACACAAGGGGTAAAAAACGTTTAGGCGATCGTCCCCTTTCCAGAGATGCAGGCACAGCTACTGTAGAACACCAAACTCACGAACCGCCAATAAGGGAATGCTCCAAACTCCCGAACGGCATACAATATAACACTCCAAACACACGAACTGGAACCACACGAATAGCTGCTAGCAGCCGAATAGGAAAAGCACCCAAGCGGCTTACACTCCTAGCAATCAGTTTCTATCAGCATTCAGTAAATCCCCCCAAAGACGAGACAAGGCTCCGTGTTTAGAGTCAAGCAGTGGTCTGTTTAATGAGGGCTACCTGCCCAGTATTAAAGGACCACTATAGTGCCAGGAAAACATACTCGTTTTCCTGGCACTATAGTGCCCTGAGGGTGCCCCCACCCTCAGGGTCCCCCTCCCGCCCGGCTCTGGAAAGGGGAAAGGGGTTAAAACTTACCTTTTTCCAGCGCTGGGCGGAGAGCTCTCCTCCTCCTCTCCCTCCGTTCCTCCTCCTGGGCTGAATGCGCACGCGCGGCAAGAGCTGCGCGCATTCAGCCACATGGAAAGCATTTACAATGCTTTCCTATGGACGCTTCGTGCTCTCACTGTGAAAATCACAGTGAGAAGCACGCAAGCGCCTCTAGTGGCTGTCAATGAGACAGCCACTAGAGGATTAGGGAAGGCTTAACCCATTCATAATTATAGCAGTTTCTCTGAAACTGCTATAATTATGAAAAAATGGGTTAACCCTAGAAGGACCTGGCACCCAGACCACTTCATTAAGCTGAAGTGGTCTGGGTGCCTAGAGTGGTCCTTTAATGCAGGTCTCCCACCTGGTGGACACTCCCCTAGGGGACCAAATGGGAGACTGTGACAAAAGACAGACAATCAGCCAAACAGGACACACAGTCACATTATATTCCCACAATGCATCCTGGCTTCCTCCCCTCTGCCCTGGAGATAATTTAGAAGTAATTAAATTATCTCCCAGGACAAAGGCAAATCGCCATTATGCACGTGGGGATACTAAAACAAGAATTATTATTAAAATACACCATGTAGGACATGTTACATTAAAACTATACATTTAACATATCCCCAGGTAGCTCAGGTCTGAACGCACATTATTAAGTGAATGGCGCTCAGACCACACGAATACAGTTCAATCGCCATGGAGCCAAAGTCTTTACAAAGTCAGTTCTCATACGAATGAGCTCCATGGGATTCCTATCTGGGGTATAATACAATCAGGTAAAACTACCGAACACCGGGCCGTTCGTGCACTCCCGTCGAACAAGAAGGGAGGTCGGCGGCTTCAGTGGTGTTCGCGCCAAACTGTGTCCGTTTTTAGTTCCATGAGTTAAGCGCCGAACACCGCTGTGCGTTCGCGTGTTTAAAATGGCCGTGAGCTCGTGTTCCTTATACGAATGGCAGCCACCCAGTATTCGTCAATTAAGCTGCGGTTAACCGCAGCTTCTGGGAGGCTAATTGCTGGCACACTCCAGCTCCCAGGTGGTCTAGTCATTCGTGTGGTTGTTCGGTAGATTGAATCTACCAAACACCGGGCAGAAAAGCACGAATAAGTCTTTTCTGCAGGGGAAACAAAGTCTTTTAACATGGGGCCATAATCCAAAGGCAGCAGGCGAGCAACCAGGCTTCTCCAATGCAATGTTGCGAGATTGCTCTCGTCACAATACACCCAATGAATACATGCATGAAAAATTCATGCATGTTATTCATTAGGGGCATATCTACTAAACAGTGATTTTATGGGGCGTGGGTTTGCCCATTTGGGCAGAGTGTTCCTTTCAATAATTATTGTTACTGAAGTGCTTCAGTATATTTAGCTTTTTATTGGTGTGAAAAGAAACACTTAGGAGTGAAACACAGCTTACTGAATTTAATTTTTTACACATTTTAAAAATATATACTTTATTGGGAGGGAGGGTGTGTGTGGGGGGTGCAGGAACGGGGTGGGATCTGTGGAGGGATGGGGACGGTGCAGGGGAGAAGGGATATGTGCAGCGAAGGGAGGGGGACTGGCAGGATTCTGGGGAGGCAGGGGGAGAGGGGATCTGTGCAGGAATGGCGGCTGTCAGGGAGGCAGGAGGAAAGTCGATCTATACAGAGAGGGGCCTGTCAGGGGCAGGGGCAAGGGGATCTGTGCAGGGGGGCGGGGGATCTGTGCAGGGGAGGCAGGGGGGAGAGGGATCTGTGCAGGAGGGGCTGTCAGGGAGGCAGGGGAATCTGTGCAGAAAATGGAGAGGGAGAGAGGTTGTGTGCAGGGGTGGCAGGGGGAGAGGGATCTGTGCAGGGAGGGGGCTATCAGGGAGGCAGGGGGATATGTTCAGGGGTGGGTGGGGTGAGAGGGGGTGTGTGCAGGGGAGGAAGGGGAAGAGGGGATGTGTGCAGAGGAGGCAGGAAGATAGGGGATCTGTGCAGGAAGAGGGGCTGTCAGAGAGGCAGGGGAATCTGTGCAGGGGAGGGAGGGGTAGA
This sequence comes from Pelobates cultripes, assembly GCA_933207985.1. Classification (NCBI taxonomy): domain Eukaryota; kingdom Metazoa; phylum Chordata; class Amphibia; order Anura; family Pelobatidae; genus Pelobates; species Pelobates cultripes. The sequence continues at coordinate 170,698,156 of OW240913.1, forward strand.
GGGGATCGGTGCAGGGGACGGGGGAGAGGGGAACTGTGCAGAGGGGGAGAGGGGATATGTGCAGGGGAGGCAGGGGGAGAGGGAATATGTGCATGGAGGCCGGGGGAGCGGGGATCTGTGCAGAGAGGGGGTCAGTCAGGAAGGCAGGGGGGGATTTGTGCAGGGGAGGGTGGGGGAGAGGGGATTTGTACAGGGAGGGGGCTAGCAGAGGGATCTGTGCAGGGGTGGGAGGGGGAGAGGGGATCTGTGCAGGGTTGGGAGGGGATCTGTGCAGGGGAGGCAGGGGGAGAGGGGATCTGTGCAGGGAGGGGCGCTGTCAGGGAAGCAGGGGAATCTGTGCAGGGGAGGGAGGGGAAGAGGGGATGTGTGCAGGGAGCGCTGTCACGGAGGCAGGGGGATGTGTGCAGGGGAGGGAGGGGGGAGAGGGATTTGTGAGGGTGCAGTGAGGAGGGAGCTGTGCAGGGAAGAACTTACCTGGAGTTTCTGTCAGACTGCTCTTCATTGTTACTCCGCAGGACAGGAGAGCACAGGAAGTGACCTCACTTCCACCGGCCCTGCCTCTTCCCCTCTCTCTCTGCACCACACATAGACCTAGCAAGCAGAGCAGGACCGCTGCCAGGTCTCCCTCAGAAGGTGGGAGCTGGGACCTTCCCACCTCCCAAAAAGTGCTACCCGGGGTGGACTGACCCCCCCACTGGTAGCCTGGCCTGCTGATTGACAAGGAGTGCATGCATGTAAGACTGGCTTGTCAATTCTATGTGTGGACCCTTTCCAGGTGAATGCACCCCTATAGGCGGGGCCAGTAACAAATGCATTACTGGCCTGTCCCCTTTTTGCCCCTTACACCAGCATCCTGTGAGATGGAAGGTAAATCACAGGACACCGATGTTGGGTGGTATGTATAACACTATGCATTGGCAGATTCCTTCATTGCATCTACCACCAGAAAAAAAGGTTGTATGCAAGTTTTAGGAGATTTATTATACTAAGAGACTACCAAATTAAACCATTGCATTTCCACATCACCTGAAGTTGTGCAATGGGGCAGGTAAATTGTATTCAACAATAAGACCCCACTACCTGCTTAAAATACATATTGATGAAACATTCTTAACCACAAAACTACCATAGCATGAGTAGACAGACAGATGACAGATAATGGTATTAATATTGTTTTTTGCATATCGTCTTTATTGACTTAATTTGATATATAATGCACAATCATTTTATTCACCATCTCAAAATAAATATTTTGAGTTATGTTATAACATGTTTTCTCTCTCAGCTCCTCGGAATGTAGCAATCGGTGGTTTTAATAAATCCAATGTGATGACAAGAATCTAGCTGCAAATCCTGGACTGTCAGAATTTCCATTCAGATGAAAGAAGCTTGTTTTATGTGTGATCTTTTTAATCACAGTGTGAATACATGTACCTATCAGTGTACTGCAAATTTTGGAGGTCCCAAACAAAATGTATTTATTTATTTTTTCAAAAAATGTTCTGGCCAAACCAATATTTTCCGCCATGAACAAATATAGTTAAAACCCTTTGATAACCTAAATGATGATGATGGACATTGGTTGCTATGAAGTTGCTTTCCTCCAAGTACATAACACTACTGGACATTACTGTGTCGTCTGGGCATTGTGATTTCTCTTCTAAGCCTTATACATTATCTTTATATCTTTCTTTATTTGGTTACATGTCTGGTGGTATGCTAGAAGGTTTTGAAGCAGATGCAATTTGACAGTCAATGTAGCAGTTCCAGTTCATATATGAGAGGACTAGAATTAACTGCAGCTGTTTAGGCGGTTTTGAAGTATGTATGACGTTGCTATTCCTCATTGATCTACCGTAAATCCTGGGTATCTTTTTTAGGGAAGACTAGTAAACAAATCCACTGTACCCAGGTTACAGGTGATGGTTTTCTGTATTTTCCTAGTTCGTTAGAGCAACTGGTGTTCATTCCTTCCACACCAAATTACACTAAAACATTACACATCATTGTTAGATGTGTCATTCAATCCCATTAGTTTAAATAGGCTAAATCACACACTGCAAAGGACACATGCTGGGATAGAAAAAATCTTGGAAAGCAAGGGTAAAATGGAACGATAATGCACACAAATAGAGAGAACTACATGTAACATGAGAAAAGAGAAAATGACAATAAAGACGTATGCAATCAAATAAACCTGGGAGGAAAATGCTCTGTGAGAATGCCTGCTAAAAATTTACTCTGAAATGTCTTTTTCACCTTTTGCAGAACTCATTTTTGAATATTTGTATATATATATATATATATATATATATATATATATATATATATATATATATAAAAATTGGACAGTGCGGATGTTCATGTAAGATGTTGCACCCAGTTTTGGGTCAGGTGGTATATGTACCACATGGGGTATTTGCAAAATAACCAGTTTGACTACAGAAGTTAAAGGTGACGATAGGAGTTGATACTAAAGATAAGGCCTGGCCACTGACCAAGTCAAGGAATTATTATTGGATTTTTATGTACACATTGTTATTTATGCCATGTAATGCTGGAAAAAGGAGAATATCACTGCATTTATATCATCTGCTTGTATTCCAGTAGTGTACATAACACAATTTCTATGTCTGGAACAAATGCACAAAGTAAACTGCATAACATTCATGCTTGGATCATACGCCCTTAATGTTATCTATGGGCTAACATTACTATCCATCACTTTTGGGAACCCTCGCAGAATAACAGATTCACAAAGGCTGACAAAGATATGTGATTAATCAGGTTAACAATGAACAGATAGATAATATCACTAGTGATATTAAGTTTAATTTTTTTTTTAAAACTGCTAAACCAGCTACACTGCTGCAATAACTGTGCAAATATCATCTCTAAATTGATGCTAATTTGAGATATGAATTTCAACATCTCCCAGTTGCAGTCAACAATGAATAATACTTACCTTACCTACTGAACAAATGATCTACTAAAGGGCCACTATAAGCACCAAAACAACTTTAGCTTAATGAAGAGGTTTTGGTGTATCATCACACGCCTACATTTTAACTGCTTAATTCTCTGATGTTTACGGATCCCTAGCCATACACTTCCCTGCTCACTGTGATTCACAGTCTCCAAGAAAAAAAGGTTTAATTTTTAGATCACAGTGTGCTTACTTTATAAGTACTTCTCTCCTGCTCTGTTAATGAAACTTTAATCACACGCAAACAGGAAATAAACAAGAAATACTAAATTAAACACACCATGCAATTTGTAAAGTACATTTTGGAAAGGAAGTTAATTAGGTTTGCTTTTTTCCCCCCAGGAGGTGTGTTTGGAGGCTGTGTGAGGGGAGTCATAGCCAGGGGAGGTGTGGCTATGGCATTAATAAAACTGATTTATTAATAAGTGCCATTTATAAAGCGGCAACATATTTCAGAATGCTGTACAGCTGGGGGAAGGGGGGCATGACCAATACACCACAACCACTTAATTAAGCTAAAGTTATTTTGATACTTTAGAAAACACACACACAAACAATACTCTCTCTCGACTTGAGTAGAGTAAAAAATAATTACTAAGAATGCCTCAAAGTATGCAAGATGAACAAACAAAAAAAAAAATACAACCAAAATAATGTAACATGAATTAACAAAAGCAGCCCAGAGGGTACAACACAAACATTGGCTGAACATGTTATTAGCATAATCCAAAACATAAACCAGCAGTAGTTTGTTCTGACAAAATGTGCAAAGTATGTATTTTAATATCTTTTATTGAAAATGAATATTTAATACATCCTTGGTTCTCTGTTGTAACCTAAAGAGTAATTTTACGTTTAACAACCATCACCCATCCATATATCCCAACTATCATTAATTCATTGACAACCTCTGATGCACGATCAACTGCAACAAATAGCAACAACTGCCATCAGTTTGCTAACTGGTAATGAGAGTTGTAGTCCCTTTCACCAAGAGTATCGGAGTTTGCTCTCTCTTTGCTGTAACCAAGCACAACGCTGTTTATTTGCAAAGACAAATAATGAACAGAAATCGATGAAGGAATGCATTGCCCACACATGATTCCCCAAACCAAGCAACATGCACGCAGGTGATGGGTATGAATATTACAATAATATGGGATGCAGCATTACCTGGACAATAACAGCACTTGTAGCTGGCTCTCCATTCTTTGTGAATATTCCAAATGGATTATCCTGTGTTACCCCGATGGGTACCTGGCGAGGTGCAACGGTCACATTTTGCAGGACTATCTCCCACTTGCTGGATCTGCGATCAGAAACTCGGTGTGGCTTGCTAATGCAGTTGTTAACCAGCTAAATCCATCTTCTCACAAGGCAATCCATCAAATCAAACAAAGTGCTGGGTGTGTAACTTCCAGGGTAACAGGTGCAAAGAGCAGGTTAAACACAGCTTAGTGAGTAAAAGCTGCAATAGTAGCAGAAGCAGCAGCAGCAGCTCAGGGCTCAGAACACACGGTGCTCAACTGAACTAGGATGAGAGCAAGCTAAGCTTTAGTGTCAGAGTGTGTTCCACTCGCTGGTCATTAGGGGGCGGCAGAGCAGGTAGTCATCCAAGATCAAGGGTACACAAGCAGTGCGAGAAGGACGAGGTGTCAGCGGGTGCTGTGTAAAATGTGTTACCCATAGAGATGTGTTACCTTACACACTCACTCCTGTGGGGAGGCAGGTTTATTGAAGTCCCAACTGGTCAATAAATCAACTGTGCTTATCTAGTGCCCTGCTAAAACTAAACCTTAACCATGTTTCCATTTAACAAGCAGGGCATTCTTTAATGTCCCATGAAATCATTAAACAGCATATTTACCATATTTCAAATAACAGAACATTTCCCTTCTTCAATAGATTTTCACTATACACTATGTTTTCAATTAACCTCTTAAAGCACCACATTTTTCCAACCCCTGAGACTAAAAGGGTTCACATATATGTATCCACTGTAGTTTTCATCCCTAGCAATTAAAAGGTAAATTATAAGTGCATTTATTTATTTTTATTTTTCTCCGGTCCCATAGCAATCACCACTTTTGACCAAGCCCTGCAAATAAAATGGATACAGTATTATATATCAATGATATGTGTATTTATTAACCTTTACATATAATTACAGAGACACGCACACCAACATAACAAGTCAAAATAATTATTTACATATGCATATGTTCCTACAAACATGGACAGGGTTATTCAGTAAAGACCGCAATTCTCATATTTTCTAAAGCTAATTCGGTTCGAAATTTGGTCTGCTAGAGAGAATCTGCAGCAATTGTCTGGATGTATTTGGTGTCTGGATTAGAATCAGTGCTTTCGCAAATGACTCTGGTATAAACACATACACTCATGGGGTTTGGTAAAATTTGGTGATTCCTGTAACACTGAAAGGGTAATTGAAAATACATTAGAAAGTTAAGAAGGGAAAAGGGAAATGTTTTATGAATAGATGGTGATTAAAAAAAAAAAATAGGAAAAGGAATCAGACTTGTAATTATCTGTTATTTTAATAAGTGGTAAGTTTACTGTTTTTAGTGATTGTAAGGGAGATGCAAGGTTTTCCCATTGTTTAGAAGACAGTGTTAAGTTATTAGTGTTAGCTAGGCAAGAGATAAGCTTACTTGATTTATTGTCCTGTCCTGACTTCAATGAGCTTCTGTGTGGATGCCTCCTCACAGTGTGTGCTCATTCTCTAGAAAGAAGTTACACATCTTTTCTATGGGCAACACACTTTAACAGGACAGGGAGAGATCAGGCAGGACAGGTAGCTAGAAATGGAGTGAACAATTTGATGATCCAGTTCTTTGTTGTCCCTTGGACATTAAAATACATGTCATGTCCAGGAGAGTTGGAACTTCCACATATTTCCAAATGGAAACATTCAACATTCCACAGCTAATCCTTTCCAAAACTAAATGGGATTATTATGTGAAGATGATAGATGGTGCTTCTGTTAATACACCATTAAACAAAAATTGTAACATAGGAAATTAGACCAACATTTAATTTTAACAAAACATGTATGACATATTTGAACAGTAGGTGAAGTGGGCCCGCAAAACAAGATTACAATCTAAGTTTTACAAAAAAAAGCTTTAAATCTAATGAATTAAATCTAAACAAGAACCTGAATACTACTGGTACACATTTCATAGTACTTCAATACTTTATTTACATAAAATAGTTTGAATTTCTGACTAAACTGACAATTTAGATTAGATGTTACCACATCTAGAACACACCTGAACCAGAAGGGAAGGGAATTATTTTGGTCCTAGGAATAGGACTTAGAGAGATTGGGTGATAGGGACTAATAATGGTTACATATTGGGAATATATCATTGGGGAGGGTGTGGTTGTAATAGTAGTTTTTAGAAAGCTTGGGGTTCCTATTTTGGAGGAAACAATTCCTCCAAAACTCTCACGCCCTTTTTAAAAATTAAATTTAGTCAGTTGGAGAGAATGGTCGGTAGGTGGATTCATCTTCTGGGAGCGAGATGAAGCTGAACTAGATTATATACTGAATGCTGTGGGACAAGAGAAAATACCAAGCACAAAACATTTTACCTGCACTTAGGTGCATTGAATTGAAGTGCCTCCATGGACTTCAATGTAGCCAATGCATTTGTAAGTGTTTGAGATTAAATTGACTTTTAATTCCACTTTATTTGGTACTATACATGTATATTCGAAAACATTGCTTGGGAATAATATATATTGTTTGGTTCCCGTGGCTTTCTAATGTTTGTAAAGGGAACTATAAATCTGGATACCGGGTCTATAATGCCAATAATGTGAACTAGTCTTGTGCATTCAGCTGTTCCTGTATCACAATCTGTCAGAATTTTAAACGATCGGCGACTAATCCAAAATTCTGAACTCGAAAATGGCAAATATGGATGTATCAGAAAGCAAAAAAAATAAAAAATTGTTTGATAGAAAAAAAGATGATTCGTAGCTACTAAGACAGCCACTAAATGTGAATTTTACTCAAGTGAGATGTGATTAATAGAGAGGGAAAAAATGAGGAGCTGTAAAAAAATCTGTATTTATATATTTTTATACTATACAGTTGTGCTCCAAAGTTTGCATTCCCTTGGAAAATTGGTAATATATGTACCATTTTTAAAGAAAACATGATTGAGCAGGCAAATCACATTTCTTTTATTTGGGATCAATATTCAACTGTGGGATATAACAGAATGGCACAATCATAAAACAAAACATGGCAACAAAGAAAAAAATGAAGTGATCCCTGTTCAAAAGTCTGCATACCCTTAGTTCTTAATACTGTGTATTGCCCCCTTTAGCTTCAATGACAGCGTGCAGACTTTTGTAATCGTTGTCTATGAGTCCCCTATTTCTTGCAGGTGGTATAGCTGCCCATTCATCTTGTAAAAATGCCTCCAGGTCATGCAAAGTCTTTGGTCGTCTTCAGGGCCAGTGCAAGGACTTCTGTCTACACAGGCGAAGACACATTTTGCTGCCCCAAAAATTTGTCTTCACCTGTCTGTCTAATATACCCATTTTTTTTGCCCCTTTTGTGCATCTTACCACCTTTTTCTCTCGTTTTCCCTCTTTGTATATTGCATCTCTTGTTTGCCTTTTTTTTAAATGTTTTTGTGTCTTCATCCTACTTTTCTTTACTCCCTTGCGTCACACACTCACTCGCTCATACCCACACACACACACACACACACTGTGTAATGGTCAGTGTGTGTGTGTGTGTATAAGCAGTGTGTGTGTAATGGTCAGTGTGTGTGTGTGTAACGGTCACACACTGCTTATACACACACACACACACACACTGACTCTTATACATACACAGTCTCTTACACACACACACACTGCTTATAAACACTCACTGGCTCTAACTCACACAATCTCTTACACACTTGCACTGCTTATACACACTCACTGGCTCTAACAGACACACACACACACAGTCTCTTACACACACTGCTTATACACACTCACTGGCTGTAACACACACACTCTCACACACATACTGCTTTACACACACATAATCTCTTACACACAGCTTACAGACACACACACACACACACACTAACTCTTACACACACACACACACACACACACACACACTGGCTCTAACACACACACACACACACACTAACTCTTACATACACACACTGACTCTAACACACACAGGCACACACACTAGCTCTTACACACACACACACAGACTTACTGTTTCTTATAGTTGCTAAACAGAGGTCCCGCTGCACTGTTGTAGCTTTCCTTCTCTCTCCACAGCAGTTGGCTGCTGGGATATGATGTCACGTATCCCAGCGGCCTGTAGCTCAGGAAGAGATTGGCCACGGTTGCTCCTCGCTGCTATGCCCCCTTCCCTCAGTGGTTGCACGTTTTCGTAAATTGCTGCAGAAAGTGACCGTTAGGAGTGGAGCTCTCTGTGCTCCTGCCAGTCACTCAGCCATTTTTGCACCCCTCGGGTCGGTGCGCCCTAAGGCGGCCGCTTGTGTCACCTTATGGTAGCGCCGGCCCTGGTCGTCTTGCATAAACCTCACGTTCTAGATCTCCCCAGACTGATAATTAGGTCAGGAGACTGTGATGGCCACTCCAGAACCTTTTTCTGCTGTAACCACAGGAGAGTCAGCTTGGCCTTGTGCTTAGGTTCATTTTCATGCTGGAAAGTCAAAGAGCGTCCCATGAACAGCCTTCGTGCAGAAGAATGCAAATATTCTGCCAGTATTTTCTGATAACATGTTGCATTCATCTTGCCATTAATTTTCACAAGATTCCTTGTGCCTTTAGAGCTTACACCCCCCAAAACATTAGTGAGCTACCTCCATGCTTCACAGTAGGGATGAAATTCTTTTCACTATAGGTTTTGCGGATCCCTCTCCAAATATAACACTTGTGGTTGGGACCATAACGCTCTATTTTGGTCCTGTCACTCCAAATTATAGTGTGTCAGAAGCTGTGAGGTTTGTCAAGGTGTTGTCGGGCATATTATTACCTGGCTTTTTTTGTGGCATTGGCACGGTAAAGGCTTCTTTCTGTCCACCATGCAGCTCATTATTGTTCAAGTATCATCATATTGTGCTGCTTGAAACAACCACACAGTCTTTTTCCAGAACAGCCTGTATTTCTCCTGAAGTTACCTGTGGATTTTTCTTTGTATCCTGAACAATTCTTCTGGCTTCAGTTGTGGCTGAAATCTTTCTTGGTCTACCTGAACTTGGCTAATAAGTGATTGAACAGTACTGACTGGCATTCTCAAGGCTTTGGCAATATTTTGGTACTTCTTTTCTGCTCCCCATGGCTCAGTATCTAGCCTGCTCAGTGCATCCACGTGAGGGGTAACAAACTCATTGACTATTTATACATAGACACTAATTGCAATTTAAAAAGTCACAGATGTAGGAAATTAACCTTTAATTGCCATTTTAACCTGTGTGTGTCACATTGTATGTCTGTAACAAAGCCAAACATTCAAGGGTGTGTACATTTTTGATCAGGGCAATTTGGATGATTTCTTTTATCATTATGATTTAAGAAGGAGCCAAACAACTATGTGATAATAAATTCAAAACAGGATAGAGCCTTGATTTGGTGCAAAATGTCCAGGAGCTGTTTTACCCAAAGATGGCTATTGTATATATAATTGTACCAAATAAGTTATGGAAAAAAGTCCAAATATTTAGAGGGAGTCATACAGCAACGTGTATGGTGTGTACAACTTTAAATCTCTTAGAGACAGATTCAGTGCGGTATACACCAAATGCTCTACTTCACATAAGTGACTATATAGTATAGAATAGCAGCACAGATAGCTGTTTTCTATTTTGTACAACAGTGTAATGACACAGTTATTCCAGGTGAGTGTCTCTTTAAATCTGCTACAGGCAGACTAACTAAATAGTGCGCCAAGAGTATATCCTATAGTTGTACAAACCAAAACTTGATACTATTTGGAGTATGATGAGGATTGAAAAAATCCTGAATAAGTAAAAACCACTAAAATATAATAATAGAGGAAAAAATAATTAAAAGTTATAATAGAAAATGTATTATAATTCCAAAGTATAAAAATATATAAAAGATTGTAAAAATACAAGTCAGGAATGGTTTGCAAATAAAGTGCCAGCAGGAGGGTAGTCTTATCCCTTAAACAATCATAAAAACCGGCTAGGATGGATATGGATATTATGTTTCAGAAATAAGTCTCTGTACTTGCCGGTTGCCGATGGGATTGGTGTGCGTCCCAGACCTCACTCTGGGTGGTAGGTGTTGTCCGCCAGTCGGTCCCCTGATTGACAGTTCTTTCTCGTTAGACAAGACAAATTCCTTCTGCCGGTTCCACTCTGCTCCGTATCCTGCTCACTGCTCACTGGCGGACAACACCTACCACCCAGAGTGAGGTGACACACGCCAACCCCATCCGCAACAGGCAAGTACAGAGACTTATTTCTGAAACATAATATCCATATCCATCCTAGCCGGTTTTTATGATTGATTAAGGGATAAGACTACCCTCCTGCTGGCACTTTATTTGCAAACCATTCCAGACTCATATTTTTACAGTATTTTTACAATCTTTTATATATTTTTATACTTTGGAATTATAATAAATTTTCTATTATAACTTTTAATTATTTTTTCCTCTATTATTATATTTTAGTGTTTTTTTTCTTATTCAGGATTTTTTCAATCCTCATCATACTCCAAATAGTATCAAGTTTTGGTTTTTACAACTATAGGATATACTCTTGGCGCACTAATTAGTTAGTCTGCCTGTAGCAGATTTAAAGAGACACTCACCTGGAATAATTGTGTCATTACACTGTTGTACAAAATAGAAAACAGCTGTCTATGCTGCTATTCTATACTATATTGTCACTTATGTGAAGTAGAGCATTTATTGTATACCGCACTGAATCTGTCTCTAAGAGATTTAAAGTTGTACACACCATACACGTTGCTGTATGACTCCCTCTAAATATTTGGACTTTTTTCCATAAATTATTTGGTACAATTATATATACAATAGCCATATTTGGGTAAAACAGCTCCTGGACATCTTGCACCAATTCAAGGCGCTATCCCTTTTGAATTACATTTGTTTGGCCAGGTATTGGGTGAATTCCTGTCTCTGTCCAGTTTTTGAGCGACCAATTATAAGTCAGACTCCCTCAGCTCTGTGTGTTGCACTAGGCATACCTGACTTCTATATGTGATAATAAATGACTTCATATGATCACTATCCTTCATTAAAAGACGTATTTTTTTGCATGACCAGTTATATTGTCAAAATCAATGACAAAATGACTGCCAGGATATTCAAACTGTTGAGCACAATTCTATATTTGAATATTTATTAAATCATAATATATAAATATAGATTTTCGCTGAACCTCCTCTTTTTCCCGTTGGTTATTTCTTCTCATTTGAGAAGTGTATTACAAAATGTATCATATTTATATTTTTCAGTACATTAATTAGACAGTTCTCATGTAATTTTTGTGTGTCCAAATCATTATTTTTTTTCAAATTATTTGCTTGGGTGAAATTTGTTCGAGTTGAAATGCCATGACCATGCATAAATCTATTGTAGAATATGCTTTTCTTTTGCCACAGAAAATTTGCATTAAGACTTAGAGAAATGAACAAACAAAACAGCATGAATAAAGTTAATAATTTATTACAAAAAGTATCGTATTGAAGACAGAAACAAGGCAGAAGGGAGAAACAAAAAGTGCACATTTGCTTTGTGTTTTACATGAACAGAAGTTTAAAGACACTGGGATAATGATATATTGCAGTGAAAAATACATATGTACAAAGATTACAGTGTTATGGGTGTTGTGAAAAACCCTCCATTCTACGATCATTTGCCATGAAATCCTGGAGGAGTGTGGAACCTGGCCTTCTGCCCACCAACTATGGTCCAGGTCTGAGACCCCATTCGGGATTTACACTGCCCAGCCACCATTTAGCAGCTTTTCCTTGGTGTCCTTGGTTTGTCACTTTCCCTTCTCCCGAATGGAACCAAATGCTTGCTCCCTGGCGGCCGTTCGCATGAACAAACCCACGAACGGTCCTGCCCGAGTCTTAGCCACCATCACTATGGAACTAATTTCGGCATGAGGACTTCGTGGCGAATGTTATGGAACTGTTTTCAGCTAGGTGACCTTGCAGTTCCTGAGCAACTTGGCCCGGGGTTTGGAACCACTTTGAGAATCACCAGGAGAGCGCTTTATGGAGGGAAGTTGCCTGAGACTGAGAGGAACAAACGCTCCATGAGAGCCAGGCGGAACACCCCGTATTTCAGCCGCAGGAACTACCGAAAGTTAACCGGCCAAAGTACTCATTGCTCTGGAACTATTTTGGTTATAGGACCATGTGTGTGGCCAGTCAGAACTTTGCCCCGGTGGAAAAAGTCAAGGATACCAGAAATTAGGGAAGTCAAAACAAAGCCAAAGTCAAATATCAGAAATAATACGATCAGGAACACTCTCTCAGATAACCAGCAAAGGGAAACCATGAAAGGGCAAAGAGTAAAAGGAGAAATTAGTTTAAATAACCCTCCTGCAGATTCGATTGGCCGTAACAGGCCTTTGACCCCAAAATGTACGTGTCTTTTGCATGACGTCACATGCACGTCAACGCAGTCATCACTGTGGGCAGACTTGGGGCTACAATATGTCGTGGATCCGCAGCGGCCAGCGGCCACTGACATGCTGCAGACGTCAGGCATACTGGCGCAGGGCTGCCGAGTGGCACCTCCATTACCGCTAGGTAGGCAATTTCCACTTAGATGAGGATGAATATGTGACAATGAGTTAACATATATGGAAGAAATTAGCTTTAGGGACCTATCAATACCTTATAATTCTTATTAATTTGTGAGCCATTAAAGATTCTGCCACAGATTTAGGGTAACCCTTTCTGGATAGAAATCTCACCAATTATTAGTCAGACTGAGAACCAAAGTAAGTTCAGCATTAAGCAGCACTAGATAAATACATGTTCAAAGATCGGGAAAAGGGAATAGAGACATTTTTATTATTATTATTTTTTTTTCAATTTGACAATTTTTATTGGTTTCGCCATTGGTACAGAAGAGAAAAAGGAGGCGGAAGGGGGGTTACATGATTTGCCTTCATCAAACATTTCAACTACATCTTTACATTAATACATGAGACATGGAACAGCGCGACCTATGACTTGTCATGTACATCGCTGCCTTCCTCTCGTCCAGGTTGACAAGTATCTAGTATCCAGGGGGGGGAAGGAGAGCGGGGGGTTGTCAATCCCTTTAGCTCATGCTTATCCCGTATATTTGTAAAGCTCTTGGTCTCATTGGCCTTATCCCGGCCGTCATGTTATTTCCCGTCTATGCTTGCCTATGAGCTTTCTATGTAACTCGATCCTGTACTTGGTTCCCCAATTTCAATCATATCAAACGGTAAACTAAAGAACTATGTACACGTGGGTTCTTATGCTCAGCTGTCTGCTATCACCTCACCCTCTTTGTGTCTCTCTCACTCCTTGCTTAGTCCCAACTCCCATTTCGCATGCGCCAATTTGGCATATTTGTTGGAGGGGCTTTGCCTATGCAGTTCCTTTTCATATACCATGTTTGTGGTGATTTGTTGAATCAGGGCCTCCCTAGTGGGTGCCTGATCTTTCTTCCATGCTCTTGCTATTAGAGTGTTTGCCGCTATGAGAATATGAAATAACATACGTGAGTCTGTGAGGTTGAGCTCTTCCAACCCCATAAACAAGAGTCCGCACTCCGGAGTAAGTGTTATTTCCGTGTTTAGGGCCTTTCTCGCTATCTCCTCAACTTCCCTCCAGTATGCTGCCATTTTCGGGCACGTCCACCAGATATGAAACATCGTTCCTATATCTCCCTGACATCTCCAGCATGTGTTTGGGGTATTTGGATAAATCTTCGCCAATCGCTGCGGTACCAAGTACCAGCGGTATTGGAGTTTTCGCATTTGTTCCAAGTGAGAGGCACAATTAGTCCTCTTTTTGTGCGCTAAAAATGCTTTTCCCCACTGTTGGTCAGTAAAGGTTTTGCCTATGTCCTCTTGCCAGTCTCTCATGAATTTGTCTGGGGGGTCTGTCTGCGATTGGATTAGCATATTATATAGTGTGGATAACAGTTTCTTGGGTTGTGTGGTGGCTGTACACATCTGAGCAATGTGCGTCGCGTTGGCCGTTGTATTGGGGCTAGTGGATTCTTGTAGCATGGATTTTAGTTGTAGGTATTGGAAAATGGTGTTGTGCGGTAGTGAGTATTTCTTTTGTAAGTCTGGGAAGTCAAGTAACTTGTCTTGGTCATATAGGTGGCTTACCCTATTGCATCCCCTGCTTGTCCAGGGTCTGTAGTTGAAGGCTGGGTTGGCTAGATATAGGCTGTAGAGGGGAGTCGCTTGCGCCCACCCCCTGTCTTGTCCCCATTGTTTTGTGGCGGTGTCCCACACCTTCAGTAATAATCTCGTCGTGGGAGGCACATCCTGATGAAGTTTCCTGTGTCTATGGGGTATCCAAAATAGGTACTTCAGTCCCCTGGGGCACGCCCACGAGGCCTCCATATCTACCCACTGTGGTACATCCTTGCTAGCGTGCGTTTGTACAGCCGTGGCCAGAATAGCCGCCCTATAGTACTGCCGAACGTCTGGCATTCCCAGGCCACCCTTTGCTGGCTGCCTGCATAATATTTTTGCTGATACTCTTACTTTTTGATGGGCCCATATAAAGCCCGTGAATAGTTTGTGTAGGTTATCTAGGAACCTCTTTGGTATGTGGATTTGTAGGGTCCTTATTAAATAGTGGAACTTTGGCAGCACTATCATTTTTACTGCGGCCATCCTACCCAGCCACGACAGAAATTTGCCTTCCCACCCTTTCAATGTGTTCGCTATAGACTTTAGCAATGGGTCATAGTTCGCGGCTACTAGGTTCGTTGGGTTTTTTGTGATTTTAATGCCTAAGAAATTTAGATGGTCCTGCCTCCAGTCTAGTGTGAAGGACCGCTGTAGCAGGTCCATTATGCCAGCCGGGACCCCCACCCCCATAGCCTGTGTTTTTGTTATGTTGAGTTTATAGTATGAGTGGGTGCCATATGTACGTATCTCTTCCAAGAGATTAGGGAGTGAGATCTGGGGTTGAGTAAGCGTCAGTAGGACATCGTCAGCAAATAGGTTGGTAGTGTATTCTCGTTCATTGATCCTGACGCCATGAATGTTTGGGTTATTCCTGATTTTAACCGCTAACGGTTCTAGGGCCAAGACATATAGTAGGGGTGACAAGGTTCCGTTGGTTAGTGTGATTGGTTCCGAAAGGAAACCCGAGTTAAGCACGTGGGCTCTCGGCGAGCTATACAGAGCTTCTACTACTGAAACAAACCCCTCTGGGATGTTAAACTTTCTCAACACTGCACGCAGAAATGTCCAGTTTAGGCGATCAAAGGCCTTCTCTGCGTCCAGGGAGACCATCAGCCCCCCTTGTTTCTGTTTGCGGAGGTAGTGTAAAATATTCAGTACTTTTCTAGTATTATCCGATCCCTGTCTCCCCTTGACAAAGCCCACTTGATCGTTGTGGATAATTTCGGGCAGTATTGACCCCAGCCGTAGCGCATATGTTTTGGCCAGGATTTTAGCGTCTGTGTTTAAGAGGGATATGGGCCTAAAGTTCTGTGGGATGGTGGGTGCCTTCCCTGGTTTAGGCAAGGTAACTATGTGCGCAGTCAGCATCTCAGGGGGTAGAGCTCTGTGTTCTGTAGCGTGTAAGTAGGCTTTAACTAGGTATGGTGCTAGTGTGGTACTGAATTTCTTGTAGTACGTATTGTCTAGCCAGTCAGGTCCCAGGGCCTTACCCGGTGGTAGGGTCCTTATTACATCCCTAATTTCCTCTGCGCTTAAGGGTTTCGTGAGTGCCAGCTGTTGCTGGGCGGTGAGCTGGGGCAGGTGCACGTCTCTTAGATATGTTTGGATATCTCTCTCTATCGGTTGCGGTGTTATGGGGTCAAGTCTCAGGTTATACAGTTTCTCGTAATACTGTGCGAATTCATCGCTAATGTCCTTTGGGGTGGTCAATTTCTTGCCCGTGTGCGAAGTGATGTAGGCTATCTTTTGTGCAACTTGCCTCGTCTTAAGTCTGCTCACTAATAATTTGCTAGCTTTGTTGCCCTGACTATATTGTTGTATCTTTAGGCGGTTTAAGTTATATTCTGTGCGTTCTAGGGCTTGCGTGTGCAGGCGTCTAGTGATTTGGAGTATTCTCCTACGTTTGTCATCTGTGGGGGAGAGTTGATTCGCCAGATTTAAGTCATAGAGTTCTTTTTGTAGCTCTAGTGTTAGTTTTTGTGTCTGTTTTCTGAGGTAGGAGGCCCGTCGTATTAATAAGCCTCGTATTACCGGTTTGTGTGCCATCCAGACCGTTGTGGCCGACACCTCGGGCGTCTCATTTTCCGCAAAATACCGTTTCATGTCCGTGGTCAAGTCGGCCACAAACTATGGATTTAAAAGAAGAGAATCATTGATTCTCCATGGGCTGCGGTGTTTGAAGTCATACATGTCTTTCACCTGCAGAAGTACCGGCGCATGGTCTGACCATGTAATGTTTGCTATGTCACAACTTAGGATTTGGTTGAGGTGGGATCCCTGGAGGAGGAAACCATCTATTCTAGAGTACGAATTATGAACAGGTGAGAAGTGCGTATATGTCCTCTCTGAGGGATGCGTGATCCTCCAAGTATCGTAGTAGTGGTATGTGTGTAGTAGAGACTGGAGGGCTTTGCCCTGACGTCTGACGGTTTTATATCTGCTACCAGCCCTGTGTATAGTGGAATCCACGGACGGGTCAAGAACGTGGTTGAAGTCTCCGCAAACAAGAGTTATACCCTGTTGTATGGGTGCTAGGGTTTGAAACATTTTGTGTAAGAAGTTCCTCTGGTTTTGATTGGGTGCATAGATATTCGCGATGGTGTACTCTATGTCATTGATCGTTCCTACTATCACTACATATCTGCCCAGTTGGTCTATATGCTGTGATCTCAGGGAGAAGGAGACATGTCTACTTATTAATATGGAAGTGCCTTTAGCTTTGGTTGGGGAAGTGGAATGGAATTGGTGTGGATACTCCGATTCCATAATCTGGGGGTGATCCCCAGTACGGAAATGGGTCTCCTGCAAGCACACCACTTCTGCGCAATGGTTCTTAAGCTCTCGGTATAGCAAGTGTCGTTTCGCCGGGATATTCAATCCCCTCACATTGTGTGTATAGATTTTCATGTAGGGTCAGACATGTAGGGTTGTGCTGAGTATTGCGAGTGTTTGTTGGTTGTGGGGTGTCCCGCCCCTCCCAGTGCCATCAAGCGGAGCGAGGCCACCCCTAGGATCTGTATCGACTTCCCATAGGTGACAGCATATACCTTATCTTGGATGTTGGGAGTGAGACCACCCACCTGGTCCCCAACCCATCCCCCAGCGGTGTCGGCAACAGGCCTTCTCCCGCCGAGTACCTTAGCATAACAAAATAACCAAACAACAACCAAAGTATTTACAGAGTAGGACCATGCCCTTTGTGTGGCTTGGCACTTCATCCAAGTGCCTTGGGGGTAGAAGCTAGTCGCTCCTTTGCCTGGGAGGTTTCTTGCGCTCCGCGCAGGCCTTATGTCTATTGCAGTACGTATCTTAACGATTTTTTTTTTTTTTTTTAATAATATCTCTCCTATGATATTTTATGTGACCCCTATTCTGGATGACATAGTGTGGCGTAGTTACCTCTGAGGGATCTCAATCCTTCCACTACACATAGTTCACGCTTATTTCTACACCCTGATGTCACACCCACACTACCTATGATTGCTAGGGATGTAGCTAGCTACGTGCGAATCTTTGGGTATCAGTCATCACATTAACATAAACATTTACACATTTTGGTACTTGCGGCTCGGCAAAGTCTGTGGCTTTGGGCCCTCTCAGGCCGCACGATTGTACAGTCTACATGCGTTTGGCTCTTTTCCATCCCGGTGTTATCCTTCTTAGCTCTTTGGACCGATTTTGCTGGTGTTCACTCTCCATTCCCCATTCTCTCAGGATATCTGTCCCTTCCTCCGGTGTTGAGATTACTGTGGTCTTTCCTGCCCTTTGAACCAGCAGCTTGACTGGGTATCCCCACCGGTATAATATGCGTTGTTCTCTGAGCACTGCTGTAATGCCCTGGAATTCTCTTCTTCTCTGAAGGGTGAACGCTGAGACATCCGCAAAAATCATGATGCTTCTGTACTGCTCCGGTAGATCTTGGCGCGTTCTACTGCCCCTTAGGACCGCTTCTTTGGTGTGATAATAGTGCATACGCACCA
The DNA here is from genome assembly GCA_933207985.1 of Pelobates cultripes. Taxonomy (NCBI): domain Eukaryota; kingdom Metazoa; phylum Chordata; class Amphibia; order Anura; family Pelobatidae; genus Pelobates; species Pelobates cultripes. The sequence goes on from OW240913.1 coordinate 170,716,557, forward strand.
GTATGTCCCTGGGTGCATCTTGGGGCAGGAACTTCGGTCTCGCCGTCCTGTGTATGCGGTCGAAGAGGAGCATGTCCTGTGGAATGTCTGGCACCAGTGCCTTGAGGTAAGCTGTAACATGTGCTGGCAGGTCAGATATGCTCACCGTTTCAGCCACCCCCCGCAGTCGCAAATTATTTCGGCGGCTTCTATCCTCTATATCCACCAGTTTTATCTCTTGAGCTGTGAGGCGTTCCTCCATTTGCTGCAGCCGGTCCGCCATCTCATTATGTGCTTCTTCTGCTGTGGTTAATTTTTCCTCTAATTGAGAGGTTCTGGAGCCGAGATCCACCAGGTCTTTGCGCAAGTCGCTTATGGAAGACTGCACACTGTGCATGATTTTCAGCGACATCCCGTCTAGCATGCGCTGCATTATCGCCTGTGTCAGAGGCCCCTGATCATTGGGCGCGCTCTGGGTTTCCTCACCGCTCTCCTCGGCGCCATCTTGGATCCCCGCCGGCAGAGCAGAATCTCGCGGCGCGGCTTGTTTAGGGGCAAAAAACTGCGACTTGTCCGCTTTCTCTGCCTGCCGCTTGGTCTTGGGGTGAGACATTATGCTGTTTGTGGGTGTATACTGCCCTTTCTGCTGTTGCAATTGCTCAATTTAGGCCTTCTGGCGCGGAGCTTCAGTTACATGCGGCTGCTCCCGTCGGTATCCAGGCCACGCCCCCCTATTATTATTATTTTTAACATTTATGTTACGCCAACGTTTTCTACACACTTCATGATACAGTTGTAATTAAAACTATTCAACCCCCATTAAAAAGTGTCTTGTCAAAATTTACAGAATTTCAGCTGTTTGCAATGAACAAATCAAACAAAAGCAATTGAAATAGATAAACACAATGCACGCTTCAAGTGGTTTCCCTAGATTCAACAGACAGCAACTTATAATGACTTCTCCAGTGTCAAAATCATTCAACCCCCTGAACAGAATCCCTCACAACAGCACACATATGCAAAACAGGTGTTGTTTCAAGCACACCTGGGCTTCATTAGTTGCACCAGTTGTGCTTGAGCTGGAACACTTGAAATACCTGAATTGGCTTGGGGTTTGTTGAGTGTCACGTATCACTGCATGTTAGAAATATGACTAAGTCAAAAGAATGGTCCACAATGTTAAGAGAAGAGATCAGCGCTGTTTACAAACAAGGAACAAGATACAAAAAGATTGCGAACCATGGAATTTCCAACAAAAAATTGATCCCAAGCTTGGTTGGTTGGCCATGCTTGTTTGCAGATAAAGTACTGGAAAATTCTACAGTGGGCATCACAGTCACCAGGCTTGAACCCAAGAATATGACTGAATTGGAGACCATTACTCATGAGCAATGGGCTAAGATTCCTTAGGAATGCTGCCAGAAGCTGGTTTCTGGCTATGCATCTAGTTTACAACAGGTCATACCAGCAAAATGGTGCACTACTAAGTATTAAAGATGCTTGCCACAAAAGGGGTAAAATAATTTTATTACTGGAGAACCACTTGAAGCACTCGTTGTATTGAGTTATTTCAATTGCTTTTGTTTGATTTGTTCATTGCAAACAGCTGAACGTCTGTAAGTTTTGACAATAAATCAGATTTTCAAAGGGGGCTGAATCATTGATTACAACTGTATTTCTAAACATTTGATTCACTTACACAAATAGTGTTGAAAAGCACAAGAGGTGAAGAAGGCCACCCACACATGAACATACAGTCTAGGAGGAAGGGGGTGTGGAACACAAGAGGAAGCACAGTTTGTCAAAGGGGAGGGATGTAAAGATTGGTAAAAGTAATGCTATAATGAGAAAAAAGTCAAACAGGAAGATAGCAAGCCTTCCTTAAGAGGTAAGTTTTCGTTTAACCTCTTGGAGCATTAGAGGCTAAGGTTGTCAAGGCTTACCTTGTGTTGGAGTCCAGAGAGCAGAGTGCTCACCCTTGCAAAAGATCACAGTCCACAATGACTAGTTAGATAAATCACCTGGAGAGTGAATTTGTGCATGGGGACTGTGCAAAAAGGTGAAGCCCTGGTCCGAGAGTCAAAGTTGGCAAAATAGGGCCCTGGTCCATGAAGAAAGAAGAATCGCCACCGGGGTAAATATTTGACCGGCGATTAACAAAGTCTATGCTGAAAATGGTTCAAGAACAAATGTCTCTCTGGCCGGTCAAATGTCAGGAGCTCCTGCGGACAAACAAAGGGGGGCTCCCACTGGCTCTCAGGAGGTGTTTGTTCCTTTCCAGTCCATAGTACCGCCACTTCAAATTGGGCTTGGTGAGTTGGGAAGTGGGGTAAAACTGGGGCGAGTTGGCGTTCTCGGGTGTTTAGCATGGGGGGGGGGGGAAGCACAAGGCCAGGGGTACTAAAACAACTCTTTCTCTTTAATGAATGGATGAGGGGAATATAACATAGGGATGCCACATAAACATAATATAATTATGACAAGTTGACAATTCAGAATTGGCATAGCAATAACGGCTGATATTGCATAACCTTTCAGCTAGGCAATATTGTAGCCATTTGTGTATTGTGGCACACTACTAAACACTGTGACAAACTCCCCTTTTTACCCAAGTTTGCCACGAGCTCCTGGAGGGGCCTGCTTGCCAGCCTATTGCTCACAGACTATGGACCCTGTGAAAAATAATGTAAAAGTCTCTGTTTGTGCAAATGGGATTATATGGTTAGTTTACCAAACAACCGCACGAACCAGAGACCACCCTGGAACTTGTTAACACCTATTAACAACTTGGAACGTTTCTCACCGCAGTGTTCTAATTGTTAGTCTGGGTCACTGCAATTCCTATAGACAACCACGAGGTGGTTGCCATCTTGTTCGCATTAACGCAGGCAGCGGTGTTTGGACATGACTCTCCTGGAACTAAAATGGGCTACAGAAACTCCCGAACACCGCTGGACTTCCATCATCGCCTGCGTTCGGTTCTATACAAGTTAGAAGAGCACTGTTCGGTGGGCTCATTCGTCTGGATGAAGGGAACAAGCTCCAGGGAAAGACTATTGACTCTGTTCAGTAGTTTGTTTGTTTTCAAACTACCAAACTATTGCAAGCCCTGATTCTCTGGAACTGTTTTGGACATGGGACTATGCCTGCGGTCAGTCAAATAAATGACTTCCATAGAATTTGTGAACCCCTGAACTGATCTGGGTGATTTTTGGATATGTTGGTCACCCAGATCATGGCTATCAGGTGCGTGAGGGATTTGTGGGGATATCATGTGTTTTGGGGTACTTTTGGGACTTTTTAGAAATGTGTGTTTTTCTGCCTGGAGATAATTGGGTTAATGTAGTATCTTATCCAATTATCTCCCATGCAGAGGGGAGGATATGTGGAGTGCCTTACATTATTAATGTGTTACTATTGCTTTGCAAGTTTGTGTCCCAACAAGGTCCATGTGAGCATACCCCTTGCATGGGAATTGTCATATAAGGCCAAGTCTGGCACCATTAAAATCTATTCCAGCTTCTATTTCAAACCTGTGTGTCGTCCTGTTATTGGAGGGAAAGAAGCAGTGGCGTACACATGACCCATGGGGCCCCGGTGCGAAAATTGATCTGTGGGCCCCCCCGCGCTTACTCTGCTCGGGCCGGGGCCGCAACACATGGCGGCGGGTACCTGGTTGCAGGGGTTGCAGGGCTGCGACCCCTGCGACCGCGGTATGTACGCCAGTGCATGCAGATGCACACACACTTAAAGGACCACTACAGACACCCAAATCACATCAGTTCAATGAAGTGGTCTGGGTGCCAGGTCCCTCTAGTTTTAACCCTGCAGCTGAAAACATAGAAACTGCTATGTTTTACTGAGGGTTAATCCAGCCTCTAGTGGCTGTCTCATTGACAGCCGCTAGAGGAGCTTCCGCGATTCTAAGACACTGAAGGTCCATAGGAAAGCATTGAGTAATGCTTTCCTTTGAGCGGTTTGAATGCGCGCGCGACTGTTGCCGCGCATGCGCATTCGGAGCTGAGAGGCAGAGGGATCAACAGTGCCAAGGAAGTCCGGCGCTGGAGAAAGGTAAGTGCTGAAGACACACACACTCTCACGAACAGACGCATACACACTAGCTAACAGACACACACATTTACTGACAGAGATACACTCAGCGACATACATACATACACACTCACTTACAAAACATACACTCTCACTGACAAACACACACTCACTAACAGACATCAAACAGACTCACTAACAGACACACACAAATACACTCAGTAACAGACACAAACAGTAACACACTCACTGACACTAGCAGACACACACTCAATAACAGACACACTCACTAGCAGACACACACACTAACACACACACTCACACACTAACACACACACACACACACACTAACACACTAACACTAACACACACATGTGTTTTTTTTTAAAATGTAATCCCCCAGCCTCCTTACCTTTTGGAGTACTGAGGGGATTCCCTGGGGTCCAGTGGTGCTGCTGGGCTCCTGGGCGGCCAGTCCTGCGGGTGGGCAGGCAGGCTGGCGGGTGCGCGAGGGAGCACTCTCCCCCGAGTGCTTCCTCTTCAGCTCCCTTGCGCGACGCGTACTGATGCCGGAGCCGGAAGATGACGTCATCTTCCGGCTACAGTATCAGTGCAGTGCGCGAGGGAGCTTAAGAGGAAACACACAGGGGAGAGTGCTCCCTCGCGCGCCTGCCAGCCTGCCTGCCCACCCGGTGATACCAGGGCCAGCCTTGGGGGGCCCTGAGGTGGCCGGCTCCTGGACCCCCAAGGAGAAGAGGCTGGCCACAGTGGGTACATACCGGGTCGCACTGGAAAGAAGATTTATTCTTGTGTCTGCTGTTCAAGCTTGCAGGGGATTCAACGGGGAAAGTCCTTGTAAGGACTAGAGCTAATTCGCCATTTGGCTCCAGAAAGGAGCAGTTCCAGGGCGCCAGTCGAGCCACAGTGACTGTGGGCAGAAGTGCTGCGGTTTGTCCCCTGTTCCAGCTAGGAAGAGGTCCTTGGCGGAGGTACCCAGCCAGGGGTACAGGGAGCTCCTCTACAAACACTTTTTTCCCTCTTTTTTTTTAATGTCTGAATTTTTTCCTGAATAGTTTTTCATGGATGACATTTGGCTGCGCTGAACCACCACATGGACAAGCATCCTGAACAAAATTTCAATTTTATTAAAAATTGTTCAGCTGAATCGAACAATCCCGCTGTGCAAGACTAATGAGTAGAATTGTTGGTGACTTTGTAATTCAGGGCCAGCTGTCTGAATTATGTGTGAAAGTAGCAATGAATTAGGATGACAAACTATAACAAAAAATATGTGGGTGTGGTATGAAACCCACCCACAGACAACACCGCATCTCCAAGTAAAATATTTTAAACGTCAGGTGAAATAATCCTGAGATCAAGGTCTTAATAGGGTTAATTCCTGTGCTGGGCTATCCCACATATGCAGAAAGTTACACAAAACAAAATGCAGGAGTAAACCCTTACGATCCACATAAAAATACACAGAAATAATAAAAAAGTGCACATTTATTGATATAAAAATTGCAGCAATGTATGGCAGAAAATAGTCATGGCAGCACTCCAAAAAAGCTGAATGTGAGTAACCTGGATGCGTTTCACTCCCCCCTGGTGCTTTCTCAACATGCTGGCTGCCTTATTCATTATTTTACTGGGGACTTGGAAGGCCAGTCAGGAGCTAGTTGCAATAGTAAAGGCTGGGCATGATGCAGGTATAAACAATTATTGAGGTTGCATAGATAAGGATGCATAGTTTTAAGATGGAAGTTACATGATTTGGAGACAAACCGGATGTGGGGAGCAAAGGTCTATTTCAATAACATGCATGTGTTAAAAAACTATATGAGTAAAGTTCAGAAAAAGGAAAAAAGTGGTGGTCAACATATGGAAAAAATTATAGTAGGGTAACCTTATTTTAACCTTATAATAAATATAAGAATAAATAATGTAATGAGCAATCACAGTTTCTTTCCTTAAAGGGACACTGTAGTCACCAAAACAACTACAGCTTAATGTAGTTGTTCTGGTGAGTATAGTGTATCCCTGCATGTATTTTTATGTAAACACTGCCTTTTCACTCAGACGGCCACTACAAATGCTTCCTGCACAATATAACTATATATTTTCACTCCTATATCTATAACAGAGTTACACTATATATTTGAGTGAGCTGCACTTTTTTAATTGCACATTTATAAGCTTTTTGCACAGATTTCTGTTTCCACTACTTATAAATTATAAACAGTGCACTTTATTTTTTTTCACTTTATATGTATATATAGCACACATTGTAATTTATGTTGCAAATTGTGGAGACACATATTTCAATATTTGGAAAGTTTATCCCACATTATTAAATTAAGGGCATATTTGGGACCAAATGCATATAACAGAATGCACATTCACAAATTATCATTCACTTGATTGAAGTTAATGATAATTTGAAATACTATTTGCCGGCTGGCAGCTGAGGCAGCCAGACTGCAATCAGTTAAAAAAAAACCCTCTTGGCATTAATCTTGTTGGTTGGGATAGACAGGCCACAGTTAGAAGTTCTATAATAAAATATGCCAGCCCTTCCCTTGAGCAATGGGTGGAGCTTGCTGATGTCCACACTTTCCATGCCTGATTTGTTGGACACAACCTTTACCCATGGGAGCTGGGAGGTGGTATTATTGCCACAAAGGCAGTAATATACCATGTTCCACCACTCAGAAGTAGATAATGTAGTTTTACCTGCTTTTTACCACTTTTTATTTGATGAGTTGGCTAGGGCCAATCCCCTGATGTAAAATATCCCTTCCTAACCCCTTACGTTAATAATAGTGACTTTAGTCCCATGAAAAGCTAAATAATAATAAAAAAAAACATTATAGCACAACTAAAATGAACAAAGATCTGAATCACAAAAAAGAGTTGAAAAAATAAAAATCGCACAGGGAAAAACAAAAAAAAGAAACCTGAAAGGGCTTCATGCCTATTAAGATTTCAAGGCAGGAAAAGCCTTTATAAAGGTCTTCCCACACTTTGATAAGCCAGTCAAAGAACTCTTATTGGTGGACTTGTAAATCTAGCAGTAAGAGAGCTCTGAAGGCAAGTCTTGTCTTCCATGTCTATGGGTGCTGGCTGAGGGACACTGTTTAGTATCCTTCCATTTAAAAGCTGCTCAACTGAGTTGCTAATTTTATTTACAGTGAGCAGCCACTGCATGTGCACTATTTAGTGGACATGTCCCCATGTGAGCCATGGCAGGTGGCAGTCATGAGGAAGGTTTTACATACTACTATGAAGGTCATATTTTTTTAGCATTTGAATGCGGTGACTGACTAGAAAGTCCTTGATATTTTCCTCTTGATAAACCCTTTTTCTGCTGAGAGATTATATTAACTATTTGCCTGTTGGCTGTTTGCTCTGCCAGCAGAGAAGTAGTTTGGATTTTTAAAACCCAGGATCTAAATTTCAGCATATTGTGGGCAATGTTTGCATTTTGCAGCCCAAAGGAACTGAATTATGTGCCATGTGGTACAGGGCCATTCAGACTTTAGTAAATAGACCTCAAAGTGAATTTAAAAGAAAAATTCAAATTCTAGATCAAAACAGCAGAAATATAAAAACTCTCTAGGACAGTTATGTCTACACATGGTAATTCACTAAACACCAGATTTTGTCCAGATGAACTCCAATTAGAATACCAAGGTTGTGACTAAAATGTAAGGGGGTAGGCTGTCAGTCAATGTGCCACCCATTTTATGGGCAGCTAATTACACTATTACAAGTTGGGTCCACCCCTTTGTGCAGCCAGTTCTCGTACCTGCCCACCTTTCCCCACAACCTATTAAAGGACCACTATAGGCACCCAGACCACTTCAGCTTAATGAAGTGGTCTGGGTGCCAGGTCCATCTAGGATTTACCCTTTCTGCTGTAAACATAGCAGTTTCAGAGACAGCCGCTAGACAGTCCATCTAGGATTTACCCTTTCTGCTGTAAACATAGCAGTTCTCATTGACAGCCGCTAGAGCGCTTCTGCGCTTCTCACTGTGATTTTCACAGTGAGAAGACACGAGCGTCTATAGGGAAGCATTGAGAATGCTTTCCTATGAGACTGGCTGAATGCGCGTGCGGCTCCTGCCGAGCATGCGCATTCAGCCGATGACGGGAAAGAAGGAGGAGAGTCCCCAGCGCCGAGGGAGCCCGGCGCTGGAAAAAAGGTAAGAGATTAACCCCTTCCTCCCCCTAGAGCCCGGCGGGAGGGGAGCCCTGAGGGTGAGGGGGACCCAAGGACCCTATAGAGCCAAGAAAACAAGTATGTTTTCCTGGCACTATAGTGGTCCTTTAAGTAGAAAAATATTTGATGTCACTTTTTTCTTATTATAAATACTGAAGTGTAAGGTTACACCTGTTTATTAAACAATATCATGGCAATTCGACTTGATCAGTGGGTTTTAAAACCTTGGTCAAGACCCAAAGTCCTCATTTTTGAATAGGTCCTCAGTAGTTGAGAAAGTACATCTTGTTCAACTCCAAGTCAGCTATGTTTTCAGTTGTCAGAAAAAAAAAATGCACATTATCTCACAGCCCTATGCAAATTTACATAACAGGTTTTTATTAGACTGCAATGGCCATTAAAGTGTAGGCTCACTTGTCATAAACAATTCTCCTTGCTGGTGTCTGGAATACTGAGAGTATTAAACTCACAGTTTAAATGAAATACCAAGAATAAATGTATACTGAACCTTAGAGTGGCTGAGCTTTTGGCCGTGCCAAAGGACAGAGAATAGTCAGGGAAGTAAGAAATCAGGAAGAGCGAATAACAGTAGCCAAGTCAAAGAAATGTATTAAGTAGAATAGTCAGTAAACGCCAAGATCAGTACCAGAAATACAATACAAGGAGTATAGCGCACTATTGGGAACAAATTATAACCACAACAGGGCAAGGACCGGTGCCTTAGCAAACTATTTATAGTCTGGCACTTTAGCCTTATAGCTATGCCCCAAATATGATAGAAATTGGCGATTTTGTCAGGCCTTGACGTAATCGGCGTCATGAGGTCGGTGTGCATCATAAAAGGGGGCGGAGCTACAGGCATTCAGACCGCTGTAGAGAGGAGAGGAACCATGTTTAAGGTTCCCAGCCTACTGGTGTCCCCTAGATTGTGGTACCCCAAGGAAAACATAAGATACCCTGACAGCTGGTTTCAGCCAAAATCTAAATCTCTAATGAGACAGAAAGGGTTTTCTTATACAAACAAAGTAGGAGCACTTTGAAGAGGTCTTCCTTTTGCAACATCATGAAAGGGGAAGAAGAGAGGGAGCACTAGCGTACATACCGGGGTTGTAGGGGTCGCGGCTGCGACCGGGACTGGCCCACCAGGGGGCCCGGCCACCCTGCGACCTGGTATGTACGCCAGTATGGCCAGCCTCTTCTCCTGAGGGGCCCAGGAGCTGACCACCTCAGGACCCCCCCCAGGCTGGCCCTGGTGTCACCGGGCGGACTGGGCCCACTGATCAATTTTCGTACCGGGGCCCCATGGGTTGTGTGTACGCTACTGAGAGGGAGTCTGATTAGTGTGATCATGCAGAGCAGGCTCCAGTGTTAGGTTTCGATAATGCCCTGTTTCTGTCATGGTCTGAAACTGAGAATGGTAGATTAGAGGAGGAAAGCTGAAAAAACTCCCCTAGCTAAGAGGCGTGCCCAATAATGCAATCTGACCAGGTTTATAGTAACTTTATGTATGTTTAGTATATACTTTACAAAGTTTTTCTAGCTTTATTTTGGTTTGTATATTTGTTTAAAAGTATCTGCTGGTTTAAAAAATAGTGATGCATGCCACTTTAATCTCTGGTGACAGTAATGGCTCTAGTATTTTTTATTTATTTTTTTTTTTACTTTTATTATATAATGATCTAGTTTTCTAGAAAAAAAGCAGCATTATTTTAGAAGTGATTGAAGATGTGCTTGAGGAAATATAAAGATTTTTCATCTTGTAATAATGTGATTTCATAATGTGATTTCTAAAGTAAATAATAAAACAATATTGTAAGTTGATATGACTTCTCATAAATAAATATTTTATACTATTATTAATAGGGATTTCTCTGCAGAATAGTTTATCTGCCCACATTCTCCTGAGAAAAGGATAGCAAGCAATCTCATCTGGTGACAGCACTTCCTTGTTTTCATCTTTATGCAAAAGAGCTTTGACATTTTTTTCTACTATGAGTGAAGATATCCTGTGTTTATGTTCTTGGTCACCAGATGGTAAGTTTAGTCTCCAATACAAAATGTGGAACTGAAGCCATCAAATTTATAATGAGTTCTTGGAAAGGTGACAAGCAACCTACATTAATTTCTAAAGCCAAAATGCAAAGCTATACACTTGAGCCTTCTGTGCCACCAGCAAAAAAAAAAATATAATCAAATTTCAGAGCTATAAAATAGGCCATTTGTTACTTGCAGGTATTATCTACTTTCCTTGGAAATCAACTTTCACTGCTACAGACTTTAGAGAGATATCTTATAAAAAAATGGAACTGAACTACTTAGGGACTCAAGGAAAGCTAATTTTACAGCCATGGGCCAATTGCGATAGACCTCTCAAGACTAGCAAAGTGGTATGGTGTTGCAGCATTCTAACACACAAGGGAACCGATTCCTACTTGTCAAGTCTTGAAATAATGCTGTCTTCTGACAGACTTTGAGAAGACTGAGCAGGCCAAAATGACAGGTTTAGAACTACATCTGCTCCAAGAAAGAGTGATACAGAGGAGTTAGGTTTTCTCTGAAGTAATTGAGATTTAGATCGTATGAGTGATCGTGTGAGTGATAACCACAAAAATGAGAACACTATTGGAACAATGTGCTGAAATTTAACATTCTATTGGTTTATACACTCTTTTATCCCAATTTAGTAGTTTTTCAAAATTTAATCCAGTTTTTCCCGTTAATTAATGTGATGCAGGACAAGATATGTGATTAGAAGTTTAGATTAAGGTAAGAGCTTAGTGGGATCTAATCTACAAAATGTTGACTCTCAATCTGGATTGCCACATTGTCAGGCCGTGCAGCTGAAATAATTGCTAGGGGACATAAGAAAATAACACAACTGCCAGTGAATGATCCATTCTAGGGGAAATTAGGTAAAAATGACAAAACATGCAAAGGACAAGGATATGGTGTGAAAGCGAAGCATCTTATCATTATCAAGCTAAGCCAACACATAAGGTGAAACACGGCCTCGGGAATTAAAAAAGTACCATTTAATATTTGCATATGTAAGTTCCAACCAATCACATAGCAGTATTCAAATTGTGGGATGACCTTTATCCTTTCTAGTTTCAGTTGAGTCAGTTTGAATTATGCATTCTCTGTGAGTTTTTTCACCTTTCTATTGTATTTAGTAAACCAACACCTGTTTACCTTTAACTGGCATCCAAGCTTTACTGGTACAAATGTTAATTAATAAGATAAGAAAATATTACATGGTGTCAGAAAGAAATGGATCTCTTCTATCGACACAGATGCAGCTGGAGTTCCTACGCCGACAATGAACTAGGAAGCAAGTAACTTGTCTGATGCATAGCGGAAGTTCAGACAACATGCACGTCTCATGTTCAACAGAACCCTGAAAAGTAAGTGTGAGGATGAAAAATGCAGTTACTTTCTTCTATGGGTTGGTGAAAAGGGCAGAGACATTTTCAATACATGTGCCTTACCTACAGACAATGCTATGTATTAAAGTCATGTTATGACCATTTTGCAGCATATGTCAAGCCCAAAGCAAACGTGATATTTGCATTATACAAGTTCCATGACAAAGTACAGCAGACTCAGGAGTCCTTTATGCAGTTGGTAGCAGACTTGAGGCTGCAATTATGCTCAAAGCGATGAGATGATCTGAGACTGCATTGTCTTTGGAAACACAGTCCAAGGGTGAAAGAGAAATGATTAAATATCGTGTCTGAGTTAACGCTAGAGAAAGCAATTAATATGGCCAAATCCCATGAATTAGCCAAGGTACAACAACTGTCAATCTCCAAGGGCCAATGCCCAGACGCTCTGCATGGCAAAATCATTGATAAGATTTCCCGCCATACTAGCATTGGTGCAGACTGGAGGCAACATAGTGCCCCACCCCACAGAGTGCACTTACTGTGGAAATAAGCCACTTTTCTCCGGCTATCAATGTCCTGCAAGGGAAAAAATATGCAAATAATTTGGAAAACTTAACAACTTCGCCAAAGTGTGCCGCTCCAGCTGCAAGAAAAATGTCCATACTGTAAACAACAATGCCACTGACCCAGAAGAGCATGATTAAATATTTTAAATATTAGAATCTGTGACCAAAACAATCAGAGTCCAGAGCAAGCTTTTGCCAGTTTCCAAGTTGGTACAAAACAAATTGTAATACAATTCAAGAAAGACACACGATCATCAGCTAACATCATATACATGTACGAATACAATAAGCTGAAAACCCAGTGCATTCTATGATCACCACCTCGCCACCAATATGGCTATGGTGGTGAATGCTTGTCAGTTAAAGGCAAATGCTTCGCAGTTAAAGGCAAATGCTAAAACTACAAGTTGATACTTCCAAGTATGCATCAAAATCACTCACCGAATGTGAAATTAACTAGGCATGAATTGAAAAATAAGTTTTCACCATACTAGTCGGCTGCAAGTGTTTTCATCAGTATATCTATGGATGCCATATCATCATGGAAAGTGATCATAAACCCTTAAAGTCCCTAATGCGCAAACCAAAGGCATTGAGTCTTCCACGACTACAAACAATGATTCTACATCCAGGCAAAGACATTCCAGTTGCAAACACACTGTCCAGAAAGTTATTATCTGACCAAAACTCAAGCCTCAGTGAAGGTATGGACATACAAGTGCACACTGTAAAATAGAAAAAGTGAGGTTAGGACTCCAAATAAAAATAGATGGGACCCACTTCACTAGAATTACCTCTATTATTAGAATATCATAAATGGTAATAGACTTTATTGAAAACCAAATACACATAACAAATATACAAACAAATCTATGAAAAAAGGTGTGAACACAACTCAACGTGTGTAAGACAAAAAAAACACAGCAATACACCTTTAAAAACCTGGGGTAAGAATAATTATATAAATGTGTATATATAGAGATCAGTACCTGTAGTATATACTATTGGATGAAACCAGAATATGTAGACAGATCTCATATATGCATTTTAAGTCAGGCTCAAAATATAGTAGGAGCGTTCATCCCATGCTCTGTCTCAAATATAGGTGACAAAGTGCCTTATAATAATTATCCACTGAACATGCTGTGTCCTGTGGTCAATAAAAATGACTAATCTTGGCTGCATGCAGTAAAGTGGTCTAAAAATACCTTGTTAGCAAAGAAGGATATCTGATATAAATAGTCCTAATGGTAAGGATAGTAGCAATGTCTTAGAACAATCACGTGAATAGGGGAGTAAACTGTGGGCGGTTCAGACCTCTCCTCCCATCTCCACTGGGTATTAGCAAGGTGCACACACACAAGAATTTTACCACAGGGTAGGGTAGCCCTTAAGGTATGGGATGACAAATAGTGAAATAAAACCAACATGGTTTGGATCCAGTGTGCAGACACTTTTTATCAACAGGTGAAAAGAGATCTCTCATTAAATGAAGAATATACTGTAAAGCTGTACAATGTATATATATTATCAACTGATGAAGAAAAGGGTAAATCTACTAGGTGAATAGTTTTTCTTATATAAAAATTGGTATATTATTCAAAATGTCTGTAGTGTACAGCTGGTTTCCTCACAGGAAATGGGTTATCCATTCGATCATACCAATATGGTTATTACCCACACAGAGTGTTATAAAGAGAGTGCTTATATATATACCCGATTTACTTCTAGATGCCTACTTGAAGTCAAGATAACCGTATACATGATAATGATCAGAATTCAACATTAAAGAATAAACAAAGAAAATAGGCTATGCGATATTTACAAATATACAGAATTAAATTCTCCAAATACTTAGGGATACCAGAATTCACATAAGGTTAGATCAAATAAAGGGGGAGAAAGAGAAGAATTAATTCAGACCTAGAGGGTTGAGGGTTTTTAATTTGTAAATCCATTTACATTCTTATTGACGTAGAATTTTATCACAATCCCTCTGCCTTTGGTCGCGCTTTACCAGCTGTAGGCCACAGAATCTTATATCCTTAGATAGACCCCTGTAGCATTCTTTGAGGTGTCTTCAGACGGGAGTTTCTAAGTGATTATTTGGGGACTGCACATGTTCCTTTATACGTTCTTTAAAGGGGCGGAATGTTTTGCCCACAGGTTAGCAGATAAACCAGTCCTGCAGTGTTGCAATTAAAGAAATGTGTCACCCTAAAGGTGTACCATCCCTCACTGTCTGTCACTGATTTTGAGTAACAGAGGATGTACTTACAGGCGACACACCTACCACACCCGTAGGTACTACAGGGGGGATTTCGACCTAACCAGGTAAGTGATGGATTTGGACTTGGCTGGAAGTGGATTGGGACTTAAAAAAACACAGAAATTGCGACATCTACGTGCAGTTATGGTTACCTGTGGGCCCAAGGCCTCCTTTAGGTGGGTATTGTTTAGTAAAATAGGCTCAAACCATTGCATCGACTTTCTAACCTCATTCCATCCTGAGTCAAATGTCGCTATCATTCTGTTTTATTCGTCATGATCTCCTCCTTGGGGAGATCTGACAGAAGGTCATCTCTGTCCACTTCCAGGGCCCTCTTATAATTCTTTTAAAATCACCTGTTAGGGTACCCTTTCTTCCTAAACTGCTGTCTAAGCACGTTGGCCTTTGGTGCTACTACAATTCCTCCATACCCTCAGATAATGTCCAACTGTTTCAAGGGTCTCGGATGGAAGCTATCCCATTTTAAAAGGGCATTGGAGTCTGATGACTTCCTATACAGAGACGTCTGGACAGAACCATCCCCAGATACGTAGAAGGTTCGGTCCAAGAAATTCAAGGAGGGACCACCAAACTCAGCTGTAAATCTCAAATTGCCATCATTTGCCCTGCCACACTATCAGGACATCATCTATATAGCGTTGCCATGCAAGCCACTAACTCTGTTTTTTAAATTTGTTCCTCCCACCACCCCAGGTGAAGGTTGGCATATGAAGGAGCACAAGCCATTCCCATAGCCATACCCCTCACCTGGTGGTAGAATCTATTATGGAACAGAAAGTAATTATGTGACAAAATGAAATTAAGGAGTCTCAGCTCAAATGTTGTATGTGGCTGGTAATCGGGGCCCCTTTGGTCATGAGGAATGGATGAGTATAAGGACTCTACATCCAAACTACACAGGCTAGCCATTGTTGGTATCTCTATACAAAGGTAAATGTTCCACGAATGGTCTTAGGATTTTGTCTAAACATAGACTGCCATTCTGGGTTAAATTACCGACCCCTGATACAATGGGATGACCCGGTGGATCCTGCAGACTCTTGTGGACTTTCGGCAGGCAGTAAAAGGTTGCTATCCTAGGGTGACGATTCAAGATAAACTCATACTCGTCACCCGATAGCAACCCTTCACTGCGGCCATAATTGTTTTCAAAAAGTCATTAGTTGGATCAGACTCCATGTGTCATAATCAATGGAATTAAACATTACCCCCTTATCAGCAGGTTTGATAGTTAGTGTATCATCTTCTTTTAGTGATTTTAGTGCTAATTGATCTTTTCTAGGGAGATTGTCATTGGGACGATATTCCAAATTTCTTATATCAATGCCCTCAATCTCACTTTCAACTGCCTTACGGAAGAGTTCAATGTCTCTTAAACTTGCAAAGTTGTGGATGAAGCGGTTTCTAGGTCTCAATTCAGTATGATTTACTGTTGATTGACCCTTGTTCTCATCCAAAAGCGATAAAAGGGTAGTCAAGCATTC
Source organism: Pelobates cultripes (assembly GCA_933207985.1). Classification (NCBI taxonomy): domain Eukaryota; kingdom Metazoa; phylum Chordata; class Amphibia; order Anura; family Pelobatidae; genus Pelobates; species Pelobates cultripes. The sequence continues at coordinate 170,732,535 of OW240913.1, forward strand.
ATAATCTTTATTTGAAAGACCAGGGGACCTATATGGCCTATGGACAGGTTGATAACTTGGAGATTAGGGGTTCGTGAGGATTGTGGTTTACAGTCTCTATCTAGTAGTGACTCTGTCTCCCCCCACCCCCTCTTGAGCTCCGCGTCTGAGTTCTGTTGCTCCAAAAATCGTCCTGTCGGCCTAGTGCTAAAAAATTAACGCCTTTTTTGAGGATGCTCCTAGGGTTACTAATACCGGGGAGTCTGGGAGACTGGCAAGACTGGTTTATCTGCTAACCTGCAGCTGCAATTTAAAATATGTGGGCAAAACATTCAGCTCCTTTAACCCCTTAAGGACACATGACGTGTGACATGTCATGATTCCCATTTATTCCAGAAGTTTGGTCCTTAAGGGATTAAAGAACGTATAAAGGAACATGTGAAGTTCGATTAGAAACTCCTGTCTCAAGACACCTCAAATAATGCCACAGGGGGTCTATCTAAGGATATAAGATTCTGTGGCCTACAGCTGGTCAAGCGCAACCAAAGGCGGGGGGATTGTGATAAAATTCTACGTCAAAAAGAATACGAACACGTGGCGGTGGCCATATTATTTAGTCGAATGTGCCCAGCGGTGTTTTGTCGTCGAGCGCATCGAACTGAAATCGGACACTTGACGGCCCGAACACCGCTGTAACTTTCACCTCCAGTTAGGTTCGACTAGAATTTCACGAACGGAGTGCCATTCAGAAGAAATAATCAACCAAACCAGATACACTCACTAACTATGCACGAACGGCTCAGTTCGACTATTAAAGCATCACTATAGGGTCAGGAACACAAACATATATTCCTGACCCCATAGTGTTAACACCACCATCTAGCCCCCCTGGTCCCCTCATGCCTCCATAAATATAGTAAAAATCTTACTGTATTCAAACCTGAAGCTGTAACTCTGCATGCTGTTAGACTCAGAAAAACAAGCAGTCTGCTGACATGTGGTAGCCTGATCCAATCACAGTGTTTCCCCATAGGATTGGCTGAGACTGACAAAGAGGCAGATCAGGGGCAGAACCAGCATGATTCAAACACAGCCCTGGCCAATCAGCATCTCCTCATAGAGATGAACTGAATCAATGAATCTCTATGAGGAAAGTTCAGTGTCTGCATGCAGAGGGAGGAGATATTGAATCACAGGATGCTGTGCACAGTGCTGCCCTGTGCTCTGCTGACAGCAGACCTGAGTGGATGGAGGCATATTATGCATCCATCAACTCTGAAGTCCCTTTGGTTCACTCTGAGTGACTGCAACTGGAGGTGTTCCTAGCTTTCAATGTAAACACTGTGTTTTCTCAGAAAATACAGTGTTTACATGAGAAAGGCTGCAGGGAGCTATAGTTCTCACCTGAACAACCTCATTAAGCTGAAGTTGTTCAGGTGACTATAGTGTCCCTTTAACGTTACTTCGACTGTTTAAGACAATTATCTCACAGGATGAGGGGAGGGAGTGTGTACAATGTGTGGGAGTGTCACCTACTTTACTGCATTATCATTGGCTTGTAACAATTGTCATCCTGTCCCCCACAAGGTCCACGTGGGTGTTCCCTTGCATGGGGACTTGCATTAAAGGCCAGCTGTGGCTCCCATTAAACGAGATACGTTACCCCTTCATGAATGTTTGGGGGATTGGAGAACTACATACACGCTGCGGCGGTTCATTGGGTTTACAATGGTTATGGTGTTCCAGTGCAGTGCTTATGGTACTCACAAGTACTAGGAAGCAACGATTGACGGAGGAACCCGGTCGGGGTGCCAGGCAGTCCATCACAGAAGGCTTCTATTTCTCTCCCTTTATTTGATCTAATCTTATGTGAATTTTAGTATCCCTATGTATTTGGAGAATTTAATTCTGTATATTTGTAAATATTGCATAACTTTATGTAGGCATCAAGAAGTAAATCGGGTGAATATATAACTACTCGCTTTATAACACTCTGTGTGGGCAATGACCATATTGGTATGATCGAATGGATAACCCATTTTCTGTGAGGAAACAAACTGTACACTACAGACATTTTGAATAATATACAAATTTTTATGTAAAAAAAATGATTCACTTAGTAGATTTACCCTTTTCTTCATCAGTTGATGATATATATACATTGTACAGCTTTACAGTATATTCTTCATTTAATGAAAGATCTCTTTTCACCTGTTGATAAAAAGTGTCTGCACACTGGGTCTATACCATGTTGGTTTTGATTCACTATTTGTCATCCCATACCTTAAAGGGCTACCCTACCCTGCTGTTAAATTAATTTACCATCAAGTAACCTAATCATTTGATTGCTTGATGGTTTACCTTAATTTTGCTTTAAATCCCAAGAGGGATGCCTGTCTGTGATGGGATTTATCCTGCAGGGCTGGAAAAATACGCCCCTACTCTATAACACTTATTAACTATATCGGGATGAACACACCTAATTTAGCCTTGTGTGTGCACCTTGCTAATAACCGGTGGAGATGGGAGGAGAGGTCTGAACCGCCCACAGTTTTATTCGGTATCCGGCTACTATCCATGATTCCCCTGGAGGAATTGGAGCCAAGGAGACCAGGTAATGTGGTATTTGTCATATTTAAGAGTAAAAGAGTAGGATAGTTCTTCCATTGTTCTAATGGAATCTACTCTGGCTATCCAGGCTCTAATGGTTGGTGCTGTGGATTGTTTCCACATTGTAGGAAGGTGGTTGAGGAGGATACACTGGTGTTTGGCTAGAGGTTGGTGATAGAGTAGGAACAGCATGGTTTCTTGGGAAGGTTGATGCCCATTATATTACCTATAAGGTTGGCGATCTTTCCCCAGTAATCTTGGATCACAGGGCATAGCCACCAAATGTGGCTTGTGGTTCGTGCTACTTGTTTGCACCTCCAGCATGTGTTGGGCAAGTTAGGGAAGAATCTATTGATGCGGGTGGGGGTATAGTGTCACCTAGCTATCCTTTTTATAGTTGCCTTCGTGGGTGCTATTGCTCCTAGATGTGTGGAAGATGTTTTTGAATTTTTTTTGCCAATCTTTTGTTAGAGTCTGTGTGTTCAGCTCCTTGTCCCACTGTGTTGTGTAGTTTGGTAGGGTCTCCATGTTGTTGGCGGACCATTTTATAGAACGATGAGATTAGTCCCCTATGTAGTGTGTGGTGAGTACATTTGTGTTTCAAATGCTGTGAGGTTTCTATGACCTCGGAGGAGTGTGTGGTCTGATTGTATGAAGTGTTTAATCTGTGAGTGTCTAAGTCTGGCCGTACCCGAAGGTTCAGTGTTAGGAATCAGGTCCTCTAGGGGGGCTAATCCCTTGTTGTTGAGAATGTCGCCTAAGGAGAGTGTGTGGGTCTGTTTAAGGAAGCTTTGGAAGGCTGTTGGGTTTGAACCAGGGAGAAAGGAGGGGTTCTCCGTTATTGGATATAGTGGTGATGGGTGAGGTGCTATATGTTTTTTCTTTCCTGAGTTTATGCCAGGGTGTGTGTTATCGTCCTAGCCACGGAACATTGTGGAGTGGGGTCTTAAAGAAGTTGGCTTCGATTTGTACCCATTGGGTGTTGTTACAGGGATACGCCCAGTCGTATATCCTCGTGAGGCTAATGGCTTTATGATAGGCCACTAGGTCGGGGAGTCCATTAGTTAGACAGTCATATTGGAGTCTGGGAGATTTTCCTGCCCATATGAATGTATTGAATATCCTTTTGGTGTGTGCAAAGAAGGACGAAGGGATTTTAATTGGGAGGGTTTGCAGGAGATAGAGGAGTTTGGGAAGTACATTCATTTTTAGAATATGGACTCTGCAGAGCCATCCAAATTGTGGTTTGTTCCAAGCCTTGAGGTCGGCTGCTATTGTGGCCATGGGGTGGGGGGGGGGGGGAAATTGATATCAAAAGTACGGTCTAGGCATGTGGTTAGATGGACTCCTAGGTATTTAACCGATTCTGGAGGACACTGGAAGGGGTACGTTTTGCGGAGTGTGTATATGGTGCCTCGAGATAGGTTAAGGGGGAGAATTTCACTTTTACCTACATTGATTTTATAGTTAGAAACTTGGTGATATATATCTATCTCTTGTAGTAGGTGAGTCAGTGAGGTCTCCGGGTTTGAAATTGTAAATAAGAAGTCGTCAGCGAATGCTGTGACCTTATACTCGTTTTGTGCTACTTTAAGGCCCGTAATACCTGGGCATTCTCTAATTCCCTGTAGGAAGGGTTCCAACGTGAGAATGAATAACAGTTGGGATGGGGGCATCCCTGTCTCGTGCCATTGGTTATATGTACTATGGCAGATAGTTGGCCGTTTACCCTTATCCTCGCCCCTGGTGTGGAGTATATGGCTGCTATCCACTGTTCCAGTTTGGGCCAAACCCCAATGCTTGCAGTGTAATTTTGAGCAGGGACCAGTCTACCCTATCGAACGCCTTCTCGGCATCTATGGTGAGTATAAGGTTTTGGGACTGATCTATCTTGGTGGTGTGAATGAGGCTGAGCAGTTTTGTTGTATTATTTTTTGCTTCGCGCCCGGGCATGAATCCAGATTGATCTGTGTGGATCAGCCCTCTAAGTAGTAGTTTGAGACGCTCGGCTAGGATCTTAGTGAAGATCTTGAGATCTCTGTTGATGAGGGAGATAGGGCGGTAACTCCCACAGTCCTCGCGGTCCTTCCATGGTTTATGTATAAGGGTTATGTGGGCCTCTAGGGATTCATTTGGAAGTGTGTGATCTGTCGTGAGCGTGTTGAATGCTTCCACGAAGGGCGATTTCAGGGTATTCGAGAACGTCCTACAATATTTGGCTGTGAAGCCGTCCGGCCCGGGGCTCTTGCCAAGGGGGAGTCGTTTGACCACTGAGGTAAATTCCTCTAGTGATATGGGTCTGTCGAATGATTGTCTGATGTTCGGGGGGATGGTCTGGGTGATTCGAGTGGATAGGAAGCTGGTTACCTCTTCGGTGGAAGGTGGTGTTTGTCTGAGGTTATAGAGGTCTGAGTAAAAAGCATGAAACTCCTTGAGTATGTTGGGTAGGAGATGTGTGCGCTTACCGTCCTTCTGTTTAATTGTGGTGATGTATGTTCGTTGTTTATTTTGTTGGAGGGCTCTTGCCAGCACCTTGCCACATTTCCCGCCTTGCGTATAGTATGTATGTTTAGTACGTAAAAGCATACGTTTGACCTTAGAGTTAAGAAGTGTTTGTAATGTCGTGCGTTTGTCCACTAACTGCTTGTAGATGTCAAGGGAAACGTTTTGTTTGTGGTTGTGTTCTAGTTGTCGAATGTCAGTAAGTAAGTCCGCTATCTGTGCGTCTCTTTGTTTTTTAAGTTTGGAGGCTAAGGCTATAATGTGTCCGCGTAAAACCGCTTTGTGGGCTTCCCAGATGATAGGTGGGGAGGTGGAGGACTTCTACAAAGTAGTGTTGTAACGTGTCAGTGAGCGCGTTCGTGACAACTGAGTCATTGAGAAGGGTATCATTTAGTTTCCATTGGAAAAGGTTGGGCGTTAGTGTAGGGATGTGGAGAATTAGTGTCAGATGTGGTAGGGATGTGGAGAATTCTATGTTGAAGAAAGAGCATATCTAGTCTGGAATAGGTATGTTTAACTGTGGAATAGTAAGAGAAGTCTTTTGTGTGCGGGAGTGTGATTCTCCAGCTGTCAAATAGATAGGCTTTATCCAGTAGTTGAGTCATCTTCAGTCTGGTGGGTGCGTTGTTTGACGTGGATGTGGATGTAGTGTCTAGGTCCTAATCTAGGGACATGTTTAAATCCCCTCCCATTATGAGGATGCCTTCCATGTGTTTTTCTATTTTGGTGATGTATTTTCTTAGGTGTGTGCTCTGTTTAGTGTTTGGTAGATACACGTTGGCAAATGTTACTAAGGTGTTGCCTATCTTTCCTTTCACTATAAGGAGTCTGCCACTTGAATCTGCATAATGGCTTATGTGTGTGTATGGTAGGTGTGCTCTCAGTAGGATGGCAACTCCTCTTGTCTTAGCTCCTTCGTAGCTTCCATAGAAGCCTGTGGGGAAGTGGCGGTCACGAATAGTAATGGCCTCATCTGCTTTGAAATGGGTCTCTTAAAGAAACGCCACATCTGCCTTCAAGATGTGCAGTTCTCGGAGGGTCAACGTGCGTTTCATGGGGGAGTTAAGGCCCCTGACATTCAGGGAAACAACAGTGAGGTTGGCCATGGTGTCTGTGGGGTCTTGCGTCAAGTATTGGGGGTATCAAGCGTATGACCAGATACCAGTATATCTGGTGCAGTTAATAAAACAGTAAACAGATAAACTAAATAAGCAAATAAACTATATACAGTTCAGTCTTGCGTCTGTAGAGCTGGAAATTGAGATGGTTCTGAGCGTAGAGTAGCGCAGCCTCATTTGACGGTGTCTTTCGCCTAGTGACACTTATGTTCAGGGGAAGTTGAAACGGCACCGCGTAGGCTGTGGTTAGCGCTCCACTCGCGGTTAGAGAAACACCGACAGTTGGTTGGGGGGGTGGTCAAGTGTTTTTACAAGACGTATTCCTATAGAGACGGGCTATCCTTATTTTCTTATTTGATTTTATTGGCGAATCAGGCTTGGGGGTATTAAGATGTTATGGGACACTTAGTGTCCACCGGTCAGGTTGGGTAGGAGTGGAGAGTGGTGGTGTCAGCACTCGGTCCGGAATTGGGTGTTTACCCTAATAGATAGGCTACTAGTCCGTGAAAGGCCAGCACATCCCATCCTGCATTCTGTTCCTGACTTTGGTGTGGTGAACTTTAGGATTAGGATTACCAGCCCATTGCTGTTATTTAGAGCATGTCAGTATGATATACAGTGTGATACATAGATATATACTTATATTTTCAGAGCCAAGAAGTCACACTGTCATAACAGAAGTAAACGAGTGAGGGTAGTGGGGACATAAGACAGGCGGACTGGGGAGGCTGGAGTCGATGAAGAGAAAAGTTGAGGTGGAACCGTGTGTCAGACTAGAAGTGGAGAGTGGGAAAGAGGAGAGGAAGAGGTGTGAAGGTGCCAGATATATTGACATAATGTATCTGTTCCCAAGAGGCATTTATATTACCACTCAGCTGGCTCTCCTCCAGGTATCGCCTGAGGATAGGTGGCCGCTCTGAGACTAGGGTCCTCCCAGGTCATAAAGCTGCAAAATCCGCATGCGACCATATCTTAGTCCATGTCTGACAGTGGCCACTGCATGTGTCTTTGGACTTGGAGGAGTTGATTCTTGTGGTGCCGCATGGAAAAAACAAACTGTCTTGGCCAGTTGGCAGGGGGTGGTGGGGTAATTGGGTGCACTGTCCTTGTTTGCTTGGTAACGGTAAGGCAAGGGTACGTCTCTTTTTGGTTTTGGTGTGAGTCTGGGTCAGTGCATAGTCTCTGCAAGGTTCTGCAATCTGGTCCGCGCGGAGGCGAGATACGGCCTGGATGTGGTGCGACATAAGGAGTCTCCTTCTCCTACATGCGTAGGTCAGTCATTGTTAGCATGGTGTAGATGGGTGATGACCGGTGGAGTGTCTAGAAGGTTTCTTTACTGTGTGTGAGGTCCGGCTCGAGGTCTTTGTCCTTCTTGGTGCGGTGCTTGGTCGTTGTGGCGCCTTTTCGCCGGGGCTTGCCCTCTTCCTCCTAGCCCATTGTGTTGTTGTGCTGGTGGTTGGACTGGACCGTACCAGTCCGGGATGTACACTTCCGGAAGGTTTAAGGCAGAGGTAAAGGACTGGGTATCTTCGGCTGAAGGGAGGGTTGCCGTGACTCCATTGTACGTCGCTGTAATGGTGAGAGGGAATCCCCATCTATATTCTGGATCTTAGAAGGTCAGTGAGCGGTTTCAGTGTTCGCCGTGCCTGGAGGGCCATCCAGGATAGGTCTGGGTAAATCTGTACAGGCTGTCCATGATACAGAAGTGGTTGGGATGTCTGGCGGAGATTTCTGAGGATATCCTCTTTAATGTTGTAGTAATGAAGTCTGCAGATCACATCCCTAGGAGTGTCAGCTCTAAGATTTCTTGGCTTGAGTGCTCTGTGCACTCTGTCTAACACTATATGCGTTGTTACATCTCTTTGAAAGATCAGATTGAATAGATCTTGTAGGATGGTGTAGGTTTTCTCCCTCTGATTCAGGTATGCCTTTAATTCTCAGATTATTACGGCGCCCCCTGTTGTCAAGATCATCTAGTGTCCTGTACATTGCTGTCATTTGTGAGTTGTGAGCTGTTACAGTGCTTTGCAATGCTTGTAGTTGTGTTCATGTGCAGTCATGATCGTTTTCTAGGGAGTTAACCCTCTCACTGACCTGTCTGACTTCTGTGGAAATGTCATCCATTTTTTTCTGAAAGGTCAACAGGGAGGTTTCTCAGTATCTCTTTTAGGTCTCTGTCCCTGTCAGCTTCTGAGGTGATGTCTGATGCTGCTGGGCTGGATGGAGCTGAGGATTGATCCATATTGGGTCCTGAAGCCTCGTTTTGCCGGCCGGCTGTACCAGAAGAGCAGATCAGAGACTATCCACTTATTACCCGAATCCTCGTGGCCCGGTATGCGGTCACCCCCGAGCAATACCGCAGAAAGTTTAGGGAGACCCGGAAAGGGAGTGGGCATGCCGCATCACAAGGGCCACCCAGAACTGCCATCAAGCCAAGTTCCCGGAGGAAATCACCCAGCTCATCACATAATCTTCCTCAACCCTGCCCTCTTTGCCGGTCTGCACACTGCAGAAAGCCACAGCAGTTGGCACCTGTGTTTTTCCAGCATGTAAACTCTGCAAAGGACATATGGGAATTGTTTTAGAATTGTATCCAGGCAACAGTTTTCCCTATAAACTGACCTCTCAGTTTGACTTGTGAGGGTATTGCCCCCGAATTACAATATTGTTATATTGGTATTTGATGGTTCTATTTGACTGTCAGATGTGAAGTGCAGGCCGCAAATTTACTATTTAGCACCCAACAAAAATTTGAATTGGTTAAACTGCACTGTAACCACAGTATTTGACGGTTCTTTTTGACTGTCAGATATGAAGTGCAGGCCGCAAATGTACTATTTAGCACCCAACAGTGTAGTAAGAAAGAACACTGGACCTACAAAGACAAGATATATATATATATATATATATATACACACCCTGTTCCAAATTATTATGCAAATTCTATTTAAGTGTCACATAGATTAAATATTTTGTTTTTCAGTTTAACTCATAGATGGCATTGTGTCTCAGGGCTCTTTTGATCACTAAAAACAATCTCGGACACCTGTGATAATTAGATGGCCAGGTGAGCCCAATTTAATGAAAAACTACTAAAGGAGGATGTTCCACATTATTAAGCAGAGCACCATTTTCATGCAATATGGGGAAGAAAAAGGATCTCTCGGGCTGTCGAAAAGAGTGAAATAGTTCAATGCCTTGGACGAGGTATGAAAACATTAGATATTTCACAAAAACTTAAGCGTGATCATCGCACTATTAATAGATTTGTAGCTGATTCAGAGCACAGACGGGTTTGTGCAGATAAAGGTACATTGAGGAAGATTTCTGCCAGATCCATGCATCGGATCAAGAGAGTAACTGATAAAATACCATTACATAGAGGCAAACGGATATTTGAAGCTGCTGGTGCCTCTGGAGTCCCACGGACATCAAGATGTAGAGTCATAAACCTTCTATTCGGCCACCACTAACCAATGCTCACAAGCAGAAACGGCTGCATTGGGCAGAAAAATACATGAAGACTAATTTTCAAACAGTCCTGTTCACTGATGAGTGCCGTGCAACCCTGGATGGTCCAGATGGATGGAGTAGTGGATGGTTGGTGGACGGCCACCCTGTTCCAACAAGGCTGCGACGTCAGCAAGGTGGTGATGGAGTCATGTTTTGGGCCAGAATCATGGGAAGAGAGCTGGTCGGCCCCTTTAGGGTCCCCGAAGGTGTAAAGATGACCTCTTCAAAGTATGTGGAGTTTCTGACTGACTACTTTCTTCCCTGGTACAGAAGGAAGAACTATGCTTTCCGTAATAAAATCATCTTCATGCATGACAATGCACCATTTCATGCTGCAAAGAATACCTCTACATCAATGGCTGCTATGGGGATAAAAGGAGAGAAAGTCATGGTGTGGCCTCCATCCTCCCCTGACCTCAATCCTATTGAGAACCTTTGGAGCATCCTCAAGCAAAAGATCTATGAGGGTGGGAGGCAGTTTACATCCAAACAGCAGTTCTGGGAGGCTATTCTGACATCTTGCAAACAAATTCAAAAACTCACAAGTTCAATGGATGCAAGACTCGTGAAGCTGCTATCAAATAAGGGGTGCTATGTTAAAATGTAATGTGACCTGTTAAAATGTTTTTATAAGTTTAATTGAAATAGCTTTTGATTTCAGTAAATAGGCTGCAAACACAACAAATGAAAATTTTCAGTTCTTTACAACCTATAAAGTGTTTTGAAACTTACTGTGCATAATAATTTGGAACAGTGCATTGTAAGTTTTTTAGATTAAAAAAAAATACTGTTGTTATCATTAGGGGGTTTGTTCAATAAAATTTGAATTGTACTCTTAATAGTTGATAATTATGCTGACTGTTATTTACATCAATTATTTAGGTAAATGAGAAAAATATCATTTGTATAATAATTTGGAACAGGATGTATTTACTAGGTGCTCTCTTGTTCTTGCTGGCGAAACTTGGGGGAAAAAAGAAAAAAGGGTGAGGGTTGGGAAGACGGGGGGGAGGGATGGGAAGTTGGGGGGGAGGGATGGGAAGAGGGGGGTGGAGGGAGGGAAGGTTGTCCCTCTCGTGTTGTGATCTGGCTGAGGCGGTTTGTCGGATCTCAGTGGTTCTGCTTTTATAGACTGCTCCTGACTTTGTCGAGGTCTAGGCGGCGCGGCGGGTGTCCCACGGTGACCCTGGATCCCCCGGCTCCGCTGTCAGTCCACCGCGAGCAGGGTTCCCATTGCTAGGAGTGTGTGTGTGTTGTGTCTCCTCTTACTGCCCAGCTCTCAGTCACCCCAGTCCCCCGCTGTCTAGAGTTCATAGACCCTCTTGTGTGCTTTAAGTGTGCCTCTGACTTGGGCCGTCAGTCTGTCCATTATGCATGTGTCTTTTATTTTATTTAGGACCAAATGTATCAGGGGGGTGTCTGGCTTGAGCCAACCTTGTGCCATGGTTAGTCTGGCTGCTAGGGTAATTTTGTTTAGAAGTTTTTGTTCCCTCCTCAGCCAGTCTTCTTCCTTTCTGGAGAGCAGGAACACCCATTGGTCTTTCTTCACCCTTCTCTAGAATACCTGTTCAACTATCTCCCTCACCCCCTCCCAGAATTCCTGTGCTTTAGGGCAGTCCCACCACATGTGTACGTTTCTTTGTGTCCGCACCCCCTCCAGCACAAATCGTCTGGGGATTTGCGCATGTGGTACAACTTTACCGGGGTGGTATACCATCTGAACATTGTTTTGTATGTTTGTTCTTGTTGTGTGACACATATTGATGTGGCCTTGTTTGCTTCCCAAATTTCCCTCCATTCTGTGCCCTCCAGGAACTCCCCCAGGTCCTCTTCCCATTGTGTTGTATAGCGTAGTTTCCCTCATTCAGTGTTGTTGGAGCTTAGTTGGGCATATAGAGAGGTGATGAGCCCCTTCGGGGGGGTTTCCTTGAGGCACATCTGTGCAAACACTGTTAGTGTAGTGTGGGCTGCAGTTTTAGCCAGGTTGAGTTGTGCGAAGTCTCGTATTTGTATATATAGGAAAAAGTCTGCGGGTGTTAGTCTGTGTTTTTCTGTCAGGGTCTCGAACGTTACCACTTGGTTGCCCTCATATAGATGGACTGCCCACTGTAATCCCGTGTGCCGCAATCCCCAATGTTTTTGTAGTTGTGTGCTTGCATTCCTGGGTGGAACGCCCTGTTCCTTAGTATGGGTATCATGGGGGAAGGTGATGATGTTAATTTGAATTTCAGGGCTACTGTGTCCCATACTCTGAGGGAGTTTAGGATCGCCGGGCACTGTGTGCAAAGCATCGCCCTGTGTTCTCTTGGTAGCCATATATAGAATTGAGGTAGGTCGGCTCCCATCAAGCCGGATTCGAGGTCTGCCCATCTGCACTCTTCCGGTGTCGAGTGCCACATGGCCACCTGTGCCAGTTGAGCGCTAGATAATAGTTATGGAGATGGGGCAAGCTCAACCCCCCCCCCAGTCTTTGGGTCTGTACAATATGTGTCTAGATACCCTGTGTCATTTGTGTTGCCATATAAAAACCCCTATTGTTTTCTGTAGTAGGGTTAAGTCTGTTTTCATAATCGGTATGGGGAGGGCCTGGAACAGGAACAGCAGCCTGGGCATTATGTTCATTTTTATCGTGTGGACTCTGCTGATCCACAATATTGGCTTGTCTACCCAACGTCCCATGTCGGCTATGAGGGTCTTGAGAAGGGGTGTGTAGTTGGCAACATATAGCTGCGTGGGGTCCCCCCTTGCACCACTTTTGGTAGGTACAACCCACTGTATACCAGGAACACCCCACAAGACTTGCAGTTTGTCTAGCCATCACTCAGAGGCATAACTAGAAACCACCCATCCTTGGTTTGAAAATTGCCCTGTGGCCCCCCCATACGTCTATCCCGCACCCCCCAAATGTCTACCCCCCTTCTCCCATACATTGCTCCCCCCACACATGCAGACAGACAGATACACATGCAGACACACACATACACTTAAACACACACATACAGGCGCACATACATACAAACACACACATACATACAAACAAACACATATACACACACACACACACACATGCATACACACACATACATTTAAACATATACAGACACACACATACATACAAACACACACATACATACATACACACAGAGACACACATATACAGACACACACACATACAAACTTACACAGACAGACATACATACACAAACAGGCACACACACACAGACAGACACACACAGACATACACACACATACATACATAAAACATACATACAGGCACACAAACATACAGACACACACACATACACATACATATAAATACACACATACAAAAAACATTCATACAGACACACATTCATACAAACACACAAACAAACACGCACATACAAACAAACACACACATATACAAAATGCTTTAGTCACCCTCCTGTTTCCTACATTTTAGATGCAGGAGGGTGACTTCCGTGGGGTGCAGTGGTGGCTCATCCTGATGGGAGTGGGTGTCTCCTTTCTCCCGCTTGGCTCCCTGTGTAAGATGGGAGGAGTGACTGGGGCAGTCACTTCCTCTCAGCTCTGATATCATCACAGGGGGCCCGTTCGCACTGTTAAAGCACCACAGGGTGACCATAACAGAATGGGTCACCCAATGGGCCCCTTAACGTGTGGGCCGGGGTCGCAACACATCGCAGGCGGGCACCGCAGTTGCAGGAGTGGTGGGCCCTGCGACCATGGTAGTTCCGCCACTGCCATCACTATTTGGCCATTGTCAAAATCACTTACTTGCCAATTTTTCGTGCTTCCTACACATGATTTTCAAGAACTGACTGTTCACTTGTTGCCTTATATATCGCACCCCTTGACATGTGCCCTTGTAGCAACGCAATCAATGTTATTTACTTAATCTGTGAGTGGTTTTGATGTTGTCGCTGATCAATGTATACTATTTTCATAGACTGATCTCGCCCATAATGGCAGTCCAGATCCAAAATGCTGGCAAGTTCCCTCTGTATAAGAGATGCAGCAACCCCGGCTGATTGGTTTCAGCCTCTTTTTCACACAATTGTTGTGCTCTTTCATAAATAAAGCTGCCATAGACATATCATTAGATAAAAGTTATGCAGACCAAGTTACAAGTACATTAACCCCTAAGGTGTAACTAAGATGTAAGTTGCATTCAAACTAAACAAGCTTTAGTAGGTAAAATCACTCTCATAGCTTCTAGCTCTATGGATAGAGTTAAAGACGTAGTGACAGTAACAGATTTTATTCTTCCAACTTTTGGCTGGGTCTTTTATCCTTTATTTGCAAGAAAATGAGTACTGTGAAGTTGGATAACAAAACTCCACAATGCACTTGCAAATTACTTAAATGATAAATGTACCTTTCCTGGTTAAATATTTTGATATGGGTCCACACAATTTCCCCTGCTTGTTTGCTATATCTATGTTGGTTTCAGTTTTATGGACCCCCTTTCACAGAATACCTTATTGTATGTCAATGATTTTCTTGTATTCAGTGGCGGCTCTAGACTTTATGAGACCTTTGGAGAAACTCAAACACGAGGCCCCCACTAACACCCAAAGTGAAAAAATAAATAGGTGTTGCATTGTGTGTGAAAAATAGTTGTTATATTGAATGACAAGCTTGCAGAGCTGGATACAGAGATATAGTCTCTGTATTCATTGTTCAGAGGCTTGCAGTGTCACGGCTCCCTGTGAATGCAATGAGAGAATTGCATTGTGAGCTCTCTGACTGTAGTTATGGCATAATTTACAAACTAAATTAATTAATTAATTTATTTATTTATAAAATATTTTACCAGGAAAGATACATTGAGATCTATCTTGTTTTCAAGTATGTCCTGGGTCCACAAAACATTGCATTAATACATTAGGGTACAATAAAATACAAAAACAATATTAATACACAATATATACAAAATTTAACATAGAACAGGTAGGAAATATATAATCAACCATAACACATGCATTCTGTTTTGAGGTATGTAGCGAGGGATCTCTTAAAGGACTTTAGGCTTGGGGAAGATTTTAAAGTGTGCGGGAGGTCGTTCCATAATTGTGGTGCTCTGTAGGAAAAGGAGGATCGGGCTGCTTTCTTTTTGTATTGAGGTAGACTAAGTAAAGTGCTGGTACTGGATCAGAGGTTATAGGAGGTGGGAACAGCCGAGAAGAGCATTCTGCTCAGGTAGGGTGGGAGCTTCCCAGAAAAGCTCTTAAACACAAGACTGGAAAGATGAAGGGTTCGTCTGGATTCCAGCGACAGCCAGTTTAGTTATTTTAGCATGTCACAATGGTGGGTATTGTAATTACATTGTAGCACAAATCGGCAGAACGAGTTATACAATGTATTGAGTTTATTAATGTGGGATTACGGTGCCGGTGCATAAACTACATCTCCATAATCAATGATTGGCATCAGCATTTGCTGTACAATCTTTTCCTTTACTGTAGGGCTTAGGCAGGATTTGTTTCTGTACAGGGTACCTAGTTTTGGATAAAGTTTAGATGCAAGCTATGTGGAGGCCAAAAGATAGATTGTAGGTAAAATCACTCCCATAACTCCTAGCTCTATGGATAGAGTTAAAGACGTAGTGAAAGAGTGGACTGCGGTCAGTGTGCTATTTGAATTAATTTTGGTGGATAGGTGGGAATTGTGTAATTTGTATAATTTAGGTACTGTTCCAAAGATCATTGTGACTATTTTGTCAGTGTTTAGGAAGAGTTTGTTTTTTGCAATCCACTTTTCTACCTCTGTAAACTGGTCTTGGAGAATGGAACCTCGGTGAACACCATACGTGACTGGGAGAGGGAGGGAGTCGCTGTCAGAAATAGACATATATTGTTATCGATCCGATATATATGATCGAAACAAGGTTAGCAGACAATCACCAATACCTGAGTTTTTGAGTTTGTGCAGTAGAATGTCGTGGTCTACTGTGTCAAAGGCCTTTGCAAAATCAAGGAAAATAGCTCCAGTTAGGTCTCCTTGTTGCATGCCAGTTTGGATGTCATTGCAAACTTTTAAGAGGACAGTTGTAGTGAAGTAATTCTGGCGAAAACCCGATTGATCAGGGGTCAGATAGTTTGATTGTTGGTAATACTCACATAGTTGCGTATGGACACATTTTTCTAAGATTTTTGACAATACTGAGAGCAATGATATTGGGCGATAGTTAGAAATCAAAGTAGTGTCACCACTTTTATCGATAGGCACTACTCTTGCAGTCTTCCAGAAAGTTTGGGTATGTATCCAGACAACAAGGATTCGTTAATAAGGGTTGCGACAGGTTTAGCAATTGCCGGCGCACTGAGCTTCAACAGCATTGCTGGGATTTGATCAGGTCCAGACTGGTTTTTCATTTTTAGATTATTATGGTGTTTTTTAATGACATGAATAGGTACAGGTCTAAAAATGAACTTGTCTATATTGGGGTTTTGCAAATTTAGTGGTGCCTGATCCACATTTACGAAAAGAGAAAAAAATCAGCGCACTACTGCCACACAAATAAATAAAGAAGACAGCACCTCTCAGAGGGGAATCCCCTATAATCCCCTAAATATAAAGGTAAAAATAAATAAAAAAAGAAGAGATAAGAGTGCGCCTAATATATATGGTAAAACATATACACAATATAAGATAAAATAATAGAAGTAAATATAAAATGGTAATGATAAATATAAAATGGTAATAAAACAATAGTCCAAAACACTTATCAAGAGTACGTAATGGTGAGATCTTTTAAGGAAACAGGAAATCCTGAGACGTCAAATGGAGTGGAATCTTCACAGTGATGTACTCGAATCCAATGAGGAATATATGAAAGGGAAACAAAAACAGGAACTCCAATGGTACAGTATATCAGCGAGAATAAAATTCTAAATTAATAAAATAGCCGTACTCACACTCTCCAGAGCTAGATCCCAGCTCTGGTATTCAGCGCGTGAAGTGGAACAATCCCCACTCAAGGATATGTAAAGTAGTGTTTGATTGGAGAGTTTCTGGCCCAAATTCCGTGTTCGAGTAAATATTATTCAACCCAAAATGAGAGAATAAAAATATAGTGCTCTCTGTATACAGTAAAGCAAAGGGATGTAAAGTAGATTACTTACATTCTATAGAGCAGGTCTATACTGCTCGGTATAAACGCCTGGGTGGTATAATCCCCACCTATGGATTCTTTGGGTTCCTTATGGGTGTAGATCAGGTGCACAGATAAAATAAAATTATAAATAGACAATATAAAAAGAATATAAAGAAAAATGGCAATAAAGTGTTCTATGCCAAATTAAATTCTTTATTATAAAGTAATTAAAATAATATCTAGATGCGTTTCGCCTCAAAAGGCTTCATCAAGTAGATAATAGTAAAAATCCACATTTGTAGTTCAGGATGTGTGTCATTTATTAGCTTGGCAATCAGGGTAGTGGAGCATCCGACAAAATAATTATTAAAGGCATTTACTACATCTAAGGGAAGTTGCAGGGTTTGGTTATCCACTTTGACAGTGGAGGGTTGAGAGTGGATTGGGGGAGTTTGTAATTTATTTATGACTTTCCAAAAGTTTATAGGGTTTAATAGGTTATTGTTCAGATTTTCACAGAAATATTGGGCCTTAGCCAATTTTGTTTGTTTTGTGCATGTATTTCACCATTGTCTATATGCACAGTGATCATTCATAGAGCCAGTACGCTTGAACTTTGACCAATAAACAAATTTAATTAGCAATTACGCTAATCGTTTATACACGACTGCGTGGTATGATTACATAGCTTTGCAGTTGTGTATACATAAGTGCCGGTGTGTGTGTTTCTGAGTGTATTTGGCATTGTCTACCTGTGTGTGACAGGGTTTGGGGTAAGTGTGGCACAGTTTGAGGACAGGGTTGTAAGGGTTTATGTGGTAGGGTGAAGGGGGTGAGTGGGACAGGCTGATAGAGTATGAGTGTGACACGGTTGGGGGGTGAGTGTGACAGTTCAAGAGAAGGTGAGTCTGATAGGATTGGGGGGTTAATGTGATATGGTATGTGTGGCAAAGCAAGGGTACGTGAGTTTGATAAGATTGGTGTGGGTGAGAGTGACAGGATTAGGAGGGGTTAATGTGAGCTTGGCTGGGTAAAGGGAGTGACATTGTGTGGGGACTTAAAGTGTTAGGGAATGGTGATAGTGTATGTGTAAGGGGTGACAGTGTGTGCGTGTGGGGTTGGCAGCGTGTGAAGGGGGTGTCAATGTGTGTGGTAATAGGGTATGGGTGGGGGATGACAAGGTGTGTGGAGGAAGGCTGTGACAGTGCGTGTGTGTGTGCAGGGTGTTGTGAAAGGGTGTGTGTGTAGGGAGGCTCTGATAGGGTGGGTGTGGGGTGATAGGGTGTGGTGGGGGCTATGACAGTGTGGGGGAGCTGTGACATGGTAGGAGGTGGGGGGCTGTGACATGGTAGGGGGGCTGTGAAAGGGTAGGGGTGGTGGGGGGAGCTCTGACAGGGTAAAAGGCTGTGAAAGGGTAGGAGGTAGAGGGAGGCTGTGACAGTGTAGAAGGAGGTGCGGCGCTGTGACATGGAAGGAGGTGGGGAGGGGCTGTGACACTGTAGGAAGTGGTAGGGGGGCTGTCACAGTGTATGAAGTGGTAGGGGGGCTGTGACAGGGCAGGGGCTGGCAGGATAGGAGGTAGTAGGTGGGCTGTGGCAGGGCAGGGGGGCTGTGACAGGGCAGGGTGGCTGTGACAGGGCAGGGGATGGCAAGGGGGCTGTGTCAGGGTAGGGGTGGTGGGGGAGCTGTGGCAGGGAAGGGGGCTGTGACAGGATATGGGGTGGGGGGCTGACTCAGGGTAGCAGGTGGGGGACTGTGACAGTGTAGGAAGTGGCAGGGCAGGCGGTGGTGGGGGAGCTGTGACAGAGCAGACGGTGGTGGGGAAGCTGTGACATGGTAGGGGTGGTGGGGGGGCTGTGACATGGTAGGGGTGGTGGGGAGCTGTCACAGTAGGGGTGGTGGGGGGCGCTGTGACAGGGTAGGGGGCTGGGGGGGCTGTGACAGGGCACAGGTGTTAGGGGTTGTGACAGGCAGGGGTAGGGGGAGCTGTGACAGGGCAGGAGTGGTAGGGGGCTGTGCAGGGGCAGGGTGTGATAGGGGGCAGTGACACTGTAAGGTGTGGTAGGGGGGCTGTGACAGCGTAGGGAGGATGGGGGGCTGTGACAGCATAGGGGGTGGTGGGGGAGCTGTGACAGGGCAGGGGATAGTAGGGGAGCTGTGACAGGGCAGGGGGTGTAGGGGGACTGTGACAGCGTAGGGGATGTTGGTGGGGCTGTGACAGGCAGGGGTGATGGGAGACTGTGACAGGGCAGGGGGTGGTACGGGGGCTTTGACAGGGCAGGGAGTGGTAGGGGGGCTGTGACAGGGTGTCATAAATACCTTTTTAATACATTGATTCCCTGGCAGTTCGGTGGGCTGGCTTAATCCTTGGTGGCCCGGTGGGCTCCCTACCTGGTCTGCAGCTCTGCCGGGTGCATGGTAAGTCTCGCGATCTCCAGTCAGAGCGTTGCCGTGGTAACCACTAGCAATGCTCTGACTGGCTGAGATTGCAAGGCCCCTCAGTCTGCAGCTGTGCACCCAGCAGAGTTGCAGAATGGAGGCTGGCTCTCAGTCAGGGCACCTGGCGATTTAGGCAGCCGTGAGTCCCCAGATTGTGCGAGGCCTTAGGCGGCTGCCTAAATCGCCTAGTTAGAGAGCCACCTCTGCTTCTATTGTCCTGTTTAGTATCTTATCATGGCTCATTATTCACAGGGCCGGATTAACATAGGGGCTGATGGAGCTGCAGCTCCAGGCCCAGGCCCATGGAATAGGCCCATTTAAAAAAAAAAAAAAAAGTTTGTTTTCTTTTTTTAACTTTTTTTTTTCCGTTACACACACTACTCTTAGGTTGGCCATCTGACTGGTATTTTAAGGCACAGCCAATATTTGAGGCTGCCTGGCCGTGCCGCTGTTGCTGTAATACCGGCAATACAAATGCAAATACTTTTCTCCGTATAAAAGGAGATTACTCTGCAATAAGAGCACCGGCCAGTAGGGGTCAATGTGTATGGAGAGAGGCAGGGATAGAAAGTTATATCATCTCCCTGCCTCTCTACTCACTGATCTGCAGGGGAGCAGCTACACAGACAGAGAGTCCAGACAGCAGCTCCCAGCCTGCAGAGACAGACTACAGCTCAGGGAAGTGACGGATGGGGGAAAGGGAGACATGGGGACACTGAGACACTAAGGGACACTGAGACACTTGGGGACACATGTCTATGTCCACAAGTGCCCCCATGTCTCCCAGTGTCCCCAAGTGTCTGTGTCCCCATGCCTCCCAGCCAGTGTCCCTAGTGTCTCAGTGTCCCCTAGTCTCTCAGTGTCTCTAGTCTAGTTTCCTCAAATTAGTTTCCTCAAATGTCTGTGTCCCCATTTCCCCTAGTGTCTGTGTCCCCATGTCTCTGTGTCCCTAGTGTCTGTGACGCCATTTCTCCCAGTGTCCCCAAATGTCTGTGTCCCCATGTCTCACAGTGTCCCCATGTCTGTATCCACAAGTGCTCCCAGTGTCCCCAAGTGTCTCAGTGCCCCCATGTCTCCTAATGTCCCCAAGTGTCTGTGTCCCCGGGTCTCTCAGTGACTCCATGTCTTACTGTGTCCCCGTGTCTCTCAGTGTCCCCTAATATCCTAGTGACATGGGACACACTGAGACATAGGGACACTGGGAGAAATGGGGACACAGACACTGGGAGACTAAGGGACTGGGCAACATGGGGACACTGACACTGTGATACATAGGGACACTCATGCCAGGCTGTCCCCTTTTGGCAGTTCTGGTCACGTGATTCACCTCAGTGCCCCACCCTTTTACCCCGCCCATTGACTAACCTCTTCACTGGACACTGCTGTTAGGGGGTATGGATTTACTTGAAAGATGAAAGCATAAATTAGAGAGAGATAAGCATAGAGTATGTGTTTTCTTATAGCTGCATCCTTTGAGTTTCCATCTCCATTAGATACATGACGCTTAAGAGGTATGACTGTTTTAGTGTTTTTGGTCGATATATTCTGTAATTAGGCCCCATTGTAATTGTCAGCACCAGGCCCACTGGGCTCTTAATCTGGCCCTGTATATTCATATTGACGTGTTTTAGAAGCATGTGTATACATTTGCATTCTGCTAGCTCCCTTATTATTACCATGTCAAGTCTTCATGTTAATAGTATAGTGGAGTAGTGGAGTATTGTGCATACACCTCAAAGGATCCCTGTTCATTGGGCATACACAATAAGCAATGAAATACAGTTGGGCAAATTCAATATAGATTGTGTGGTAAGTTAGGAACTTAAAATTAATGCAAAGGAGTTTAAATTGTATGCATTTAGGCAACTCAAGTCAGGCAAACATATCGGAAGTGCATAAATGTAGGAGCTTTTGAGAGAGGGCCTCTACTCAAGGGTATTGGCTGAGGGCTCCAGGTTGAGCAAGCACTTTCTTGACACTCCCACTCCATTTGGTGCACAAAGACTTATACACTTGACTTATACCTCCTCTGTGAAGAAATAGTCTGTGACCAAACCTCTTTATTTTTCCCCTGAAATATACACAGCATAGGTGGAAGAATGAATATTCTATATTTTTATTTTTAATATAATGAACAGGTAACAATGCACATACTACCTCCATGCAGTATGAGGGCCCTAATCACAGGCAGTTTGTGACACTACAGGCCAAAGGAATCTGAGATTTGTGGGAATTACACACATTTTATTAACATCAGCTGAAATAGCTGCCCCCAATTACCTTATATAAAACTCTACATATTAATCCCTATATTATCCTAACACACAAAACAGTGACTTAATATTTACCCCTAAACTACACATTAACCCCTACATTACAGTAATACTAACATGCTAATTCACTAAACTCCATTTTTTTGCAAATTAAATATGAATGGCAAAACGGAGGCAAAGACAATAAAATGTGACCATGGCTGAGGGTTTCCAGAACAGCTATTTTGCCTCAGTTTATCCTTTCATATTTAATTCATGAAAATATGGCGTTTAGTATATGGCATGTAAATATTTACTCCTACAGTACTCTAACCGTAACAAGTAACCTCTACATTTACATTAACATTAACCCTAACCTAAATATTATGTAATGGAAAAAAAATGTAATGGTGAAAAATGTATTAGGGGAAAATAATGTCAACTCAGTCTTGTGGTTTATATTTGCTGTCTCCAGACCACCTAACCAGTAAGTTTCCCTGGATAAAATACCTAACCATATATATCTGCCTACTTCAAATGCTCACCTCTTCTCATTTCTTTTTTTTGTATTAATTATTTATTGATAGAATATAACAATTCACAAGAATTATTGACAAACCTTATTTGTACAAAAGTAGGTTAACAAATTATTGCATAATATTATTTCAAGAAGTTTCCATGCTAAGTATAGCGTAAAATATAAACAACCATTTATACATAAAATCTCTAGACATAGTCACAATAATGTGTCCCTAAGTAAATAATAAAAAAAAAGAGAAAAATAAAAGAGAAAAGAAAAAAGACTGAGACTTGACAAGGGGCCACAAAAATCAATAGACATTCACTTATAGGACAGTTATTTGTCCAGGGTAGCCATAATTTGGCCAAGATCTTTCTGGTACTAGTATTAAAAATAGTGTTCAATAATAATAATAATAATAATAATAATAATAATAATTCCATTTTATGCAAATATTCTATTTGTGCCATGATCTCATACCAAAGTAAAGGAGTCAAAGGTTTCCAAGCCCTAGCTATACATATTTTAATAGCAAACAATATATGGGTCAAAAGATATTTTTGATTATTGTCTTGAGAAGGAAAGCCAATATTAAAAAGAAACAATTGGGGACCAATTTATTTTGTTTGATTTAACATTGTTCAGCCCCTGACATTCCCACCATATATGATAAATAGTACCCTCCACTCCCTGGAGTAGACAGGTGATAATTTGTGGAGTCTTGCTGGAACCATATACCACCTATATATTATCTTTAGGTGTGTTTCGTAAAGAGAAACACTATGTATGCAGCGCTTTACTAAGAGTGTGGCTTTAGTCCATTCCAGGAAGGAAAAAGATCACCCAATATCTCGTTCCCATTTTGTGAATGAGGCAATATGGGAATCATGTTCCATTGACTCTAGTAATTTAATAGATATAGATATCCTTCCCTTCTTTTTATGTAGCGTTATAAGATGGTCTATATTGTGATTTTTAAGTATAGTTTTGGATAACAATAGATTTTTAATCCTTAGGTATTGAAAAAGGTCTCTGGTAGGCAAATTATATTTAACTTGTAGTTGTACAAATGAAATAGGTTTAGTCCTAGCACACAAATCTGAAATCTTCAATATGCCAAGGTGGATCCAAGACTGGACATTAATATCCTCCATTGCATATTGTAGAACCTCTATTGGAGCTGCATATATTAATTTATCCTCAAGCTTTAACTTTTTATATAAGATTTTTGAAGTGAAAATCATGTCTATTAAGATTTTATTAGAATAATGGTCAGTATCCACTTCTCGTAGTTTCAAAATGCCAGTCCAAAAGAGAGCAGATCATTTATATCTGGGGCTATCTTCCTGCTCTAGTCTTGACCAAGATTGATTTCCCATATCCAAATTTAGCCACAGCAAAAGATGTGATAACATACAGGCTTCATGGATTTTATCAATATCTGGAAAGGCTATTCCCCCTTTGAAAAACCCCTTCGAAGGGTCTCATACACTATCCTGGGTGGTTTATTTAAGCAGCTATACTTAGAAATTAGATTTTTAAACTGGTTAAGGGTTCCTTTTCCCACTCTATATTGAATCACTCTAAAATAAAACAGGAGTTTTGGTATTGGAAATGTTTTAGTCATATTTAGTCTTCCTATCCATTAGGCCTCTATCTTCCTCCATTTTTCAGTCTGTTGTTGCAGTTCCTTTAATAAAGTATAGTAATTCGTTTGTATTGTCTTATCAATATCAAATGATAATCTAATTCCCAAATAATCAATATTGTCCCTTTCCCAAAGTGAAAGCAAAAAGTCAGAAGTTCGTTCTGAGCCATAGTTAAAAAGGAGGCTACAATTTTTTTCATATTAATCTTGTAGTTTTGAAAAACTACTATAGAAAGATATAGTCAAATGGAATTGAGACTAATGGGTCAGTTAAGGTGAGAAGAACATCATCTGCAAAAAGGGAGACCTTATGTTAAGACACCTCCAGTGTCTTTAGGCAAAACCGCCGTTTAGTAGACCTTCCCCGGCTGCAGTACAGTCTCCGTTCGCTTAATCTGTAATACACGAACCAAATGCAGGGGAAGCGGCAATCTCCCGAACGGGATCCGTGAACGGCTCCAAACTCCCGAACGGCAATACACGAACTGCTGGTAACCGTCGAACAGCAATATTCACCAAGCGGCTTCCGTTCCATCCAGCAGTCTCTAAACGTGAAGAAGAAATCCCCCCAATAACGAGACAGAAGCTCCGCATTGAGGGTCAAACAGGATCTCCCTTTACTGTGGGCTACCTGCCCGTATTTATGCAGGTCTCCCACCTGGTGGACACTCCCCTAGGGGACCAAATGGGAGACTTAAATGACAGACAGATAGGGGGACATTTCAGACACACAGTCACAGATTTTACCCACAGTGCATTATGATTCCCTCCCCTCTGCCCTGGAGTTAATTACCAAGTAACTCAATTAACTCCAGGACAAATCCAGTCGCCATCTTAGACATAAAATAATAAAAGACATAAAAATATATAACTACACAAAAACCGAACATTTCCCATTCGTATCACCTATCCCCAGATAGCCTGGATCTGAGTGCATATTATTAGCGAATAGCGCTCAGATCCCACACACATAGTTCAATCGCCATGGAGTCAAAGTTCTTACAGTCTTTCGGTATATGAATGACTCCATGGGAAGGCTATCTGGGTTAAGTCTTTTCGTATGCTCCAAATCTCCCGAACGGCCGGTGTTCGCATGCTTTCGTGGAGGCAGCCAGGCGTTCCGTTGTTTCAGCGGTGTTCGGCAGAAAAAGTGTCCGTTTTTAGTTCCATAGAAATAGAGCCGAACACCGCTGGGCTTTCGCTTGGTTTAAAATGGCCGCTGCCTCGTGGTCGACATACGAACGACGACCACCCTGAATTCGGTTTAATTGAGAAGTGTCTGCGGTTAACCACAACGTTCTAATTGGGATCACTACTTTAACCAGCAGCACACTCCTCTCTTGGGTGGCCGTTCGTTCGGCAGGTTTGTTCGGGAAAAAAGAGTCATTCGAATGGCTGGGCTATAGAAACCAGCCATTCATACGAACGGGAAACAAACAGATGAATGCAAGCAGACAGATGGTTCTGTCACACCTTAATTTCTCCATTATATGACTTAACCCCCTTTATATTAGCATTCTGTCTAATCATACTAGATAGAGGTTCAATCGTAAGAATATATAGCAGGGGTGCCAAAGGGCAGCCCTGTCTAGTACCGTTTTGTAACCTCAAAGGGGTCGGATAAAAAAAAAAGGGTTAATTATTTTAGAATTCCTATATAGCAGCATGGTTTTATTCCTAAATTGTCCCTCGAGGCCGAACCGGTCCATGACAGAGTCAAGGAATCTCCAACTGATTCTGTCAAAGGCCTTCTCGGCATCACGGGCCATAATAACAAATCCCCATTTATGCTCATTGACTCTATGGATTACATTAAATATCCAACGTGTATTGTCCATAGTGCCTCTACTCCTAACAATCCAGACTGATCCACACCAATCAAGTCACCTATGACCTCTTTAAGTCGTCTAGACATTATTTGAGAAAATATTTTCATATCTATATTAATAAGGGATATAGGTCTGTAATTAGTGATAAATGATGGATCTTTACCTTGGGTATGGGAATAATTGATGCCAACAGCATCTCATTAGGAAAGGGAACGCGAACTTCCCCAAATGTTCGCAAACGGGCGAATCGGGCGAACCGCCATAGACTTCAATAGGCAGGCGAATTTTAAAACCCACAGGGACTCTTTCTGGCCACAATAGTGATGGAAAAGTTGTTTCAAGGGGACTAACACCTGGACTGTGGCATGCCAGAGGGGGTCCATGGTAAAACTCCCATGGAAAATTACATAGTTGATGCAGAGTCTTGTTTTAATCCATAAAGGGCATACATCACCTAACATTCCTAAATTGTTTGGAATAACGTGCTTTAAAACATCAGGTATGATGTTGTATCGATCAGGCAGTATAAGGGTTACGCCCACTTCACAGTGACAGACCAAACTCCCCGTTTAACGCACCGCAAACAGTCTATTTGCACAACCGCAAACTCCCCATTTGCACAAGGTTGGATACCAAGCTAGCCATGTCCCGTTCCTTGTCCTCACTGATGTCATTGAAGGTCTCTTCCTCCACCCAGCCACGTACAACACCAAGGGTCCCCAAAAGGTGACAACAAGCCCCCTGGGACACCTGCTATGTTTGGTCTTCCACCTCCTCACAGCCACCTTCCTCCTCTGACTCCTCTTCTTCAGACTCCTCTCTCTGCGTTGCCTCTCTCTGCGTTATTATAAGGTGTGTTAAAGTACTATTCCTATCAGTTTAATCCCTGTTACGTCCCCTCTCAGGGGACGTGTATATGGCATCGATTTTAGGAACCGGGAGATGGAAAAAGATGCTTGGTCGGTCCTCCTACTTCAAATTTGGGGCACTGCGCGTGCAATCTAATGTGCCACCAGATAGGAGTGGTGTGTTAAGTAGTACTATTCTTATCAGTTTAATCCCTGTTACGTCCCCTATCAGGGGACGTGTATATGGCATTGATTTTAGGAACCGGGAGATGGAAAAAGAGGCTTGGTCGGTCCTCCTTCTTCAAATTTGGGGCACTGCGCGTGCAATCTAATGTGCCACCAGATAGGAGTGGTGTGTTAAGTAGTACTATTCTCATCAGTTTAATCCCAATGTCACGACTACTAGTGTGGTCCAGCATGCAGAAACTATGTAAACATATACATAGGCAAGAAAAGGAAAATAAAAGGACAGAGCGTAAACCGGACCTTAGAATGGCCGGACTAATACGCTAGAGACAGAGAATGGTCAAAGGGAAAGCCGAGGTCAAGGAAGCCAGAAAATACACAATACCGTTTACACAAGCCAAGTCAGGGAAACCAGAATTCAGAATGACAGGACACTTGAAGCGGGGCAGGCCAGAAGTTCTATCGCAAATTGGGATAGCTCAGGCCACAGGTCAAGCCTGCACACCCAGTAGTCAAGGGGTTCATCGCTCCTCTGAGTGTCGATATCTGCAGTCGTTCTCTGAGGGTGGACCCCGAAGGGCTGTGGCGATGCGTAGGACTTAAAAAGCTCTGCATGTCCTCCATCAACAACACGTCTGTAAAGCGTCCTATCCTTGCCGGCGTGGTCGTGGGAGGAGGAGGATTACTTTCACCTCTTCCCTTGTTAGATTCCCATTGTGCTGTGACATCACCCTTATACGCTGTGTAAAGCATACTTTTTAATTGATTTTGGAACTGCTGCATCCTTTCCGACTTGCCGTAATTCGGTAACATTTCAGGCACTTTCTGCTTATACCGGGGGTCTAGTAGCGTGGACACCCAGTACAGGTCGTTCTCCTTCAGCCTTTTTATACGAGGGTCCCTCAACAGGCACGACAGCATGAAAGACCCCATTTGCACAAGGTTGGATGCCGAGCTACTCATGTCCTGTTCCTCGTCCTCAGTGATCTCACTGAAGGTATGTTCTTCCCCCCAGCCACGTACAACACCACGGGTACCAGATAGGTGACAACGAGCACCCTGGGATGCCTGTTGTGGTTGGTCTTCCTCCTCCTTCTCAAAGCCACATTCCTCCTCTGACTCCTCTTCCTCACAATCCTCTTCCAGCGTTGCCGCAGGTCCAGCAAGCGATGCTGATAAGGCTGTTTCTGGTGGTGATGGTGACCACAACTCTTCCTCTTCACGCTCATCTATGGCCTGATCCAGCACTCTTCGCAGGGCACGCTCCAGGAAGAAAACAAATGGTATGATGTCGCTGATGGTGCCTTCTGTGTGACTGACTAGGTTTGTCACCTCCTCAAAAGGACTCATGAGCCTACAGGCATTGCGCATGAGCGTCCAGTAACGTGGCAAAAAAATTCCCAGCTCCGCAGAGGCTGTCCTAGCACCCCGGTCAGACAAATACTCATTAACGGCTTTTTCTTGTTGGAGCAGGCGGTCGAACATTAGGAGTGTTGAATTCCAACGTGTTGGGCTGTCGCAAATCAAGCGCCTCACTGGCATGTTTTTTCGCCGCTGGATATCTGAAAAGTGCGCCATGGCCATGTAGGAATGCCTGAAATGGCCACACACCTTCCTGGCCTGCTTCAGGACGTCCTGTAAGCCTGGGTACTTATGCACAAAGTGTTGTACGATCAGATTACACACATGTGCCATGCACGGCACATGTGTCAACTTGCCCAAATGCAATGCCGCCAACAAATTTCTTCCGTTGTCACAAACCACTTTGCCGATCTCCAGTTGGTGCGGAGTCAGCCACTGATCCTCCTGTGCGTTCAGGGCGGACAGGAGTGCTGGTCTGGTGTGACCCTCTGCTTCCAGGCAAGTCAACCCTAAGACGGCATGACACTGCTGTATCCGGGATGTGGAATAGTACCTGGGGGAGTGCCGTTGATGTGGAGCAAGACGCAGCAGCAGAAGAGGACTCAGCCGAGGAGGTTATGGAAGAGGATGGAGTAGGAGATGTAGAGGAGGTGGCAGCAGGCCTGCCTGCAAGTCGTGGCGGTGTCACCAACTCCTCTGCAGAGCCACGCATTCCATGCTTGGCAGCCGTCAGCAGGTTTACCCAATGTTCAGTGTAGGTGATATACCTGCCCTAACCATGCTTTGCAGACCAGGTATCAGTGGTCAGATGGACCCTTGCCCCAACACTGTGTGCCAGACATGCCATTACTTCCTTTTGCACAATCGAGTACAGGTTGGGGATTGCCTTTTGTGCAAAGAAATTTCGGCCGGGTACCTTCCACTGCGGTGTCCCAATAGCTACAAATTTTTTGAACGCCTCAGACTCCACCAGCTTGTATGGTAAAAGCTGACGGGAAGAGTTCAGTCAAGCCAGCTGTCAGACGCCGGGCAAGGGGGTGACTTTGTGACATTGGCTTCTTACGCTCAAACATGTCCTTGACAGACACCTGACTGTGGGCAGATGAGCAGGAACTGCTGAAGGCGAGAGACGGAGGGGCAGATGGTTGAGAGGGGGCAAGGAGGACAGCAGTGGTTAACGTGGCTGAAGATGCTGGACCAGGAGGAGGATGTGGGCTTTGAGTTTGTGTGCTGCTTGTACTCATGTGTTGATCCCATAGGCATTTGTGATGTGCGATCATGTGCCTTCGCAAAGCAGTTGTACCTAGGTGGGTGTTGGACTTCCCACGACTCAGTTTCACGGCACGGGTTGCAAATGGCATTGCTGTTGTCAGAGGCAGACACACAAAAAAATGCCACACTGCTGAGCTCTGCAATGACGGCATTCTGGTGGTGGCAACAACATGTGTTGATTGGCGTGCTGTCTGGCTGACCCCGGGTGCCAATAGCAGTATTCAATCTATTACAGTCAAAATTGTATTTTTTTTTTAAAATGTACACTACTGTTACACCAGATATGAGTTGCACTGGTGTGACACTGTACCCTGGCAGGCCCTGAAACGCACACGTGTGAAGGAAACTGACTGCTATTATATTACAGTCCAAAAAGGTTTTTTTTGTTAAATGCAAGCTATTGTGACACCAGATATGAGTGGTGGCACTGGGCAAGTCGGCACAGTATACGCTGTGAGCCTAACACACACGCTGGCAGACAACTAACTGCTATTCAATCTATCACAGTCAAAATGTTATTTTTTTTTTAAATGTACACTACTGTTACACCAGATATGAGTTGCACTGGTGTGACACTGTGGCCTGGCAGGCCCTGAAACGCACACGCGTGAAGGAAACTGACTGCTATTATATTACAGTCCAAAAATTTTTTTTTAAATGCAAGCTATTGTGACACCAGTGAGTGAGTGGTGGCACTGGGCAGGCCCTGAAATGCACACTCATGAAGGAAACTGACTGCTATTATATTACAGTCCAAAAATTATTATTTTTTTAAATGCAAGCTATTGTGACACCAGTGAGTGAGTGGTGGCACTGGGCAGGCCCTGAAACGCATACTCGTGAAGGAAACTGACTGCTATTATATTACAGTCAAAAAAGTTATTTTTTTTTTTTTAAATGCAAGCTATTGGGACTAGTGATGTACCGAACGGTTCGCTGGCGAATAGTTCGACAGCGAACGGTTCGCCGGCGAACGGTTCCCGGCGAACATAGCGTGTTCGCGTCCGCCCCCTATTCGTCATCATTGAGTAAACTTTGACCCTGTACCTCACAGTCAGCAGACACATTCCAGCCAATTAGCAGCACACCCTCCCTAGCAGACCCTCCCACCTACTGGACAGCATCCATTTTAGATTCATTCTCAAGCTGCATGCTTAGTGAGAGGAGGGAAAGTGTAGCTGCTGTTGATTAGATAGGGAAATGCATAGCTGGGTTAGGGTATGCTTTTTCTTTTTCTGTGTAATGTAATTGCAGTTAGTTGTCTGCCACTGCTGCCAGCTT
This sequence comes from Pelobates cultripes, assembly GCA_933207985.1. NCBI lineage: Eukaryota > Metazoa > Chordata > Amphibia > Anura > Pelobatidae > Pelobates > Pelobates cultripes. The sequence goes on from OW240913.1 coordinate 170,762,993, forward strand.
CTAGTATCAGGCTCACAGTGGATACTGTACTTATTTCCCCAACCAGTGCCAACACTCACTCACTGGTGTCACAATAGCTTGCATTTAAAAACAAAAAACTTTTTTCCCTGTTATAGATTGAATAGCAGACAGTGTCCTTAAAGCGGGTGTGTCAGGCTCACAGTGGATGCGGTGCCCAGTGCCACCACTCACTCACTGGTGTCACAATAGCTTGCATTTAAAAACAAAAAACTTTTTTCACTGTTATAGATTGAATAGCAGTCAGTGTCCTTAAAGCGGGTGTGTCAGGCTCACAGTGGATATGGTGCCCAGTGCCACCACTCACTCATATCTGGTGTCACAATAGCTTGCATTTTTTTTTAAATGCAAGCTATTGTGACACCAGTGAGTGAGTGGTGGCACTGGGCAGGCCCTGAAACGCACACTCGTGAAGGAAACTGACTGCTATTATATTACGGTCAAAAAAGTTTTTTTTTTTTTTTTTTAAATGCAAGCTATTGGGACTAGTGATGTACCGAACGGTTTGCCGGCGAACGGTTCCCGGCGAACATAGCGTGTTTGCGTTTGCCCCCTATTCGTCATCATTGAGTAAACTTTGACCCTGTACCTCACGGTCAGCAGACACATTCCAGCCAATTAGCAGCACACCCTCCCTAGCAGACCCTCCCACCTACTGGAAGGCATCCATTTTACATTCATTCTCAAGCTGCATGATTAGTGAGAGGAAGGAAAGTGTAGCTGCTGTTGATTAGATAGGGTTAGGCATAGCTAGGTCAGGGTTAGGGTATGCTTTTTTTTTTCTTTTTTTTTCTGTGTAATGTAATTGCAGTTAGTTGTCTGCCACTGCTGCCAGCTTCTGTGTCAGGCTCACAGTGGATACTGTGCCCATTCCCCCAGCCAGTGCCACCACTTATATCTGGTGTCACAATAGCTTGCATTTAAAAAAAAAACTTTTTTCTCTGTTATAGATTGAATAGCAGTCAGTGTCCTTAAAGCGGGTGTGTTAAGCTCACAGTGGATAC
>OW240913.1:170764114-170855422 GCA_933207985.1 Pelobates cultripes
CCCTGAAACGCACACACGTGAAGGAAACTGACTGCTATTATATTACAGTCAAAAGAGTTTTTTTTTTTTTAAATGCAAGCTATTGGGACACCAGTGAGTGAGTGGTGGCACTGGGCAGGCCCTGAAACGCACACTCGTGAAGGAAACTGACTGCTATTATATTACAGTCAAAAAGTTTTTGTTTTTTTAAATGCAAGGTATTGGGACACCAGTGAGTGAGTGGTGGCACTGGGCGAACTTCTAAACGCACACTAGTGAAGGAAACTGACTGCTATTATATTACAGTCAAAAAAGTTTTTTGTTTTTTTTTAAATGCAAGCTATTGTGACACCAGTGAGTGAGTGGTGACACTGGGCAAGTGGGCACAGTATATGCTGTGAGCCTGACACACAGGCTGGCAGGCAGGCAACTGCAATTACATTACACATTAAAAAAAAAGCAGACTGATATTCTAGCCCTAAAAGGGGCTTTTTGGGGTGCTGTCCTTACAGCAGAGATCAGATGAGTCCTTCAGGACTGTAGTGGACACTGAATACACTAGCCTAGCTATCAATTTCCCTATCAAATCAGCAGCAGCTATACTGTCCCTCCTCTCACTAAGAATACAGCTTCACAATGAATGTAAAATGGATGCTGTCCAGGAGGTGGGAGGGTCTGGGAGGGAGGGTCTGCTGCTGATTGGCTGTAATGTGTCTGCTGACTGTGAGGTACAGGGTCAAAGTTTACTCAATGATGACGAATAGGGGGCGGACCGAACAGCGCATATGTTCGCCATCCGCGGCAAACGCGAACAAGCGATGTTCGCCAGGAACTATTCGCCAGTGAACCGTTCGGGACATCACTAGATAGGAGCAATAAGTGTAGAAAAAGTTTTATAAAAGTAACAGGAAAAAGCCATCAGGGCCTGGTGCTTTATTCAGTTTTAGATTATCTATTGCTTCTATTACTTCAGATAGTAAAAATGGGGCATTTAATATTTCTAGTTTATTTTGATTTATTTTGGGGAGTTTAAGATTCACTAAAAAATTTCAATTTCTTCATTGCTCTTCCCAATAGGGATCTATAAAAGTCAACAAATGCTTTTGCGATATCATTTGGTGTTGTTAAATGTTTATCACCTAAGACAATTTTTTTATGGATTTATCTTTAAGATAGTTCTTAATTTTGTTTGAAAGATCTTTATTTATTTTGTTATCATTATGGTACCACTTTTGTTTGAGGAATGCTATATTTCTATTAACTGTATCAGAGATTCTATCTTTAATATTCTCCTTTAAAGTAGCTATTTCTTCAGTTAGTTCCTTATTTACCATTTTTTTATTTAGCCGTTCTTTATTTGCTAATTTTATCCTCAGCTCTTGCAGATATTCTCCCTTCTTCTGTTTAAGTTCAGAGCCTACTTTTATCAATAATCCCCTTACAATGCTTTTAAAAGTGCACCATAATGTTGCAGTGGAGACTTCCCCATTGTCGTTAATAGAAATTCTCCATTTCAGATTTTAGAGTGTCAATATTATGATCAGATTTCAAAAGGATTTAATTAAGTCTCCATCTCTTCCTTGGTCTGAAACTATCTTTTAGCTTAACCTTAATAAATACTGGAGCATGATCTGACAAAACTATAGATCCAATGCTGGATTTGATAATTGCTCTTAAAAACCCTGCCTTCACCAAGAACATGTCTTTTCGGGAATAGGTCTGGTGGACATGGGAGAAAAATGTATAATCTTTCTCACTAGGGTTCAAAGTCCTCCAACAATCATATAAAGAATTCCTATCAAGAAATTCGGAAAAGTGAGACAGGTGCAAATTTGTAGATTTATGAGCTCCAATATTTTTATGACTTTTAGCCAACCTTGGGTCCAATACACAATTAAAATCCCCCCCCAATTATAATATTGCCACATGCTAGTTCATCAACCTTTTCCATAATTTTCTCCAGAAAACCCACTGGACTATAATTTGGAGCATAGATATTAATAAAGGTATAAATATCTATCAATTTTAGAAATAAGTATCAAATATATACCCATCACATCTCCAGTTAAGCCTGGAAAAAATTGAGTCTACTAGAGATTATGATAGCCGTACCTCTTTTTTTCCGCTTCCCCTCCATATTTGAGGAAAATACGGAAATCTCTTAAACTTATGGAGTCTGATCGATCTTCCAAATCCACAACTTTTGTCTCTAGTGCTCTGATCTTCCCTCCCAAATGATTGAACTTTAAGGTTAGATCATCATTAATTGCTTGTATTTTTTGAAGTGTGTCTGCTTGCAGCTACAGTATAGAGGATACATTGGATATTTCCAACCTCAAAATATTAGACTTATCTTCCAAATCGTGTTTTAATTTCAGATATAGTGTTTCCAATACTTCATTAAGTGTTTGTTGTGTAATATACTGGGGATTCACCAGGTGGGCTTCTTGAATTAGAGGAGCTGATTCTCTGCGTTCAACTAAAGAGGGTCTTTTGACTAAGGAGTACTCCTGAGATTTAGGTGAGTAGAATAAATTGATATTTTTATTTTTATCCATATTTGCCGTTGTTACTTTATCTTTGTCTCTTTTAGGAGACATGACTCCTCTTTGGACACAGCCCGCCGATGGGATAGTAGGGACAGGGAAAATAGAGTTGCTATTTCCAATATATACCACTCTTTCACTATAAATGTATTGGCTTTTATCCAAATAAGGTAGACACTGTTCGTGGTTCACCTCCTCCCCTCCTCTGTTTTCCAGTACCACAGCTCCCTACACTGGCTTCCCCATACGAGTATATCACTTATCAGAAGCAGGAACGTAACAAGCAGTTAGCACGAAAAATATTTCATCAAGCTTATCTTACTTCTCGTCCGTCCGTCGCTGTATATCAATTTGTCAGTTTAAGCTCCCCCTGCTGTACCCACATTCGGCTCTCGGCATTTAGCGTGCTAGGTTTGATGTTGCTTCCAGGAGGGCTCCTCCTCTCCCCATATTCTCTTGGTCGCGGGGGTGTGCGCGATCACGTCACATCATCCCCCCACCTCTTCTCATTTTTATAATTAGAAAGGGATTTGGAATATATTTTCACTATATAAATTCTAATAGCCAAACACAGTTCACCTTTATGTATCTTCTCTTGTTGGTGTAGTTTTACTTGCTTATTATTAGCCAGTGATTACAACTTTGAGACCTGAAATAGAATAGGATACCTCAAATCTCAAATGGACAAAGAAAGATTCTTAATGTTAGGGGTGTGGCATCGGGTGGGGATGTTTTGACAAACTTTAGGTGACTTACTAATAACAATTTATTTAATTAAAATGCAATTAAGAGCAAGACCCATGTATCTTGTTCAAACTGTCTGATTTCTAAACACAGTTATTGTGGTTTAACCCCTTAACGCCGGAGGGAGTACTATTACGTCCTATTTTAAGCGTCTCTAAACGCCGCCGGGCGTAATGGTACGCCCTCTGTATTTTTGGACTTACCCGGTACATCCGACGTCCTGATGCCCCCCCCCCCTCGGCCATGTGGAGTGAGGTCCTTGCGAGGACCTCACAATCACATGGACGGGATAGCTGGCTTCTGTATTGCCAGCAGGGGGGCTGCCTGTAATGACAGGTGGTCCCCCTGCTGGCTGCAAATAAAATAAATTAAGTTATAAGTGTAAAAAAAAAAAAAAATATATATATATATATATGATCTAAGTATATATATACACATACACACACATATACTGTCTAGGTGTATTTTATATATATATATGTTAATATCAAATTACACGTAGACTGATACTGATTAAATATATATATAATTATTGTTATATATATATTTACATATAATATAAAAAAAATATGTAAATACGTTAAAAAATAAAATTAAAAAAATAATAAAAAATAAATAATTAAAAAATATATAGATGTGTGTAATTTCGTTCTAACTGTATTGTGATATTAATATATATTTATATCAAAATACATGTAGAACAAAATAATATATATATCTATATACATAAATATATACGTATATATCACTATATATATATATATATAAAAAAAAACAAAATGGACAATTAAGACGGTGCATGTATCTGTGTGTACCGACTCCCTAAAAAACAGGGAGGGCACACCTATACAGTAGAGTCTTAAATACCGCAGAGAGACTCCAGGGGTCTCAACGGGGCTTAACCCCGAATAGAAAATGCCACAGAAAAAGGAGAAAAAGCGCAGGCAGACTTAGGATATCCAACAAACCCCAGTCTGTCTGCATTACCTGGATAGCAATATATAGCAATGTAGCGTGGGGAAATACTGGCTAAAAAATACCAGGTTAGAGACAAACTAGTAAGAGATATAAAGTAAGTATATCCTCAATACTAATATTCCTATGCTCACTATAAAGGATGCATATAGAATAAAGCTAGACCTGGCAAGATGTCATATAAATTAATATAAGCCCTTATTCCTATATAACAGCTTTAATGAAATACATGTACTAAATAGGAAGGGGTATTCATATAGCAGTCTAAATGCCAGTGTCTAGCTTCCTGGGTGCAAAATCCCACAAATATCCTGTATATATATATATTTTGTAAGGTCAATAATATAGATATCTGCTGGGCATATATGCAAACACCAAAGTGAGTTTGCATTGAGTAAACCATATTAAGGAAAAAATCTTGCAGAGAAGCAGACCTTGCATATATACAGGAATTAAAAGTCCAGTATTACTCCTAGGCAGAGAGTCTCAGAGAAAAAGTAAAGAAAAAGAGTTTGTAGAAACAAATGGTCAGTCAAAAATGAACTGCCATATATATTTAAATTTATAAAGCCTCTCTCCCTGGTAAACTAACTAGACAGGCATAGGAATACAAAGAAAAGAAAGCAAAAAAAAGATGTGCTAAGTGCAATTCATAGTGCTAGGGTGCCATTCAGTGCCCAGTGTAAATATTGGCAAACGCCCAACGCGCGTTTCGGTGCTTAGAGAGTGCACCTTCATCAGGGGCCAGCTTACTATTCACAGTGATGTCTCTTAAATACCTTAAATGCCAGGGTGTTAATCCTACCGACAGCCAATGAGTGTGAGGGTAATGTATTCCACACATGTGTGTGATCCTGTGCTGATACTTCCGTGTTGCATCTCCGCCCACGTGGTGTACAAGGGGGCGGAGCCAACACGTAATCCGTCACACTCAATCGGCCGATCATGTGACCTCCCGGGTACGCCCCTAGGTGTCATCATATGGGCGTATCTGCACAGATAAGGCAATCTATGTGCCGAAAAACGTCCGTCCAGAATATGGGCGTATCCAAGATGTGTCAAACTTTCAAAGTGTGATTCAACGCCTATACACACATCCACATCCCAAAGTCTATGGATAAATATCTACATTATGTGTAATGATGCATATGAGGTCTCTATTATAGTGTGGCATATAAAAAAAAAAAAAAAAAAGTGGTATATATAGAAATAAAAATATATCATACTCTCCCTTAATATATTCATCTCATATTCTAAGCTCAGACCACAGGGACCATACATATCATGTAGTATGATAGTACCAATATATATATCCTTAGCTTTAAAGCTAATTACTCAAAATGCAAACTCCTTTTTTTTTCTCCTTTTTCTGTGGCACTATATATATATATACCTATATATAAATAAAATATTTAAAAAAAATTATATATATATATATACATATATATATACACATACGTATATATATACATATATTAATTCTACATATATATTTATGTAATATTTTTACATAATTAGGTATATTAATTAATTACAATTAGCGGGACCTGCCTGACAACCCATGCCGAAAGTAAAGGGAATTTAATTTGCTAGCACTATATTTAACCCTATAACTTTCCAAGACACCATAAAACCTGTACATGGGGGGGACTGTTCTACTCGGGAGAGTTCGCTGAACACAAATATTAGTGTTTCAAAACAGTAAAATGTATTACAACAGTGATATCGCCAGTAAAAGTGAAGTTTTTTGCATTTTTCACGCACAAACAGCACTTACACGGACGATATTATTGCTGCGATACTTTTTACTGTTTTGAAACACAAATATTTGTGTTCAGCGAAGTCTCCCGAGTACAACAGTATCCCTCATGTGCAGGTTTTATGGTGTTTTCAAAAGTTACAGCGTCAAATATAAGGCTGGTGTTTCATTTTTTTCACATTAAAATTTGCCAGATTGGTTAGGTTGCCTTTGAGACCCTATGGTAGCCCAAGAATGGAAATTACCCCTATGATGGCATACCATTTGCAAAATAAGACAACCCAAGGTATTGCAAACGGTGTATGTCCAGTCTTTTTTAGTAGCCACTTGGTCACAAACACTGGCCAAAATTGGCGTTTTTTGCATTTTTCACACACAAACAAATACTAACGCTAACTTTGGCCAGTGTTTGTGACCAAATGGCTACTAAAAAAGACTGGACATACCCCATTTGCAATACCTTGGGTTGTCTACTATTGCAAATGGTATGCTATTATGGGTGTAAATTTCATTCCTGGGCTACTATACAGTCTCAAAGGCAATGTAACCAATCTGGCGAATTTCAATTTCAAATGTAACGTGTTATATTTGACCCTGTAACTTCCCAAAACGCCATAAAACCTGTACATAGGGGGTACTGTCTTACACGTGAGACTTTGGTGAATACAAATATGTGTATTTTATTGCAGTAAAAGCAAACAATATTATGACATTGACCGTTAAAATGTCATGTAGAACTAAAAACATTTAAAAAAATCTTATTTTCTCCCATTTTTTTCATATTAAATTATGTTTCATAGCTAAATATTTAATATTAAATGAAAGCCCTGTTTCCCCTGAATAAATTGATATATAATAAGGGTGGGTGCATTTACTATGAAAGAGGTGAATTATGGTTGGACAGACATGCTTCCTGACAGCCGCTAGAGGCGCTTCCCCAATGCTCAATGAGAAAAATAAATTGAGCACGCAGAACGTCCATAGGAAAGCATTTAGAAATGCTTTCCTATGGGCGTTTTTAATGCGAGCACGACTCTGGCCGCGCATGCGCATTCAGCTCCACTGAGGAGCTGACGTTGGAGGAGAGGTCACCAGCGCTGAGGGAGCCCGGCGCTGGATTAAGGTAAGTGGCTGACTTGAGGGCGGGGGGAACCTAAGGATTATATAGTGCCAGGAAAACCAATTTGTTTTCCTGACACTATACTGGTCCTTTAACCCCTTAAGGACACATGACATGTGTGACATGTCATGATTCCCTTTTATTCCAGAAGTTTGGTCTTTAAGTGGTTAAGTAGCCTTATAAAATTTAGAAATGTATTTTTATGATAGTGCTGTTCCTTAATCTGTATTATGTCAAAATAGTGATAGTGACTGTCCCTTCCTTAATGAACTGTACGTATCCTCAATTGTTATGGCAGTTTAACATTACTTTGATAATGTAGGATAAATGTAAAATTTTAAATCATAAAAATAGTAGTATATAACACTCAACATGTTACTTGGGGAATAAAATTATATTAAAATCACAAAATGCTTTGAGGTTTTTAAGGGAGTGCAGCTTTAAAAATCGAACAGTTGAAGTGTAAATTAAATGTTTGGATATAATGGCGACTTTGAGCAAAATATTTCTTTAGTGGATAGCAATTGTAATACATAATAGATACTTGTAATATATAATGAATGTTAAGAATGCACAGGCAATTCCTTAGCAAATTTACTGCTGTGAGAATGACTAGGCACATTGGAGTTTACAAAGAAATAAATTAGTGAACTGATTTCAGTCTTATAAAATATAGAGAAATGAATGAGACCTGCTGTGTCTTAGTTTGGCTGCATAATTTTGGCACCGAGTAGTAATGAGAGGATAATGCACTCCCTCAAAATAAACATAAAAAAATAGATTAATGAAATAGGCTGAAAAAATATGGATACAAATGAGTAAATGTTGTACAACTAAAATGATATGTTTCTGTGCTTAGATAATAAAACCACTTCATTATACAGAAGCAGCATACAGCAAAAGGGGCAAGTGGGTAGATAATAAGTCATACTAAAGCTATTACTACCACAGTAGAATCTCAATGGTTTTAATTATGTTTTGTTCATTTATGCGATATGCATCATTGTTGAAGAATTCATAAACTAAAAAGTGAAGGAATCCCATAAGAAAAAAATAAATAAATATATAAATATAAATTGTATTGCATTGTATTTTCATAGAAATTAGATACAATAACACAAAAAATGTTTGTTAGCTATGCTTGCTGGAAGAAAGTTGAATTTAATCGAATGCAGGATAATAAAATTAACAAGTAAAAGAAGCATTAGATCAATGACAACAATAAAATGTCAACGTTTTAAAAACAGAATCATAAGAGAATATTATAACCACTGACATTTTCTAGTGATAATTTTAGGAATCTGAATCCCCAAAAATGTTCCTTTCAAATTTGCATAAGCATAGCCACGCATCCCATAATTCAAATAGTTCTTTTTAAAGAGTCACTCCAACCACCAGTGATTTGAAGTGGTCATGGTCCTAGGAGTCTGTATATGCAGTGTTTCAGCTTAAAACACTAACGTCAGTTTTGTGCATACCTCAGTCTGTAGTCAGCGTGCAGAGCCTGCAAAGAGAAGTTTGCTCTCCACTCCATCCCTTTATTTATTAAGCCCTCCTTGCTTCACCGTCTCCCAGCATTTTGCTTTCTATATTTTTTTAATTGCCCTCCCTTGTCCAGCGCCAACTTCATTCCCTCTCTATGACAAGCCTGTGAATGGAGAAAGCAATGTCAGAGGAGAGTGTTCAGGGCTGGATTGCAGGTAGGTTTTAAAACTCAGAGCTCCGAGCCCTGCAGCCAAAATAAGCCTCATCTCGCACACATTGAAACCAAATGGGCCGCACAAAACGCCTGCAAATGACCCCGCCAACACCAAGGACACAAGGAGAGGGTCCATCAGCGTTCATCCGCAACTACCTGCACGCTGCGGGGATCCTCACCTCGCAGCACAAGGCCTCAAACATGGCGCCCTCCTCTCCAGGATCCTCTGTGTCAGAGGACAGCCTGCACATTGACGCCGGTTCCCAGGACACAGAAAGAGCCCCACTGGACTGGTAAGCCCTGTTCACGTCGCTCCCCAAGAAGGAGGACCTCCAATCCATAGTGCAAGAGGTAAAAACAACTCTCCGGGTGGAGATAGCCAAACTACGTACCTCACTGACGGACCAAGAAGGAAGGGTGAAGACCCTGGAATCTGCAGGCAATGACACCACGTGCCCGGCACTACAGACCACACACACGCATGCTAAGCAGCTCATAGACCTACGGCTCCATGTTGAAGAACTGGATAACAGGAGCCGCAGGCATCATATCAGGGTGAGAAAGAATGGAGAGATCCCGGCGGTACAAAGACCAAAACGTGGAATTATATAACGACCTATCCCACCTCACCCTGCAAACACACCTGGCTCTCCAACCAGTCACAGCTGTGCTACAAGAACACCAGATACAATACCAATGGCACTTTCCGTTAGCACTCACAATACGAAAAGACAACGTGGAGGCCACTATTCGTATACCGAATATAGAAACATAGAATGTGATGGCAGATAAGAACCATTTGGCCCATCTAGTCTGCCCAATTTTCTAAATACTTTCATTAGTCCCTGGCCTTATCTTATAGTTAGGATAGCCTTATGCCTATCCCACGCATGCTTAAACTCCTTTACTACCACTTCAGCTGGAAGGCTATTCCATGCATCCACTACCCTCTCAGTGAAGTAATACTTCCTGATATTATTTTTAAACCTTTGTCCCTCTAATTTAAGATTATGTCCTCTTGTTGTGGTAGTTTTTCTTCTTTTAAATCGAGTCTCCTCCTTTACTGTGTTGATTCCCTTTATGTATTTAAATTGTTCTTTCATATACCCCTGTCTCTTCTTTCCTCCAGGCTATACATGTTAAGATCCTTTAACCTTTCCTGGTAAGTTTTATCCTGCAATCCATGAACCAGTTTAGTAGCCCTTCTCTGAACTCTCTCTAAGGTATCAATATTCATCTGAAGATACGGTCTCCAGTACTTCGTACAATACTCCAAGTGAGTCTCACCAGTGGTCTGTACAATAGCATGAGCACTTCCCTCTTTCTATTGCTAATACCTCTCCCTATACAACCAAGCATTCTGCTAGCATTTCCTGCTGCTCTATTACATTGTCTGCCTACCTTTAAGTCATCAGAAATAATCACCTCTAAATCCCATTCCTCAGATGTTGAGGTTAGGACTCTATCAAATATTCTGTACTCTGCCCTTGGGTTTTTACGTCCAAGATGCATTATCTTGCACTTATCCACATTAAATCTCAGTTGCCACAACTCTGACCATTTTTCTAGTTTACCTAAATCATTTGCCATTTGGCTTATCCCTCCTGGAACATCAACCCTGTTACATACCTTAGTATCTTCAGCAAAAAGACATACCTTACCATCAATCACTAATATCACTAATAAAATATTTAAGAGAATGGGTCCAAATACAGATCCCTGAGGTACCCCACTGGTGACAAGTCCAAGCTTCGAATATATTCCATTAACTACAACCCTCTGTTGCCTGTCACTCAGCTCCTGCCTTACCCATTCAACAATATTGGAATCCAAACGTAAAGATTGCAGTTTATTGATAAGGCTTCTATGTGCAACAGTGTCAAAAGCCTAATTGAAATCTAGGTAAGCAATTTCTCCTGCACCACCCTGATCTAAAATTTTAGTTACCCAATCAAAAAAATCAATAAGATTAGTTTGGCATGATCTCCTTGAAGTAAACCCATGTTGTCTCTGATCTTGAAATCCATGTGTTTTTAGATGTTCAACAATCCTATCCTTTAACATGGTTTCCATCACTTTCCCCACTACTGAAGTAAGGCTTACTGGCCTATAGTTGCCCTACTCCTCCCTATTACCTTTCTTGTAAATGGGCACAACATTCGCTAACTTCCAATCTTCTGGGACTACTCCTGTTAACAATGATTGGTTAAATAAATCTGTTAATGGTTTTGCTAGTACACCACTAAGCTCTTTTAACAGCTTTGGGTGTATTCCATCAGGTCCCATTGACTTATTTGTCTTTACTTTTGACAGTTGAAATAGAACCTCTTCCTCTGTAAACTCATGTGTAATAAATGACTCATTTATCCTTTTTCTTAACTGAGGTCCCTTTCCTTCATTTTCATCTGTATATACCGAACAAAAATATTAATTGAGGCAGTAAGCTAGCCCTTTATCCTCTTCTACATATCTTCCTTCTTTTGTTTTTAATCTAATTAATCCTTGTTTTACTTTTCTTTTCTCATTTATGTATCTAAAAAAAGTTTTGTCCCCCTTTTTTACTGACTGGGCTACTTTCTCTTTTGTGTGTGATTTGGAAGCTCTTATAACTTGCTTAGCCTCTTTCTGCCTAATCTTATAGATCATTCTGTCTTCCTCACTCTGTTTTTTTTTATAATTACTAAATGCTAACTTTTTGTGTTTTACTATTTTGGCCACATCTGCGGAGTACCAAAGTGGTTTCTTTAATTTTTTGCTTTTACTGACAAGCCTAATGCAATTTTCTGTTGCCTTCAGCGATGCAACTTTTAAATAATCGCATTTCTCTTGGACTCAATTTAAATTGCTCCAGTCTGATAATGATTCCTTTACACATATTCTAATTTTAGAAAAGTCTGTTTTTCTAAAGTCTAAAACTTTTGTTTTTGTGTGGTGTGACTCAGTCACTGTTCTTATATTAAACCACACTGACTGATGATCACTTTATCCTAAACTTTCACCTACAGTAATATCTGATACCAAATCTCCATTTGTTAACACTAAATCTAGCATGGCCTCTTTACGAGTTGACTCCTCAATGACTTGTTTTAGAGACAATCCCAGTAGGGAGTTTAGAATATGTGTGCTCCTGGCACAAGCAGCTATTTTTGTTTTCCAATTCACATCAGGAAGATTAAAGTCACCCATGATGATAACTTCCCCCTTCATTGTCATTTTAGCTATTTCCTCAACCAGTAGATTAAGACCTGCAGTGGTTATGGTGCTGCGGTCTTTGTTCCCTCTCCCCACAGCTGAGTATGAGTGATTATAGCTGCAGCAGGGAGTAGAGGAATTCGAGAGATGAAATGCAGTTCCAAGGTGATTCTTCCCAGCAAGTAGAATATCCCTCAAACATGAGCATAGACTTCATTAAGGGTGTAACAGGAAAAGATCTTTATTGAAAACACACAGGCTTTTATGAGAAATCCTCCTGCAAGAGGACCTCCCACAGCAAACAAAAGCAACAGCCAATCATCACACAGATTTACAGTATTACACACCTCCTCTCTGCCTGGGAGATATTGAGAAAAGATAAAGGACCACTCTAGGCACCCAGACCACTTCAGCTTAATGAAGTGGTCTGGGTGCCAGGTCCAGCTAGGGTTAACCCATTCTTTTATAAACATAGCAGTTTCAGAGAAACTGCTATGTTTATGAATGGGTTAAGCCTTCCCCCAAATCCTCTAGCGGCTGTCTCATTGACAGCCGCTAGAGGCGCTTGCGTGCTTCTCACTGTGAAAATCACAGTGAAAGCACGCAAGCGTCCATAGGAAAGCATTGATAATGCTTTCCTATGTGACCGGCTGAATGCGCGCGCAGCTCTTGCCGCGGGTGCGCATTCAGCCGCATGGGAGGAGAGGAGGAGGATCGGAGGAGGAGAGCTCCCCGCCCAGCGTTGGAAAAAGGTAAGTTTTTACCCCTTTCCCCCTTCCAGAGCCGGGCGAGAGGGGGACCCTGAGGGTGGGGGCACCCTCAGGGCACTGTAGTGCCAGGAAAATGAGTATGTTTTCCTGGCACTATAGTGGTCCTGTAAGGGATAAACCAATTATCTCCAGGCAGAGAGCACATAATTTCCCCAAAACCTAGAACACCCCTTTCCCCACAAGGTATCCCCACAATTTAGCCCCGATCTGGGGGACAAACATATCCAAATTTCACCCAGTTTCAGGGGTTCTGAAAAAGTGTGGAGGGTCCCTTTTACCGACCACACACGCAGCTCCTGCCCAAAACAGTTCCACAAATTCAGCGTGTGTGGTCGGTCAATTCACAAAAACTTAAAAAAACGAACAAAAGTCCAGAATGGAATCCCCTGGCCCATAGTAGCGATTGCTCCCCTTGTCCGTTCGCACAGAACTACCGAATGGGGCTTCCCTGGCTGTTCAGGAAATAGGAGAAATCAGCGTTCGGTAGTGTCACGGTTCTCGCTGCAGCAAACAGACGGCCAGACGTGGTCACCCATGGAGTTCCCAACAATGGACTTGAACCGGGGAACTTCACAATCCTGGTCCTGCTTCCTTCCTCTGAGCCACAGCAGCTTTTGTATTCCACATGTCATTCTGGTCCTGTTCATCCTGGCATGTCTATTACTCTGGGGCCTGTACCTTGACTTTGGATGTGCTTCACCTGACCCTGATCAGACATTAGCAGGGTATTTAAACTTAGCCTCGCCCTGTGATCAGCATCAAGTCTTTGATCCTGTTGTATGCTTTGTACCAGTGTTCCTGTCGTTTGAGCTGCTACTTGTTATTGACCCCGGCTTCTGACTACGTTTACTCTGACCTCTGGCATCCCTTGACTTCGGCTACTCCTCGTTGTTCCTGTCTTCTGGCATCCTTTGACCTCGGCTATCCTTTGACGATCCTGCTGTTTGAGTCCTTGCCTGTCCTGCGACTTGGTACTTCATCCTGCACAGCCCTCATGCACAGACCCACAGGCCGGGTGAATTCTTACCTGACCACCTTGGCCTGTGGCTATCTGCAAGGGTGAGCAACATATCTGCGCTACAGACTCCCAACCCAGGTAAGACCCTGACAGGTAGTTCGCGAGGTCGAGTGCCCGATTTTAGTTCCAGGCACTCGACGACCAAGTCCCGCTGGCTCTCGTGCGAACAAGATGGCCGCCGTTTTTTTCCACGTGGCTTTCGGTTGTACGAACAGCGGCCGCCCAGGGAGCACTTAATAGCTTGTTCCTTTGTACTAAATGAGCCAGGAGGGTGGCCGGTGTTCAGTAGTTTCAAACTACCGAACCAATCCATTCACCTTGCAAGTAATCACATATAAAAATACCGAATAAAAAGGAGAAAATGTCAGGCAAAAGTCCATTTTCTTCACATTACTCCCCCTTAGTTCCATGGGTCGGCATACCCGCCTAGACCCTGCTGGGTTGGCTAGGGGATGTCCGGGTAGCATAGTTAAACGTCCAAGTCCGTTTGACAGTTGAGCCCATCCGGAATGCCATTCTGCTTGCCCGGGCGATACTACAGCGTAAAATTTTAAATCTTCAATTTGTCCTGGGGGCCTATAAATAACACCTACACGAGTTACTGTGTGATTACCAAATTCTAACATAACCCAAACGGACTCTATGTTCGCCTCACTAACTTTTATTATGCTAGATTTTATGCTATCCTTCACATACAGGGCCACCCCTCCCTCTTTCTTGCCTTCCCTGTCTTTTCTATATAAAGAGTACCCTGGTATTGCTATGTCCCAGTCATTTTTCTCATTATACCATGTCTCAGTAACAGCGACTAAATCTACACTATCAGTTGCCATTATTGCCACAAGTTCATGGATCTTATTCCCTAAACTGCGAGCATTTGTAGACATGACTCTAAGCTTATAATTTAACACACTTGCTACAGGCACCTTCTGTCCTTGTTTTGGGGGACAATTAGATTGAGGTTTTATCACCCTTTTGCCCCCCCCCCCTCCTAGTTTAAATACATCCTAGCAAAACCTCTGAACTGCTTACTGAGAACATTTGTTCATTTTTGAGAAAGATGCAAACCATCTTTTTTGGACAGTTTATTTCCATTCCAAACAGAGCTACAATGAGAAATATAGCCAACATACACCAGACAATCGGGACTTTGACTGTCCCAGTAACACTCAACACCCAACGCAACACTTAGCACACACACGCACCCCGCTTGCCCTGCAGCACCATCCCCACAAACCCCCAAAACCTTATGGATTGCCCACTGGGTGAACCCCATTTTGACCTCCCTGCCCTCCTCCCCTTTTTCTTAATTTATTTACATATATATATTGCAGCAGGCTGGCCGGGTCTTGGGTCATAAACAACAGAAACAGTTCTTTCTTCCAATATGAAGGAAGCTTTATTTAGCAATCAGGCCCCAATTGAGCCACAGCAAAACATGAAAACCAAAATAAACACCTACTCCACACTGGAGTCTAACTAACATAGAGTACCCTTTCTATGCTACTGGGCAGCTAAGCTGACCCCAGTAGTTTAACAAATAAAAATAAAAGCTTGCAAAATACCTTTTTGTTCCCACACAGTTTCATCAGTCTTTTTGACTCACAGTCTCTCTGTCTCCACCCCAGCTCTTCACAGGAGAGACTGATTTCCCTCTGCATAGGGTTTATGTAGCTCCCTAACTGATGAACTAGAGCAAACTGATTTTTAACCCCCTCTAGTCAGGGAACACTGAAAGTGCCATTCTGGGGCCAATATAGCAGTGTTCCCTCAAATGCCACGATATAGAGATATATATATATATATATATATATATATATATATATATATTCTTCCTCTTTCCCAGCTTCACCCATTCTTCTCCTCCCTCACTCTCCCCTTCTGTCTCTCATTTCTCTCTCACTTGCCTTCACCCTTTCTCTCTCATACACACGGCTCCCCAGCCGCCCCCGCGCGGCTCAACCCCCCCTCTGACCCATCTGCTGCAACATGGTGGCACCCCAGTCCTGCCTTCCTTCGAGATACCAGAGACAGCCTCAAACTCTATACGATTAACGCCAAGGGACTTAACTACCCACAAAAACGAGTGAGAGTGCTGAGAGAATTGAAAGCCCTACATATATCCGTTGCGTTCTTCCAAGAAACACACTTCCAAACAGACAAACAATGCAGATTCTTGGACAAACACTTCCCGCTAAGCTTTCACGCCACCAGCCCGGACTCAAAAAACAAAGGTAAAACAATACTTTTCTCAGCAGATGTTTCATTCCAAAAAGAAGGGGAATTCTTGGACCCGGAAGGCAGATAGCTCTTCCTGAAGGGCACAATACATAACTCACGATTCACCTTTTCCAATCTATATCTCCCCAACAAGGGATGAAAACCCTTTCTCAGTTAGACTCTTGCAATGCTGGACTCCTTCAGCGAAGGCAAACTAATACTAGGCAGAGAATTCAACGCACCACTAGAACCTTGACTCCTCCACAGGCCACTCGACCCTCCCAAGTCATGTACTCAGATGAATTAGAGCCACCCCACATGAATTTCAACTGTCAGACTGCTGACGCGCCCTACACCACACAGGGCAAGACTACAAGTTCTACTCCCCACCCCACAACTTTTACTCTTGCATTGAGTTCTTCTTCCTCCAACACTGCCAACTGGACGACCTCCTCTCAGCCACGATAGCCTCGATGTCCTGGTTAGACCATACCCTGGTCATCATTACAATCAACTCATCAACCCCCTTCCAGAAACAATGGACCTGGAGACTCAATGAGTTGCTGATAGAGGACCCCTAATGCAGAGAGAGGTGCAATCCCACAAAGACCAATTTTTCCACACGGGACTCCACCCCAGACAAGATTTGGGTGGCACATAAATGTGTGGTCCGTGGCCGCCTGATTCAACATGGAGCACAACTTAAAAAAAAAAAAACACACTCGGGAAACGGCCAACCTCTCACGGAAAGTAGCGGACCTGGAAAAGCAGCACAAATCCACGTTAAATGATGACACATACAAGCAACTGGTCATGACCAGGGCAGAACTGAACTCCCACCGTCTTTTGGGGTCGATCCCAAAAGATCACCTTCCAATTCCGCTAAGCCCAGAAAACCTTCTACGAATATGGCAACAAAAGCAGAAAGCTGCTGGCGAAAGCCCTGAGGAAAGCCAGGCAGAAATGCTTTATCTCAGAAATTAAAGATGACGGAACCACCCGAAACATCCCAAACTCAATTGCGGAAGAATTCTGGCTCTATTACGAATCCCATGAGGCACCGCAACCAAAACCGATAGACAAAACATATACCTAGCCAAGCACCTCACAACCAAGGTAGAGGCAGGCAAGGCTCGCACTATGGAAGAACCAATTACATCAGAAGAACTATCCCTGGCTCTGAAACTGGCCAAAAATGGGAAGAGCCCAGGCCCCGATGGCTTCACCATCAAATACTATAAAACATTGGCGCCACACCTACTTGACATGCTCAAGATGATCAAGGATGGGACACACACACTAAAAATGCACATTGTGCTACTGCGTAAGGAAGGCAAAGACCCCGCGGCATGCCCTAGCTACAGGCCAAAGAGACAAAACCACCACAGTTATCAACCTGATACAGGCTACCCAGACTGGACCCTTGCCCGCAATCCTAATATCCACCGACGCGGAGAAGGCGTTCGACAGGGTAGATTGGACTTTCCTGTTTGCAACACTAAAATAACTGGGATTCAGAACACACATGAGGACATGGATCAGGGATCTCAACAACAGACCTTCAAAGCGACTATACGTTAACAGCACACTTTCCAGCCTGTTCATGATGGCAATGGTACACGACAGGGATGCCAGATCATGACCAGCCTTGGCTTACCAACTCCATGCAGGCTTCAACACATGCTGACAAATGGGAATATCCCCCCATTAGCGGATTTGCCTACTCCCGATCCCCTAGACTTGATGACTAATTTCAGATACCACCAGCTAGTTAGCGTACTTAATCAAATTCCAAATCTACTTTCAGCCCCTCGACCACTAACCACTTTTGAGACCATATGCACCCAGCCTGCACCCCCACCACACACCATCTCACTGCTGTACCACCTGCTAAACTCACCACAAGGAGACACACAACTCCCTTACTTTGTCAGATATTGGGAGAGGGACAGCCTTCACGATGACGCACAAAAACCTCCATAAGCACCAAATATCAAAAATCAGGATACAAAATGATATCACATTGGTACAAAACACCCAAGAAACTCGCAACTATGAACAGCACGAGCACACCTATAAGAAGACAATCACCCTGTGTTTGATCAAAGCGGCACGCAGCTTGATCCCAGCGTTCTGGAAGAAAACCACCAAGAGGACCATAGAGGAACTAATCCTGATGGCACAAGGACGAAACCAGAGATACCAGGAAATATGGTTTCACTGGCTTCGTTGGCTATCAAAAAGAAAGCAAAGAGAAAACCCCCCGAAACAACAAAGGACCAGGGCGAACCTACACACCAGAGGGGCGGCGGTAGCTGGGGGCGATCTTTGTGCACCGGTCCGTTTCCCAACCCCCTCACTGCCCCCCCTTTTTTTTTTTTTCTTTTTCCCTTCCCCTCTCCTCTTGCTATCACTCCTCCCATTCTCCTTAACCCACAGCAACATTGACACTACGCACCACAGCAGAACATAAAGCTGATCCACCTCTCAATCAGCGATACCCTCAGCGACACCTTCTGCCCCCCCATAATCCCTCTCCTACTATACCCCTGCTAAGGAGCAGCCAACGAGCAGCAAAGATACACCGAAGATTTCAGACTCAACCTGTACCAACATTCAGGCCCACACCGACCCCAATGCTCACTTAAATACTATTTATGGGATATATGGCTCTACTTACCTCTTAACTATTATGAAAGCCAACAAAGATTCCCCCGCAACCTTGTTATTCATCAAAGCGAATTGTGTTTATGTCAATAACCTGATCTCATGTTGTAAACTCTGTACCAATCACAAAATGTGTAACATTGCATCTGTTTATGAAAATCTACCAATAAACAAATACCTTGAATGAAAATAAAAATGAATGGTCTTGAGAATTGTAATAATGTAAAAAGGGTCATACCAAATTATTATCTTGTCTTTCATAAAGAAATAAGATACTAATTTTAAATAGTACTGCTTTATGGATATCAATTATTCAGTTATTTAGCATTTGTACATTGTGTATAATTATATATTTGCCAGTGATAAATAAATAAATTAAATAAATATAAAACCCAGAGGGCTGCACACACCTGAACATGAGTGCATTCTTCCATAAATCTTGGTTAATCTAAACATTGAACAATAGAGACAAAGTTAGTATATACATTTTGGAAAGATCTAGGAAAAAAATCTAGAACTAAATAAAATAAGCATGAAGTGACAAGACCTAATGCAAACTGTCGATCATAGTAAACTCACCAATGTTTTTCCCAGTGAAACACTATTGCAAAGAGAAACAGGCCAGAATTCCTTAAAATCAATATGAAAGACTAATAGTAAATATTTAGCTGAGTTTATTGCTGCTTAGGGGCTGTCACCAGGTACTTATATAAAAGTTCACTTATATTTTTCACAAGTATGGTTGATTTTAGAAAAAATAAATGTTGATATGACACCACGTTTATGCATGTGTATGAGAGATTGTGGGTGTAAAAAACTACAGTATGTGCCTCATTTTCTCTGCAGAACAAGAAGCAGAAAGGATTATTCTGTAGAAGAAAGTTTTAGATGCTATCATATCTGTACTGCTCAGTTACCTATGATACGCTGCATTCTACCTAAATGCAGCAAGGCTGAATATTTTTTATTTTTTAAATGTTCAGATTATTTCTACAACAAAGAAGATTTCATTGTGGTTTGTTGTCAAGGAAACCAGATTTAACTTCAAAAGAGTACTTAATGTGAAGGGCAAAAAAGCAAGAATAATTAGACGACAATTGTAGCATACACTGTGTGTATCCTACTGCAAATTTCAAGGCTTAAATAACAATGCTGATTTATGTATAATAAAGCTGCCAGTGACATTCTCTAATCTTGTTTAGACAATGTCAAGCTCAAAAATCCATATTATATATATATATATATTTTTATTTTTTAAACATTTTATCCATGTTACTCAAGAAGAATTTCTGAACATGTGTTGTATCAAAAGCTTGACCCCTGACAAATTAAAATATTTTGTTGATTTTCAAATGAAAATACAATAGCATCCCCTCTTCTGTGAAAATAATGTAAGCTCTATATATTTCTCCATATTTTAATACACAATTACGCTTTATTTGTTAAAATGAAAACAAAATAAAGCAGCAACACAGTCATTCAATAACATTTGAATGATCCTGTACCAAATAAGGTAAAACCATTCATTGGTGTATGGGGGGACATTTGAACTGCAGAATCTGGACAGTTTTCTCAGTATGGATGAATATCCAGATTTTGCAGAGCAGGCTCAGAATGAACCAGAATGTAGTCCATATAACAGCCAGGCCGAAAGCTAGACGGCTGAAATCCAGACACAGATTGTTAAAAAATTACCTTAAATCAATCAGGGCCTGGATTTAAAATATTCTAAATTATGTTCCCACTAGCAGAGGGCTGGGTTAACTTATATGGCAGGCCAGTTAGGCAAGTGTTTCAGTTAGAGCAATGAAGACACTACAAGCTTTCAGTTTGAGGAACCATGTTAGGCCATCAAACTACATCCAGGTCAGAGGTAAACAGGAAGTATAAGGCAAGACAGTATTAACATAAGCAAACAGAGTTACGGTATTTTATTATTAATAATAATAATATTGCCATTTATATAGCGTCAACAGATTCCGTAGCGCTTTACAATATTATGAGAGGGGGGATTTAACTATAAATAGGACAATTACAAGAAAACTAACTGGAACATTAGGTTGAAGAGGGGCCTGCTCAAATGAGCTTACAGTTTATAGGAGGTGGGGTATAAAACACATTAGGACAGGAAATATCAATCAAATAGGTGGGAGTGAAGCAGAGCTGGAGGAGAGAGTAGCGTGCTGCCCACAGGTATGTAAGGTAGAGGTTACTCTGGGAGGCTTTCCTTAGCTTTCCTAAAGAGATGGGTTTTATTATTATTATTATGATATTTATAGAGCGCCGTCAAATTCCGCAGCGCTTTACAATGGGTGGACGAACAGACATGTAGTTGTAACCAGACAAGCTGGACACACAGGAACAGAGGGGTTGAGGGCCCTGCTCAATGAGCTTACATGCTAGAGGGAGTGGGGTAAAATGACACAAAAAGGTAAGGATAGTTTTAGACTAGTGACAGTTGCAGAAGAGGAATCAGTCGGGAGCTATTAACAGTTTAATTGATACGCTTTTATGAAGTGGGTTTTTAATGATTTTTTGAAGGTGTGGAGACTGGGTGAGCATCTAACGGAGGAGGGAAGCAAATTCCACAGGAACGGTGCAGCCCTCGAGAAATCTTGACGGTGAGCATCAGAGGTGGGAGTACGGACAGAAGATAGATGTAAGTCTTCAGCAGATCATAAGGGCCTAGACGGGACATACTTGTGTATAAGGGAGGATAGATAGGTGGGAGCAGCATTATGTAGAGATTTGAAGGCAAGAACCAGAATTTTAAATTGAGCTCTATATTTTATAGGACGCTAATGTAGGGACTGACAGAAGGGTGAGGCATGGGAGGTGAGGGCGGACAGGAAATGGATTACAGTAGTCAAGGCGAGAAAGGACAGTGGAATGGACCAACACCTGGCATCTGGCGTTAAGTAGGGGCGGATGCGCGCAATGTTTTTGAGATGGAAATGACAGGATTTGGCGATAGATTGAACATGAGGCTTGAAGGAGAGGTTGGAGTAAAAGAGAACACCTAGGCAGCAAGCCTGTGTGGTGGAGCTGATGGTAGCACCATTGACTTGGAGGGAGACAGACACAGGAGTAACAACACTTAAGGGAGGAAAGACCAGAATTTCAGTTTTGGTCAAGTTTAGTTTAAAGGACCACTATAGTGCCAGGAAAACATACTCGTTTTCCTGGCACTATAGTGCCCTGAGGGTGCCCCCACCCTCAGGGTCCCCATCCCGCCTGGCTCTGGAAGGGGGAAAGGGGTAAAAACTTACCTTTTTCCAGCGCTGGGAGCTCTCTGCCTCCGATCCTCCTCAATGGCAAGAAGATTCAGCGTCTCATAGGAAAGCATTCATAATGCTTTCCTACAAATGCTCTCACTGTGATTTTCACAGTGAGAGCGCCTCTAACACCAACTAGAAATTTGGGGAAAACTTAACCCATTGATAAACATAGCAGTTTCTCTGAAACTGCTATGTTTATAAAACAATGGGTTAACCCTAGAAGGACCTGGCACCCAGACCACTTCATTGAGCTGAAGTGGTCTGGGTGCCTAGAGTGGTCCTTTAAGGAAGTGGGCAGCCATCCAGTTAGAAACAGCAGAGAGGCAGTCAGACACACTAGTCAAGAGGGACGGGGAGAGATCAGGAGAGGACAGGTAGATTTAAGGCACTTCTTAAACGTTTTAAGACTAGGGGGGAGTCTGATGGCGGTAGGCAGGCTATTCCATAGGAAGCCGTCCGCGAGAAGTTCTGCAAGCGTGAGTTGGCCGTACGGGTGCGAGCAGCGGACAGGAGAAGGTCACGGGCAGAGTGGAGGTACCGAGAAGGGGCATACTTATGGATCTGTGAAGAGATATCAGAGGGGCTAGAATTGTTCAGTGCTTTATATGTATGGGTTAGCACTTTGAATTGACTCCTGTAGGATACAAGAAGCCAATGTAAGGACTGACAGAGGGGTGAGGTGTGAGAGGACCGACTAGAGAGGAAAATCAGTCTGGCGGCGCCATTCATTACAGACTGTAGCGGGGCAATACGGCTTATGGGAAGACCAACAAGAGAGGGTTACAGTAATCCATTCAGGAAATTACTAGAGCATGGACAAGCTCCTTGGCATCTTTCGTAAGAAAGGGGCGGATACGGACAATGTTTTTAATTTGGAATCTACAGGATTTGGCAACATACTGAATATGAGGCTCAAAGGTGAGGCCGGAGTCAAGTATGATGCCAAGACAGCGCGCTTGCAAGGATGGACTTATGTGGATATCACTGACTTCAAGGGAGAGCGGGGGAGAGGAGGATTAGTATTAGGAGGAGGAAAGACAAGGAGCTCAGTTTTAGAGAGACTGAGTTTTAGAAAGTGGGAGGACATCCAGTCCCCTCAACCCCCTTCACCTCAGGAGGAACCTTAATTCTATTGACCTAACACTCAATTTCTTCTCTCTGATCACCACCTCATCGTTTGCTCTCCAGTACATCCTCACTCAACAACCTCAGCCCAACCCCCTCAACTCAGGAGGATACTTAATTCTATTGACCTCCAGCAGCTGTCAGCTGATATTAATTCACAACTGCTATCAATCCCTTCCCTCTTCTATCCCTCACTAGCCATCTCCACATATAACACTACCCTGAAGGTGGGAGTAAGATTTAAATGTTGGGGATGAGAGCTTGTATTTAGGAGATTTAAGAGGGGTTTGTGGAGAAAGTCTGGATAAATATAAGTAAAGTACACATGTTGAATACAGAGATGAGGGAAGCAAAGAGGGAGCAATGAAGATGGTGTCAGCAGGAACAGGTAAAAGGATAGAGAGATTTTAATAATGAGGGAAGTGAGAGAGAAAGTGAAAAATAGAAGTGAGAACATTAGTAGGAGAATAGGTGCTGTGTTTTTAAGATATGTAGAATTGAGCTATGCGAATTGTAGGGGAGGTTAGGAGGGTAAAGGGTTAAAAGGTATTGTGAGTTAAGGTATTTTGGGTGTGGAGGGCTTGGTGGACATGATTGGTTTGTCAGGAAAGTCAGGTAATTTGAGCTATCTATAAATGTAATGAGTACCATGGGGAGGGTGGAAAATGATCATCCAGAAATGCTACCTCTGCTTAGGGCAAAATCTTGCAGGGTTGGGTGCTGTGAGTCCTGGGTGTAGCTGTTACAATGCCGTATTGGGCCCAGGCTATAAAGAGAGAATCTCTGCTAAGGGGAAATCCTGCAGTGTTGGGTGCTGTGAATCCTTGGTGTAGCTGTTACAATACTGTATTGGTCCCAGGCTCTGCTTAGGGCAAATACTGTATAATAACTCCAAACAGCAAGTCTCATTGTGACTTGCCTGTTGAAGAGTAAGATAATGATAAGAGAGGGTGAGTCAACATGCAGCCCTCTATTACAAAAATGTAATCATTCTGGCTTCAAAAGCTTTTCTTTTGGGTTATTTCTGAAATCCCCTTTGAGCACTTAATTTTTAGATCCTTGGCTGAGTGGTCTGGCTGGGCAAAATGGTGACCCGCAGGAGTACATCAAGTATATTCTCTGTATTGTTTAAAATAATGTCTGTGCATATTTATTCAGACATTTAACTGCTGTGTGGTTTCCCCAATGTAGCACCCAAGGTTGAATTTAATGCATTGTATCATTTGCGATACATTGCTAGATGTGCAGGAGTATGATCCTTTAATGCTTTAGTTCTTGTTCCTATAGTACTTATCTGTGTATACATGCTTTCACATTTTGCAGCGGAGGTTTCTGCATGGTTTATTTCTTTAATTATCCCATCACTTGGTAGTTTGCTGCATGTTTATTATTTTTTGTTATAGGTATGGGGGCTGTTTGAAGGCCAAAATGGGGGTTTCGGAGAAAATGCTTTCTATAACTCATCTTCTGCCAGTATTGGTTTTAGATCTTTAATAAGTTCTCATATTTATTTAAAAGCTGGATTGTAGATGACTACAAGTGGTACAAAGGTAGAAGTCCCCTTTTTTCATTTTACAAAAACAATAGAAACACTTTTATCAAATTAACCTTGTTAAACCCCTTGACTTTCAAGCAGACAACAGGTCCTGTTACTTCCCTGTTTTTTTAGCTCAATGGAACTAAACTCAAGAGGGAGACAATTGCTCTGAATACGTGTCTTGCAAAGACTTGACATTGAGCTGCATTAGGAAGTCTGTGATTGGACAGCCACAGAAAGTCCCTGAGTTGGGTTAGAAGGGAGGAGGGGGACTTGCAAAGGATGCATACAAGAGATCTGCAGCTTGTGCAAACTGTTTCTAGATACCACCAACATGCATACATTGTCTTATCAATAGTGATGTCCCGAACGGTTCGCCGAACGTTTCGCCGCAGATGGCGAACATATGCGGTAAACTTTGACCCTGTACCTCACAGTCAGCAGACACATTCCAGCCAATCAGCAGCAGACCCTCCCTCCCACCTCCTGGGTGGGAAGGTCTGGGAGGGAGGGTCTGCTGCTGATTGGCTGGAATGTGTCTGCTGACTCTGAGGTACAGGGTCAAAGATTACCGCATATGTTCACCGTCCGTGACGAACCGTTCGGCGAACCGTTCGGGACATCACTACTTATCAAGGTTTATATACTACATAGTGATTAAAAAAATAGGCAGTGTTATGTCCCTTTAAATTTGAAATTCACTTTCACTTCTCACATTAGTGAATAACCCTGTGATATGTGTAGTTATATGTATGTGAACATGTGTTAATGTAGGTGTGCAGTGTGTACACACACATATATACACTATATATATGTATGTGTAGGTTGTATATTTGCCTTTATGCATATTCTGGATTCTTAAATGTGAGTACATGCATTCTTAATCTGTGTCATTTTTTAACTTTCCTCATTCTAGTATAATTTCTTTTTCAGGAACAGAAATACCCCAACACACAAACTCATAGTAAATCTTAAAGGGACACATACTGGTCCTTCGGGTGGCCGAGCTATTGCTAAGGAAAGTTGGACAAAATGTCTTTGAGCAGACAGAGACTAAATGTCAGACAGGCTGAGATCAATGGTAACAGAGAATCACAAAATCTATTAAACAAGCTAAAGGCCAGGATAACAGAGTACAGGAATCGTCAAACAAGCCGAGGTCAGAAATCAGTATAGCCAATATATACTGTAAACTCAGTTTTGGGCAAAAACCATGACAGGGCAATGGAACAAGGAAAGCCCAGACGTTTATATACCCCATACTGATACTCTGTAACTCCTGTATCACAAGTCCACTTTGCAGTCTATGGAAAGTTTTGCCCAAAAATGCTTTAGTCTTAACTATGCAAAGTTCTGTTAGTCAATAAAAAGGTATTACAAGATGATAATTCTATTTGTTATTTTACATCATTGGACTAATATCGCTAAAATGTATACTTCAATACTATAAATAAATACAAATATTGAAATTTATGTCTTTATACTGCAATTGTGTGCCTCCATTTTGTCTCCCAGTCAGTCATGGTTATAAGCACTGTCCTTTACATCTGGTAATCAGTATTGGGAAAGTACAATGAACAGGAGAAATAACAAAAATAAATCAGGAATTATATTTCTCGTCCTCGTTTGCAATGTACGTCCTGGTTGTGCCTGGACTGAAGAGTATTGTGAAGTAATCTGCTAAATTGTAAAAAGACAAACAGAAAACAGTTATAGGTGACTTTCAATGTTGTATGCAGTGGCATGATTTCAGAGAGGTGAAAGCTTTCCTTTAAATGTTTTCATTGCAGAAATTATTAACTGTAAAAGTGCCATGCAAAGAGTTCACATGTTAACTGTAAAAGAAAAAAAACAAAAAAAAAACAGAGTTATTATGTGCAAAAGTTTATATTTTTTTTTAAAAAAAAATAGAGTTTTGGAAATTACAATTTATTATAAAGCTTTTACCTACAAGAAGAATCAAGAGTTAAATATATTTGGATAAGATTAATTGGTTGGTGATTCTTGTGTAGCTGGCATATTTCCTTTAAATAAATTATAAGAGAAGCCATATATAAATATATATCGGATAAGTAGAGCATAAAGAAACAGGCTAATTAGTTTGCTGATATGATTCCAAACAAGGTTTATATTTTATGTTGTTTAAAGAAAAAGTAAAAGCATAGCCCCATGACATTCATAAATACAAATTCTGAAAATGTGGAAATGAAACATGTTATTACTTTCTGTATGGACATCTCAGTCATAAGGACTTTTTATAAAAATGCAACAAATTCTGAAATACGACCACACAGATAGGGTTCTCTATTCCTTGTGTAGTGTTAGATTTAATTATATTTCAGATCAGGGACAGAGCCAGTAGCTGCAGACCTAAACAAAAGTAAGATTTTACTATATTTGGGGGGGCTAGATTGTGGTATTAACACTATAGGGTCAGGAGTACATGTTTGTGTTTCTGGCCTTATAGTGTTTATTTACCCACCTTAGGACCATAGGTGCACTGTACAGAAACAAATCCTGCCTAAGCCCTACAGTAAGGAAACAAATAGTGCAACAAATGCTAATGCCAATCACTGAATATAGGAATCTAGTGTATGCACCTGCACTGCAAACCTATCTTCATACACGTACTATGTTGTATAACTCGTTCAGCCACTTTGTGCTACAATGTAATTATATGATCCACCATTGTGAAATGATAAAATAGCTTAACTGGCTATTGCTGGGGTCCCAACACACCCTTCATCTTTACAGCCTTGTGTTTAAGAGCTTTTCTGGGAAGCTCCCACCCTACCTGAGTAGAATGCTCTCCCCGGCTGTTCCCACCGTTCCATTACCAGCACATATATTTAGCATACTTCCATACAAAAATAAAGCAGCTCCATCCTCATTTTCCTACACAGCGCCACAATTATGGAATAACCTCACAGACACAGTCAAAACTTAATTCAATCTAAAATCCTTTAAGAGATCTTTGGCAACATACCTCAATACAAAATTCACCTGTAATTATGATCGATTATATTTCTTACCTATTCTGTGTAAATGTACGTGTGTGTGTGCGCGTGTATATATATATATATATATATATATATATATATATATATATATATTATATGTAAAAAAACAGAACAAATTTGTATCTTGTTATACCTTTTTTATTGAACTAACAGAATTTTGTAATGACAAGCTTTCGGGAGAACCTCCCTGTCTCAAGTCTAAAGCATTTCTGAGCAAAGACGACACATAGAATTCAAAGTTGAGTTGTGATACGGGGTTAAGGCAACATGAGTGCAGATAAGATACAGGTTTGCTAGAAAATAGACACCATTCTTGAAAAGGTCATAAATATCTTGTGTGAAGATCAGAGTGAGGTGGGAGAGAGAGACAAAAAACAAGCAGTGCAGAAGGGGAGAGTAAACAAAATAATTATGAAAAAAGAAAAACTTTCCCTGGGGCTGCATGTGCTTACCTACATGTCAGGATAGGGGCTGCGCAAAACTCTGGGTGCCAGATATACACCCCTGACCACCATCCCCAACACTCTGTCACAATATATAGTACCCTTAGATGGGTTAGCAGTTAAACCAGCTAGGCGGATAGAGTCCAGTACTGCCTGCACTTTGGGAAGATGTGAAGCCCAGTCAGAATTGTGAATGACTATGTCATCTAAGTATACGGCCGCATAACGGCTATGAGGCTTCAAAATCCTATCAATCAGTCTTTGAAAAGTGGCAGGGGCCCCATGTAAACCAAATGGTAGCACCTTGTTTTGAAATAATCCCCCAGATGTTGAAAAAGCAGTCTTTTTTCTTTTGCTCTGTCTGTAAGAGGTACTTGCAAATAACTCTGTCATTTCCAAAGTAGTCAGGTACCGAGCCTTACCCAGTCTCTCTATTTGTTCATCAACTCTAGGCATTGGAATCGATACGCATCAAACTTTGACACACTATTTAATTTACGAAAATCATTACAAAATCTTAACGAGCCATCGGGTTTTAGCACCAGTACTATAGGGCTGTTCCACTCGCTTTGTGATTCCTCAATAATATCAAGATCTAAAATATTTTTTATTTCCGCAGTTACAGCCTCTTTCTGTGCTTCTGGAATTCTGTATGGTTTAATACTTATCTTCACCCCTGGTTCTGTAACAATATCATGCTTGATAATGTTAGTCCTGCCTGGAACTACAGAAAATGCATCCTTGTTTCTACCAATAAAGTCCCTTACTTCCTGTTTCTAGTGCAGGGACAGTGTGTCTGGTATGTTTACTTCAAGTTCACTATCAGTCCTATTAGTGACAATTGAAGTAGGTAAGACCTCTCTCTCCTTCCAGGGTTTTAGTAAATTTATATGATATATTTGCTCAGGTTTTCTCCTATTGGGTTGTCTCACTTTATAATTAACTTCCCCAACTTGTTTAATAACCTCATAGGGGCCATGCCAAGATGCTAAAAAATTTAATTTTAACTGTAGGGACCAAAACGAGTACCCTGTCTACTGGGTGAAAAACTCTGTCTGGCATTTCTATTATAACTGTTTTTCTGGGCCTCTTGGGCTTTCTGCACATGTTCTTTAACTATTGGCATGACAGCCGCCATCCTATCTTGCATTTGAGCTATGTGCTCAATTACACTACGGTACGGATTGGATTTGTGTTCTCAGGTTTCTTTTGCTATATCTAGCATACCTCTGGGATGATGGGCATATAGAAGTTCAAAAGGAGAGAAGCCCGTAGAAGCTTGTGGCACCTCCCTTATGGAGAACATTAGATTAGATGGTAGTAAGCAATTCCAATTCTTACCATCCTTGTCAATTACTTTCCTTAACATACTTTTTAAGGTCTTGTTGAACCATTCTACCAGTCCGTCTGTTTGTGGATGATAAACAGAGGTCCTAAGATGTTTAATTTGAAGTAGTTTGCATAACTCCTTTGTAATTTTAGACATAAATGGTGTACCCTTACATTTGGTATGCCCACCTGGCTAAACATGAGCATGAGTTATTTCGCTATTGTCTTCGCAGACGTGTTACGTAGGGGTACTGCTTCCAGGTACTAAGTAGCATAATCCAAAACCACCAATATATATTGATGCCCCCTTGCAGACTTTACCAGAGAACCTACCAGGTCCAAATACCTTAAAAGGTATTTCTATTAGAGGCAATGGTACCAGAGGACTGCGGTATACCTTAAAAGGGGCAGTTTGCTGGAATTCAGGACAAGAAGAACAATAATTTGCAACTGAAGCAAATACCCCAGACCAATAAAACCTCTGCAAGATTCTTTATTTTGTCTTTTCTATGCCTAAATGTCCTCCCAGTATATGGCTGTGTGCAAGATTTAGGACTGTATGTCTGAAGGGCTTAGGAACAAGTAGTTGCTTTACAACATCCATCCCCTTTTTCTCCACTCTATAAATCAAATCATTCTGTACCTCAAAGTAAGGATAAGAAGGGCCTCTATCTAGTTGTACTGGATCATCATTACAAACCTGAATATTTTTATGGGCCTCCCCATTGTGCTTTCCTGCAGTTAAAATAACTGACTTCTGATTCAGGCAAGATAATGCCTTGATCTTGATCGTTATCGGACTCCTGACTATCGTGCCCCAGGTCATCTCCTACTAAAGCTGGCATGTGGTGTGAGGCTTCAGCCTTCTCTGTTCTTATGCCTAGTCCTTCCCATTCTATGTCAGAAAAAGGAAACACATTTCCAGAATCATCATCATTTGCTATACAATCATGAGCTACTTTTCCTGGAGACCCCCACAAGTCTAAAAATTGGGGGAAATGCCTTCCCAACACCACATCATAAGCCAATTTATACACCACACCAACTCTATGATTCACAGTACCAAAAAGGCTTTCATATTTCAGCAAAACTGTAGGATATTCACGTTTATCACCGTGAACACATTATACAAATTTTCTGAAATGCATCAACATCAGCTTCAGATACAAGGCATTTTGTTATCAATGTAGCCATACTTCCAGAGTCTAATAGAGCTCCAACCTCTTTCCCATTCACCTTTATAAACCATATCTGCGGATTGTGACTACAGTTGGCAACAGCAGATTCCATATAATTCAGCAGACAAGACAATTGAACATCCTGATTAATCATATTGCATTGCATAGGTTCATCAATTAAGGGACAGTCTCTAGCTTTATGTCTAAGTTCATTACACCGGAAACATTTAATATTATAATCTGTCCCCCACCTAGACCCTTTTCCAGGATTAACATTTCTAGGCATAAGCATATGGAGTCTCTGAGAATATGTCTCATGTTCCTCTGTGTCTCTGAAACCTTGACAAATCTTACCAGATCTTTCAGCAGCTGAAGTCTTAACTCTCTGCATAGACTTTATTTTGTTAAGCTACTGTCTGTCATCAGCAGCAACATATCTTTCCACCCAACTAATTAACTCATCGGCTGATTATGGATCACTCTGACTGACCCATCGATGCAGTGAAGCAGGTAAGCCCCGCAGGAATCTGTCCATCACAAGAAGTTCCATGATGTGACTTGCCGTATTTATTTCTTGTTGTAGCCACTTTCTAGCAAGATGTATCAGGTCAAACATCTGGGAGTGGATAGGTTTCTCTTGGTCGAAAGTCCAGGCATGAAATCTTTGGGCACGAACTGCTATAGTCACACCAAGTCATGCAAGGATCTCAGCCTTCAGTTTTGAGTAGACCCCTGCCTACGCTGGTTCCAGGTCATAGAAAGTCTTCTGCAGTTCTCCGATCAGAAAAGGTGCCAGTATGCTTTCCCACTCACTCACTGGCCACTCTTCTCTCTCAGCGGTCCTCTCAAAAGCTAGAAGGTATGCTTCCACATCATCTGTAGGTGTCATCTTCTGCAGGTAACGGCTGGCTCTGATCATCTTAACCTCGGACTGTGTCCTATCCGAAACTCTGGTCAGTTCCTTGGTCAAAGCCTGTATCTCCTTCTGTATCATGCTGGAGGCCTGATGTTGCTCCTCCCTGAGCAGGTGGTTTGCCTCAGCTTGGGTTGCCACAACCTGCTGGATCATGGAATCTGTGGGGCTGCAATATTTTCCTGTTGTGCCGCTGTGGCCTGTTGCTGTACGGCTGTAACCTTTTGCTGTAGTTTGCAACAAAACTTTCACAACTTCCTCCATATTCCTCCAGGCTTGTTTGGTTCCCAGTTAATACCCACAGGCATCTTCAGTGCACTGCCCACATTCTCCACCATATGTGACAAACTTACTTCCCTGTGTGTGTTTGTCCAGGATCTTTTGGCAACTGCACAGCCCTCTAGGGTAAGTAACCTAGGTCAAGACAAAGTCCAGTTTCAAATGCCTGTGGCCTGTTTATTTTTTGTTGTTAAGAAGCAACAGGATGCAACAGGATGCAACAGGATGCAACAGGATGCAACAGGATGCAAACCTTCTTTCTCCACAAAACACTTCCCCCACTCCACCCTGCTTTAACAGCAATTATAAAGCTTCTCACAGGCCCTACAGGTGAGGCTAATGACCTCGTTAGGCAGTGAGCCAGAACTCCTCATAAAACCTGGGCTGGACTCATGCACAGCCACTCTGACAGTGTGTGGAGAATTGGCCCACGCTACTCTTCCGAATACTCCATCCCAGGGACCCAAATAACAACATAGAAAAAAACTGCATTTAACCCCTTAAGGACCAAACTTCTGGAATAAAAGGAAATCATGACATGTCACACATGTCATGTGTCCTTAAGGGGTTAAACTTAACTTTCCCTGGGGCTGAATGTGCACAAAACCAAAACCACTAAACAAAACTTTGTTTAGTGAATAAGTGAGTGTGCGGGATTCTGTATTTTATATATAATGTGTGTGTGTATATTGTTTTAATTTTTTTAAATATTATATTGTATATTGCACTCTATTGTAACAATGCTTGTGTTTGTGGGCTCAGGACATAAAATATAACGAGAGACATCTTAATGTATCCTACCTGGTAAAATATTCTATAAAAAAAAAAAATAACAACCATTTATACAGTCTCCAGCAGAGGTCATTAGACAATTTCCCCATATGGCACAGCTGCACTGGTGTTGTGTATCAGTGAAAAGGTGTTTTGCAAGAATGCTTCTCCATTGTAACAAAAATATTGGATTTAGCACATGCTCCCCATATCTCTTCCCAATCTCCCCCTGATCTGCTGCCCACTTATGAGTATATGTGAGCTCAATCCAGTCTTTCAATGTTGACCCTAAGTGATTGCAAATGTTGGTAATAATACCTTTCGGTGGAGATTTCGTTATAAATAGTAATTCAAACTTAGTGGGCAGGGGTTGAAACTGCCTCCCGTACTTCACATTTGTTTGGAAAATCTTGCATCTGTATTAATCTGAAGAAGTCTCTATTTGACAGACCTGCTTTCTTTCCTATATGTCCTGGAAAGTGAGCATGCAGCTGTTTCTATAGAACTGCATTTTCCACTGAATATCAGAACTCTCTATTTCCCTGATTTCCTTCGCCCTCATGATTAGTTGGAAGCATCAAGGGTGAGGGAAGAAGGAAAGGAGGCAAGGGAATAACTGGCAGTATACCATATCCGGACTGAATTTAATAAAGCTGGACTGGATTTTCTGACAAATGCCATTTTGCCTTTGGGGACCCAGGAATAGAACAGATTTGATCCCATTAATAGAGACTCTAGGTCTACCCATTGGGAGCACAGATTACATAAGTATAGGTGCAGAAATTCCATATAAATGCATCTATTGCTACTTTAAAGTATGTCAAATCTTTTTTGGTAACATTTACTGAAAGTGCATGGA
Source organism: Pelobates cultripes (assembly GCA_933207985.1). NCBI lineage: Eukaryota > Metazoa > Chordata > Amphibia > Anura > Pelobatidae > Pelobates > Pelobates cultripes. The sequence goes on from OW240913.1 coordinate 170,797,536, forward strand.
ATAAAATACATTTCAATATATTATTTTTGACCATTAATTTTGTTCATGAAATGTGTCTATCTTCCCAAATGTGAAAGTCCTTCATCAGGGTCGGTATGAGAAATGTATAGTTTTTAGCACAGAGGTTGGCTTCGTCAGCAGTAATACTAGATATTTTCAAATTCAAACCTATGTCCTGATAAGTCTCCAAATGTCAGGATGGAGGCCGAATGATCCTTTGAGGTTGTTGGATTAGGGAGCGTGAAAAGTACCTCTTCTGCAAATGTGAACACTATAAAGGATTCTAAAGGCTATCCTCCCAGGGTTGGTCCTTATACATGACAGCAGAGGCTCAAGAGAGATGACAAATAGTAGGGGTGACAGACAGCACCCTTGTCTTGTACCATTGTAAAATGGATTTACTGATGAGCCTGGTATTACTATCTGTGCCCAACGTCAGTGTAGAATGCATGTACTGTAGCCAGGAAAATATCTGGGAATTGCAATAAAAACAGAGAATATGGGTGTCTCTTTCACCCCCAACCCCTTTGTATTTCCACTCACAGGCTCTTCTGTGTGGCGCTTTCATCCCCAGCCCTTCTGTGGACTTTCTCACACCCAGGCCCATCTGTGTGTCTTTCTCCCCACTCAGGCCCCCCTGTATGCCATGCCACTGTGTCGGGGTATTTATATCGGCAGACATCTTGTGCTATGATAGAAATTAAAAGTGTGTATTCTGAGTCACTCTGAAAAGAGCAGACTCCATTTTGTTATTTTCAAGCAAACAAAAAGACACAAGATTTATATCTGTAAAACTAACCACTTCCCCAGAGCTAAAGGAATGCATAGTATAAACAAGTGATAAGAACGGGGGTTGGACAGACTGTCTAATGCTAATGGAATAGATCAAATCTAAACCCAGACAATTGTGACAGAGAAGATTAAATAATAAAATTTAACTGTCTATATATATATAAGGTACCATTGTATGGAAAAGGGTAAACTTAGTTCATGATCTGCCATATCAAAAAAAAACTTAGATTTGCAGACACATAGTCTGGACAAAACTTAAAGGGAAGATTGGTAGGCAAAGGAGAAAGAAAAAGAAGAGAGAGGAATTGGATGTTTGGGGACTCCAACTCACAACATCTGAGACTAACACTCTACTCTGAAAACTCTAACACTTAGAATTTTACTGACTTTCTAACCAACACCACCTTTCACCATAACTCATGCACCTGTAGTAGATGATTTACTGCAAACCAATTAGTTTGAATGACTATCTGTTCCTGTCCAAATTAAAGATAATAAAGTTGCGTGCACGCAGAAGTAAATTCACACTGAGACACAGAGTTCAGGTTAATGAAAGAACTTCGGAGAAGTTTAATGGCTTCTGTTTAAAAAGCAGGCTCGCAGGCCCTTTTAAAGGCATTATTACATCATTGAAGAAAATCAAGATATAGACAAATAGACATTGTTAATTGGCTTAGGTGCTAAGTAGTTAGTAAAATGCCCTCCCTACGGGGTGTACCATCTTAGGTCACTATCCTCGTCATGATTGTGTCCTCCAGGTTTTAGCGCCATTTTGTTAACATGAGGAGCTCACTCAACGGGAGGGGCCTTTTGGCAGCTATCCATTTAGAGTGTAGCCTAGCACTGTTAGTTTCTCAAGGTTAGGTTTCAAGGCTTTTAGTAAATACACATTTTATCAAAGCTATTTCTTGCTGACATGCAAATTCTATGTTCTATAGACAAAGCTTTCTTGTAAAACTATGGGGCCTCTTAGAGGTATAGCAAGAGGATTTAAAGGGGCCTTACAGACTTATAGAGGCCTAATAATTCTACAACACACCTACGGACATCCAAATAAGTTCCTGAGACTATCTACCAATCGGATGAAATATCTACTCAACTGGTAATTATACTGGTTTCATTTAATTAATTACATTAATTAAAATGTATTAATAGCATTATATATGACTGGATAAAGCACGGTCAGATTTCCATATTAAGAAATCTTAGTTAACTAAAGAATATATAATTATAAACATTCTATTCTGCAGGTGGAATTAAGAATAATTATATATTGATGTGATATTATCACGAGTTAGCATACCGCTGTTTTTATCCAGGTGTATTGATTTGCTCTAATATAAGATAAGATATCTTTTAGACAAATTAAAATCTGCTTATATAAATATGGTAGATTCTCTTATTGGATGGTTCCAGGAAATGACTAATGAACTGGTTTAAATGTTATTTTATTTAAAATTACATAAGAATAGATCTTAACTACCTAGGAGATCTAGCCAGCATTGAAAGGGTTATTCTAACTGTTAGCCAGGGTTTTATGGCCCTTCGCTGCTGTGAAAAGTTTTGCTTTCTCTCTGTGTTAAGGAAAGATAGTCATAAATCGTCAAAGTCTTGACAGATAATGCTGTTTAAGCCATTGAAACGTATATAGCCATTCCTTTGTATTGCATACCATTTTATACTGGATATTCATTGATTATTGTCATGCATGTTACATGTTATTATTAATTAATTTGTTATTAAAAATAAAATCTATTTTTATAAAATTGTGAATATTATTTATATGATATACTTCTCACTTAACACGATAACAATCTTTGGGTCTGAGAATTGAATTAGTGGGCAATTCTCACTGTTTACTATTATTATCCCATAAATATTCCCACGACTGTCCCCTCCATGTCCCTTAGTGTTCCTCTCTCCTCCCCTCCATATCCATTAGTGGTCCTCCCTCCTCCCTGTCCATTAATGGTCCTCTCCCCTCCATGTCCCTTAGTGTTCCTCTCCCCTGCCTCCCCTGTCCCTTAGTGTTCCTCCCCCCTCCCTTTGTGTTACTCTCCCCTCTCTCCCCTGTCCCTTAGTGTTCATCTTCCCTTCCCCTTACCTGCCTCTTAGTGCCCTCCTTCCCCTTAATGTCCCTAATTTATACCATAAATAAAGCACAATAAGGTTAATGTTTTAGAGGCACTACTAGGGGCAGTGTGTAGGATTAATCCATTATATTATTTTCCTTTAGCCCTGTGGCTCTGGCAGTGACATCCCTACTCTAGGGAAGTTACCTCCCAGACAGGGCCGGCGCGTCCATAAGGCGGCACAAACGGTCGCCTTAGGGTGCACTGGCTAGGGGGCACTGGCTAGGGGGCACTAGATTGGAGTGACTGGCAGGAGGTGGGCGCACAGTCACTAGATTGGAGTGACTGGCAGGAGGTAGGCGCATGCAGAGATGAAGTGGATTTCCAAACAGGATAACATATTAAATGCTAAGAACACAAAGCACCGTTTTAATGATTTTACTAAAAAATTGCAATTCGAAATCCACTTTGAGACTATATGGACTCAATGTGTTAAATTATAGATTCACTTCATCTCTGCCTGTCCTAAGTTTTTATTTATATCTCCCCCTCCAATTTGTGGTCAGATGTTGAATAGCTAAAAACTGTAGTTCTTGTGGATTGCTATTGTAATGGAGTTTAAAGTGGAGAGAGAAATCATGCATTTTGTAGCCTTATGGATGTTCATTGCATATTCCTCAATTCGATTTGTTTTAACTATAATCCTTTTGTAACGGAACCGCTGGCACCCCGACCGGGTACCTTCCGCCGACGGATGCTCCTAGTGCTTTCCGAGGACTCCAAGCACTCTGCCTGACACCATAACCACTGCAGACCCCACGAACCGCCGCAGCTTGGTTGGGGTCTCGCCGTCTCCACCCACTCTGGACCCAGGACCAGGGTCCAGCTTCCAGCAGGTCGACCTCTCTCCGAATTCCAGAGAGCAGGAACAGGAACAAGCTCTTAGCAGAGCTTAGTGATTATACCCTGGGGAGTATAGTGATTATAGCAATCCCCAGAGTGTAGTTTCTCCAATCCCCCAAACATGAGCTGAAACTTCATGAAGGTACAAGATGATCTGACTCCAATGAGCGTTTATTACTCCTTATATACAAGTTTTCAGGTCAGAGGCACACCCCCTGGACCTGGTGGTAAACTGTGACAAAAGGGACACAAACCAATGGGAACACTAATTAACATGATAACACTCTCACATACACAATGAAATCCCTCCTCTCCATCCTGGAGATAATTGGCTTAAGGCACTGCAGTAAACTCAATTATCTCCAGGTACAGAAAATATCTACATTTAACACTAACAGCAAAATACGTAAAAGTACATAAAAATACATAATTCTTATTTTATTACACAGAACCCCCACATTTAACCTATCCCCAGATAGCTCGGATCTGAGCGCCCAATCTACATGAACAGCGCTCAGATCCCATGAACAGAGTAGATTTTCCACGGGGTAAAGCATAGCAAGGGCTGTTGAGAAACCAAGGAGGGACAAAAGCAGTCAGTTCCAACTGGTTTGGCAGTGTGCCTGGGACAACGCCCTGCTGGAGAACAATAGACAGGAAACGGGGGAGGGGAAGAAACACACCTTCCCATGGATTCAATGGGAAGAAACTGTCTTTAGAAGCCAATAAGCCCCAAATAGTCTTTTTAAATGGCAATACACCCCAGGGCCATAGTCATGAGGAAGGAGGCTGGCAATCAGGCTCCTCCAAAAGCCGGGGGCAAAGGGCAGCTTGTCACCTAACAATCCAGGGACAAAAGGCATTTTGTCACACCTTTAAATACTTTTTATTGCTCATATATCTATTTCAAGTGATTCCTTCCTGATATTCCAAATGTTGGGTCATAAAGAGGGGTTTGCTATTCCTAATTGAGCATAAAGTCTACAAACTTTGAACCAATCTTATATGTGCTCCAGATAAAAGTGAGCATATCTATATGGTATTCACACATTGTGTATACTGCACCATATTGTTTTTCTTTTTTTCTCCAATTTTGTGTACCCACCTTTGGAGGATATTTGTTTTAGTCACAGTAGAGGTAGTGTTGCCACCAAAAATGCACAGAAGCCTTTACGTTCAGAGCCTAACTGTATTTAAAGGCTCTTTTATGTTATCAAGATGTATTTAGGGTCGGCAACGCCGCAAAAGGTGAAAGTTCACTAAGGCACCCCGGCCCGCTAAGTATTAAAATGCGCAGCCTTAGACCATATACGATGCTCAGGTTTTATTGAAATTGACATTAACGACTGTATTTTACTAACTTAAATTGTGCCCATTAAGTGTGGCTCTTGCGGGAGAGGCGCAGGCACGTAACATGTAGTTATACCTGAACTAGCTAATATGGCACAGATTGAGACAACACGTTCATTTGTTATACCTAAGACATTGTTTTTTGCATAGCTCAAGGCTGAAGGGATGTCACAAGCATGATTGTCCCACAGGGGCCACCTTACTCGTATGAAAAGTGCCCTTGACCCACGTGCTGCGCTACTACCAAGAAGTGTAACCATAGATTGTCTGTTGGCACCCTCACTATGAGGTCACCATATCCGGGCATTGTGTGTATAATGAAATATGGGTCAGATGTTTGAGCATTTAAACCGACTGGGGTACTGCCCATAGACCCCTAACGTAGAAAGTACTTGAGGCCCCTTAAGACTACCGCTCCAATTTCTGTTTATATTGGGAGGGTACGCAGCAGTACAGTCTTAAGGGTAATGTTTGTGTGTCTTATTATTTCCTAGGGTATTTTCTCATACTCAGAAACGTGTACGTTTTCTCATACCTATTATTAATGACCATACGTTTACACCCTGTATCACCAAAATGTGCGACTGTACTCTGACATGATAATGCATTGCTTAACGACGCCTGTGCCTGCTGTTGGGGCACAACAGGCTTGTTTGTACATCTTGTTGCACAAAATAAGATAAAGAATAATAAAAAAGGCTCTTTTAAAGGTGAGTGCAATCATAATTATTGTTAGCACTTTTTATTATTATAATTTTCTCTTCTTTCTTCTTTTTGTTTATATTTACTTCCCCGTTATTTGCTTGTTTTAGTAGTTCCATGTTAAGCCAACCAAACAGCGCACTGTGTCTCTCAATTCTGAATCACAAGTGCTTTATAAAGGACTTTCCCACCTTGAATTGTTAGTCGGCGTGGAGCCCTTCATGGATGTAAATGGATTATAATGTTTTATTTTTTATCGTAATTTTTGTGACTCTGGTCTTTTTTTTTAACTCTATTAATGTGTACAAACATTAGCCCTGACTTTGAAGGGGGAGATCAAGGAAAAACGAATTAAACAGAAATAATGTACATTTACTGTATTAAATGCAACTGGTTTCTGGTTTTCAATAGAACGCAACATCTTACTGCTGACCCAAACAATGCTTCAGTGATAATTGAAAATAAGCCTTTCTCTTTCTCAGCTATTACCTTGTCTCTGTGCTAATTATAATTTCTGGCAGTGAGGAAGATTTGTGTCAAATACAATAAACTGTTAATCAACCTAAAAAAAGTTAAATTTGAAACATCTTCATTGTCTTTTGAAACCGCATAAACCTTATTGGTTGCTGATAAACAGAGTAGGAAGATGAAGCATATTAACCTTTTATGTTTGTTTAAAGGGTTTTTCTCAAACCCTTTTTCATTTATGATAGAATACTGGCCTATTGGCTAATTCTTTTGCCTCCCCCCAGGCCCTGCAAAAATGCTCAAAGAGTTTTTACTTACTTAAGTTTCACTTGCCTGCATCCAGTGCCAGGAAAAGTTTGGCACAACCCCATCTGACATCACAGGAACTGCACTGTGGACCAATCACAGGCCTCTTATAGAGAAGCCTTTGATTAGACAATTTTACCAGCTCAAGAGGCATGTGCATGCTCTGACAGACGGTGAGATGTAGGGAGGGAAAAAAGGAGGAGGGAGGGCAGGGATGTAAAAAGAAATTGCGAAGGGCATAGGGAGGAGGGAAGACTTTCCTCAGTATGCCGGTGCCGCAGGCCCAATGGCCTATAGGTCAGATGTTAGATGTTCAATTTTAGCTTGGTTTGTCAGGTGCAACAGAGGAATACATCCGGCCAGCTTGGACTTCAAGCCCCTCCCCCCTCCCTACTCTAATTTTAGCATGAATGATGAACATGCTTGGATGGTCAGCCAAAAGGTCATTGAGTCATTTGAGATGAGCCGCTGAAAGTTTTTACAGTTAGCACATATTTCTCACATGTTAACATTAGGTTAGTACCCATCAATATTGGGGTCCTTTGAGTGCCCTGCGAACCCCCAATTAAGTAGGCAATGTCTTGGTTTGGGGTGAATGGGCTTGGTCTGCAGATAAAGCACGAAGCAAAGTCACTTAACTTAAAGTCTTTGTTGTTTAAACAAACTTCCATAGACTGGAAAGTTCAGACTATGTAGTGCAGACCAAAATTATTTATTTACTATATGATTTTAATTTATTTAACTCACGTATTTACATTTCACTGTTTTCCATACATTAGCATTATGCTTCTACATAGAATGTCTCATGACCACCTTATTAGTAGATTCAAAATAAATCTATGAAAAACAGATAAAAAAAGGAGTCCTCCATCTACAAATCTAGCACATGTGAAATGTGGCAATTTTGTCTTAAAATATTTCTAGATGTATCTATTTATAATGCATCATTCAAAAGAGACATGTATAATAAATTGATGTAATCCTTGACTCACTTCAAAAAATATATACTGCAAATGTCAGACTACAGTATTAATTCCAGAGATATCTTTTTACAGGTACACTGCTTCGACAAAGAGAAATGCCAACCAAGTAACTGCATAACTGCTCTAGGCAGGATTTATTAACAAATGCATGTACAAATAAAATCAATAGAGAAATTTCTACTTCAGGTAGGTTTATGGCAATGCTTGATAAAATGCTCAAGAGAAAAGCAGACAGCAATATGAAAAGAGAATTGTTGGAATTCAAATAATAATTGTTGAGAAAAAATCTATTGAAATCTTTACATGCCTGGTAAAAAATCAAAATCCATAGCATATCAAAATGGCATAATTTCTTAAAGACATAACATTTGTTTTTGTAAAACATTGCCTGCCCCCCTGTACCCTCCAAAAAATGTAAACTTGTTTTAGACCTTAAAGGGACACTATAGTCACCAGAACAACTACAGCTTATTGAATTTCTGGTGAGTAGAATCATTATCTTCAGGCTTTTTGCTGAAACACTGTCTTTTCAGAGAAAATGCAGTGTTTAAATTACAGCCTAGTGACAACTTCACTGGCCACTCCTTAGATGGCTGTTAGAGATCCTTCCTGGGACATGGCTGCCTAAAATGCATCCAAACATTCAGTGTCTTCATGTCACGTATTATCCGCATATAAAAATGTGATTAATGACATTTTACTGTTCTGACAGGAAAAGTTGTGCCGAGCAACATTACTGTCCTGACAGGAAAAGTTGTGCCGAGCAGCAGTCAAATCCACAGGAGGGTTTGTGCTGAGCAGCAATTATGCAAATGGAAACCAGGTAATTGACTTTGGGATCAAAGACCGATTACAGCCTATCAGATCCAGAGGAGGGTTATTTAGGCCCAGTTCTCATCCTGCTCGGTGCCCTGTCGTGGTTTCCCTTGTGGTTGTCCGAGAGCGCGTTATTGATTCTGGTTATTTTGGTATTTTGACTTTGACATTGATTTTGACTTCCCTGTTTTCTGGCATCCTTGACCTCTGGCTTTTCCTTATCGTTGTGTCTCTTTCTGTGTCCCTTGACCTCGGCTATTCATGACTATTCTTTGGTACGTTATTCCGGCCATTCTAAGGTCCGGTATACGTCACCTATTAGTCCTCTGTGTTACATAATTTTATAACATGACAGGAGGCTTCATATTTGCTTAAGTCTCTCTTTACTAGAACTCCACAGCAGCAAAACACACAGAGAGTAAACAACCAATCAGAAAACAGTAAGGAGACCATATAACTCCCTTCCCAACATTCCATTCCCTCTTTCTTTGCTGCTCCGCATCAGTTCAGGTCAGAGTACCACTGCCTCCTGCTATTATTAGTCGGTGGCTTTGGGATTTTAAGATTTCTCTGTATAATTATTTATATTGTTATATTTTCTTTAATGTCTTATTTGGGGACTGTTTTGTTCCTTATAGGGTAAACTATCTGCCCTTTTACTCTCCCTCTGGGTTAGTGAGAATTTCTTTTTCCTATTTTCATTTCTGGGGCTCTTCCCCCTTAACTGTCCCCTCTCGTTTCCCGTTTCCCTTGCTATGGGTTTCGTCCTGCTCGGGGGTTTCGAGAGGCCGGCCTATTGCTGCCTCCTCCGATCCCCCCGAGCCCTCGGGACTACGTCTCCAGCGGTCCCGTGTGTATTTTCTCCCCCTTCGGTCGCGGGGTGCTCGCGGCACGAGTGCTCTACCCGCCGACCGGAGCTTCTCCACGTGGCTGCTGGTCGCAGCCAGATCGATCCGCGGACCGCGTGTGTCCGCCAAGTGGAGGAGGGAGCACTACACGCACACATGCTCCCTCCCCCACCGTTGGTGTGCTCTATAGGCACGAACAGGTTACTAGGGTTTCCCTATTCTAATAAAGACCGCGGTCTGAGGCCTACCTCGATCCTGGCGGTCTGGGAACACCCCTTACTCCCCTGCAATTAACACTTCACTGTATCACTATAATTTGTTGGTGCTGGGGTTTTCCACACAGGATGTTATTTTTGATGGGGTTGTTCACTGTTGATATATGTGTAACTCCCTTGACACTAGCCTTTCAGGTCCTATTTGACTATCTGAGGAGCGCTCCAATAAAAGTGACCCTTTATATACCTTACACCTCTCAGTAGTGACCTGGCCTGCGCTGTCTGTGCCCCTGTCACTGGCCTGCCTTGCCTGTGCCTCTATGACTGGCCTGCTTTGTCTGTGACCTTATGACTGGCCAGCGCCTAAATCCATTACGGCCGCTGGCCTAGGCTATTATACGGGGAGATTTTTATACTGGGGGTCCACCACGACCACACTATAGACACTGGCAATTGTGTCCGTATACATTGCTCCCATAATAGCTGGGTGACTCGTGTAATTTCTACCCCAGGGTCACGCTACGGTCAGGATATGGACGCTCCAACCCAAGAGAGCCTACAGGCTATGATTAACGCGGCCGTTGCCGCTTCTGTGGAGAAAGCGCTTTCGCGCGCACTACCTTTGTCATCCCAAGATAGAGATGTATCGGAGACTCAGCGCACGCTGATAGAGTCTGGCCCCGACTCACCGAACAGAGACCAAACACGTGCTTCTAAGCGCTACTGGAAGGGTGAAGGCCCTGAGCCGAGTATCCGGAAGGGTAAGGCTCCTGCAAAGAGACCCAGGCGGACGACCGCCTCATCTCCAGCGTGCCCACGATACTTCCCCAAAGAGGAGGAAGAATTCACCCTCCCCGCACCCATGTCCGTACTGGATGAATGGCGGGTGGATCAATCCTCCTCAGAGGACGAAGGTGGTTGGGGTGAGGAAGAACCGGAGGAGTCGGCGTACCAACAGGACGCCGGTGAAGATGCTTCGCAACACCTACCTCAATGGGTGAACCCCTATTCAACCCATGCACCATCCGGCACCCCAGGTCTCCTGAGTGGTCCCTACCCGAACACCTGGCCCAGTTCGTCCATTATTGGGTTCGCAGACCCCTCGATTGGGCAGTTCGGAAGAGATTGAGGGCTGAGTGCCCCAGACCCACCTTACCAGACAAGGTCGCTATGACGCCCGAGTTCGACACGATGGTCTCCACCTATATGACCCATACCGGGCGTGATCCCAAGAAAGGGATCGAACGCAATCTCCGCCTGGCACAAGATAAGGTGCTTGACATGTTGGGGCAGCTGGCACGGATCCTTACTATGGTGGACAAGGCTGTTTCGCAGGGCTCCCCCCTGGATGCTGCAGCCATAAGAGATTGGGCATTACGCTCCATTTGCCTGCTGAGCAAATCCAACGTGGCATTATGCACGAAGCGGAGGAAGGAGGTCCTCATGCGCATGGACGCTAAATTATCAGAATTGGGATCCAAGGAACTGGGACCGTTGGCCAAAGGGCTGCTATTCGGAGAACCTTTCATCAGAGAGTTCCAGAGGCACGTCAACCTCTATGCCACTCTGAATAAGGCCCAATCTTCGATGAGGAGGGTGTTCTGCTCTCACACCTCTCGTGTTTTTGGCAGGGCTGGAAGGCAGCAGGGTCGTGCCTCCAACCGCTTCTGGCCATCGAGCCACCGAGGATCCCGGACACCATCCTTCTTCCCCAGCTACCACTCTGGGTCCTTCACTTCCCAGAGGTTGCACCGTGGCAGAGAGAACCGGAAACACACGGTAGAGGCAGAATGCCCAAAGGTAAGACAAGTTACACCCCATGTTTTTCCCAGTCCTTTGCATGCCGGCAGGTTACGTTTTTGTCTCGACAGGTGGTGGGACATTTCTTCGGATGATTAGATACTCCAAACAGTCCAAGGTTACGTTATAGACTTCCATTCACCCCCAATCCAAAAGGTACCCCCCCTCGGCTCTGGTGTCGTCAAGAGCACTGCGATAGTCGCCAAAATACAGGCCCTCTTTGACAAAGGGGCAGTTCAGTGGGCCCTGGACGACGGAGGTTTCTTCAGCTCGATTTTCCTAGTCAGGAAAAAGACGGGAGATTTCCGCCCAGTCAGAAATCTGAGGAACCTGAACGCCTTAATTTCCTATCAGCACTTCAAGATGGAGGGCATCCATCTTCTAAGAGACTTACTGCGCCCAGGAGATTGGTTCACTTGTCTAGACCTGAAGGATGCATATCTATGCGTGCCGGTGGAATCCGATGCCGACGATTCCTACGTTTCATTTGGAAAGGGAGGCCATGCCAATTCATCTGCCTACCCTTTGGCCTCAGCTCGGCACCTTGGTGTTTCACCAAACTGTTGAAACCAATAACAGCATGCCTGCACTCCAGGGGCATTCGGTGCCTGATATACCTGGACGATTTGCTTCTCTTCTGCGAGGACGCCTCCAGGCTGAAATTTCAGACGCTCTACACGGTCTCCTTGTTCGAATCCCTGGGGTTTGTAGTCAACCGAGAGAAGTCGGCCCTCACACCGACGCAGGTAGTTCAATTTTTGGAGTTCGAAATAGATGCGACTCAGTGCATCCTACGCCTCTCTCAGGCCAAGATCACGGCCATTCGAAAAGAGATCTGACGGACCCTGCATCAAAAGAGATGATCCCACTCAGGATCCTGGCATGAGTGGTAGGCCTCTTGTCCGAGCCATCTACCCAGGTCCCCTTCACTACAGGGCCATGCAACGCCTGAAGGCACACTTAGTGCGCAGGAAGCCCTCATACGACCAGCTGATTCCCATCAAGCAGGAAGTCAAGACCGAACTTCGTTGGTGGCTGTTACATATGTCAGCCTGGAACGGCAAGGCGATTTTCGGTCCGGACTTTGTTCTGGAATCGGATGCGAGCCTATGGGGCTGGGGAGCGACCTGAGCGACCGCATCCATGGGAGGCACCTGGTCAAGCACGGAAACAGGGTATCACATCAACTGCCTGGAAATGATTGCAGGCTCATTCGCTATACGGAGCCTTGCAGGTAATCTGTCGGATTGCTGCATCCTGCTGAGAATGGACAACGTATCAGTGGTGCAGTATATCAACCGCCTGGGAGGAGCACGCTCACGGGTACTGATGGAGGTGACGAAGGAGATTTACAACTTCTGCCTTCAGCGCAATATCACTCTCCAGGCAGAATATCTTCCAGGTGTGTCGAACCTGACGGCAGACTGGTTTTCCAGACACTGGAGGGATGCCAGCGATTGGCATCTACATCGACCATTTTTCCTCGAAGTGGCGCGACGGAGGGGCCCATTCACGGTGGATCAGTTCGCTTCGGTTGAAGATTCCTATGAGAGTCGTTGGTTCTGTCAGAGATGGACTGTTATTGTTATGTTATGTTTTTTTATTACTGTGTTTTGTTATTGCAGCTTGAAAGAGGAAATGGAATGTTGGGAAGGGAGTTATATGGTCTCCTTACTGTTTTCTGATTGGTTGTTTACTCTCTGTGTGTTTTACTGCTGTGGAGTTCTAGTAAAGAGAGACTAAAGCAAATATTCGCCTCCTGTCATAAATAAAATTAAGATTTTAGGTACACTAAAGTTAGCATAATCTACAATTCCATGTGCTGGATCATATTGTAATCCTGACACTCCACCCTCTGCATGCAGACACTGAACTTTCCTCATAGAGATGCATTGATTCAATTCATCTATATGAGGAGATGCTGATTGGCCAGGGCTGCGTTTGAATTGTGCTGGCTCTGCCCCTGATCTGCCTCTTTGTTAGTCTCAACCAATCCTAAGGGAAAGCATTGTGATTGGATCAGGCTACCACTTTTGCTGATGTCAGCAGGCAGTGTGCAGGTCTAAAGGAAACAGGGACAAAGTAAGCAGCTGCAGACTTGAATACAAGTAAGATTTTGCTATATTTAGGGAGGCATGAGGGGTCAGGGGGGGGCTAGATAGTGGTTTTAACCCTATAGGGTCAGGAATACATGTTTGTGTTCCTGACCCTATAGTGCTCCTTTAATAATACACTGTCTGTAACAGGCATTCAGCCCTTGACCAGTTCTCTCATATCATATCACTGTATTACAATTTGTGAACTGATATCTTGACATACCAAGGCTTAGCTTTGGTGATGGTGTATGATTGATTTTATATTTGGCAAATATAGAAAAACACATACGCTAACACACATTTTTTTTTTTTTTTATATAGTAGATCCACATTCTCTGCAAAAAATTTTTAGAGCATAAGCACTCACCAGCTTCAACACTAGACTTGTGCACTAACCATTTTTCCCAAAAAGAGGAAAACTTTTTTTGGGATGCAAATTTTGTCCATATGTCAGTGTGGCTTGGCAAACTTTTTGAGCTGAAAACCTGATTCTGAAATCAATCAGACAAACCCAAAGGGTGGGGAAATTGGCAAATTAGTGCACAGCAAGATGTTAATAATATGTATATATCTTGCAGTATCTAGATATGTATATTTCAGTTTGGTTGGATCTGGTTTTGGGACTAGAATTCCATAAAGCACCACATATTCTCAACAGGATTATATTCTAACACGAAGAACCTGACTGCCTTTTGTCAGTTCTGGCCTTTGGACATCAAACTGTTGAAATGCAAATTTTCTCCTAAACTTTAATTTTATGTGTAAAACGATTCAGGATCTCTTGAAGTATTTCCCGTTAACTTGGTTTATCCATTTTACCATCAACATTAAATAAATAATGAGAACCATATTTTAAGCATGATGTTTCCACTCCCATACTTGCATCTAGAGATGGTGTGTCTTAGAGCAATGGAATTGAAAAAAATTATTCAATTGACTCTACAGTGACAGCCCTGAGTTTTTCAGTTCCCATGATGTTAAGACTAAGGACTGTCAGTGATCACTAAACTATTGTGTCCATTCCATCCTTTCCATTATATGTTAATGTTTCTATGTAATGATTCTATATAACCTCTACCTTCAGCACAGAAATCAGCTAGTGATGTATATCCACATACATGTACGAAGACTGACTAACTCAAACACACCCACAGGAAGAGACTGATATGCTTATCTGATGCATTCTACATACACTAAAATAGCTTTGTATGCAAACTGAGACAGAAATACATTATTAATTAAAACTCTGGAATAGACTTTTCTGCTTTTACACTTGCGCAGTGCAGTGAGCTTGAATTGGACAATCAGAAGGTATAGACATGGAGGGTTGCACTAATAGGGTTATTCACTAAACACCAGATTTTGTCCAGATGGACAACATCAGGTGAAAATGACTGAATTCTGTTCACCATGGCAATTTTATGGCAAGACAGGAGGCTTCATATTTGCTTTAACCTTCTTTACTGAACCTCCCAGCAGCAAAGAAATAGTTAAACATATAGAGAAAAAAATCAACCAATCAGGACACATATTAGAACATAACAGTCTGTCAGGCTCCTCCCAAATCCTCTTTCTTTGCTGCTTGCCTCCCAGGTGAGTCTATTCCAATTATAGCTCTCTAATATATATTATTGACCTACCTTATATTGTTTTTTTCCATATATTTTTTGACTCCTTTAATTAACTTTCACTGTCTCTTTTATTTCCATGAGGTAATGGTGTGTTTATTTTATCTGTGCACTTTACCACATAAACCTTTTCACAGGTTAGCCCACTGTTCAGTCCCTTCCCTGTGCTTTTTATTTATGACTGACTGGGTTTTTTTGTAGTAAAACCTTAATAACCTTTTCCTTGGTGAAATTATCTTCAGACCGTGCCACTGCTGTGGCTGCGGTCCGTTTTAATCACGCCCGCGATCTATTTCCGTACCGCCCGTTTTTTCGCGTCATTTGATTGACACGCAGTTTCCCGCCTTCCTCCTTCTATGCCGGCGGCCATCTTCTGTTCGGCGGTTAGTTTCCGTTCGCGCGCTTTTTCGGTGAACAGCTCTCTGCTACTGGATTGCAGCTCTGTTAGACGGTAAGTTTCATTGCCCCCTGCTGGTACATTTTGTTATTACATCTGAATATTACACAGAACACTTGCTTATATTAGCCTATTTGTGTTTTTATTTGCAGATTGCTCTCAAACTATACTATACAGCTCTATGCCTATTAGAGGGTGACCCCCTCTTGCCTTTTTGATTTAAGGGTGATCCCCTTGTGCCTCTTTATTGAGGGTGACCCCCTCGTGCCTTATCTCTCAGGGTGAACCCCTTATATATTTTATTGATTTGCACAGGTTACCCCTGTCATTATTATATTGACAGTTTAACTGCCATAATTGTGGATGAACCCCACTTGGTCCCCTTAAAGGTGACTGCATATTATCTGGGTGAACCCCAATAAGACAGCCCCTGCTTTTACTTGTTTTGTGTAAAGTTTGTTAATATATATAATAAAAAAAAAAAAAAAGAATTTATATAAAAGTTGTTTAATATACCTTTTGGTATACTGATTCTGTGGTGACCCCACTACTATTTTACTGGTCACCATGTCGGACCAACCAGAACCTGCAATGTCAGCAGAATTAAAAGCCTGGCTTCAAGCTGCAATTGCAGACTCTATCCCCAAAGCCTTGGCAGCATTTCGTGACCAGACAGCCACTACTGCCACCATCTCGCAATTGTCAGACTCTGATGATTCCAGGGTCTCTGACCATGTCGAAGCCCCACGTAAACGCCCGTGGAAGGGTAACAGTGCTTCTGCTGGCAAAGGCAAAGCCCCAGCAAAGACAGCTAAATTGTCTCATGCCAAACGCACTTTGACCTCAGAATCTGACCTCTTAAAGGACTCAACCTCTGGCTATCACCTACGAGTGATAGACGAATACAATGCGTATCCAGAGGAGGATCTCCCCGGTGACCCTTCCCCTTCTGAATTTGTTACAGAGACTTTCCTCCTACCCCAAACCCAGTCCTTTCAGGACACTGACCCTATGTCCACTACTAATTTAGACAATTCTAAGGACGATATCCTACTGGATACCAATGGTTGTCCTCTATTTGACCCACGCTGCATCAGACACCCTCGTTCAGCGGAATGGACACCCCCTGATCACATTGCAAAATATTGCAGATTATGGCTTCGTAAACCCTTAGAAAAGGAGATTAGGGCCAAATTAAGAGCAGAATGTCCACGGCCTATGATCCCTGATAAGGTGGCTGTCACCCCTGAACTTGACCCACTCCTGGTCACTTTTCTAACTAAGACGGGTAAAGATCCCCGCAAGGGAATCGAAGTTGGCTTAAAAGCCACCCAGGACAAGCTGATGGATATAGCAGGCCCGCTTATCCAGATTTTTATAATTGCTGATGAGACGCTAGCAGGAGGCAATTTTGACGCACACATGGTGCGTGAATGGGCACAAAGAGCGTTATGCCTGTTAGGCAACGCCAATGTAGCTATTTCCGTTGAACGGCGTAAAGCCGTGTTATATAAAATTGATGCCAAATTGGCAGAACTAGGCACCAAAGAACTTGGTCCAGAGGCTAACGGACTATTATTCGGGGACAGGTTCATACGAGACCTAAATAAACACGTATCCGTGTTTACCTCCCTTAACAAGGCACAATGGAACCTTCGCAGGGTGTTCAGACCCCAGCGTTTTTCCGGGAGAGCTGGTCGCTATAGGGGCCGAACGACTGGCAGAGCTGCCTTCACAGGCTACAGGCCTCAACCAGCAGACTCATGGAATTCGGGCAATACCCGTTTCTACCACAAGCAGTTCTTTCCCTCTAGACGTTCCATCAGAGGACGTGGATATGCTTCCCTCCGGGGCCGCACTGCTTCAGGTAATCGACTTTCCTTATTCTCAAGTTCCTATTGCAGGTCGGCTAACCCTTTTTTTCCAACAGTGGTCTCTATTAACTCAGGATCCATGGATCCTTCAAACTGTATCTGGTTTCCATATAGATTTTGCAAACGACCCTCTACAAGAGTTCCCCCCTCCACCTCTGCACATGTCTCAAGAGGACAATGCGACTTTGGAGGCCGCGCTAAACGACCTTGTCGCCAAGGGCGCTATAGAACGTTCTCGGTCCCCTCACAGATTCATAAGCAACATATTTCTGGTCCGAAAACAGTCAGGGGACTTTCGACCAGTTATCAACCTGAAAGACCTAAACACTTTTATTGTTTACCAACATTTCAAAATGGAGGGTATCCACCTCCTTCGAGACCTACTCTGCGAGGGAGACTGGTTCTCCCGTTTAGACTTGACAGATGCTTACCTCACGGTTCCTATAACACCGGCCCATCGCTGTTTCCTACAGTTCAGAGGGCATCAAGACTTATGGCAGTTCACATGCCTTCCCTTCGGACTCTGTTCCGCACCCTGGTGTTTCACCAAGCTGATGAAACCGGTCATGGCCTTGCTACGCTCCCAAAGGATTCGCTCCATCATATATCTGGACGATATCCTCCTTATGGCTCGGGACCCAGGCACTCTACGCCTCCATACAGACATGACCACAGCTCTGTTACAAAACTTGGGGTTCGTGATCAATGTCCAAAAATCCATCCTCACCCCATCTCAGGTGGTTCAGTTCCTGGGATTCCAAATACATTCCGTTTTGGCTATCCTACAACTCCCTTCAGTAAAGATCAAGAACATCAAAAAAGACATCAGAAAAATTCTAGCCTCTTCGACTATCCGCCTTCGCGACTTAGCTCGCATAATCGGACTACTCTCCGCCTCAATTCAGGCGATCTTCCCAGCTCCTTTACATTACCGAGCAATGCAACGTCTGAAGACTCGCTCATTACGTCACTCTGCATCTTACGATCAACAGATCTCCTTGACAGACGAAGTCCGACTCGAATTGAACTGGTGGCTACACCATATGGAAGCATGGAATGGGAGAGTGATCTTTGGATCACAGCCAGATTACATCCTAGAATCAGATGCCAGTCTTCTAGGCTGGGGTGCATCATGCGCAAATCTCTCTACCGGAGGTCCTTGGTCCCCATCAGAACGGGCATTGCACATCAATTGCCTCGAGTTGATTGCCGGGTCCTTTGCGATTCGCAGTTTCGCAAAGGACTCCTACAATTGTTCCCTAGTACGGAGAATGGACAACATCTCAGCTGTTCAATACGTGAATCGTTTAGCGGGATCCCGTTCCAAAATGCTCTCAGACCTCACAAAAGAACTCTACCGGGTTCCGACAACTTAGTCGCAGATTGGTTCTCTCGACACTGGAGAGACTCCAGCGACTGGCAATTGGACCCACACCTTTTTTACCGTCACCATCTTCTTCGGGGTCCATTCAATATCGACCTATTTGCATCTCGTCTGAACCGACAGACGGACACTTTTTTTCAGTTGGTTGCCGGATCCGACCTCTCTGGCAGTAGACGCCTTCCTTCAATCATGGCCAATGACCGGCACTTATGCCCCCCCTCCGTTCTCCATGATCCTTCGCACTCTCCATCATCTCAGGACTCAGGGGGCCACAATAACACTGCTGACCCCTTTGTGGCATACCCAGCCATGGTTCCCCAATCTCTTGGAGATGTCGGTGAATTATCCACTACTGCTACCTGTCACGCACGATCTTCTCAAAGATCCCGCAGGCAATTTTCACCCTCTTATGTTGCAGGGTCATCTCCAGCTAGTGGCCTGGACTGTTTCAGGGGATCCTGGAATGCCGCAGGACTTTCGGAGACTGCTAGAGCACTCTTATGGGACTCATGGGCCCCCGGGACTAGACGCTCTTACCTCTCAGCCTGGCGAGTTTGGCATCGCTGGTGCTTGGAAAGGTGTATTGATCCCGTTTCAGCTTCTTTGATTAACGTCATGAACTTTCTGTCCTCTCTTTTTGATCAAGGTAAATCCTACAGATCCATTAATGTGTTTCGTTCAGCAATTTCGGCGCTCATGGCCCCATTGATAATACAGCAATAGGTAAACACCCCTCCATCTGTAGACTGTTGCATGGCATTCGTCTTGCTCGACCTCCTGTCCCAAAATATTCTCATTTTTGGGATGTTGCTCTTGTTTTGTCCTTCCTAGAGACTTGGCCACCCAATGAAGCACTCTCTTTACGACAACTGTCGGCCAAATTAGCTTTTCTCCTCTGCTTGGTTTCTTTTAGGAGAGTCTCTGATATTCAGGCATTTGACTTTCACGCTATTGAATTCACGCCCCAAGGTGTATGTTTCAACATTTCTCGCCGCACTAAAACTAATTCCTTAACGATTACTTACCTTTATTTTTCTGACAGACCATCGCTTTGCGTTGCTCGTTGTGTCCAACACTACGTCGCCTCTACATCACCTCTACGTCCCCCTATGGGCCCCCTGTTTATCTCATATGTGCGACCACACAAGCCAGTGTCTTGTCCCACGATTGCCCGCCGGATTAAATGGCTTCTAGATTCAGCGGGCATAGATTCATCTTTTGGCGCTCATTCTGTCAGAGGCACTGCTGCCTCTTCCGCCTTTATAGCTGGGGGATCCCTTGCAGACATCCTAAAATGCGCTGATTGGTCTAGAGAATCTACCTTCCGTACCTTCTATTTTCGACAATCGTCCCATGCTTCTTTTTCTTTGGTTTCCACGCTTTAAAACAGCAAATATGAAGCCTCCTGTCTTGCCATAAAATTCGGGATTATTCTAGCGTTAGTGACTGAATAATCTAAATTTTATTAAAGACAGGAGGCGAATATTTTCCCACCCTATTGCTCTCCCACCCAGATTTTTTTCAGATCACATGTACTCTTAAAATTTTTTCTAGGTTTCTTGTGAGACTTTATATTTATCTGACTGTTTTTCTTGTTTGCTCTGTTTAGGTGCTTATCAATCTGCCTGGTTCTGATTATTTTAAATTTTGCAATAGTTATACTCGTAATATCCAGGGGGTAGATCTGTAAATGTAGATATCTTGCGGACACCCAGTCCAAGTGACCATACTTTCACGATCTTTCTCTGTCTTTTAGTGTGAAGTTTCTCTACATGAGCCACGAAGACTACGTTCCTTTGGTCTCTAGTATCGGCTGCGTTCTGGTTTACATGGTTGATGGATTACTCAAGTTTACACGGTTGACTACACTTATGATCGGCTGCATCAGAAAGAGGATTTGGGAGGAGCCTGACAGACTGTTATGTTCTAATATGTGTCCTGATTGGTTGATTTTTTCTCTATATGTTTAACTATTTCTTTGCTGCTGGGAGGTTCAGTAAAGAAGGTTAAAGCAAATATTCGCCTCCTGTCTTTAATAAAATTTAGATTATTCAGTCACTAACGCTAGAATAATCCCGAATTCTTATGTTTACTAAAGCCAAATAGAGTCAGAATTCAGTCGACATGAGCACATCCTCAGCATTCACCCAGATGCATTTAGTGTTAGGTATCCAGATTAAAATTAGTAGTTTTACATCCAAACCACATATAAAGTATAGGATTCTGAAGATTTGAAGTGCCAATTTTAATAAAGTTTTGAACCAAATGAATCCGACATGATGCACTTTCACTTGCAATTGCAAGTGAACAATAAGGGCCTTCCCAAGCTATGGGAAAATGTCCTATGCTACACAATATCAGTAAGAACTCTCTGATTGTTGTTCTCTGTTTTCCCTCTGTGGTCGACTAGCAGTTCTAGCATTGTTTGGTGCCATTTTCAGGGCTGTCTGGGGAGGTTGCTGGGCCAGTTAATGGGTTTTTCTTTCCTTCCTCAGTCCACAGGTTACTGTCTCCTTCAAGTCGACATGATGGCAGTCTTTGATTTCGGTCTACTTTGTGTAGCTCCATTTTGGAGCCCTATGGTGACTCTTCCTTGCAGCTGAAGCGGTTTCCTTCTCCTGGCTGTCCTTTTTTCACTAGGTATCTCCCTTTGCTGGCATGTTCACTGTTATTTCTGTGCATATCTGGAAATTGCCATTGTACACTTGGGTGATCCATTTTCCAATGTTTCACAGTTTCCACTGTTACTGGGCTGCATTACACTGCCTCATATCCTGAGATGTCCTTCAATTTTATAAGTATGGATGTTTATGTTGATTTTCCGTGCATGGTCTTTGATTGTTTGCACTGTGGCAACTCTCAACCACAGTTTGCTAGCAGACTGCCCTCACTGGCATTGGCCTGTATCATCAGTGCTCTAGTCTAATTAGTGCATGTACTGCCTGGAAGATTGACCCCTTTGCTATACCATGCCTTGGTGAAACCCAGATTGCTTTACACTGTATATTTTCTGGGTGATCTCCAGATTGCCCTCCTGTCTCTCTCTTCGGATGATGTAGACAATCTTCCTCCTTCCGCACTGTCTATCTGTCTTTGAGGAGTGGCCAGCTCCTACTACACTTTTGATTGTTGTTCTGATCTTGTTTTTTTATGTGTGTTTGCTGCTGTGGGGTTTATTAAAGAAAGTGAAGCAAAATATTCACCTCTTGTCATTTAAGAAAATTGTGTCTAAACATTGCACCCTAGCAGTCTATAACATAATGTAATCCTTGCAGTAAAATTGCATTCTTTGATTTAAATGGCAGAAAAGGTCAGTGAACAAAATGTTTTTCACAAAGCAAAGACCTGTGGTTAGTCTGTGCTTAGATAATCTTTTCTGCTTTTAAATAGAATGATCATCTTTAAATAAAAAGGATGAATAAATTCATAGTGCACAGAGTCTAACCTTAAGGGAACACTATAGCGTTATGAATACAAGTGTGTTTTCCTAACACTATAGAGTGTTAGTAAACTTTAAGGTTTCCTTACTTGATGATCTCACCCAATTAAATCCTTTCCCAGAGGAAAACATTGGGAGATTAGTGTGCATGTCAGGCAAAAGGATGTTCTATGAGACCATCTGATTGAAATAGTTGAGCTTTTCTCAGCTTTTTCATCAGAAGCACCTTAGTGGATGTCAGTGTCAGCACAGTGCACTACAACGCAGGAAGGAGTGGAAGCCCAACACAAATGCTCTGCGCTCCCAGAATGTCTGAGCACCCTTTTAAAATAATAGTCTTCAACTGCTGAGGGGCTGGTAATAAGTGTGGGGGTGAAAGCTAGAACTGAGTGATTTATAACCAACAAGGCTTTATATTGAAAGGTGTGCAGATCTTCACAGAAGTGCATAGCTCATGACCCTTTAGGGCGAATGGCTATATTGGGACTTTATTATCACCTGACACTAAAACAATGTCCAAAGAGATTCTACTACTAAGGAAAGGATACCAAATGCCCCACAGGTGGTAACAACAGTGCTGTGTCAGTCTTCATGACATCTTACATGTATCCTTTTAGGCACTTTTCTATGTGCAGCTCCAGCGCGCATGGCCTGTGAAACGCCGCTCAGTGTCAACATATCTGTTGTATTTTTAGGAGAGGGATAATGTGTTGTTGTTTTAAGAAATTGAACAGTTACCTTATAAAGTATGATTTCTTACCATAATGGCTGCCAGGCCTGGTCCTAGCGCATGACACTTGAATACTGGGAGGTGGTCAAGGTTAACTCTCACAGCTTAATGTTGGACATTCATTATGTCACAGGGAACACATGTACAAATCACATAAAGAGGGCAGGTAGGAATCTGTATTTCACCCAGGCCCATTGGGTCGGTTTGATAAGATTTATCTCCTAGCATGGGGTACAGTTTATAAGCAGCCTGGCCTAGCATGGGTTGTGATGGAGGAAGTGGGAGGGATGCAGGGATTTATTAAAGTGATTATCTGTTAAGTTTAGCTACTGTACATAGTTTCCTTGCTTTTTATTTGTTACCTAGTTGGCTGACCACTCTACTTTTTGCAGAGGGGTACTGTCAAACCGGGTTGGGTGCTACGGTAGCCCTTAACTCTTAAAGCCAGATGCCCAAATTTGTGCTAAAGGGATTATTGGCAAATGCTTGATAGATGCTTGTATTAGAGTTGGCTTTCCCAGAATCCCACTGTGAGGAAATATCTCTACTACGGAGGGCCTGTAGATGGTCACTTTCACATTGGGTCCCTTACCATATTTGTACGAGGGACTTCAACACGATGCCATGTCCTGCAGTTGATGGGAGTTCGAGGACAGTCTTGAGGCAATCATGCGGTAAAGGTGAACAGGATAAACTACAGTTCTGTTTTATATAATGCACTGGCTTAATTGATACTTGGACACTCAGATGTTATAGATTTAACTTTTTTTTTCAAATTCTTTCTTTTTGAAGTGCACAGTTAAATACACGCTTTAGTAAGGTCCTAGAACATGAGATAACATCACAAGAGATATGTATTAGAAGTCAAGATATACCACACTGTTTGTTTTTGTTTTTTTCAAGAAAAATAAAAAAAGAATACAGGCAAACATGCCTGTCTAGACCTAAATGGTACTGTGTGCTTGCATTGGAATGAAAGTACTCTTATAGTTAACCCATAAGAGTATGAACTATTTATATATTCCAGGTAAAGCTACTGTAGACAGCAGTGCTATAGCAGTTCGGATAGATGAATGCCAACCAGGGGGAACATTCGTATCCCGAAAGGAGACGCTTCCCTTGCCTGGGGTTCGCACAGGAGCCTCACGAACAGAGACTAGTTTGGCTGGCTTTCTGTGCCTGGGAGACAAAGAAACTGTGCCTGGGAGACAAAGGTCCCTTTCCCGTGCCCGGGCTCCCAGGCACAGGAGCACCTGGGATGAAGACCCCCGTCGTTTGGCATGGGAGACCCCTTGTATGTGGGGCTGGCTTTCTGTACCTAGGAGACAAAGAGACTAGGTCCCTTTTCCCGCTCCCTGGCTCCCCGGTACAGAGGATCCTGGGATAGAAACCCCTGTGTGTCTGTGTGGAAGACTCCTTGCAAGGGGTTATTCATAAAAGCCGTATGTGGCATAATAAAAGTGTGTTGTACATTTCATCTAGTCTCGACTAATATTTGGGTATGTGACTGACGAACCGCTGGATTTACTTTCAGGTGGCACTTTGATTCTTGGGAATGTACAAATCAGCGCTCGAGGCTGCAGGCTATAATCACTAAGCCTTAGCCGTTCGGGAGCATACAAACAAACGAGCATACGGAATACTCAGTGTACCTATACCGGTCCTAAGCAATTAAGAAGTAGGTATAAATAGGAACGTCAGAACAAGACAAGGTCAAAGGAAGCAAGAAATCACAATAATGATAGCCAATGACGGGTCAAGGAAGCAAGAAATAATCAGAGAAGTAGCCAGGTAAATATACCAAAGAACAAGAGACATTTTAAACACAGGAACCAGCATAGGGCACTGTGGACTTATCTAACTGAGGTTTTATATGTTTGGGAACATTTCTAGAATAGCCACGCCCTCACAATGTGACAGGGCATTGGTGAATAGTATAATTAGCCCCACTGACATCATGACACAGGCATTAAAGGGGGTATGCCCACAGCATCCAACATTCTGGAGGCTAGAAGAACGGGTATAAACGGCAGTCCACCAGAAGCGGCAGTCCACCGGAACGGGACTGCAGCTGATCAGTGAACCAAGGCAATAGATGGTTTCACACTATGCCTGTATGGAGCGATTTTTAAAAAAATTTTGAAGTGCAATAAGTATTCTTTAACCAAAGAAAAAGGTGGAAAGCGCACATATCTGTGGCAGTATAGAACCAATAGCAGTGAGCACACTTTAGTAAAAAAGGATAAATATACCCTGTAATGGTTCTCCCAGATGTCTGGAAAAGAGAATGAACACTGTAAATGACGAGACGCGAGACGGAATACAAGCTGATTTTGGCGCCAACTACACAGTATTTAAACAGGAACTACAGAGACTTGAACTATGCACCTGAGGAAGGCTGAATAGCCAAAACGCGTTGTGCTTGAGATCTTTGTTGTGCAGGGCTCCAAAATCATCTTCCCCTGTGTACCCACAATTTCCTTGCACCGGCCCTGCTTCCAGAAAGCATACTGGGAATAAAGGTAAGAGGGTAAAAGGGATTCAGCCTTTTTCCTTTTTCTTTGACTGCCTAAGAATATAGACTATCATCAGCTGTTTGGCCCCATTTCTTGGCTGGGGTCTGTGTAAGTAATATGGTGTAGCCTGTTACTTTTACTGCACTTCAGTGTTACATCTCGCATTTGTTATCACTTGCTATAGTTATTATATTAAATGTACATTTAATATTACAGTGTTTTGTGTATTTATAATCCACATTTCCAACCATAATACTAAGAACTACAAAAAATATTAATTGTTGTTACTTATTGTTTAATTATTCTATATTAATTAAATATATATGTAAATAATTTTTATTTGCCTCTCTTTCTCTTCCTTTTCTTCCTTTTTAATCACATTTTTCAAATTGTTTCAATGTATATTATTTTGTATAATTCACTTTATTTAAAATTATTTTATACTATAAACATATTTTAGAAA
The DNA here is from genome assembly GCA_933207985.1 of Pelobates cultripes. NCBI lineage: Eukaryota > Metazoa > Chordata > Amphibia > Anura > Pelobatidae > Pelobates > Pelobates cultripes. The sequence continues at coordinate 170,823,318 of OW240913.1, forward strand.
TATTTTATTCCTGCAATATTTATATAAAGTTGGTATTTATTTTTCCTTTTTTTCCCTTTTTAAAGCATTTTGGCAAAATAGTGTTATTTTATAATAGAGAAATGTATGCATGAAAATCAAAATTGGATAAGATTTATGCTATATTCATATTGTCTCTCTTCTCTCTCTTTTTCTCCTTTAAATAGACTAATTATCTGACTATAATCATAGAGTAAGTAGCACTAAGACTTATGGACATTGTAGTCTATTATGGATTTTGACAAAGAAAAACTAAGCTAAATGATGTGCTAGGTATAACCTTAACAAGGGGGTTTAACCACAATATTAAAGGAACACTATAGTGCCAGGAAAACATACTCGTTTTCCTGGCACCATAGTGCCCCGAGGGTGCCCCCAACCTCGGGGTCCCACTCCCGTGGCACTGAAGGGGGAGAAAGGGGTTAATCCCTTACCTTTTTTCCAGCCCCGGGCTCCCTCGGCGCTGGGACTTTCCTCCCTCTTCTGATGTCCCTGGATGAATGCGCATGCTCAATGCTTTACTATGGACGCTGGCGTCTTCTCACTGTGAAAATCACAGTGAGAAGCGCGGAAGCGCCTCTAGCGGCTGTCAATGAGACAGCCAATAGAGGCTGGATTAATCTATAGGTAAACATGGCAGTTTCATTGAAACTGCTATGTTCACAGCAAAAAGGGTTAAACCTAGCTGGACCTGGCACCCAGACCACTTCATTAAGCTGAAGTGGTCTGGGTGTCTATAGTGGTCCTTTAAGTAAAATTGAAGAAAAACACTAAGCCGTAAGACCCATTAAACACAGAAAGGTCCCTCTGAAAAGTAACAACTGTAACGCAAAAAAGAATATATATATATATATATATATATATATATATTAAGGGGCACTAAAGGAAAGCCTCATTAAAAAGCCAAAACTGCTAAAAGCTGAGTAATGGGGAGATAGACAATGTTAGCATCTAAACAGTGCTACCAATATAGAGTAAATGCATACCCTGAAACAATAGCTATTCTGGGAAACCACTCAGAGTAGTCAACCAAAATTATTATTTTATCGTATTTCAAGAGAGGAGCAATTCACCAGGGCCTCCTACTAACCTAACCTCAAGGCCAATAAGAGCTATAAAATGCTCTCACTGAGTAATTAACAATGAAATTATGAGACCGCTCTTCTGGTTATATCCAGGCTAAAATACACACAAAACAAATAGAATTAAAATAAAATAATCTTAAATAAGAAGAAAACCAAAAGCCTACAATAATAGATACTGTGTTGTATTAACTGTGTAGCAAAGTAAATAATGGCAATAGTACAAGTGGAACTATAGATGATTTAGTATAAACAACGTTGCAATGAGAAAACAGAAATAGGTGGCCACTTACACCAATCAGAGCATTAGAGGGAAGGGCCATGTAGAACATTTCCTTCATTTAAACCACTGCCCCTGAGTTGTAGAAACCAAACCCAGAGAAGGGAAAAAGCGGAGGGGGGTGGCAACATAGGATGGAAATATCCATCTTACCAAGGCTCCCCTTGCTCACACAATCTAGCAGCCAATTATGTCAATAGGTTGATGGGCCAATTATAAAGTGCACCCTCGAACCATTACAACTCCCAACTCCCATCATAATGCTGCAAATTATTGGTGTAGGGAGGCTGATCACCAGTGACTCTGTACCTGTCAGGATTACAAGTTGATCCAGCACGCAGAACTGTGTCACACCTAGGACTTAGGATAACATATAACCGGACCTTAGAATGGCAGGACTTAACGTATCCAAGAATAGTCAAAATACTTGCCGAGGTCAGGAACACAGAATCAGATGCAACGATGAGGGAAAGCCAAAAGTCAAGGATACCAGAATTCAGGGAAGTCAAAACAAAGCCAAAGTCGAATACCAGAAAATCAAGATCAGGAACACACTTTCGGATTACCTTCAGGATGAAACCACGACGGGGCAATGAGCAAAAGGAGAATTGGGTTTAAATGACAGATTTTAAAATACAAAACATTATAGCTGTAATGTGGAGCCGATTGGCTGTAACCGGCCTTTGACCCCAAAAGCAATAACCAGGTTTCCATGTGCATGATTGCTGCTCAGCACAAACCCTCCTGTGGATCTGATTGGCCATTACCGGCCTTTGACCCCCAAAACAATTACCAGGTTTCCATGTGCATGATTGCTGCTCGACACAACTTTTCCTGTCAGGACGGTAATGCTGCTCGGCACAACTTTTCCTGTCAGGATGGTAAATGCCATTAACCACATTTTTATGTGCGGATGAATATGTGACAATACCACCCCTATACTACAGTGCTCTTCCTCCTTCCACGCCCACGTGGTCAGTAGTTTGGGAGGAAGTCTGTATGCTGGGAGGAAGTGACAGTCACGTCCTCCCAGCATTGTCTGCAAATATTTTCACCAATATGAAAATGGGGTATAAATATAACTGACGTATAAATAAAATTTGAATTGGTTACAGAACACGTCTCTTGTCTTATTGACTGAGGGTGTGGCTCGGACAAAACATCCATCTAACAAAGAGGGTTTCGTGTATAGCTGATTTTATCCCCAACACTCATGCCACTTCCACCATATCTGGCCGTCTTTATCAGGAGAAAATGTTTGACTCTTTAGAGAAAATCAGGATGATGCAAGACTGCAAAACACTTTTTAGTAGCCACTTAGTCACAAACATGGGCCACAGTTGGTGTTCCTATTTACATCCATCTAACAAAGAGGGTTTTGTGTATAGCTGATTTTATCCCCAACACTCATGCCACTTCCACCATATCTGATCGTCTTTACCAGGACAAAATGTTTGACTCTTTAGAGAAAATCAAGGTGATGCAAGACTGCAAAACACTTTTTAGTAGCCACTTAGTCACAAACATGGGCCACAGTTGGTGTTCCTATTTGCATTTTTCACACAAAAGCTACCATTTCACTGATGATATCATGGTCATTACATGTTTTACTGCACTAAAACACTCATATTCATGTTCAGTGATGTCTCATGGATACATAACAACCCACATGTGCAGGTTTTATGGGGTTTTGGAATGTTACAGGATTACATATCGGATACTTGCAAATGAAATGTTCTGTATTGGCAGGTCTCAATATATAATTAATTATACAAAATAAGCTATATATACAATAATACACACACACATATATATAAAGTTTAATAAAAATGTATATGTCAATGTTTCTAATAATATATATTGTAACCGCTCTGACACCTCTTTTGACCACAGAAAAAATGTTAAGGCTTAGAATTTAACAGGGCTGTCTGCGAAGATATCTTTAGCAAAAATATATTGTTGGTAAGAGTTTCTCTGTTTAAAAAATATAATAATTGAGAATATAATAAAAAGTAGGGATTATTTTATAAGCTATAATGTTTTGTATTTTAAAATCTGTCATTGAATATAAATAAATATAGACATACTTAATAGGCCATTATAATAATATACAGCAGCGTTTGTAAAAGTAAAGTGTATGCTTGCAGTAAAAAATTTTTTAATAGAATAATATACCCTCTCAATCTTGTAGCAGTATCTCTGCTTCTAAATTCTACCCTCTGTGTGTCTTATGAAGTGCTTTATGGGTCTAATGTTTTTTTAAATCCCATCCCCCCTCCAGTTTATATATGTTGCTGTGTTGTGTAGATGACTTGTGTGAATATGGGTTTTGTATTTATACAGTGTGTGAATGTGAAGGTGTGTTTCTACAATAAAGGAGTATGGTTGTGGTCAGAGGCGTAACTAGAACCGAAAGGCGAAAATTGCCCTGGGCCCCCCATGATAGAGACATGATAGGAGAGTTTGGGGAGTAAAAAGGAAGATTTTTAACAGGGGCCCATGGTCTCAGGGTCCCTGAAAGGGTAACTCCAACCACTATGATCACTTCAGTGATTTAAACGGGTCATGGTGGTAGGAGTCACATTGGGCAGTGTTTAAGTGATTTTCGCATTTTGGAATATAATTTTTAATGCGTTTGGGCTTTCAAACAAATCTCTTTTGTTTTGTAACAATAATAAAGATTATCAAAAAAGAAAAATTAATTGCACAATAAATGATAAAATAACCAAGCTGTGACTTTAGCTGATTTAGAGAATTTTTCTAAAATATTTATAGAATATGCCTTGGACCAAGTGGGAAGAGATTCATGACTGCTGGACTGGGCATGTGGACTAAATAGTTAACTACATAGTTACATCGCAGTCTAGGTTGAAAATAAAGACTGAAGTCCAACCTAATTAGGCTGTTTTGCTATTAGTTTTGGATTGGTAACAATAGCCTGTGGAATTGGAGGCCTGGAATAAAATTGTTACATTCTGGGGCTTTACGCCCTTTTATTCGGGTAGCATTATCGGTTTTAGATCCACCTGCCCACGCTAATTAATTATGTTGATGTATTTTCTGTGCTGTTTTTTTTTTTTTCCTCTTTGTTGTTGTCACAGCTGCAGAAGGTGCCTTGCCTGGACAAGATTAATCGAATAATCCGATATGGTGTAGCAGTGAACTGTGAGGCAACATGTCAGGCCGAGAACGGAGAAAAGGGGTCATGAGCTCATAGTTGTCTTATCAGGTGAACTGCCTGCTGGTTATGAGCAACAGCTGGCACAGTTAATGGCATATGATGGCATGACAATTCAATAATGCTGTGGCATAAGCCTTTTGACAAATGCTTATTTGTGTTGCTGTATTTTTGGGAGGGGTTTATACAGAGTTCTATTGCATGGTCGCAGTTTTAAGCAGTCATGTTGCTTTTTTTATGAAAATTGTTTTTTCAATTTGCTGAAATCCATTCTTTAGTGTATAAATCCTATTAGAGCTTGTTTACTAATTAGTTACTTTTAGTGAATTGAAATACAAATAGCTAAGATGGGAAAAAAAACATAAAATATTTATTTGCAGCTAAGCTGGTTAAAGCTAAGGTTTGAAATGTGTTTACTTATTAGACCAGAATTCTCGGCATGGCATCTAAATCAAACGGCTGAAAACATGACATATTGATTGACGTAGTGTCAAGCACCATTACCATGGTAACACATAAACAAATGAGTAAGGAGCGTAAAATTAGAAGCCAACTCCTGCATGGTGGAATTCAATCATGAAGGCAAAGGTACCTTCTAACAAATGATATATATGAGATTGCAATCAGACAAAAACATGTTTAACAATATTACGGTCTGTGACCATGGAAACAAAGTATTACTACATGTGCTGCATAATAAAACCATTATAGGAAGGTCTGGTACACTAAGCTTTATAATGTGCTCATTTTATAGAAGATAAAATAATGGCTTCTTATGATTTAAAACATTTAAATAAATGTCTAATTATAGCAAAAATACAAAAACTAATTCTGCAAATGTGAATAGGCACCATTCATTATAACAATTGGTACTCAAATTTGTCAATCCTTAAAGAAACACTCCTGACCCCCATAACGAATTCAGTTCAATTAAGTTGTTGTAGGGGTTATTTGCTAGGTAACCAGTGATAGGCTGAAAGTGTTAGCTGGTGCGACCAGTTAGTGAAATAGTATTATTTCTGTCAATCAGCAACCAATCATAGGCTGAGAATGTATGATGATGCTCTCAGGCTATCACCGGCCGCCCAGCCAGTTTACCTAATATTACTGTGAGTGGGAGGAAGAAAATGAGGAGGCAGAGGTTTGGTGGGACCAACTCCTTAAACTATGACACTCCGGCTCCACTTGATCTGAAGTTGTTGTGGGCATGTTCATTTAAGTAAAAATGAAACTCACCTCTTCCTCAGCTAGATTTGTCTGATGTTACTCCCTTTGTTGGAGGGGGACAGATGTTAGGGAGGACAGACTAAGGTAAGGACAGGAGTGGCACGGAAGGGGAGGCATGTCACATAGAAACATAGAATGTGACGGCAGATAAGAACCAATCGGCCCATCTAGTCTGCCCAATCTGACCAATTTTTTTAAAATACTTTCATTAGTCCCTGGCCTTATCTTATAGTTAGGATAGCCTTATGCATATCCCATGCATGCTTAAACTCCTTTACTGTGTTAACATCTACCACTTCAGCTGGAAGCCTATTCCATGCATCCACTACCCTCTCAGTAAAGTAATACTTCCAGATATTATTTTTAAACCTTTGTCCCTCTAATTTAAGACTATGTCCTCTTGTTGTGGTAGTTTTTCTTCTTTTAAATATAGTCTCCTCCTTTACTGTGTTGATTCCTTTTATGTATTTAAATGTTTCTATCATATCCCCCCTGTCTCTTCTTTCCTCCAAGCTATACATGTTAAGTTCCTTTAACCTTACCTTGTAAGTTTTATCCTGCAATCCATGAACCAGTTTAGTAGCCCTTCTCTGAACTCTCTCTAAAGTATCAATAGCCTTCTGGAGATACGGTCTCCAGTACTGCATACAATATTCCAAGTGAGGTCTCACCAGTGTTCTGTACAATGGCATGAGCACTTCCCTCTTTCTACTGCTAATACCTCTCCCTATACAACCAAGCATTCTACTAGCATTTCCTGCTGCTCTTTTACATTGTCTGCCTACCTTTAAGTCATCATTGACTGTCTGTCAATTTAGCAAAGAACTGATATTAACCAGCCCGGAATTTGTAATGATGCTGCCGAAGATGAAGTTAAACCTCAGACAGCAAAGGGGATAATCTCTATATGGGCAGTGTTTCAAAGAGATCCGCTACACATACAGACTCAAGGCACCATGTTCACGTCAAATCAAAGACCTAGTCATTGTGCTTTGAATAACACTTTAAATCATTGTCTCTGGGGTACAGTGATTTGCTGCTGGGATCAGTTTGAGTAATAATTGTTTTATACTGATGCAGGGACTGGAGTGATGTTACATCTTTCTCTCAGCATCAGTACTTGGCAGTGAAGGGAGCTGTGCAGTGAGAGCACACATGACATATGCATAGTCCCCTTTTGGCATTTGCTTAATTGACCCCATACCCCCCAAATATACTCAGACACCTTGTATTGGGAAAATTAATATCACAGCTTTAATGATATAAAAGGTAACATGTAAAAATTTGTCAACACAATCCATAATACACTATTAACCTTTAACATAACTACCACGACAATGACCCACCTAACAATTATTGATACCAACTATAACATATAAATAAATGAACATAAAACATAAACCATTAAAACTGAGGGCATAATTTTCCAGCTTTCACAATGTAGGGGTATACCAAGATACACCCTACACACACCAGGTTTGGAGCTACCGACGAGCTTGAGCCTACCAATACCATTCCAAACTTAACTGTTCTTATCCATCCCTGCCACAGCTCAGAGCTTGGCTCCTTAAGCTACCTGAGCGCCCCCCAACAAAAACACAGCTTTCTGTAAACCATCCTGCATACCAAAGTCCAGACCCACATCGGAAAGATGAACGCCCTCCGGCTGGTAATATCCCGGAAGCTTTGCTTCCAAATCCCAGTGTCTGACGACCACCCCCCCTCACTCGGCAAATATAATTCACCATGATTTTGTTCACCTTACCCCTGCTCTTTTCTAATGCCCTCGCATCCCTAGTATGACGCCAATGCAAATGGGGAATCATCTCAGACCACACCACCACCACCCCTGGGACTATCTGCCTCAAAGTGTCCACATCTGTCTTCATCTGCTCAATCAGTTCCTGCTGCGGCACCTCACCCAAAGTGTTCCCCCCCAGCGTGTACCAACACCACATTTAGCATCTGACCTTCACCTCCATAACTCACAACACCCCCAGCCATCTGGAACCCTGAAAACCAAACCACTAGACTCTGACTACTGAACGAGGAAAGCCCAGCTGCATGCCGTGACGATGAACTGCGGCCCTCCTTTTTGCTCAGTAGACAAACGTGTCCAATCACCCATGCATTCCAGCCTACGGGAGAAAAACAGGTAATACAAATAAACAAACATGTTCCAGATTTCCAACCATGTAAAGAAATAACATAACACATGTACCCTCCAAAACCCCACCTGAACCTAAACTAAACGGTCAGGTCTCATGTAAGTTTTAAAACGCACCGAATCCCACCTATCGATCTTCTTAACGAGTTCCTCCATCAATCCCAGCCATGTAGCCTCCATCACGGCCCCGATCCGTAAAGAGTGAGTCCCAAACTGAGACAGAACCAAGCCTATACGTGCCAGAGCAAACTGGAAGACCCTGAGAAACTGGAACCTCAACAGGGAGGACCCATCCGCATGAACAAAGAAACAACTCCGAACCCCTGCATGTATTGCCTGAAAAGCAAAAGCAGAAGACACTGGACAAACTGAGATGGGGAGGGGGGAGAAAGAGGGGGGAACAGAGAGATGGGGAGGGGGGGGAGAAAGAGGGGAAGAGAGATGAAGAGGGGGAGAGATGGGGAGGGAGAAAGAGGGAACAGAGAGATGGGGAGGGGGGAGAAAGAGGGGGAACAGGAGAGATGGGTAGGGGAAGGGAGAGATGGGGAGGGGGGGGAAAGAGGGGGACAGAGATGGGGAAGGGGAGAAAGAGGGGGAGAGATGGGAGGGGGGGAGAAAGAGGGGGAGAAAGAGGGGGGAGAGAGATGGGAGGGGAGAAGGAGATGGAGATGGGGAAGGGGGAGAGGGGGGGGACAGAGAGATGGGGAGGGGAGAAAGGGGGGCAATAAAGAGATGGGGAGAAAGAGAGGGAAGAATGAGACACAGGGGGAGACAGAGAGGGAAGAATGAGACACGGGGAGAAAGAGGGGGAATAGAGAGATGGGGAGGGGGAGAAAGAGACAGAGAGGGAAGAATGAGACACAGGGGGAATAGAGAGATGGGGAGGGGGGAGACAGAGAGGGAAGAATGAGACACGGGGAGAAAGATGGGGAATAGAGAGTTGGGGGAGGGGGGAGAAAGAGAGGGAACAATGCCCCCCTCCCCTGTCCGCAGGCACCGTGCGGGCAGGGGAGGAAGAGAGGACCTGGGAGCTCACCCTGCAGCTCCTCTGGGTCCTTCTTGCTCGAGCACAGAGCGTTGCCAAGGTTACCATGGCAACGTTACTGCTCTTGCGAGAGTCAACTCTAGCCCTGGAGCTACGGGCTAGAGTTCACTCTCAACACTGTAATCCCCATGGATTCCTGGTGGTCGCAGTGGTGAGAGTGAACTCTAGCCCCATAAACACACTGCCCCCACACACACCCCATACACACACATACACTGCCCACCCATATACACACAGACCCCCATACACAGCCCCCCATACTAACATTGCCACACACATACACTGCCCACACGCTACACATTCACACACTACACCCCACACACACACTGAACCTTTTACACACATTGCACCACTGCTCCTATTCCCTACTACAGTCCCACATCCCAGCAGACCCCAGGTAAGTTGTCAAACTGTTCTTAAATGGTTTGACTACTTACTCTGGAGCAGTAGTGGTTATTGTGCATGGATTATTTCTTTAAATAATCTACAAGTGCCCCAGTAGCCAGCCAGCCAACCCACAGGCTGGCCAGTAGCCAGCCAGTTAGCCAGCCCACAGGCCAGTAGCCAGCCCACAGGCCAGTAGCCAGCCCACAGGCCTACAGCAAGCCACAGGCTTACAGCCAGCAAGCCATAGCCTGCCAGCCGCAGTCAGCAAGCCCACAGCCTGCCGGCAGTAGCCAGCAAGCCCACAGCCTGCCAGCCGCAGCCAGCAAGCCCACAGCCTGCCAGCCGCAGCCAGCAAGCCCACAGCCTGCCAGCCGCAGCCAGCAAGCCCACAGACTGCCAGCCAGCAACAGTAATTAAGGTAAGAGGAGCCAACTAGGCTTAGGTATCAGCGAGCTATGTTGTGTTGCTATATTGTGAATAGGAACCAGAGTGTTGGAGAGACCACCCTCCAGGCCCCATTAGACTCTAGCCTCTGCTAGAAATCCCCTCCATGGCCCATTAGCCCTCAATTGTAGTTTCTACTGGGGCCTGGAGGCGACTGTTTCCAGCAGGGGATATCTAATGGACGCTGAGATGGCCTCTGTTAGAAAGACCCCCTTCCAAGCCTTTTAGACTCCATTGTAGTCTCTAATGGGGCTTGGAGGGGATTCTTTCTAACACACTCTCTAAAGGACACTGAGATAGCCTCCGCTAGAAATACCCCCCTCCATGGCCCATTAGCCCTCAATTGTAGTGTCTAGTGGGGCCTCGAAGGGCTTATTGCCCTTTTGTTCCTTGTGTCTAAAGATTGTGTAGGGTGTGGCTGGAGGCGGGACAAGGGTGGCGCTTGCTGCAGAGTATGGGTGGGGCCTGTAAGGGGGCCCTTGATTTATTTTGCCCAGGGGCCCTGAGGGTTCTCAGTCCGCCCCTGGATGAACCTCTTGCCGCTGACGGCCGTGAGGCCGCAGTCTGAGTGCCGTCATCCTGGTGGTGGCACAGGGGCACTTCCCGCCATGATACCTCCTCCTGTGGTCTCACCCTGTCTGTGGGCGACCGTCCTGGAAACGTGGGAGAAGACATCCTGGGTACGTTGCCCGACTATGCCCTGCCCTCCCTATCATCTGCCTGGTGCTGACCATGCATGCTCCCCCCATGCGTCCCTCATCCCGCCCCTATTGGCCGAGTCAACCTGACAGGAGCCCCCTACCATCCCCTTCCTGGGATCTCCCGCTGGAAGAGCGATGTCCCCGGTACCTGTCACCGTCCGTCCTAACAGGAGCATCTACTCGTCGGCCCCGCGTCATGACCCCAGGTGACCCCCTACTGTCTCCTTGCCTCTTAGCCCGCAGAACACTCCTGGAGCACATGTGGGAGCCCTTCCTTTTGGTGCCCCCCTGGGTCCTGACATCCGAGTCCTGGTTGAGGTGATTCCCACCCACCCCTATCAGTCCACCCACCGTCAACCTGTCCAAGTGGTGACCCCTTAGCGTAGTCTCCCCCTGTGTGTGACCCCCGTATTGCGGTGACGCCCTCCCTGCCAGCCTGGAAGGGGACCGTGAGGAGCTGCTCCTAGCTCCTTGCCTGTCCGGGGAGACTGACCCTTGCCTAAGTCCTACGTACTGTTCCCCGCAAACCCCTTCCCCAATGGGAGCCTCGAGCCTGGGTTGATGCCCCAGTGCCAGTAAGCAGGTGACCCACCGTGTTGGTGGCCGACTCACCTGTAGCTGAAACAGCACCGTCCTTCATCGATCCGGTCCTTGCAGCCCTCCCGGCGTCATTCCGGCCAACCGCAGAGTCCACTGCCAAGGAACCTGCCTTCCCCTTGGTAGCCACCTTGCCCACCATGGGAACCGAACGAGAGGCACCGGCCGTAGTCCTGCATTCGCTGGCCGAACGTTCTAAAGTGCCCACAGCCTGTTCGGAAGATATCCAGTGTTCCTGTTCGCGGCCCAAATGTTCAGCAGCTCCCTGTTCGCGGCCCGAATGGTCGTCTGTATCCTGTTCATGACCCGAACGTTCAGAAGTTGTTTGTTCACGTCAAGAATCTTCACCGGTTTCCACACGTTCAGTGGCTCTGCCGGTTACCTGTTCGTGGCCCGAACGGCCAGCCGCGCTTGACTGCACCGATTTGCGGCCTGAACATCCTTGCCGTGCGGCCACACAACAGCGCCGTCCTCGCGGTGCGGCCATCGTGGGACTCCGGCCAGCAGCAGTCCGACTACCGGGCTGCTCGCTGGGTCTCAAACGCTGCAGGCCGACTTCCTTGGGACACAGAGGAAGGCTCGGCCGGGCGCAAAGCATCTCCTATATGTCCCTGAAGTCGCTCCACTACCCTCTCCAGCACAGCATTACAGACTACAGCCAACAGCTCTTCCATCTTCAAACAGCACTTGTACCTGCAAGACAAAAACAGAGACACCACACCGACCTGCCCCAACAACAGGTAAGTGAGGATTAAGTAAGACGGCCCATAATCTAAAATGGCCCCCTATATATGTTCCCCTTACCCAAAAGCCCACCCCCAATATCCACATAGCCAATCCACACATACCCTTATTCTATGCCTGTCTCCTAGCAATGTCAAGGTCCAGTCCCCTTAGCTGCGCTGCTCCATCGGCTACAGTGATTCCAATAGCTTTTAGCGGTTCTGCTGCTGACATATTTATATATACTATAAACAATGTAGTTGCAAAAGAAAAAAGAGAGGGGGTGTACCAGCGCTAAATATTCCCCAACCAGTGAACTGTGTTCCAAATAACTTAAGTAGCTGCTATCACACCAAATTCTTATCTTACAAGAATAGGAACCCAAAAAACTTTTGTGGTGTAGCGCTATATTTAAATAGAAGGGTAGTGATAAAGACTAGGTATATATCAATACTACCTTGAAATTCCTTATGTCTTTATATTCACATAAGAGTAAAAATTCTACAAGACATAAAAAACAGACAAACCAAACATAGTGCAAACTGTATAATAAAGTCCGTTATAGAGAATTAGGAAGGGAAAATTTCCCACTCACAATTTTAGGAGCTAATATGAAATAGCTCAATATCTGCGCTCTTGGGGTCCGTAAAGGCGACCCTCACCCTTCTTGTGTATAGATCTCCTTGATTTCCTATAGAAGTAGAAACCGTATATGGTGCAGTATCGTAATAATTATCAATGTGAGATAAATATAAAATGTAATACTCACAAAATTAGAGCCATCCAGATCGGCTCTAATCCACACACTTGTGTAGTTGAGGACTACACACCTTCTTTGTGAAAAAATGAATAAAAAGTAGCAGGGAAATGCCAATATATAGTATAAAAGATAAATAATTTTATTATAACGGTAATTGTATAAAAATATATATATATATATATATATATATAAAACAATAAAAAACAATATCAAATTGGCATAAAATCCAAAAGTCCAAAGTCTCACAGTCTCTCCAGTAGTTGGGAGAATACGTTTATTTATGGCACTCATGGCTGGGGAGAAAGCTTGGTTACCTATGGTCGTTACATTGACGATATTTTCTTTGTATGGAAAGGAGAAGAAAAAGATCTTATTGAATTTTTAAATTTTTTAAATGAGAATACCTGGGGTATAACGCTCAGTAGCAATTGGAGCAAGACGGAAATAATTTTCTTAGATTTAGTGATATACATTGAAGAAAACAAGATTAAAACTAGAAACTATTTTAAGACAGTAGAAGCTAATAGCTACATAGAGAGAGAAAGTTGCCACTACTCTCCGTGGCTTGAGAATGCCCCCAGAGGACAGTTTTTACGTATTAGGCGTAATTGTACGGATCCAACTGTATTTGAGACCCAATCTATTAAAATTAAAGAAGATTTTATAGAGAAAGGATATGAAGAGTTAAAATTAGAAATGGCCAGGAAAGAAGTAAGAATGATAGAAAGAGAGAAACTTTTGAAATATAAGGATAAAAGGGAAAATACATTTATGGAACTCCCTTTTATATGCAACTTCAGCACAGATAACAAAAAAGTAAGAAAAATAATCTCTAAGTTCTGGCCAATTTTATTACAAGATCCAGGTGTAAAACCTTTTCTTCCAGAAAGACCTAAATTTATACACAGAGGGGTTGACAATTTACGCCATTCTTTGACTTCAAGCTTTTTAAAGGAAAAGAAAAGTACGAATACTTTTTTAAATTCGGATAAGGGATTTTTTGGGTGTGGCCAATGCTTAGCGTGCAAAAGGTCAAATAATAAAAAAAGACATATAAAGCTTTTTAAAGATAAAGATGGTAAAGAATATCAAATTAAAGATTTTCTGAGTTGCCACTCAAAAAACCTCATTTACTTAATGATCTGCCCTTGTGGTCTATGTTATATAGGGAAAACCACCAGACCCCTACATATCAGAATTGAAGAACATAGTCGTAATATTTTAAAAGGTTTTGAAAAACATAGCGTCTCTTTACACTACAAAATCGCACATAAATGCGACATGAAAGACACTACGTTTTTAGGAATTATAAAAGTCAAAAAGGATTGGAGGGGAGGCAACTTTGATAGCAAAATGAGTAAAATAGAAATGGAGTGGATCTTTAAATTAAATACTTTAATCCCGAATGGTCTAAATGCAGACTTCGAGATGTGCCATTTTTTAAAATAAATGCAAAATTATTTTATGGTTGCACTCATACCTCCCTTTATTGAATTATCACTTTTTTATTACTATGTGAGCATTGACTGAATTATGTTTCAACTTTTATAATATCTGGAATTAGACATTTATAAGGTGTTTTAATTGTATAACCACGTATTCATTTATTAATACCCATTATCTCTTAAGAATTCATCTTTTTAATAATGACATAAGATCACAATATGCCTGTAAAATGGTCATTTTATATTAATACACTTATACAAGAAATAGGAATAGAAGGAAAAAAACACTACAGAATGAAATTTAATTATTAAGGGTTTGGATGTACCAATATAAGGCTTGTATATGTTAGACAAAGAAAGCTTGCCAATTCCACAGATATGTTAAATTCATTTGAACTTATATTTCCCTTCAAAAACCGCCGACCCGGAAATCCTGGGGAAATAAATGGTGAACCGCATGGTGGAACGCACAGTGAACGCATGGTGGAACGCAAGGAAGTGACGTATCGGCGAAACCGGAAGTGACGCAACGGAACAGAAAACCCGGAAATGAATAGAAAAAAGGCTTGAAACGCAGGGCGTCACCGTTTCTATGGTAATTGCCCGCGAAAATACAAGCCTGGACACTAATTACCTCACCCCTGAGAGGGGTACATATAGCAGGGAGAATCCATGGGAAGTTTGAATCACCACATCCAGCTGAGGAAGCCTGTAGGGCGAAACGCGTACTGGAGAGACTGTGAGACTTTGGACTTTTGGATTTTATGCCAATTTGATATTGTTTTTTATTGTTTTTTATATATATATATATATATATATATATACAATTACCGTTATAATAAAATTATTTATCTTTTATACTATATATTGGCATTTCCCTGCTACTTTTTATTCATTTTTTCACAAAGAAGGTGTGTAGTCCTCAACTACACAAGTGTGTGGATTAGAGCCGATCTGGATGGCTCTAATTTTGTGAGTATTACATTTTATATTTATCTCACATTGATAATTATTACGATACTGCACCATATACGGTTTCTACTTCTATAGGAAATCAAGGAGATCTATACACAAGAAGGGTGAGGGTCGCCTTTACGGACCCCAAGAGCGCAGATATTGAGCTATTTCATATTAGCTCCTAAAATTGTGAGTGGGAAATTTTCCCTTCCTAATTCTCTATAACGGACTTTATTATACAGTTTGCACTATGTTTGGTTTGTCTGTTTTTTATGTCTTGTAGAATTTATACTCTTATGTGAATATAAAGACATAAGGAATTTCAAGGTAGTATTGATATATACCTAGTCTTTATCACTACCCTTCTATTTAAATATAGCGCTACACCACAAAAGTTTTTTGGATATTTATATATACACTTCCGGTGCGGCATCGCTGCTGGTAGGCACGTGCCTGCTTTGGCAAGAGCACCCCTTGCTCTGTGCACCCCTCTGCCACCTTTCATCTGGCATGAATTGCCCCTTCCTCCTGGTTAGCATGCCAAATAATTAGCCACTGCACTCCCCATTCCAATGGTATTGAATTATGGCAGCGAAAATTAACATTTGATGCTGTCAATTGGTAAATTATATTAAAACAAATTACATACATAACCTTGAGAGATTCAAGTACTTATCATTACTCAAAATTTTAAAATGTTGGATCTGTCTTGTGTCTTATATATATTTAAACATACAATAAAATAACTAAGGGTGGTTGGATCCACAACATTTTTTTCTAAAGAGATAATTTAAGACTTTACAGTTCACTTTGTTATTTGCATTTACAGTTTTGAGTCATATTGGCATAATTCTACTATGAGTTATAGTGTATTAAATTTAAACAGTTTTCTTTTTTTAATTTTCATCTACATTTATTATTTATAAAAGGTACACAAGTGCAGGGTAGCACTAGAATATGATATAGAACATAGAAACATAGAATGTGACGGCAGATAAGAACCATTCAGCCCATCTAGTCTGCCCAATTTTCTAAATACTTTTATTAGTTCCTGGCCTTATCTTATAGTTAGGATACCCTTATGCCTATCCCACTCATGCTTAAACTCCTTTACTGTGTTAACCTCTACCACTTCAGCTGGAAGGCTATTCCATGCATCCAATACCCTCTCAGTAAAGTAATACTTCCTGATATTATTTTTAAACCTTTGCCCCTCTAATTTAAGACTATGTCCTCTTGTTGTGGTAGTTTTTCTTCTTTTAACTATTGTCTCCTCCTTTACTGTGTTGATTCCTTTTATGTATTTAAATGTTTCTATCATATCCCCGTCTCGTCTTTCCTCCTAGCTATACATGTTAAGTTCCTTTAACCTTTCCTTGTAAGTTTTATCCTGCAATCCATGAACCAGTTTATTAGCCCTTCTCTGAACTCTCTCTAAAGTATCAATATTCTTCTGGAGATACGGTCTCCAGTACTGCGGACAATACTCCAAGTGAGTCTCACCAGTGTTCTGTACAATGGCATGAGCATATATAAATATGTCAGCGATTTCTGTATGTGATTGGTCTGTGCATATGATCTCAATCTTCTTCAGGTTTGGACAGACCCATCTGTGAGTTTAAAGTGCAATAAAAAAATGTGTTTTCCCCCTGACCAAATGTTTATTGCCCAACCCTTTTGACTGTTTTATTTTTTTAAAATTTTAGTAATTTATTAAAACAACTTATTTTACAGGGGTATTATTATAAATAAGATTTGTAGTATATATCCTTGCAATAATCACGTAATATTGTGATATGAGAGAGCGTTGGGCCCACTAAGCATTAAAGTGTTATCTCCTTGCTTTGTATTTAAGATGGGTTGGGCTCTGTTACAAAAAGTGGGAGAAGGCAGACCTGGCCTTTGGAGTGAGCAAGCTGTGTGCCCGCATATAACACCATTGAACCATTGGCAACTCATTCACTGGTCGAGGGCCCAACCAGAAGAGGACCCAGAAGCTTGAATAGTAAGCTGCTGGGCGTGAGAACCCACCACGCAGTCTGCCACGTCTCGTGTTCTAATGACACAGTGTAGATAGCCCAGCAGCAGTAAGTTTCTCCCGAGCCACTCTGTTAATATCAGAGTGTTTTGACATTGTGTTAAGAGTACCAGAGCTTGTGAGACAGTTATTTATGGTCTGCACCTGTAGGAGGTGTTATTATTATGTTATTTATATAGCGCCAAATTCTGCAGCGCTTTACAATGGGTGGACGAACAGACATGTAGTTGTAACCAGACAAGTTGGACACACAGGAACAGAGGGGTTGAGGGCCCTGCTCAATGAGCTTACATGCTATAGGAAGTGGGGTAAAATGACACAGAATTAGACTAGTGACAGTTGCAGAAGAGGAATCAGTCTGGAGCTATTAACAGTTCAATTGATACGCTTTTATGAAGAAGTGGGTTTTTAACGATTTTTTGAAGGTGTGGAGACTGGGTGAGCATCTAACAGAGGAGGGAAGTGAGTTCCACAGGAACGGTGCAGCCCTCAAGAAATCTTGAAGGCGAGCATCAGAGGTGGGAGTACGGACAGAAGATAGACGTAAGTCTTCAGCAGATCGTAAGGGCCTAGATGGGACATACTTGTGTATAAGGGAGGATAGATAGGTGGGAGCAGCATTATGTAGAGATTTGAAAGCAATAAACAGAATTTTAAATTGAGCTCTATATCTTATAGGAAGCCAATTTAGGGACTGACAGAAGGGTGAGGCGTGGGAGGTGAGGGCGGACGGAAAGATGAGCCTTGCCCCCGCATTCATTATGGACTGTAACGGTGCAAGTTGGGAGCACGTAAGACCATTGAGAAGCGGATTACAGTAGTCAAGGCGAGAAAGGACAGTGGAAAGGACCAGCACCTTAGTTGCATCAGGCATTAAGTAGGGGCGGATGCACGCAATGTTTTTGAGATGGAAATGGCAGGATTTGGCAATAGACTGAACATGAGGCTTGAAGGAGAGGTCAGAGTCAAAGAGAACACCAAGGCTGCGATCCTGCATGGTGGAGATAATGGTAGCACCGCTGATTTGGAGGGAGACAGACACAGGAGTAACAACACTTGAAGGAGGGAAGACCATAATTTCAGTTTTGGTCAAATTTAGTTTAAGGAAGTTGGCAGCCATCCAGTTAGAAATAGCAGAGAGGCCGTCAGAGACACAAGTCAAGAGGGACGGGGAGAGATCAGGAGAGGACAGGTAGATTTGCATGTCATCCACATAGAAATGATATTGGAAGCCAAAGGAGCTAATGAGTTTACCAAGGGAGGTAGTATAGATGGAGAACAGTAGGGGTCCAAGGACTGAACCTTGGGGGACACCAACAGAGAAGAGTTGGGGAGAAGAAGCAGAGCCAGAGAAAGAAACACTGAAAGAGCGCTGGGAGAGGTAGGAGGAGCACCAGGAGAGAGCAATAACTTGTGGACCGATATTGCGGAGGATGAAAAGAAGCTGTTGATGATCAACAGTGTCAGAACACCGCAGACAGGTCAAGGAGAATTAGGATAGAGTAGTGACCACGAGATTTTGCAGTGAGTAGATCATTGGATACTTTGGTCAGTGCCATTTCCACAAAGTGCTTAGCGTGGAAACCAGACTGAAGCGGGTCTAGCAGAGAGTTTGACTCGAGGAAGTCTGTCAGTCTCGCATACAGAATTCTTTCAAGGATCTTGGATGCAAAAGGCAGTAACCAGATAGGACGGTAGTTGGATGGGGAGTTAGGGTCAAGGTTGGGCTTCTTTAGAATTGGGGTTACAGTTGCATGTTTGAAGGGTGATGGAAATATACCAGAGGAGAGAGATTGAGAATTTTAGTGAGAGGTGGAGAAAGAGAAGAAGACAGAGTACAGATGAGATGCGAGGGAATTGGATCTAGGGAGCAGGTGGTGGGGCGGGAGGACTGAAGCAGAGCAGAAACCTCTTCCAATGTAGCGGGTGCGAATGAACAAGAACAGCAGAGGGAGTGAAGTTAGTGGAAGTATTGTAAGGGGAAGAAGAAAGATGAGAGACCTCCTCCCTGATTGTAGAGATCTTGTCAGTGAAGTGAGTTGCAAAGTCTGAGGCGGTCAAGTTAGTAGGTGAAGGAGGGACAACAGGGTGAAGAAGAGAGTTAAATGTGTGAAATAGTCGTTTGGGTTCGCAGGAGAGTGTGGTTATGAGGGTATTGAAGTAATTTACTTTTGCAGAGGAAAGCGCCAAGCTGTATGAGCTCAGCATAAATTTATAGTGGAGAAAGTCATACGCACAGTGAGACTTTCTCCAACAGCATTCAGCAGTTCTGGAGCGTTTTTGGAGGTATCGAGTGAGCTTGTGTATGTAGTGTATGCACTCATCTGGACATGCATACACTACAAGGGTAGTGGAGCCAATTCATACAACATGCAAGATCACTCACTAAACAGCAATTTTAAAACTCACAGAATGCAATAGTTTTATTTAAAAACACCTAATCCAGGCAAAAAACAATGGGGGTTTAGTTATAGTACAAGATCATACATTGCATAAGCCTGGCACAGCGCCAATGTACCTTGTTTTTGACAATCTAGTGCCTGCTTTTATGAGAATACCCACCTTTTTAGAAAATGCTTCCTCCTGGGACACTCTGCAGGGCAAAGTTAAATAGGGCATTGGTATGAGATACCTGTGACAGGGAGGAGTGCAAAACCAAGGAGTTGGTTTTCATATATATATTTTTATAAATTAAAATCAGAGGGATGCACTCACCTGTGCATGCATACTTATAAGGGTGTTGCTCAGGTCAATTTATACAACAATATGGTTTATATATAAATATATATATTATAAATAATAATATAATAATAATATATAAATAAATAATATTTAGGAGTCGAGGCCAACTGCCTGGTTTTCACAGAAACTTAATTGGAAAAGTGTTAGTGACACTTTGATAAATCTCCTCCTTAGATTCCAAAAGACTGGCTATATCCTCAGTGATCTTCGTTATGATAGGTGACACAACAAAATTGTTATTGGACCAAGGGATTAGGACCCTAGGCAGGTTACCGCTTTGAGTTCTCTTAATCCTTGACATATGGCCCTCTCTTCAATCTTCACAGAGGGCCCTTCCTTCAGTCTTTATATAGGGATGGGCAATAGGGCTGCTATTTAACCCAAGGTACCCTAAACAGCCGCCTCCGGATACCTCATTAATCCTGCTCTGGACCCTTCCTCTGCCACTTATGTAAGTCCAAGACACCTGTCTCACAGTACTGGAGCAGCAGGGGAGCTTTGTATGTTGACCCTCACTAAATGAGGGAGAATCCAGTGTCACACCGAGAACAAGGTCTATGCGATAAGGGATATGTAGCGGGCACTCCTGTGAACTCCACAGATCTCGGGTACAGATGATTGAAAGCAAATACCCTATTCTGAACTAAAAAGCAGACTCGTATGAAATAATCCTCAGGATAGTGCGAGTATTTTTAATGACGTTTATACAGCAAGCGGGCAACATTTTAACACATTGACGTGTCTTTCTCAAGCCCATGCTCTGAGACAGGTCATGACCATTTAAAAAACACTTTGCACTTCTGCTTAAACCAGTTTAAAAGCTCAAACTGGGTACACACATGTAGAATATTTACAAATATTTATCTAAAAAGATGTAATAACAAGTTATCAAGTTATTGTAGCATTTCCATCATTTATTAGAGTATTTTGCCATGTAATCAATTTTCCCCAAAGGCTAGCTGTCATCTCTAATGGGATTTTCTATGCAAATTCTGTTCCTGTATAGTGAATATTGCTGATAAGAAATAATTGATCCATAGTCTACAACAACCACACATAAACAGGCTTAAATTTTATTAAAATTTTTTTGCTTTTTTATTTTTTATTAGCATATGACATAAGGATCTGAGCAATACAGTAAATAAGAATATAATTCCAAGCTCAACACATTTCAGCCAATGTATCATACTGATTGTGGTGACTTTCCTAAGGAAATTGCCAAGAACACAATGTAAATGGAATATTTATTAAAAGAATAAATATTTAAATTGAGATGTTTATGCCACCAATAACTGTTAATTATTTTAAAGAAAATTCTTATTTATTCATAACTTATCAATGTATAATGTGTTTGTTATATGTTATTTATTATAATATATGATTAACTTCAGGTATTAATATATTATTTTATTTTAAATATATTTGTAATACAAATAATTATTTATACAATGTCAGCATTTGCCACTCTATTTAAACAAATACAGAGTATATAGTATTGTGATGTAGATATCTACATACACAGGAACAAAACATAAACCGACACTGATCTGACTTGTTCACAAAAGCTTTTTTGATTGTGTAACTAAAATATTTATTTCCATTTACAGAGCTAATTAAAGTGAAATAAACCAGAAAATGGAAGCAGAATAGATCAGATCTTGATATATTTTTCACTTTGTAAATACATTTGTGCACTGAGCCATTCATTTGATTTAAGAACAAATATGAATAATGTTGAATATGCAGCTTGTCTTTCTAATTTGGCAACAGATGGCAGTTATAGATAAATCCATCTGATGACCAGATGGTAACATGTATATATGTATAAGTGGATGAATTTTCGGATGTTTTTTTATAATCTGGTATTTTTTTTTGGATGGCTATTTTTTATTATTATTTTTTTAAATGTTAAATAATGTATTAAATAAATGTTAAATAAATATTTTAGTGTTAATATTATTAAAATGTTATATGTTAACAATTTTCTTGTTTTCATTTTCTAGTAGCAATTTCACAGAATATGAAGGAATATCTCATATGGTCATATATTTGTTTATTTAAAGAGCCAATATCACATTCAGTGTCACATAAATGCCAGTTAGCTAACACTGTATTTTTATGAATGTAGGATTCTTGGATTTAGATTAGGTTGGCAATTTTAATTTCCCTGGGTGTCGTGTAGCATTGGGGACAAAAGTGCGGCTGCCCCGGGCACAAAAATTGGGGGCTGCAGTGGAAAAATAATAAAGAAGTTGAGTGGCTTGGCGTGCACATCAAGTCATGCACAGGGCAGCACTGTTGATAATCAATACTATCAATACTATCATCATATATATTGATCAGATATATTAAAAATAGAATAGCTACTGTTTTAATGTGATTAGTGTCAGCAATCAGTTGCATGTATTTGGTCATCTGCTTATTTTTTCTTTATTTAAGGCCACTCACTTGCCAGTGCAGTTGTGTGGGCTGATGTTTGGTACTAGATAGTAGATACATTTTGTTTGGGTTCTCTTTAAAGCCAATAATTCTATTGATAATCCATACTATCATACTATCACGTGCTATCATATTCTTACAATAGGCTTTACTTGTGTTGAATTAGCTTTACAGCTAGAGGGACAGGGTGAATGGTGGCTTGGGGAGAGGTACATGGGGCCGTTAAATTTTGTTCTGCAACCATAACTCTGCTTATGTACTGAAAACACCCATGGTTGCATAGTATTCACAACAGCTAGGTGTACAGAAGCAAGCAGGGGCTCTGGATGCTCAAATCACAGCAATTGCCAGCAACATCAAGAGCACAGCTCCTGGAGGCTCATACTGTAATAAGGCAAAATGTTATTACTGAGCAAACTACAGGGTAGGTATGTTTAGACCTAGCCCAATCACAGTAAGCTGTGGTTCATTTGGAACCAGTTAACATTGCATTTTCATGGAGAATTGTACAACATTCTGACCGAGTCAGAGACTTGGAACAACTGACATATTCATAACTGTCCACAGCGCTACTATAATTTCTGGTTGTTGTGGATACTACTTGAATTCACTACTACCCTAGAGTTTGGAGCGTGGTCCCCTCAAAGGTACTCCTTCCCCCCTTTGGTATTTTTCCTCTTTTCCCCCTCTCTTTCTTCTCTCTCCTTTTATTTCCTTTCTTTGATATTTTGAACGGTTTTATTGATTAGTTTGAATATAATAAATATCTGACCTTTACAGTGATACAGTTTAGTAATATCCTTAATACTACTTACTCTTACATGGTTTGATCATGCCCCTATGGAAGTTAAAATAAAAATAATTTAGCTTATAATATTAGACCACATAGAAGACTGGACAAAACAATTCTATTGGCTCAAAAGAATAGAGACCATTTGGACAGTTTGGCTGAGGAGTTTCTTATAAACGACAAGGGTGATGTTTCTAGTGGAACTATTTGGTCAACTTTTACATGTGTAATAAGGGGAAATTGAATCCAATTGGAAGCTAAATATCATAAAATTAAAGGGACAGAGTTATCAAACATATATAAAATTGGCAAATTTAGAAAAGAATAATCGAAAAGATCCTAAACCATGGTTTACCAATCAAATTAAAATTGTACAACTCCAAATTAACCAAGCACTAGAAGACAGAGTGACAAAGATGATTATGGCACTCAATCAAAACTGGTACAGTAGTAACAATAAAATATGGACATCTCTTTCAATTAGGCTTAAATCAGTCAAAAAGAACCAGAGCACTGAGAAATTTTTGTAGACAATAATATTTATTTTTCCCCCATCAAATAGGAAAGGCCGTAGAAAAATATTACGCCTCTCTTTACAATCTCTCAGTTGATAAACCTCATACAACAGAGCTTAAATCCTTTTCTTTTAAAAATCAATCTTTGCTTAATAAACCTAGAATAATGTATTGATTTAAATAAGCCTATAACTTCTGAGGAATTTAAAAAAGTACTTTTAAATCTTAAAAATGGTAAAGCCCCGGGCCCAGATGCATACACGGCTCTTTTTTACAAAACTTTCAAACCAATTATAATCCTGCAGCTTTGTAAATTTTTCTGTGAAACAGGCCTTTTAAAAAAGTTCTTAGTAGAACTTTTAAGTGCCATGATCTCCCCTATTACCAAACCAGGGAAAGATCAAAATGATATAAGCAATTATCGCCCAAAATGTTTAACAAAATCTTAGCAGACTGACTTAAAATAGTTATTTTGGATTTGATGCACAATGTCCAAGCAGGATTTCTAAAAGCAAGATCGGGCAGTGACAATGTTCGTAAATTAGTCAATATGATATTAAAAATTAATAAAGAAAAAATCTTCTGTTTTTATTGCTGTTGATGCGGAAAAGACATTTAACAGAGATAGTTGGAATTTTTTAGCAGAAGAAATTTTGCACTATCACTTTACTCTTCCCCCAAGACTAAAGTATATAGGAGATGATTAAACTCTTGTTGGTTCAACATTAAGAACAGTACACATCAAGGCTGTCCTTTAGTCCCCTTACTGTACACTCTGTACATTGAGCCATTGGCAGCTGAGATAAAGCAAGTTCAAAAAGTTACCTTATATGCAGACAATATAATCTTAACTCTCACTCATCCAGAGATCTAAGTTCCTGCAGTGTTAAGGTGCATTGAAGAATTTAGCCGTTTTTCTAATTATAAAATTAACTTACATACAACACAGATTCAACGCAGCGTTTGAAGCGGTCTGCACAGCCTTCTGGGCCCGAATTGAGGCTCGACAACTACAGCAGTCCCCTGCCTTGCCTGCCACTGGGGAGACTTCCAGCGTAGAACAGATGCAATATGCTTCACATGAGACACACGAGTATAGTCCTTACCTATCTCGCAGGCAGGTGAAAAAGCCCCATCCCTCACAGGATGACAGGCGGGGTTCAGAGGCTCCCACTTCATACCGAGTGGTGAGCAGAGACACGACCCAAACTCCGGCGGCAGACACCGCTGTCCTGATCGCTACGGACCACCCGGTAGTTTGGGCCCCCCGGGGCGGCCTTTCGCAACAGCCCGGACCCAAGCCTCACTAGTATAAGGCGCAGCATTTGCCGCTGCCTTACAAGATGGTGCAGGAGAACACCGCACCTCACAAACATCCGAGGTGCCCACCAAAGGCCGGAGTCAGATGAAACCCCATCCCGGGAAACCAGAGATTGAGACCCATGACCTATGCTGGCACAGTATCATTCCATGAGCACAACACACCTGTATGAAATGTTCATATTGTGGACTTAACTGCCCAGAATCACTCACATGCACTCACTGCCTAACTAAACGCCAATTAATCGCAAGATACCTTAATGCATAATCAGTTACTCAGCTTACTTAGCACAAATGATAAGGAGGGTAGCCAATATTTCACTACTGATTCACACTACTATTTCTCAACCACGCACTTGCATCTAAGCAGAACATTAACAAGCACAGTCTCAGTTTCATGCTAACCCAATTTGTTATTTGCTATTAGAATGGCACAGTTTACATTAGTCTGGTTTTTTTTTTACTAACATGTTTTACCACAAATGCCCCTATGCACAATCTTTTATTGCTGACCATACGTATACCTGCTTAAAAACAAAAAATGTGCAACTTAATCCTGTCATGATAATGTGAACTTTGAAAACGCCTGATGATGCTATCATGGTGCCGAAGAATTGTCTGTTAACCCTATTGCACGAAAAAAAAAAAAATATATATATATATATAAATATATATTTATAACTGTACTGGTCAAACAATTCATTACCAGGGAATTACAATGAATTTTGAAATTTACACCTGGATAAATCTAAATTATATTACACTTTTAAAGATCTAAAAGGCATGACCCTAAGATGGAACAAGTTGCCAATATCTAGATAATTAGTGCGGTGTAAGTGACAAGAGACTTTTACCAGTAAGTGGAGCGCTTTAACACATATAGCTTACCAACTGGTTTCTCATTCAGTATTAAAATATAAGGTACATGTCAAAAGAGAAATATAAAAGGTACAATGTAGTGCAGATGGTTTTAAAACAATAAAATTGTATTAAAATTAAAGTGATAGTGTCTTGATGAATGGAACACTCACATTTTTAGGAGCCTGTATATAAGAACACTGGCTCCGTATTATGGCTTGTGTGCTTATATTGGGTAGCACCGCCCGTCTCCTTCAGTATGGGGTGTTTCTCAAAGACAAAAAAATTGGAGAAGCAGACCAATGTGTAGTTGGTGTTTGTGAAACACAGTATTTATAGAAGTGGTGTGCTCACCTGGTCCTGAGCCTGTGGGTCCCGGCTCTAGGTATATGGGTGTTGTACCAATTTGAATGGGGATGGTACTACTCCTGGGAAGATACTCTCGAGGTTTCCAAAAAAGGACTTGAAAGGATCTTGAATAAAAAGTAACAAATTTATTTAAGTATAAAACAAAAATAAAAAACAATAATTATAAAAAAGTCCTTAATAAAAAGTCCTTTTAAAGTTGCCAATATCGTTGATAGGGAGATTTTATATACTAAAAGTCTATTTATTACCTAAAATTAAATATTTCTTCCACACACTACCCCTAAGGAAATTTGAATATGTTTTATAAACTTTTTTCATCTTTCGTTTAGCGTGGTAAAAAACCCAGAATTGCTTATACAATTATGACAGTTAAGTTAACTGAAGGAAGACTATCCTTTATGATATTTACCTACTTCATGACACAGTGATGTTTTCACATTTCCTAGAATGGGGTAACATTAATTCAATAAAGAAATCCTGGTATACTTGTGAAAAAAAAATCTGACAAAATATTGAGCCTTACCATCTATTCTGGGTAAACACAAAAACTTAAAAAAAATCTGAACATTGAACATCTTATATTATATCAAATATATAAATTCATTGATATGATAAAAAAAAAACAGTTTTTCTTACAAAATCAGACTTCCATTCAAGCTCCACTTGAAATACTGAAGATCTTTATACAAGATTTAAATTTAACCGGCTGGATAGCAGCAGGTATACCCAATATAGGTAATATGATCTCGATCTCAGAGGTCAATATGTTTTCAAGGATAAAAGAAAGACATGGATTGCTGGCTAGAAAAAATCTTTTCATATCTAAGATTACGTAATATTTAAATAGTGGAAGATTCTTCTTTCTACCTTATTCTATATGGGTCAAGTCAATTGAAACTATCAAAGATTAGGAATATAATATTTAGAAGAAATCAGGAAAAAAAATTAAAACTATACTCAGATGAAAGAAAATCTAGGGAGTTTTTTCCCCTTCAGTCCTGGCAAAAATCTTTGGAGCTATTTTAGAAATGAGTACATTGGGTAATTATTCAAGAGTGCTTCCTTAAAGACTTAATAAACTTCTAAATAAAGAACTTATGAAAGAAAATAAAGGAACATTCATGGAAAGTATTTCAAAACATTCTTTATCTTGTCTTTCTGTCTGTGTGCTTGGTTCAGGATTTTAAACCTAGAGGACCTTAGGATGTGCCATGAGCATTAGTGTTTGGGTTAGGTTTAGGAGTAGAATTAGGGTAGAGTGAGTGTGAGGGTAGATCTACGGTTTACACGAAAGTAAATTAAACGTTAATGCGATTTTAGGTTTGTCATAGTGTAGGTTTAAGGTTGTCAGTAAAGTTAGGGTAGGTGTACAGCTAGAATTAGTATTAGCATAAAGTTAGTGGTAGGGTTGGTATAGGGTTTGGAAGGCTTGGTATAGGATTAATTTTAAGTACCTAGGCATATGAGGCATTTAATCAGGACTGATAGCGAATCTATTTTTAGTACTTTTTCTTTAGTTGTACTTGATGAGTAAAAATTAAAAAGAGTGTCCCTTTAGTATTTCCCTGTTTAAAGATAAAAAACAAGGGGAATATAAGAGCAAGTGGTTCCTTCAAAGATATTTCCTGTGAACATTTTACTAATTTGTAAGCTGATACATTAGTTATTAAAAATTTCTCTCCATCGGGCATAATTCAAACATTTGAAAATTTAAAAAAAAATTATTTGGAATCCCTGATACTGAAATATACACCCTGTTCCAAATTATTATGCAAATTATATTTTTCTCATTTACCTAAATAATTGATGTAAATAATAGTCAGCATAATTCTCATGTTATCAACTATTAAGAGTACAATTCAAATTTTATTGAACAAACCTCCTAATGATAACAGTATTTTTTTTAAACATAAAAAGCATACAATGAACTGTTCCAAATTATTACGCACAGTAAGTTTCAAAACACTTTATAGGTTGTAAAGAACTGAAATTGTCATTTGTTGTGGTTGTAGCATATTTAGTGAATTCAAAAGCTATTTCAATCAAACTTATAACAACATTTTAACTTTTTAAACATTTTAACTTTCTCTCCTTTTATTCCCATAGCAGCCATTGATGTAGAGGTATTCTTTGCAGCATGAGATGGTGCATTATCATGCATGAAGATGATTTTATTATGGAAAGCATAGTTCTTCCTTCTGTACCCGGGAAGAAAGTGGTCAGTCAGAAACTCCACATACTTTGCAGAGCTCATCTTTACACCTTCGGGGACCCTAAAGGGACCGACCAGCTCTCTTCCCATGATTCTGGCCCAAAACATGACTCCACCACCGCCTTGCTGACGTTCACTCATAAGTGAACAGGACTGTTTGCAATATAGTCGTCATGTATTTTTCTGCCCAATGCAGCCGTTTCTGCTTGTGAGCATTGTTTAGTGGTGGCAGAATCGCGGGGTTAATGGTGCTCCGGTATGCCTCTGTATTAGAGGCATACCGGGAGCACCCGGTCAGTCTCCCCAGCACATGTGCTCGCTCTGACCGGAAGTCTGAGCGAGCACATGTGCTCTGTATACTTACCTTCCTGGTTCTGTGTGAAGTGCAGGGAGCCGGAACAGTGCTGATCCTGCCCCCTGCTGTTAAAAAAATAAAGTTAATTTAAAGTCTGGCTTAATTTAAAGTCCCCCCCCCCTTTACCCATTTTAATAAAAAATTAACCCCTTCCCTGCCAATTGATCACTGACTACAGTGATCAATTGGCAGGGATTACATTTTACTGTGATCTGATTTTTTTTAACCCCTGAGGGTTAATTCTTTTTTTTTTTTAACCCTCAGGGGTTAAATTAATTAAATTAATTAATTAAATTATTTTAGAATTATATATTTAGCTAGCTGGGGTGGGTGGAAGTTAGTGGGGAATTGGGGATTTGGCGTTAGGCTAACAAGGGGTTAACGTTAAAAAAGTTTTAAAAGAAACTTTAAAAAGTTAAAAATTAAGCTTAACAAAATGTTTTAATAACGTTTAAGTAAAAACAAAACAAAAAAAACCCTTTACCTAATCCAAATAAAAATTAACCCCTTCCCTGCCAGTCGATCACTGCCTACAGCGATCAAATAGAGATCACAGTATTATACTGTGATCTAATTTTTTTTAACCCCTGAGGATTAACTTTTATTTATTTTTTTAACCCTCAGGGGTTCAATTTATTTAATTAATTAATTTAAATATTTTATAACTATATATTTTGCTAGCTGGGGTGGGTGGGAGTTATGGGAAAATGGGGAATTTACTGTTAGTGCTGCGTACTGCTAGTTAGGGGTTAACGGTAAAAAAAAAGCTTAGAAAAATGTTAAATCTGTAAAAAAGTTTTAAGAAAGTTTAGGAAAGTTTAAAAAAAATTTATAAGCAAAACAAAAGTTTAAAAACTAGTTTTTAAAAGTAAAAAAGTTATAAAAAGTAAAAAAATACATTTTAAAAACGCTCATTACCACTACACCTGGAACAAACTAGAGAAAAAATTATCCCACGCCAAGGTTCAAAATATGCCTTTTGAATTACCCAAGGGTGTATTCTTTGATAAATAGTATGTGTTTGTGGGGAAGTTTCAATAACCAACCGTCTAAACTACTCCAAATTGGAACCTGGACACAGCGTAAAACTTCAAAGTTAGAAAAAAACTGAATGGCTGCGTCTTAAATGCGCCCCTTCAACATCCACATATACCTGGCAAAGGTACATACGGGGGTATTGCTGTACTCAGCCGACATAGCTGAGCAACATATGAAGTATTATACAGTCATAGCACACATAAGGTTTGCAAAATATGCTGCGCAAACTCACTTTGTATGTCAAAAAGGCAGAAAAAATGCTTATTACCACTACACTTGGTACAAGCTAGCGGAAAAATGATCCCACGTTAAGTTTCAAAATATGCCTTTTAAAATACCCTGGGATGTCTTCTTTAAGAAATGGTATGGCTTTATGGGGTATTTGGATTATATAGCCTGGTAAAATACACTAAAATGGGACATAGGCACAGCATAAAAATTCAAAGTTTGAAAAAAACTAGAATGGCTGTGTCCCAAATGTGCCCCTCCGATGTCCACACATACCTGGCAAAGGTACATACGGGGGTATTGCTGTACTCAGCCGACATAGCTGAGCAACATATGAAGTATTATACAGTCGTAGCACACATAAGGTTTGCAAAATATACTGTGCAAACTCACTTTGTATGTCAAAAAGGCAGAAAAAACGCTTATTACCACTATATCTGGTACAAGCTAGCGGAAAAATGATCCCACGCTAAGGTTCAAACTATACCTTTTGAAACACCCTGGGGTGTCTACTTTAAGAAATGGTAGGCCTTTGTGGGGTAGATTGAATTTAAAACCTGCGAAGATGCTTGGAAATTGCACATAGGCCCAGCGTCAAAATTCAAAGTTTGGTAAAAACGGATATGGCTTGGTCTCCTATATGGCACTGTAGCTTCACAAAATAGTGCCAAAGACATTCATTGGGGGTGTCTTTTTACTCAAAAGACTTAGCTGAGCATAATTTGGGAGGTTTGAACTTAGTGGCACATATGAAATATACAAAACGCCCAGCAAAAATGCAATCCGTATGTAAAAAATGCACAAAATAATTTTTTACCACATACTTTGGCATATATTGGTGAAAAAATGGGGGTATGTTAAGGCACAATATGCACCTTATGAGATACCCTGGAGTGTCTACTTTTACAAATAGTAGGCCTTTGTGGGTTTTTCTGAACAGTCAAACTGTTATAATACCCTAAATGGAAGCTAAGGCTCATTAAATCCATCTCTCAAAATGCTACTGTGAATACTGAAAAGGACAGGCATCCTGTATGGCACTGTAACTTCACGAAATAGTGCCAACGACATACAATGGGGGTGTCATTTTACTCAGCAGATGTAACTGAACACAAAATAAAACTTTGTACAGGAATAGCACACACCAACTTTACAAAATATACACGAGAATTTCTCCGTTATAAGTTTGTGTGCCAAAAACCAAAAAGAACACAATTTTACTCCAATATTTAGCAGAGGTTGGCGGTGAAATGGCTACGTAGAAAGTGTCAAAACAACCTTAGGTAAATAGCCCGTGATGTCTACTTTATATAAATATATACTTTGTGTGGCAATTTTGTTTTCTTTTATGGCTATTAAGCTTACAAGACAAACATACCAAATTCTAAAATCGCTCCACATTAAAAGTTTATTTTACTCCTTGCGCTTTGTGACCTGTAACTACCAAAAAAAACTTAAAATCCCAGACACATTATATATTCTGTAAATCAGAACAACTAAATGAATTTATTTTTAATTACTTTTCTTAACCTGCACTAATTATGCACACATTATTATTGCAAAAACTGTAAAACTTTTTAGTATTTAGGGCCCCCACCCGCCGCTCAGGGGTGGGGGCCAGGGGGGAGGACCTTAGGTCCCCCCCCTTTTTAGTATTTAGGGCCCCCACCCGCCGCTCAGGGGTGGGAGCCAGGGGGGGAGGACCTTAGGTCCCCCCCCATTTTAGTATTTAGGGCCCCCACCCGCCGCTCAGGGGTGGGGGCCAGGGGGGAGGACCTTAGGTCCCCCCCCTTTTTAGTATTTAGGGCCCCCACCCGCCGCTCAGGGGTAGGGGCCAGGGGGGGAGGACCTTAGGTCCCCCCCTTATTCCAATTTAGGGCCCCCACCCACCGCTCAGGGGTGGGGGCCAGGGGGGAGGACCTTAGGTCCCCCCCTTCTTAGTATTTAGGGCCCCCACCCACCACTCAGGGGTGGGGGCCGGGGGGGGACAGAAGTTCCCCCCTATTGTTTTTTTTAGGGCCCCCACCCCCCGCTCAGGGGTGGGGGCCGGGGGGAGGACAGTAGGTCCCCCCCCCCATATCATTGAGTTAACTTTGGGGGTTGTCAAAGTTAACTCAATGATATGGAATAGGCGGCGGACCGAACATCGCATATGTTCGCCCGCCGTGGCGAACGCGAACATGCGATGTT